>OX382188.1:930628-2130628 GCA_947507545.1 Clistopyga incitator | reverse complement strand
AGACTCGTCAATTGCCTCGGAATTTGTTGTTCGCCTTGTTGTTGTTGCGTCAGTGTTCGAAGTCGAAGACTGCGAATCCGCAGCAATCGAAGACGAAGGAGTAGTTGAAGTTTTCGGAGGATTTGTTGGCCAAGTGTTCCATGGTTTAACCGAACTCGTAGAAATTGGGGAGCCGGTCGTCGGTTTTACTATCGGTTTTATCGTGAAATCCGAATAATCGTAGGAATAATCGTAATCCTGAAAATCAACGAAAAAGTAATGATTTTTTTTTACCTTGTGCGAATCAGAATTTATTATGAAATTTATTTTGATCAATTTCTTCATTTTTAAACGCTAAAAAAATCCTAGTCCTTCAATTTCTTTACCTTAAACATGAAGGAAAGTACAGTCAGACAAATTTCATTAAAAAAATATATATATATAAATGATGTGCGTATTTATTGAGCAATAAAAAAAATTCTCGACCTCTTAACGTAGAACTATGCAAAATTATAATATTTTCCTACAAATTTAGAACCCCTATAAAAATTCTGCTTATCCAAATATTTTTTTATCCTTTCTCAAAAGTAAAAAGCGCGAAAAAAAATCAAAAATCAAGTACAAATGATCAAAAATGATTAAAAAAAAAGAATTCTCCAACCCTTGGTCATAATATTGATTGATGAGAAGCCAATGAAAAAATTGTGTTGATAAAAAATATGTTCTTTAGGCAACGATTCTAATGTCAATTACCATGTAATCTTCCAGGAGTTCGGAGTCGAGAAGTGCAACGACCTGCACATCCTTCACGTCTATCTGCACATTGAGGTCTCCGGTTTGGCGCTGATCGTAGGTCACAGGTGTAGAAGAAGCGGTCCTACCGTTCCAGGCAACAACGCAGAGAGCGCAATATAATATATGTTGGAGCATGATTACTTCCGCGTGTATCCGCGAGCGATATAGACCGTCGACTGCGAGAGGAAGCGTAAAAATGCCAATTCGAGTCTCGGGGCTCTTCGTGCATTCGAGGCTGAAGTAACTGTGCTGCAATCCCTGACTCGATAGTGGATATCCACTCCGAGAACCGGTATTTCTTAAGCCGGTTCCCTACGGAGAGCGAGATCGACCAACAACGAGGATCGTGCTCGGCCATTGGCCTTTCCTCCAAGATTCCTCATGTTCTCTTCATCTTCTCACATGCATTTTACGATATCACACAGCTTCGTTTGCGCGTATTCTCCGTTTATAGGGAATTAATGTAATGAATTCTGGTACCTGCGAATTTTATTTGATATTATAATACAGCGAAATTTGGAGGTGATATTGGGGTAAATGGGTTTTAATTTTTTTTTTTATTCGATGTGTTCTCTTCATTTTTTCACTTGCAATTTATGATACTAGACAGCCTCGTCTGTGCGTATTTTGAGTTTATAGAGAATTAATGTAGAATTCTGGTACCTGCGAATTTTATTCGATATTATAATAGAGCGAAATTTGGAGGTGATATTGCGGTAAATGGGTTTTTAATTGTTTTTTTTATTCCATGTGTTCTCTTCATTTTTTCACTTGCAATTTATGATATTACACAGCCTCGTCTGCGCGTATTTTGCGTTTATAGGGAATTGATGTAGAATTTTTGTAACTGTAATTGTAATTGATATTATTATTAAGCGAAATTTGGGGGAGATATTAGGGCAAATGGGTTATAAATTTTTATTTATTTATTGCATGCTCTCTCTTTATTTTCTCACTTGCAATTTATGATAGTACACAGTCTCGTCTGCGCGTATTTCGCGTTTATGTGGAATAAACGTAGAATTTTTGTAACTGTTATTGTAATTGATATTATTATTGAGTGAAATTTGGGGGTGATATTGGAGTAAATGGACTTGATTTTATTTGATTTTTTTCATGGCATTCTGTTGTGGAAAATTATAAGAGACGATTGATCGCCAAATGAAATATTGTTTCGAAAGGACGTTGAATTTCGTAGGATTGGGGATGTAATGTGAACAGGTATAATGTCTGAATATAAATTCCTACGTTTATGTAGGAATGGACTCTTCGACAGGTAAAATGAGATATTGAATACTAAAATTGGTTCACTTTTTTTTTCGTGTGCCTTTTCTTTGGGTGACTCGACCTTCTTAAGGCTTAAAAATCTATCTGACATACCGACCGAAAGTCGACACACTTGAACTTTGATAAGACAGGAATTTTAGCCTAAACAAAATCTCGATATTATCCCTCAATCGGTAATAAAAACCACAAAAAAAAGTGATGTCAATCCCCATTTTCCAATTATGTCCCTATTACTGACCACCTTCCTCCAATCAGAATCCTCCGATATCCTCCCACCCCTGATCGACAGCCAATGAAACCCCGCCCCAGAGACACATACAATCTGCATTACCGACAATCGGTGACTCTCTACAAAATTCCAACCACACACCGAACGAAAAGCGGGCGGTCAATAATAGGGACATTCAGGTCTTACAGCGCCACCACCAAAAGAAAACGGTTAGTGTGACGGAATTCCGTAGATGACAGCAACAACGAATATCGCCCCGACATTTCCGTGTCCCTCTTATGTTGTGTGTGTATATAACAACACGTTATTACATATGATGTTTATAGCGCGTGAATTGTTTATCCTTGTCATCAATCTGTCAGCTGATAATCGGCTCGCGTTCGGTTAAACGAGTTCCGACGACGACGAAATATCCAAATGTATGTTGAAACGCAACTGAGCCGCAAATAGAAACAAGGATCACATGCGCCTGTTACCAACAGCTTTGTTTACGATGCTTCGTGTTGTTCCAAAGAATGCTTCAGTTCTTTAAAAAATCTGGTAATTCACAATTGTCCTATTATTTCGTAATCGGATTATCGTCATTTGTGGCGATCGATCGATCGTTCATCCCCAGGCACAATCTCAAAGCGCCTCAATTTCATTTTTACTTCCGGTTTTTATTTTGAGGTTATGTTAAACGTTTGACAATTCGCTTTTTTATTTTCAGCTCCGAAATCAAATTTCGCCCCTTTTTTGTTTTTCACGTTTTCGGGACACAATTTTTATGGTGCCTCTGAAATTTGTCCGAATTTTCGCACATTTTTCGTGTTTTATTTCATTCGTCAAAACACTTTTTTGATTTTCTTCCGAATTTTTAGACTCGCTGTCAAAATCGGGTGGAAAAAAGGATTTTTTTGTATTCGAAGTAAGAATTCGAGTGTAACGACATTTTTTTGGGAATTCTCTGCGGTTCGTATACGAAGAGTGGTCGGTGTTTGAATTTTGTGGAAATCGTCAATTTTGTTGACAATTTTTTGGGCAGCAGATTTTCTTTTTTAAGTTTTTGAAGATTATCCCAAAAGTCCCGTTAATTTCATTGGTTTGGCGATAAATTTTTGTTGTACGTTAATTTGTATGCGAACAGTCGCAGAATGTTGTACAAGGTGCAAATTGAAAAGCCTTTTTTTTTTTTTGTTTGTCGCCGTCGACGAACTGAACTAAACAAAGTGAAACCGTTGTTCGCAGGCCAAAAAGACAGAGCAACCGAGGCGACTCGCGGTTCGCCGGGAAAAGCGAGAGGCGCGGAAAAGCCATCGAGCGATGGTTACGGGGGTCGTCAGAATTCGGAGAGGGAGTCGAGCCTGGTTTGTAGCCTGGAGGAGGAAGAGGAAGAGAGTTGCTCGGAGGATCGTTGGCTAGAAGTCTCCTATTCTCACTCTCGGCTCTCTAAAACGCTCTCAGAAATTTTGTCGGACAAAGGGGCGCTCGGATACTTTATACAATTTATGGAGAGTCGCGGTCGTCTGGGGTTGATCAAATTTTGGATGGAAGTGGAATGCATATGTGGTTCGTACGTGGACGAGGGATTCGAGACGAAAGGACTCGGGAAGAAAAATGAGAAAAACGACAATCGTCCAATTTTGTCGGCCGCGAATCGCGCCAATAATCAAACAAACGCGAACGAGAGTCGCGCCGTTAATTGTTACGACTCTGATAAAAATTTAAACGAGCCAAAGACTAGCGGTTTGTCGATTGCACGCGAGAGGCAACCGGTTTCGACTATAAAACAGGACGCGTCGAGAATTTACAGAAAATACATTGCCAGTGACTCGTTGCCAGTTAATAGCGTACCTAGAGAAGTCAAAGACGAAATCGAAGAGTCTCTCGCGTGCAGAAACATCGAACCCTTGATTAACTGCCTCGCGTCGGTTCAACGATCGGTTTACAAAGCGCTGGAGGATGAGTGAGTACAATTGCTCCTTCAAGTCACCATTTATTCAATGAAAATCGATTTATTTATTACGAAACAAACATTTTGGTAACACAAAATTCCAAAGTATCCCAGAATTATAAAGAATTTTTAACAATAATATGATTTAATTGTAATAAAAATTTGTTTGATATAAAATGAAAAACGAAAAATTGTTGATAAATTGGTAGTGAAAGATGCTTTTTTATCGAATTATTGATGAATATTGAGTCAAATGAATGATTCAAAATTTGTTAAGAAAGCGTGAAGGCTTTTTTTATTTTTCATAACAATTAATCGTTGTTATTTTGTATGGAATGTAATTTAAGCACATTTTTATTGAATGCATTTTTTTTCGCGCAAATTTCGAAGCAGAAAAAAATGCGTCGATATTTAATCGTTTTTTTGAATTTATTTGCAGATACATAAACGATTTTTTGAGAAGCGACTTTCACTGTAAACATCAAATAGACGTCCTGACGAGCGGCGATGTTAAACTCGCTGATATACTCTACAACGAAACTGCGTTCTTCTTTTTCATGGAAGTAAGAATTTTCTAAGGGCGAAATCTCGTGTTTTTTTTCTCCTTTTTTTATTTATTTTTTTTAATTTTACCTACATTTAATTTAATTGTTCAATGAAGAATAGTTTAACAAATGGATGAATAGTTAGTCGCTTATGTTTTATTTTCATTCGATTATATTACAATTAATGCGTTTTAGTTTATGGAACTTGAAAATAAAAGAGAATTGCTGGATTTCTGGATGACAGCTGTTAATTATAAGCAGAATTTATTGGAGAAACGAGGCGATATCGATCCCAGTGAAGCTCAGACCGATGCTCTTATTATATACGACAAGTATGTTTTATTGTGGAATTTTCCATCTACCCAATCAAATTTTAGCCTTTGATTAATCTGCATCTTTTTTTTGCAGGTATTTCAGTTTACAAGCGACTATGCCGCTGGGATTCTCCGATAAAATTCGATTTCAAGTCGAACAAAACATTTGCCGCGAAGGGGGCGACGGACCACAGCCGGACTGTTTCGATCGACCCTGCGTAATTGTATATAACTTCCTCAGTAAGGTAAAATCGATCACCATTACATGTTTTTTGTCCTCAAATATGCGATTATGATATTTTTTAAATACGCGATTTTTTTTCTACAAAATTCCAACAATTTTCTGCCAAATCGTATTCCCAATTCGAATTTCGCATCAAAAGTTGAATATTTAATTCGAATTCAGAATCAAACACTCGATTCTCAAATTTACAATCGTCTTTTAAATCCAAATTTCCATTTATCAAATTTATCAAAAATTCTGTATTAAATTAAAAACAGAAGAAAAAAAAAAGTAGAATCTTCGATTGAAGCTCAAAATTCAATACAAAATTGACAATAGAACACCTGCTTTTATTTACATTAAAAATGTGAGTATCAGAAAAACAAACAAAAAAACAAAAATTCAGTATCACATCTGAATGAAAAATTCCACAACTTCGCGTGAAAAAATGAAGATAGCATCAAAATACCCAAGTAAATTCGCAATCAGAGCCAAATTTACAATCGCGCGTTGAATTTGCTTTAAAAATGCAGTATTTTATTTCGAAATCCCCATTTAATTTTACATATTCACGATGTTAATCGTTAAAAGTAATCGATAAATCGTTCGCAAATGTAACTTACCCATTGCACAATCCAACAGCACTACCTGCCCGCCTTCTTATCTTCCCAGTTGTATTATAAATACTTATCGGAGCTCATCGGGACCATTCAGAGTGGGGCTTGCACGGTTCTTCCACATCCTCGTATCAAAAGAGCCGGTGAGTCGTTATCTCTCAGCTCGCGACGATTTTACGATACATTTCCTCGTATTCCTCTCTATTTTTCCTCGATAAACGGCGTAAATACGATCTCAGATATTCGTGCGATGATTATTCAAGGTTCCGACTGCAGCAGCGAAATAAGCACCTTGAGTATCGGTACTCAAGACACGATGACGACGAGCTCGACGTCGATTCCCTTGGAAGCGAGCGAGCGAAATCGTTTGGCCGACAACGACAACACGAGAAACAACAACGAGGCAATGAAAATAGATACCAGGCAATTGTACGATCCGGACTCCCTCTGGAGGCGAACGAAAAGCACGTACGTAAAAATATTTAAAAATTCTCTCGGCCTTTCGTGCAGTACATTTTACCCGATTTTTCCCATATCTTCGAGCATTTTTCCACGGTTTTCCAAAGTTATCCAAAGCGTAGACGTCGCCAGTTTGAATTTGCATGCGTTTCACATTTTGTTTGTAATGCGCATAAATTGTTTTGAATTCTTGATATTTATTTTTTCCTCGTTTTACTGTTTTTTTTAGTTCGTTTTTATAAAATGGATCGCTGACGTTTTGAGGATGAAACGAGCGCATTTTTTTTTTGTCATTTTTTCGAACACTTTCCACGATTTTTTTATTATCGAAAACGCGTGCGATTTGTGTTTGCAATTTGCAGGGATTTTGGTTTTTTTTCGAGGTTGTTCAACGAATATCTTGATTTTTAGGCTGAGCGTTGGCTACGTCGACGATATGGGCAGATTCGTCACGGAAATTGAGCCAGACCCTCGAAGAAAATACGGTGGGTTACAAATTAAATAAAATTATTTCCCATGGCTTCTTCACGAAGCTTTGAACGTTAACAAATATCCACGAACAAATGTACCGGCTAAATAAATTATTAGCTTCCTGAATTATCAATTTCTTTAGGAGAAAAAAATCGGAATTCCCCGAATAAACTTTGCCGTCGAAAAGCCAATAAAAAATCAGACGACTCAACAGATTGTCGACAGACCAAAAAATTTGCTTCCCTCAAATATTTTTCAATTCCATCCGCAAAAATAAGTTCCACCTCTTCATTATTTCGCGGATCGTTCAATCGATTGTAAATTATTAAAAAATTACTATTAATTATTTTTAAAAAACTGCAATTCAAGTTGAAAATTCGTCTTATTTCAGAATCTCGTTTGTCGCGCGCTGTCAAAAGATTTATACACATTGAACAGGACAAGGTGAGCGTTTATTTGAACACCGATTTCATGTATTCACTCGACATATCAATGGGATTATTCTTTTGAAATCCTCCGATTTTAATAACAGGCGAAAGAGGAATTGGCGTGGAAAATAGCAGAGATGATTGTTCGGGAAATAACGTCGCTGACGCTCGGAGGTCGCGATATTTCGACGTGAAAACGACAATACGTATGGCGACGGAAAGTTGCTGTGCCAAATTCTGCTTTTTGGAGGATCGTACCTGTGAAATGGCCTCGGAATTTCGAGAGGCACAGAAACGAAGAGAAAAGAACACATTTTTCTTACTGGAGGATCGTACCTGTGAAATGGCCTCTGAATTTCGAGAGACACAGAAACGAAAAAGAAAAAAAACGAGGATCAGTCGAAGGCGTCGGCGAAGCGTTATGGTAAATCAAAGTCTCTCTCCCAATTTCCTCTCTCTCTCTTTCTCGCTCTCTACTTACGCCGCAACAGAATATGACGTTACAACGAGATCCGCAAAAATCCTAGGCGATATATATACGATGTTGCAATCGTTTCGACCCAGTTCTACTTAAGTGAGATTATATCATAGTATTTTATTCGCTTTTAAGCTCGGTTTAAGTGCACCTCGCGTCTCATTGGCATGATACATATCAGGGAAATTTTCGTCGCTAATTATTAGCCTTTCCTTGGGCCAATCGAACCACATTCAGCCTCGTCACAGCTTCATTTTCATTTTTTCAAACGCCTGAAACACTCCAGCGTTTTTAATTCCTCGTCACTTCGATTTTTTTTTTTTTGTGGGGAGAAACATTTTTTTCACCATTTTTTCAAGCAATTATCGCAGATTTTTCATTGAATTCGTGAATTAAAAAAATTGTGGATAATAATAATTTAGAGGTGAAAATATCGTCTTTGCTGTAGGTTAAAAATTTTACATTTTCAGGGTGGGAAAAAAAATCAATGAAATTTTTCGACGGATTCTATTTTTTTTTTTTTGAGAAAAAAAATAATGCAACTTCCGAATTACTTTTAGGATAATATTTTGCAGGCGAAATTTTGTTTGCCTTGCTGTTAATGAATCTCGTATAATTTTGTCATCGTTGAAATACTTCAGCTGTGTTTTTCTTAATGACGATTAAAAAAAACCGGAAAAGCCTATCGAAAGTGCTTAACGTTGGCGATGTTTCTCTAAAATTTGTATCATCGTAAAGACTGTCGTTCTTGCGTCGGGATTTCAAGAGCGCGTCAATTATTTCGAGGTGATTTACCGAATTCGTTCGGTATTCCTACGTCATATTAATCAAAGTTAAATTAACGTTCGTTCACTAACTTTGTTTTCTTTTTTGTTTCGTTATTTTTTAACCTTCCACCTTCGTAACTAGTTGATAGTCGTAGATTTAGAAGAAAAAGAAAAAAAAAACAATGTATCGTCGTCTTCGGTGCTAACGTAATTTTAATTATATTCGCTGCGGTTATTATAATCGGCTAAATACTAAACAGAATTGCGACCTTCTCATTTTTTTCAGCTCGTTCTATCGATTTGTTGGTTTACTGCCATTAAAAAAAAAAAACAAACGATAGAAAAACGGTGCTTTTTTATTGATATGATTTTTCGTGACGTTATTTTCATGAACTTTTGCGTTGAACAAAGTTTTTATACAATATTTTACTGCCACGAAAAAAAAAGAATTCGTAAGATATAATAGAAAAACAGGACTTTATTATTAATATAATTTTTGCGATTTTTTGAACGATTTTACGCATTAAAATATGCTTTTTTACTGTATTTTGCTGCCTATTTGATGGAACTTTTTATAATTATAATAATTGATTAATCGTACGAAAAGAGATGAAAATAATTGGAGAGTCGCAATTCTGCTAATGAAATAGAATAATCGAGTGGACGTAAACGAAATTTGTACTATTTGAGACGTCGATATTTGTGTAGAAGAGATTAATTGGAAATACTATTTTTCGACGAATGGCTTTTCGGATATACCGACGGGTACTTGCGATTGCGAGTGAGCAACTAGAGAATATTAAATTGGACGTTTTTTTTTTTTTCGTTTTTTTTCTCGCTAATCGCGGAGAAAATATGAGATACCGTTTGTACATATTACGAGCAGGCGGCTGTACAAGTACTAATCATAATCGTGCGAGTTAGTCTGTCTATGTTGAGTCCAAATAAAGCGATGAAAAAGAAACTGCTAACGAAAATCACACAGTTTTTTTTAAACCTCTTCTACATATATGAATATTCTTGTCAATTTTCACGTTGAAAGACTATAAATTTTATAAAATTTCAAAGGGTACTTAATGAAACCAAAATTTCAACCAAGTCAAGTTGAATTTAATTTTTTGAACCGTTTTTACTTTGTTTGATAAAATTTCGACAAATTTAATTGTTGACTTTTTTGTTGCAACTTAATTACAAATTAAATTGTTGACTTTTCTCGTTGCAATTTAATTATAAATTAAATTGTTGACTTTTTTCATTGTAATTCAATTACAAATTAAATTGTTGACTTTTTTCGTTGCAATTTAATTACAAATTAAATTGTTGATTTTCTTCGCTGCAATTTAATTACAAATTAAATTGTTTACCCAATGCAAAAAAAATTGCTGGAAAGAAAAATATTTAGCGGTGAGTCTGAATTGTTATTCAGTCACTGAAAATCATTTTTACTGAATCATTCACAAATCAGCGTTACTAAAAGCCTTTGGCTGTAAATATTGTTGTATATATTCTTTCCGCTTATCTTTAAAATATAAAAAATGTTGAGTGAATGAAAATGGAGAGAACACTGGTGCTCTTAGTAGAAAAATCGATATTTAAATAGCGTTATAATACTTGAACACATTAGATATTGTCTAGTATCACAGTTTTCGTGTTTCTCTCGTTTCTAGAGAGAAGATGATCCATTTATACTCGTATGAGGCGTACATGCGTATTGAGGGGTCAAAAGTGGCGAGGATTCCGAGAGATTCTCGTTGTTTGCCTGATCCTTTTTCGTTATTCCGCACAATCCCAATTTTCCGACGCACCATTCCGTTTGAAATTTTTCACGTTTTCCCCATCGTTGATAAACGAGAGCATTAAAAAAAGCTTGCAGTGGATTCGTCACGGCCTAAAGTTCAAAAATTATTCGTTAGAATTCATAATTCACAAATTATTTGCCACGATTATTCGGTTATCGAAATTGGCACGTTTCAAATTGTCGCAAAGAATTTTTCATCAATTTTGCAAAAATATTCATCAAAGGCACGTTTCACATTTTTTTCAAAAATCATCGCTAATTTTTAACCAATATTAATGCAACAATTATCCCAATTTTTTTATCACCGTTTGCAATTTCTAAATATTCAAATAATTCATTAACAGAGCATAAAAATCGGTAACGAATTATAATTTATATTAAAAAAAAGTATGACTAACTTTTCGAAATAATCTCTGAAAAATGAATTGTTATGGACATTTTTCTGGATTCGAGAATAATTCTCCAGTCATTTTTGATCCGAAAATTACGTGGAAACGATTTACTATAATTTGGTGTTGATTTAGAGCTTTATGATTATTTAAATGGCCATTATTTTGAAATACTTGCCATAATGTACCACAAAGTAATGATTACTTTGACCGGCAATTGAAACCAAAGTGTCCACAGTAGAATTCCGTTCAACAAATTTGGTATCCAGCAAACGTAGTAAACGATGTTAGTCAGCACAAATTTGAGCCTTATCGTGTGGACCAATTTTCTCTCGCGGCCTGTTATTTGAGAGAGGCTGCAAGTGACCGCGTTTTGCAGATCCTTCGTCGACGCAACGTAAAGCGCCGGATTTACGATCATCACTACAGCGAGAAGGACGTACGTTGCACAGTAATTCGGAAGTATTCGCAGCACCGCAGTCGATAGCGACGTTAAATTGTGGCAGCTATATTGCAATTAACATTAAAAAATCATCACAATTAATTTTTTGTCGAACGTAACGAGCGAAAAAAATGATTTTATGATGAAAAACGACAATAAGATATAAGAAAGATCGGCAAACTTTAAGAGAATTCGTCGATTTTTTTTTAAACATTCAAATAAAAATAATACAATTTAATTATGAATCCAACAAAATTCATTTTTCAATTAAACAGCCGGTAAAAAATTGTATGAAATTTTGCGATTCCGAAAAGTAACAAAATAATAAAGCGTGTACTCAATTTTCCGTTACGATTACAATTCGCGAATTTTTGGAGAAAATAATTTTACAGTTCTTTCGAATCTGTGAACATGAAAAAATTTTATGGGAAATTGCAGATTTAATTCAGAATCTTGACTAACGAAAATTTGTTCTCATCAAAGAATTTCTCTAGGATATTGAGAGAAATAATTTGAAAAATGAGAATAAAAGAGCTGCTATGAAAAAAAAAAAATTAGTAACAAAAAATGACAATTTTTTAAAAATACTTGAAGATATTGAAGAAGAAAATCAAGAGATTATTTTGCAGTTACGAAGGGAAACTCACTTAGCATCGGGAACGTATAAAATGGTTAATCCAAAAGTGGTGAGAATTGCTGGACAAATCCAGGCGACCGCGTGATAATAAGAAGGATGTCCAGGACGTTCTCCCAGCAAAAGTTTCATGTCGATTGCGTAGCAGAGCGTCCAAATCCACGTGGCCATATAAAAGTATTGGGTCCAAGCCTGGGATTTTAAAAAATGCATTAAAAAAAAAACTGCACCGCAATTTTATATCGGTTTATAAAAATAATAAAATAAAATTTACCGACGATATTGCGCAAAATACAACGCTCGAAGTGTCGTCGTCCATTGGCATTATTGTCTTGAAATTCATCCACAATGCGGACCTCACAAAAACTCCTGAAAAAAATTCGGAAAATATGTTAAATTTTTTTGTTAATTTACAAAAATATTTCAATTAAATACTTTGAGCATGCAAAATTGTATCTATAAATTTGCAAATTTCGCAGCTTTCGATAGAATGTTATGGTGACAATTGACATACCTAAAGAAGCTAATAAATCAGCCACGGCGAGCCAAACAATAATTTGTCTTCCTCGGGCAGCTGAAAAATTTTGCCATCGATGAGCCGAAGGGGAAACTTCACGTGGCAAGACCTGAAAAATGTGAATAGAATTTATATTCAAATAATATTCGATGAAAGCTTTTGAAGGTTCAAGTTGAGTATTGAAAAAGTACCAAGAATTTTAAAGAAAAAAACAACAACGGGTAAACAAAATATTATGAATTCCTTTCTGAATAGCTAAAAAATTACAAAAAATTTAATTACATTACAGCGAACAAAAATATTGAAAATCAGAATAAAATTCATCTCATAAGCAGCTCCGATATCACCAAAAATAAACAATTTTCTTCAAATATTAATTCAGATAACGGAAAAATTAGTCAAACAGAATATTACAAATTGCGGTGCAATGTTTAAAAATTTCCAATCACAAATCCAAAAACCATACCACCAAAAAAATAAGATTCCGTATCGCAAAAAAACCACACTACCAAACAAAATCCCATAAAATCCACCAAAATCCTCCAAACTCCGTCCCGAACAGCTGCAAAAATTGGACCAAAAATGAAATCAAACACCGAAAGCCCCTCAACCAAAAAAAAAAAAAAAAAATCCAAAACATGCCCACAAAATTCACCTGATAAACACTTCCGACATAATAAAAAATGTCCAAACTCAAAACCAAAAACCATACCATAACAAAATAAAATTCCGCATCGCAAAAAAACCACACCATCAAACAAAATCCCATAAAATCCACCAAAATCCTCCAAACTCCATCCCGAACAGCTGCAAAAATAGCACCAAAAATGAAATCAAACACCAAAAGGCCCTCGACCAAAAAAAAAAAAAATCCAAAACTAATGCCCATAAAATTCACCTGATAAATGGCTCCGAGTATGCCCATGCTCGCCGAGAGCATGCAAACAGTGTTGTACATATCGGTGTTGAATTCCTGCATTATAACAACAGCCATATCGCTTTTGTTGTTGTGGTGACAACAAAACGTTTGTATTGTCGGATCAGCCATGTTATCATTAAACAATTAACAATTATCAATATATATATATATATACACATATACATATATACACAAAATAGTCGTGGAATAAATGGAGACTAGAAAAGCACGAGATCGAGGAGCTGGAAAATCGGTAGCAACGTGAGAAGAGATCGGTGAGCGATCATCCGAAGAGAGAGAGAGAGCCACGCGCCTTAAGAGTGACGCGATAAGAGAAGAGCGCTTATCTCGCGCAACTGCGACTCGTAAAAGCTCCGATAATCACTTTCCGTAAACCACAATCCGCAATTACGAATTACGACTAACAAAACTAATTGGAATATTATCGTTTTTTTCCGTTAAAACCGCAAAAAAATAGGAAACTTGGAAACAAGTGCTATAAAGTGAATATTATGATATTATATACTAAACGTCGATCGCACAGTTGGTTTTTCTTTTTTTTTCTAAGGGGAATGCTGAGATTGTGAGCTGAAGAAAACCGGACGGCTTATGCAACCGGCCATTCCATGCGTGTGTGTATTTTACTTTTATGCGTTTTTTTCTTCTTCTTCTTCTTCTACCTTTCTCGCTCTGCCTTCTTACCGAGGGAAGACCTACAAGAACCTTGACCGACTAGTGCATTCTCTCTTCGCTTCGCGAGTTTTTACGCACATGCAAAGAGCGGCCGATTTATTTGCGGGAAAATGGTAGGCACTTAATTGTGCGATTTTCGGGATGATGTGTTTTTTTTTTTGGTTTGGTATTTTAGACGGAAATTGGATAAGGTTTTATGTAATAGTGGTAGTAATAAAAATAATAATAAGTTTGGGCACATGCAAAGAGCGGCCGATTAATTTGCGTGAAAATAGTAGCCGCTTAATTGTGCGATTTTCCGGATGATTTTTTTTTGTTGGTATTTTAGACGGAAATTGGCTAAGGTTTTATACAATAGTAATAATAAGTTTGAGCACATGCAAAGAGCGGGAGATTAAATGTAGTAGCAATAATATTTATGAGAGTCGATTTATCTGTGGACAACAATATTTTGACGAACTCCGTCAGAATAATCATAATCCTTATTTTTAATTTTCGCCATTATTCACGAGCTCCAAAATGTGAACCTACGATTTTAGAAATTCAATGAACGCGTACTAAAAATTATCTAAACTACACACTTAATTTCCCGTGACAAAAGCCATATCAAATTAATCTCTACAGTAAATCCTCAGCTTCACTTTCATTTTCAAAAACCCTTTATTTCATTGTCCCGTTGCCGATGCCTCAAATTTTATTTATACAAAATCTATAATCTATAATCTATAAATTTTACATAAAATACATCGCACAATTCCACAGTAAATTTGCATTAAAAACTTATAAATCACATGAAACTTCGCTTCTATCCCATCTCTTCGTTCTGCGCCCGCGAAAAAAATTCAAAAAACCGCTCATTTTCCCGCCACGCGTGGCCCTAGTTCCCTCGACGGCCGCAGCTCCGAGCGGCGGCGCTGGGGGCGCACGAGACTCGCGCATGCGTCAGAAAAATCGCGACCCCTCGCGTTCAGTCCGTTCGGATAAGTGTTTCCGAGTTGTTCGCAGCCCGTGGAGACGTTCCGTGTGTGTTGCGCTATCGCATAAGCCCCCCCGACTAACCCGTTCGCCTCTCGCGTTTCGTTCGGGATATCGCGGAAACAAATATTGCGGCGCCCGCGCGGTCACGATAAACGTGGGATCTGACAGCCGATTAACGTGAGTAGCGAAATCGATAGATCGAGAGGAAATGGGTGAGAAAAAGGGGCCTTTCCCTCGCTGTTTATCGCCGTTGGCATCGTATGCACGATGCTTTAACAGCCAGACGTGACGGCTCACTGGCAAAATGGCCGTACGCTCATTTACAACAAAACCTTTTGCTTACCGATCGTCTCGATCCTTTCCGGTGGCATTTTCTTTCGAGGTGCTTTACGTGCACACGGAAAATACCCTAAGATTTTTCGTCGGATTAGAGAAAACCGCACGAGAGAGAGAGAGAGAGGGAGAGGGGGGCGCAGGGAGAGGGAGAGTGAGAGAGAGGTCGGCGCGTTTCTCTCTCTCTCTCTCTCGCACGCGCTCGGAAAACACGGACGAATCAATGAAACCCGAAGGCGACGCTAGCGCTGCGAGAGAGAGGGAGAGAGAAAGAGAGAGGAGCTGCGAGAAAGCTTGTTGCACCTTCGTCATTTTAGTAGCCGATTTTTTGCCGATTTTCGCCGATTTTTCTTACCGATTTTCGCCGATTTTTGGGCGATTTACGGGGGTTTATGGGGTGTGGGTTGAGGGGGATGATTTTTCGGGGGTGGGAAATGTCATCACGCCCTCTTTCGGGTTTTCCCGGGGGGTGGGATTTTTTTTTTGGGGCGGGCATAAGGGCAGTCTTTGGAAATTTTTGGGGTTGCGGGGCTTGCGAGGGATTTTATTGATTTTTGGGGGGAGGGAGGGTTTATTTAGATTTTTCGAGGGGTTGTTAGGAGTTGGGGGGTGCGAAAACACGCCCTTTTCGATTTTTTCGAGGGGAAATTGAGGAAAGTGCGAAAAGGGGGCGAATTTTGGGTTTGGGTGGTTGGGGTAGGTGTTTTATTGATTTCTTGATGATAACAGTTATCAGGTGATGATTGACAAATGGAATGGGAAATCGGTGCTTCGTTGAATTTTCAATGTTATCGGAGAGTGTGAACCGGCAGCGGGAGGAGCAGCAGCATCTTCCGGTCCATTCATCCCGCAATCTCGACTCGGACGTGCACGGCTCGATAATCAATAATTTTGCACTGGAGAGTTTCTCGCGAATAAATAGCGCGCCGGGATCGTTGATGTGGCAATGGTCTTTGATTTTCATTTGCGCGTTATTTCATCGTCTATTTTATTTTCATTTTTTTTTTCTCTCCAATTTCACGCGTAAAATATTGAATTTTGTGACTAAATTAAAAAAAAAAAGAGAGATCCCAAAAAAACGCTCATTCTCAACAAATTGATAAATTAATTTTTTTAATTCAAATTATTATCATGTAATAATTCCAATCGAAATATATCTATCAATAAATATTCAATAACAATAAAAATAATTCGTTGTCATGAAAAATTGCTTAATCGATCAATGATTTTTCGAAGAAAATAGTATTGCCGATAAATCAATTCGTCTGTCAGTATCATTGTTAATTGATAATTACGATTGTTTTTCAGATCCCGAATAGAGGAAGAGTCACTCGTTAATGATAATTGCACGTTGAAATGCATTTAACTTCCGGTCAGTCGTGCGAAGTCTCGAGTCGCAAAGGATGAAGCCTTAAAGCACCTTAAAGCCCCTAAAAAGCCCGCCGGCCTGAAACTTACACTCCACTTTAATTAGGACGTCGAAGACGATCCCTCGGCCCTTTAAAAAGGGTTACCGATCGGCGCAGAAATCGGCAGGTGCGCTCGACGAGCACGAGGTGCAATATACACGAGGGCCGGCGCACTATTCTCATTCCGCATCCCGCGTGTGAAGATCGCTCTGCGATAATAACGTGCGTCTTGTGATTACTCGAGGATCTCCCAGGCGATAATGACTCATTATCGTTTTCCATATTGCCTCTGGTAATGAGCGAGTAGACTGCACTTGTACTCTCTTTCCTCTTCCTGACCGAACCAATTCAATTATTTACTGGATTTTCCTTTTTTTAATTGGCTTTTTTATTTATTTATAAAAATGATTGAAAGCTAAAATGAAATATTTCATTGGGTTGGTAATTAACAATGCAGGATTTTGAGTTGAATTATTTGGATCAAAGAAATTGATTGCGTTATTTAGTTGTACGTAGTTGATTTTATTAATGAGCAGATTTTTTGCGGCTAATTCAATTTGATATTGCGATTGATTCGTTATTTTTTAAATTAGTTGTTTGGTTTTTTTTTTAAATTCCAAAGGGATTCGAAGTGATTTCATTAATATTACCTGCGAAAGAAAAATCCTTAATTTTGATAATTGGAGAATATCAAATTGAGTTATAAATTATTCACTATTTACTCACCCGTTTATATTTATTCTCCTGATTCTCAAGGAAAAATGAACAATGAACAAAATCTGCCTCCGATAAAAAAATCAGCCAAATTTTCCAATATTTTGCGAGATCCCGAAGTAAATTATCCAATAATTTCTCATGTCGAATCTCAAATCCAATGATCCCCAAAATCCGCCAATTATTTTGGCAAGTCGAGAATCTCCGGTAAATTATCCAAGCATTTTCATTGAAAATGGTCAAATGAAAAAAAAATTGTGCAAATATTTTGCATAAATTCATGGGTTACGTTTGATTTTTCGAGCCTGATTTCAGGCTTTCCTCTCGAATCATCTCCAGGAGGGAATCCGCGGGTTAACGGGCAAATTTTTCTCGGAGAAAGCCCCGAGGAGCGTTTAATGATGAAGAGGAAGTGCGCCAAGAGGGTATCGTCGTCGTTGCTGAAGAGAAACGGCAAAGAGGCGATAAATATTTTAGTACATTGAAAGCAGCGGGGTCGCCGGAGGAGAGCGAGGGCGGAGGAGAGAGTCAGCCCGCCGGCCGGCCTCCCTTTCTCCCTGTTTCCACCCTCTTCTGTGTTTCTCCTCCCGAGCTTGTGGAGGGGTTGATGGCGACGCTGGAGATATCGATTTCGGCACATCGCACACGCATCATCGCGACGACCGCATCGCCATTCTCCCCACTCGACTTTCTCCTCCCCCTTGGCCATTCTCCCTCCCCTTTCCTTTTCTTTCTTCCTCCTTCATCCCCTGAAAAATACTTGGCGATTGTCAAGGTCTTTTCCTCTTTCTCTCTTTCTCTCTCTCTCTCTCTCTCTGCAGTTTTCTCGCTGAGACGTACATCGAGTGTTTTCGTGTAGTCACTTCTTTACCACTTTTTTTTTTGAGGCTCGGGTGAAGAGAGTACAGAGAATAGCAGCGTCATAGACTCGCCCGTTTGCATCCCTCTATAGATTATTCTATCATGACTCGTCGTTACTCCGAAAGGGTTAATCGATGCACTACAAAGGAAGGGAGAAAGTTTTAGATTGATGCATTGTTTTGGGAATTATTGTTGGATGGAATGCAGGGAAATTGGGGAGGTAATTGAGCAGGGAAATCCGGTAGATCGACTCGAAAGGAACATTTTTGTCACCGGAAAAAGAGACGATTGTTATTTTATTGTCGTACAAATTGTTAACTGTCCATGGAAACGACGGAAACATTATCTTAGCTCATTCGTGACTCACTGAAATTCTCCAAATTTCAAAGTGTGTTGTAAAATTACAAACAGCTGTTGTAAAATCTGCGCTACCTTCTTGAAGCCTAATCCACATTTGCCCATTTTTTAACATCAATTTTCCCACAAAATGTTCTCGAAGATAATGAATTTTCGCCAGCCAATGAAAACTTCACAAATTCCATAAAATTGCTGTAACTTATTATTCCAATCATAATTACAAAGCAAATTCCTTCAAAAATAATATCAGAATTTTTTAAACTCAACTATTGACTTACTAAAACCCTCGTGAATAAATAAAAATTGCAAATAAAATAAGTTCCTGCATTTAAAAAATGCAGGAGAGAGCCCCAAAATTCGTTGCATAGGAGGAGTAATAATTTTCTTTGAAATTATTTCAGGCGACGCTGATGGCGGTCCATTGAGCTTCGAGCCGACTGGAGGGAGGGTTCTGGTCCAGCTCGCTAAAAAAACGGCTTAATAACGTCTCCGACGAGGAACAAGCCGGGCCACAACGAGGATCATGAAAATGGTGTTGTCACAACGGCAGAGGGAGGAGTTGTAAGTTGGCTCGTCATTGAGATTGGGCGGATTTACGAAGGAATGGAGGAGGCCCTTTGGCCGGTGACTTTCCGCGACGCGGTGACGAGCCTCCGAGCATCGCCAGAGGCCGCACGCGAAGGCGTTTCGAAGCGGGGGAGGCTCGATCAATCGTTAGGACGAGAACTAGAGGCTTGCTCTCGCTGACGCAACGAGACTACTTCATCGCTGTGCTCGATTCCCTCGTGCCGAACGCCCTCGGAATCGTAAAATGAAATTTTACGCCCGCCCCATGAGCGAGATGTTTTTTTTTTCCCCGACTGACCCAAGCATTTCCGCTCGCAATTCAGTCGCTTTTCTCACGTCCACCATGAAAATTCATCGATTTTACATTTTATTTCAACGTACAGATCAGAGTATTGCCTCTTGCGCATCGATTTTGAGAATAGCTTCACTGATTTTATGGAAAAAGACGCTCGTTTCAATGTTTAATTCGACTGACCCGAGCATTTTCGCTCGCAATTCATTCGCTTTTCTCACGGCCACCATGAAAATTCATCGATTTTACATTTTATTTCAACGTAGAAATCAAAGTATTGCCTCTTGCGCGTCGATTTTGAGAATAGCTTCACTGATTTTATGGAAAAAGACGCTCGTTCTAATATTTAATTCGACTGACCCGAGCATTTTCGCTCGCAATTCATTCGCTTTTCTCACGTCCACCATGAAAATTGATCGATTTTACATTTTATTTCAACGTACAAATCAAAGTATCGCCTCTTGCGCATCGATTTTGAGAATAGCTTCACTGATTTTATGCAAAAATACGCTCTTTTCAATGCTTCGTCGTTGAAAAAAAAGTGCGTGAAAATGCTTGTGGAATTTTTCGCAAGGGTTTCTTCATCAGATATGCAAATTTTCGGGCTCTCAAATGTAACGAATTTATTATATTTCGATGTGGCCATTTTTTCCCACGCAATTGCAAAATTACACAGCCCATAATTATTTGTCGATGGAATATTTTTGGGTTACTGGGTTTAAAAAAAATGACATACCTTTTTTTTTACTCACATTTCAACCGGAATTAAATTACTGTCGTTTATTGAAAGTCTAGGGATAATAACCGGGGGAAAAAATGGATTTTTTGAGATATCAGCGAAGCAAAATCGCTTGCTTTGGTGCATTTCTTCTATTTTTTCGCTCCTGATACATTTTAAAACGCCACGCGATTGCGGATTAGTCATAGATCGCTCGCAAAGGGTAGTTTCTGGCTCGCGAAACGCGGGGAGCGGAGGGCGGAAGCCGAGGGGGCGATGGGGCAGTCTCGGGCACGCGCGACTCGCGGGATCGATACCAGCAACGCGCTCGCTACCCAGTTACGTTCTCGTTCCAAGGAAAATCAAGCAACTACGACTCCAACTCGAGCCAGACGAGGAGATGAAGATGAAAAATGAAACAATAGAAGCGCAGAGAGAGAGAGAGAGAGAGAGAGAGAGAGAGAGAGACGAAATATGCGCCTTTTTTCCCCACTGAACTGGCCACTTTTATCTTTTACCCTCATCACATTTCAATACTATTCACAATTTTTTTCAAATCGTTTTTAAAGACAATAGGGTTCAATTTTCCCTTGAAAACTTTCAATACCAGCGTTTTTTTTTCGGCCTTGATTTGTCGCATAATTAGGCACATTCTAACGTTCCCAATTTTTATTTTTTTGGAGTTTGTTAATCCAGTATCAAAGAAAATTTTATTTTTTAAAAATCTTTCCCGTTTTTGTGCCATTTTTTGAACCGATATCAAGAAAAATAGTCTTTTGAATAAAAAAAAAAAAATTGGAGACTTAAAATCGGGGCGTTTTTTGTCGCGTAATTAGGCATGTTTTGTTAATCCAGTATTAACAAAAACGACCGTTTTTTTCTGATCTTTCGAATTTTCAAAAAAAAAAAGACTTAAAAAAATCCTGTTATAATATCTAAATATTGCATTAAAATATCTCTCTCATATTTCATTAATCGGTACTAAAATTTGTCTAAATTTTGCGTTAACAATCTCAAAAAAAAAAAAAAAACCAAAAGCAGAAAACACGTTGCACAGAGAATCGCGCGCATTAATCAATGAACGCTGCAGTACCTGCTTCTCCTCGTCTCATTTTTCCATTTTTCTCGACGCAGCGCTCTCGGCGCTTGCCTCGTATTTATTCTATTTCATTTTTCTTCCTTTCTCTCTAATTCTATTCACTCGGACGTAGTGCGACACTCGAGTCGCTAGTAGTCGGTTAGCCGCTCGCTCGCTACACCTGTGCAGCCGTGCGACTGCCAGGAAGGCGAGCGAGAAGGGCCTGACGTCATCGGGCAAGAGTCAAGACGAGCTGGTTGAATCTCCTTACGCACCCAACTGTAGGAACCGGATCGTAACGCGACCGTCTCGCATTCGACTTCCTCTTGAGAAGATTGAGAGATCTTCTCGCTCTTCTAATTTCAATTCTCTGCACAGAGGCGAATCATTTTCCTGACCCTTAAAAATTATTCAGGGCAATTTTTTCGATAAAAAAGAAAAGAAGAATCAAACGATTTCTGCTGTAAAGAAAAAAGAATTTTTGGCAATCTGTGCAATCTGAGATTGAGTTCAGGGGCTTAAAAGTATTTTGTGTATTTTGTATGGGGAAATTTTTAACATGAAGAATTATTTGCCAATTATTACAATTTCTGTCGAATTATGTTCTGGGGCAGGATTTAAAGAACATTGATAATGAAAATGTGATACCGAAATCACTGCTCACTTTGGTACAGTCTCTAATCATTATAATCCTGGTTATTTATTTATTTATTTATTAATTTTCCCAATTAAATAATCCACAGTCCTATAATAATCAACAATTCGATTTTTATTTTTCATAATTTATTTCGTTCACTGAGAAATCGAGGAAATTGAGAATTTATTGAAAAATGTTATTTTTTATATTGATAGTTTTATTTTCTTGAAAAATTTCTCATCAATGTTTTATTGAGAATTTTTTTTAGATTCAAGATTATTGATCATTCTAATTGACAAACAGCTTTGTAAATAATTAAAAATAATAATAATAACAATAATTAAAACCTTTATCGAAGAAGCGATTGAAATATTGGAAATTGCCGATTTATTAATCGAGATACGTTTACAATAGAATAGAGAGCAATCCGTTGTAACGCAATAAAACGTGAACTCTCTCGAGAGGTTCCTTTCACCCCGCTCGTAGTCTCGTGCCGGCACCGCCCGACTTTCGATCTTTTTCCCAGCCCCCTCCCCCCAATAGTCTGCGTTTCAATAGCCGCATCGCATAATCGTTCCGATATTATCTGCGTGCCGGATCAAAACGCCCCCGCAAACATAGCAACGCGAGTCCCACGACTCTGAAAATCTTGGCCGCACCGACAAGACCTTCTTTACGCCCGCGGATAAAATTTTCCGTCGCACATCGCCTCGCATCACCATAACGAAACGATTCTCCGTTATTTCCACTCAAACGCAATATTTTTTCTCCCATTCCATTCCCGCAAACGTCACAAGGACGTATTTTTATTGACAATAAAAAAACAACAATAAAATTAGTTCAGTGATTAAATTTAATTTGCTGCTTACGCGAATACAGAATTGGAATGTTTTACTTACATTGGCCATGGGATTTTTGATTATTGAATGAAATAATGAAAGGTAGAATTGAGTAACATTGATCGGTCATTGTTGTTCAATTTTTATAATATTATAGAATTTTTTTTTGTTGGCCTTACTATTTTCAGTAATTTAATATGAAAATTAAATTTTCTTTTTCCCTCTATAAAAAATCGGTAAAATAAAATTTTTGTTCATACGAGTTTTTGGTGATTTAAAAAAAAAACCTTAAGCAAAAATATTAACCTGCGTTACTCGCGAGTGAGTAACACCCCCGCATCTCATTTCTCAAGATTACTATGTAATTTTTATTTACATTGGCCATGGGATTTTTGATTATTGAAGGAAAAAAGGAAAGGTAGAATTTTTCACATTGATCGGTCATTGTTATTCAATTTTTACAATATTACAGAATTTTTTTTCTTAGCCTTTCAGTAAGATAATATAAAAATTTAATTTTCTCTTTCCCTCTATAAAAAATCGGTAAAACAACATTTTTGTTTATACGACTTTTTGGTGATTGAAAGAAAAAAACCTTGAGCAAAAATATTAACCTGCGTTACTCGCGAGTGAGTAACACCCCCGCATCTCATTTCTCAAGATTACTATGTAATTTTTATTTACATTGGCCATGGGATTTTTGATTATTGAAGGAAAAAAGGAAAGGTAGAATTTTTCACATTGATCGGTCATTGTTATTCAATTTTTACAATATTACAGAATTTTTTTTCTTAGCCTTTCAGTAAGATAATATAAAAATTTAATTTTCTCTTTCCCTCTATAAAAAATCGGTAAAACAACATTTTTGTTTATACGACTTTTTGGTGATTGAAAGAAAAAAACCTTGAGCAAAAATATTAACCTGCGTTACTCGCGAGTGAGTAACACCCCCGCATCTCATTTCTCACGAGTGCAAGGGCCACCTTTCACGATGCTGCGAATGCAGCCGCGCGAGCCGCTTTCGATGACTTTGCTCGGTGCACTCCGAAAGATGCAGGTCATACTCCCGCATTCCTGCAGCACCTGAGCGAGCCTTTGCACTGCATTATTCGCAAGCGTTCGCCGCTGCAGGAGGGGAAAAAAAAAAACAGCAGCCAAGTGGCACGAATAAGTGGATTACACACTTAAGAGATGATATTTCTGGAGGTACTCACGAGGCCAGTGCACTTTCCGCACTTTATATTGTACATATTGTATATAATACAATAGTAAAAGTTCATTTTTTTCATTAAAAAGTAGATATTACACACTTAAATAAATATTACATTACTACATATAATATTTAATAAAATTGTACATAGAGTATTTAATACAATAGTACATAGAGTATATAATATAATAGCTGTACGATTGTAATGTATATTTTTCTTTGCTTAAGAGTAGCTTACCGAGTGATCTTCTCACGGAATCGAGAGCTCGCCTTCTTCAGACATTGAAATCTCCCTCGTTTTCCGACTTGGAGTCGTTTTTTCTGTTACCGTATCGCCACTGATTTGTCACGAGGACAATGAGTTGCTTTAATTATGAGAAAAACTGACTCACGAATAATTACACCTCGCACACTCCACGTCCACTTAAAGGACGATGGAATTGTGGGGAATGCATTTACAACTGTAGAATTTTCATAATTGTACCCACTTTCAAATAACAATATTGTCTAATAAGGAAAATGAGATTTCCAGAGTCATGGAGAAAAAAAAGGTCATCGAATTTTTGTTTCGTTAATTAATCATCATCATCCAAAGTCAATTAAAAAATACCACCTTTCAAAAATCTTTTGAGAAAAGAAACACTAAGATTCTTTGTTGGAACACAATTTTTATGATATTAAACGAATTAAAAAAAAAACACACCATTAAAAAAATTTTTATTCTAAAAACTAATTAACGTTTTTAATCAATTTTATGGAAATTCATAATTTATTATTGAACGGCCTTAAAAAATAGGGAAAAAAATCTTGAGGAATCTTAATTAAAGCCTCGTATCGTATCCGATTCGTAAATCTGTAATCTTTAATGCCTCGTCGATATTCAGTATCGATTTCGTGGATTAATCTCTTTGATTTGTGTTCGTTGCAGAAATAAGGCGATTGCGGATTATCTAAGTACCAACGGGTATCAGGATGCGTTGGAAGCGTTCAAAAAGGAGGCTGACATGCCCGGCGAGGTCGAGCGCAAGTACGGCGGACTCCTCGAGAAAAAGTGGACCTCCGTTATACGGCTGCAGAAGAAGGTGAGACTCGTCGAGTCCTTTTAACGCTCTCGTTGAGCGGCTCACGAAAAAAAAAATTAAAATATCTACGTACAAAGCATTCTCCGTCAATGAACCCACGTTTTTTTTTTTTTTTTTTTTCATCACATAAAACCCTGAATTTTGTTAAGTATGAATTTTTCCAAATTTTGATAAATGCTTCTTTTTTTTTTATATATAAGCTAGCATAATTCGAAAACTTAAAGTTCCAGAAAAAAATCGTCTCCACACGAAACTTGCAGTTTTGTATTATCTTTCCAACGAGACATTTGGAATAATTTTCTGCTTCCGGTAACACCGATTTTTTCACCGATAAAGCCTGGAAATTATTTTTCTCAAAAATGTTCTTTTTTTTCTTGCCTGACAAAAAATTACTGTTTTCTCTGGGGATTTTTTTTTTGTTGTGATACTGAAAGTCTCGATTACTTACCGTGTGATTTTTTTAGATAAATAGAAATGTAGTTTTTCGAATAAAAAATCTCATGATTTTTCGGCGGATGTTGGATCAAAAAATGGAAATGAAAAATTGTTTTTAGGTGCATTTTAATTCAATAAATTTTGAGGACACCGGTTTTAAATGTTTAACAAAAAAGGGCTCATTTGACAGAGAATGCTTGGTATAACCGGCGAATTTGTAAGCCGGTCTCGCTAATCGTGCTCATCGCTAACTCTTCCCTCTCGACTAGGTAATGGAATTAGAGTCTAAGCTGTCCGAGGCCGAGAAGGAGTTCATCGAGGGTGCACCGACGCGAGGAAAGAGGTTGTCGTCCGAGTGGATACCGAGGCCGCCGGAAAAACACTGTCTCACCGGGCACAGATCTCCAATAAACAGAGTCATCTTTCACCCGGTTTTCAGCCTCATTGTCTCCGCGAGTGAAGATGCAACGATTAAGGTATTAACACAAACATCGATTTCCTAAAAAAATACTCGATTTTCCACGTGTTAATCAAATGAGAAATACAAAAAGCCTTTGGCCACTTAAGCTCACTTTTCTTTTTTCAAGAATTAAATTCCTGCGCAAATAAATGAATATTTTAAAGAATTTTCCGGTTAAATTGATAAATTTAAAAAAAAAACTATATTAATTTTGCAATGAATATATTTTTATACAAATTTCTTGAAGATTTCGTCTGAACAATTTTTTAATACATTTTATCTCCTGAAAAAAATTCAGCTGTGCGAAAACTATTATAAACGTTGTTTATAATAAAAACTAGGTTTGGGACTTTGAGACCGGGGAATTTGAGCGCACTCTTAAAGGCCACACGGACAGCGTGCAGGATGTGGCTTTTGATCCGTCCGGCAAACTCCTCGTCTCCTGCAGCGCCGACATGTCCATCAAACTGTGGGACTTTCACCAGTCGTTCGCTTGCGTCAAGACAATGCACGGCCACGATCACAACGTGAACTCGGTGTCGTTCGTGCCCCAGGGAGACTTCGTCGTGAGCGCATCCCGCGACAAGACCATCAAAATATGGGAAGTCGCGACGGGATATTGCGTGAAAACGCTCACGGGTCACAGGGAATGGGTGAGAATGGCGAGGGTCAGTCCTTGCGGTGAATTAATCGCCAGTTGCTCCAACGATCAAACGGTCCGAATTTGGCACATGGCTACAAAGGACACCAAAGTAAGCTCATTTTTAACTCACTTTTCTCCTTCCGATTATTATTTTTCAGGCTATATTCTTCAATTAAAAAAAAAAACGTGTTTGAAATATGTGAAAAATTGGAAAGTCAATGCTAAATTTTTAATACATTTATTATCGGATTATTCATTGTAAAGAAAATAATAGATAGATAGAAGATGTGAAAATTGTTTGGGAAGCGTTGAAATCTATTTTTTTCAATTGCAAGATAAATTTGCTTTCTCTTCATAAGCATTTTTTGTGATCAGAAAAAAAAAATTTGTCAACCTTGTTTGTTGTTTTTAACGAAAAATTTCGAACTTGGAGCAAAATCTCTCAAATTTACTAACACTTTTCACGAAATGTTAGTCACCATCAATTGCAAGAAAAATGACTTTATTTTCGATAAATTTTAGCTGAAAATTCTTAATGATAATAAAAAATATATCGATTTCGAAAAATCATTTAAAAAATGTCAAGCTTCCTTTGTTTTTAAACAAAAAATTTGGCAATTCGAAGAAAAATCGAAATAATATTCTCAAACTTTTAACGAAATGTCGCTGAACAGTTTTCGTTAATTACAAGAATAATTAATTAATCACTAATGAGATTCAGAGTGAAAGTTCATTATAATCGGAAAAACGTCGATGAAACCCTTTTTTAACCTCGTTTCTTTTTTTTTTTTTTTAAGTTCGAACTTCGGGACCACGATCACGTGGTCGAATGCATCGCCTGGGCGCCGGACAGCGCGAGAGCGGCGATAAACGCGGCGGCGGGAGCCGACAACAAAGGAGCTCACGAAGGTCCTTTCCTCGCGTCGGGATCGCGAGACAAGACGATCCGCGTATGGGACGTAGGCGCCGGTGTTTGCCTCTTTACGCTTCTCGGCCACGACAACTGGGTGCGCGGTATCGTCTTCCATCCCGGCGGCAAATTCATCGTAAGCGTCTCCGACGACAAGACGCTCCGAGTATGGGACACGCGCAACAAGCGAGCGATGAAGACGCTCGAGGCGCACGTTCACTTTTGCACCTCTGTCGGTCAGTTTTTTTCCCTCTACTATTTTTTCCATTTAAAAGAAAAATAGAGCGAAGTAATTTATAAATATAAAAAATTCCAAATTTTTTTTAGTAATTCTACTTTAAAAATCTGTAAACAAATCGAGTCTACGAGAAAATTCAATATTATGTTTACAGTGATGCTACAAAATTTCGTACATGACAAATTAGTCGAAAAAAGCTGACGAAAATTAGCAAATAAAATATATTATTTAAAAGATCCAAGAAATTTTATCCGATTAGATTTTAAATACTTTCCGTGCCATTATTCGTCACCAAAACCACGATAATAATAATAATTCGCCAATATTATTGACAAACAATTTAAAACGAATTTGTCTGATAAATAAGAAAATAATTTTCCAATTAAAAAAAAAAAACAGTAAAATTTTAAAAAATTGCTATTAGAGAGTAAAATTGAATTTTGCCAAAAATTATTTCAGATTTTCACAAGAGCCATCCGTACGTGGTCACCGGTAGCGTGGATCAGACGGTCAAGATTTGGGAATGTCGCTAGTCACCGAAATTTCGAGCTTTCGTCGAAAATTCGGGAAGTTTAAGAAGAAGAAGAGGAGGAGGACGACGCGAAGGAGAAAGAGAGAGAGAGAGAGAGAGAGAGAGAGTGAGCGAAAGAGAAAGAGAGAGAGGTTGAAGGAGAAAAGGATGATGATTGGCGGAAGACGAAAAAAAACGTACAGCAGATTATTAAAAAAAAAAAACAACAACAACAACAAATGATAAATTAAAAAATCGAACGAACAACAAGAAAATCACATAAACGCGCGCGTCTAACTTCGTCGAAAATTAAGGGCCGGAGAGTAAGCTGCTACAAAAAGCTATCGTACATACTACTATTATAATTATAAAGAAAACGAGAAAACAAGAAAACACATAAACACCTACGGTTAAGAGCTCTTTAATTAATTTATAATAAAGTATAATTAGTAATTATTAATATGATTATGATGATGATGATGATGATGATGGTGATGACGAACAATGATGATGATGATGATAATTACGATATATCGTTTCACGGTATAATCTCAACTCTACACAACCGATGACGATTAACTCGAAGAGGATCACGTTCAGAGCCGGTTTTTTCGAGCGTCTTTAACGAGGGGCCAGACGGGAAGAGTTTTCCATGCGTTTTGCGAAAAAAACACGAAAAACTTGGTCTCTTTGGCGTTAAAAACACGCGTTTCCGGTTCAAACGCCTCGTTCCTTCGACTCTCCTTGTAATACCGATCGTCACGCGATTACCGCGCGACTGCAATTGTACATACCTGCTTCGAACGACACACGCGAATTTTTCGTTCGTTTTAACGTTTTTCTTTTTTTTTTCTTTTTTTTTTTCGTCGCGTTTTCGGTAATCGCAATTTTTGGATTTTTTTTTTCTCATCGCGTTCTGTTTTTGTTGGCTTTAACGAAAAGACCGGTCTACGCTCCTCGTCATTTTTCTTTTTCTTTTTTTCAACGCAGTTAATGTCTGGAGCTTTTGGAAATAAAGATGACGATAAAATTTGATTTTTAATCGCGATTTTTGTTTCTTTTTTTTTCGTGATAACGTGTGGCGATTGTAATTGAATGTGGACATTTTTTATTAGCCGGAAAAACTGTTGAATCGAACGTTTTGACAAACGTTTATTGGCTTTTGCGGCTTTTCTAATGTTTAAACATAATTTTACAATCGGTCCACGTTATCGTGAATTTAATGGAAATTGCGAAATAAAATGTACTGCAATTGTATTTTCTTTAATCAACGGGAACTCACGGCTCCAATCGCTTCGGCAAAATGTTTATTCGACTCTCGAAATCAGCTCTTATTCGGTTTTACTTGTTTATCGATTTTTTTGCAATTAAATTGCAGGAAATCGGAGGTGAAAATATTTCGCATTTTTTTTTGTACGCCTTTGATTTCTCGCGGGAAATTTTTCGCTTCGATATTCAATAAAAGTCCGTGGGAATTTTATGTAATTGCCGTTTAAACACTTTTTTTGCAATGTTTTTTCTTTTTGATGAAAAAATTTGCGAAATAAAAGAATTTAAGGGTATAATATAAAGTAAAAGAAATTCGGGAATGGCGATGCTTTTACTGAATATTCAGCGAATAATTGATTATGCGATGAATAAATATTAAGGGCGTATTTGGAGAAATAGCGAAAAATTGGAACAACGAATTAACCCTAATTTCGTTAATTTACCGAACAATCGCGTTTTACAATCGGCATTTTCTCCAAAATCGCAGTTCGTGTCTCGTCGAAGATAGAAAAACGATTATTATAATGCTCGGTTATCTGAAAAACTGTCTGCGAGATGTGAACGAAATTTTGAAGCGAAAAAAAAAAAAAGAAAAAAAATGTAACCGCGATTGTTCGGTATTTCGATGTCAACGTAATTTTCGGACGAATTCGCTGCTCCAAAAATGCGAATCGAGCTTTTTTTCGGACAGAAATAATTGTACCCGCGAAAAAAAGCCTTGAATTACGATTTTTCGTCGATAAATAAACGCAAGATATTTCAATACGAGCGATTCCAAATTTCTTTTAATTTCTAAACTCGCGGATAAAATTCAAAAATTGCCTCGTGAAAATTTCATTTTACGAATCGTGCTTTTTTCGGGTTTTCGAAATTAAAAAGAAATTAATTAAATTTATGGGGATTCTTGCATTTACGACGAAAGTATCGAAAAAAAAAAAACATGGAAATTCTCGCGTATTTTCGCTTTTTTTTCGGGTGTTAAAAGAGCCAATTAATAAATACAGAATATTCGAAAAGCTGCTTCGCGACACAGGCAAAAAGTCGTTTAAATCCAAGCGGGTCTCTCCTCCTTCTGCTCGCGGTCTCGCCGAAAGCTCGTATACTATTCGATTAATATATATATATACACAAAATATATATACAAATAAATATAACATATATTTTTGCCGTTGGTGAGATATCTGTAAAACTATTTGCCTGGATGTGTACCAAAATCCGACTCTTTTACAAAGTTGTGCCGCAAAAAAATCGACCCGCTTAATCGTGACGATCCCGGAAGTCCCAATTATTCTAAGGAGCGTTAAAAAAAAAGAGCAAAAATAACACCAAAAATAAAGAAGAGAAAAAAAATCAGAGTTGTAAATCGGCGTTAAATTAAGAAAATGCAATTCGCAGTACTTTTTGTTTTGTCATTATTATTACATAACAATAACATGGCAATTAAGAAGTTACGTGTAAACATTAAAACAGCCGCAAAAGATACGAATTTTTTAATTTGTTTATTTTTTAAGAAATGGTAAGCAAAAACTTCTTCCTGATTATTGAGTAAATTCACAGCGAAGATATATTCAAATGTTCGTTGTAAAAATGTTGAAAATTTAATCATTTTTAATAAAAAAAAAAATTAAAAGTCGATATTTTTCGCAAGCTGGATGCAATGTTTCCAGGTATTATTTTAATCGCGACATGCTATTGTTGCTGAATAACAATTGCAAGGCAAACTCTATCGTCATCTTTGTTTCTCAAAGCTCTCAGGCATTTACAACTCGCGCGATTGTGCAAAAATATGTCCTTATCTTTCGCCCCGGAAAAGAAAAACTGCTCCGTCGCCAGCGTCGCTGTGTAAATTATTATAAGACCGTGAGAGGTAACAAAAGGAAGAGCGTAAAAGCGGAACACGAGAAAAATTCGAACGGAAGAAAAAAAAAACAGAAAAAAAAGCTTAGAGAGAAATAGCGAGAGACGCGCAAACGAGAAAGGACGAATCTCTCTCGTCCGAATTTCCCAACCAAATTCGCTCTAATATTCGTAATAAATAATTGTACGGAGCAATTAAAAAGGAAAAAAAGACAAAAAACACGCGCGTTAGTTTTGACGAAACGCGGGCTCTGAATTAAAAAAAAAAAACAAAAAGAAAAACCAACAGCGAGGTAACTGTAGTTACGTACATTTAAAAATGACGAAAAAAGAAGAAAAAAGAAAAGAAAAGAAAAAAAACTAAAATAAATACTAGCTAGAGATGTAGCACAGACTTTTAACTTAGCGTGAGAAAGAAAAGCAGAAACAAATATTCGGAAAATAATGAAAAAAAAAAAAAAAAAAAACAAACTAAAGGAGCGAAACGAGACGAGGCTTTTAACGACTGCGAAGGAAGAAAATAACAGGCCATCGGATAAACGAATTGATGATAGAAAGAATACACACAAATAAAACTAAATAAACGATTAAAACACCCGGCGTAAATTTTTCGATTATCCAATACGCGATTATTTAAGGAGCGAACCTTTTTCTAACGGTGTAATAACGTTTCTTCTCCCATCTGCGTTTTTATTCTCTTGACTCCTTCGAATTTACACACACACACACACACACACAAGCTCAACGTGTGCGAGAATTTGTTTAAAAAAACACACACACACACACACACACACATCCGTACCAATTTAATGTTTAACTAAATTAATCATTTTGGTGAATAATAAACGAAGTTGTCACTGACCATCGTGCTCTCATTCTCAAAACGTTTGAGAGGAAAAACCCAAAAAAACGAAACGAGAATTCGATTTTTAGTTCCTAAAAATCAATTGACAAAATTTTTTTCACTGCTTTTTTTTTTTAAGTAAAATATTGTCGAATTTTTGGAAGCGTTTTTCGAGAATTCTTTCGATTAAAATCCATTTTTGTTTCCGCAGATAGAGGAATTTTTTCATTAATCAATGGGCAAAAAATTCGTAACGCGCCTGAATTTCCTTTGGGTTTTAATTCTACGCGTGTTTATGAGAGAAATAAATAAATAAAAAAATTCGTCGTGTGCTACGAAGACTCCGATTATCCGCAATATTCGTGCTACGTCCTCCTGCTACGAATTTTAAGATCTAATCTTGCATCAACAGTATTTCAGAAGTTAATTAATCGAATAGAGAGAAACACGTTTGTCGCTCTAGTTTATTTTCTCCTTCGTTTTTTGTTTTGTTTTTTTTTTTTTAATTTAGAGATGAAAATCCACTGTAGACGTATGTTAATATTATAAACACATAAACACGATGTAGAAAAAAAAAGCTTTCCTCAGTAACGCCGTGAAAAGTTTTCCCAGACCCAATTAAATGGGCGCTTATTTGCGATAATAAAAAAAAAAACAACAACACTTAATTGTCGAAACGAATGATGGAATAATAATCAAGTATTATTCATAATTTGTGATATATCCAGTAAACAACCTGTGTCAATAAAGAATTTGGAAATTATATTATTGGCCGTTAAATTGGCACGTTTTTTTCTGCACATTCGGCCCAATTTTTATTTATTTTTTCCATTCTTATTTCACAAAAATTATCTCGTGAGCCTCGAAATATGATAAAAAGTGTTGAAATTTTCAGTTGCGTATCGCAGGAAATTTTACCATTTTTATCGAAGCCTTTTTCTCGATTATTTCGACAGCGGAATAATTGAGAAAAAATTGCTGGAGTTTTTTGCGGAATTTTAAACTACGGAATATTTTTAATTGTTTTATTGCGATTTATGGACGGAGGTAAAAAAATGAGACAGACCAGAAAATACCGAGTTCAATGACATTTTGCGTTATCTTTTAAGTTTGCGGAAATGAGAATGTGATTAGCGCGAGTGGCTGTAAAATTGTAGTTCGCGTTGTTATTATTATTGGGAGCTTGCAATAATTTGTTTAATTGAACATTTGAAAAACACAATCTATTTCGGTAGATTGAACTTAAGGATTTTCTTAGGGTCGCGTTAATTCCTTGTAGAAAAATTAATTAAGTCGATGCTCAGAATTAGTTTTTTTTTCTTCCTAAGTATAAACGTTTATTTTATTGAATTTTATTCTGGGATTTACGATTGTAGTGTAAAATCTTAATTAATACATTTCAAACGTTTGAATATTTCCTCTAAGTCCGTGTGTGTTTTTTTTTTTTTTAAGACGTTTCTCACAATTTTTGTGTCACACGAAAAATAAAATTGTCCTTCGATTGCGCACGTAAAAAACGAAAACCGATTTGCCTCGCTGTTTTTTATTTATTTATGGCTGTAAAATACCCCCATAAAAGTAGATACACTTATCGCAAAATGAAGCGGATTAGGCGACTTTAAAAACTTGGCGTTTCGCCGTAGTTTTGTCTCAGTATAAAATCATATTCCACACGAAAGCAAGTGAATTTATTTTTCGCGAGTTTGACTAAAATATTTTTGAGCATGGCGATTTTTTCCCTGATTTTTTTTGCTGCTGTGGCATTCGTAGTCTCGACTGTTCCGGATACTTTTTCAGGTAAATAAATATTTAATTACATCTAAAACAAAAATTCTTTCATTTTTTTTTTTCTGTACATTTTTTTTTATTTCAATAAACAGCGAAATCAGAAAAAAATAATGTGCCTATTCTTATTATTTATTTTTGCAGAAGATATTCGAGAATTCGAATTCAATGATAGCGATCATGTGATGATACCTTTTCCTACGTTGCCGGAATATGATTATGTAATTGAAGGGGAAAATAATGATCATAACGGTGGAAATCAAAATGAGCATCAAAGGTAATAATGAAAAAATATGAACAATCATTATTTTGGATTTAATTGAATTTATTGAAAATGGGTATATTTAATTTTTTTCTTTTTTTTTCAGGAAAATTTGCAGACCTTCGGAAGCGCAGAAAAATGTTGCTGGAATGGACGCATGGTGCAATGCAAATTGCTTCCACGATCCTCCGTATTGTCCCGAAAGTCACTGCCAATGTTATTGATATTAATCGAATCTTCATAATGATCGATAATTTTTGTTCTTTTCGTTTGTGAGTATCAATTAAAAAATGTTAAGAAACGTATAATTAAGCAATTGGCTCGCTTTTCGTGTGCCGTTGCCCTTTTTCTTTTTTAATCCTTGTAATTATTCCCAATTATCAGTAATTATTATGTAAATAAAAATCAAAGTCGTACCTTTGATTTTTTTACCTGAATTTTTACTATTCGCTTCAAGATAGAAAATTCACGTCTCGCAAATTCAGCTAACTTATTTTTTTTCTTTAGTGGTGGAGAAAAAAAAGGAAATTACAATTTGGAAGCAAACATTTTTTACGCCGCATTCCGGAAGGAAAACTCGTTGACGTTTCTCACAATTTTGGTATCAAGTCATGAAAGATGCAAGAGTTCGGAATAATTCTGTTTCCGAAGTCGTTAAAAGTTCACATGTACTTGAGATAGCGGAAATTTATTTATCTCGATTATACGAAGCATTCTTCGTCAATACAATTTTTTTTTTTTCGACCCTTTCAAATTTGCGAAATATTTGGTCATATAAAAGTGCCACTAAAAGAAACTATTCCTTTTACAGTCTAATAAAAAAAATAATAATTACCCATAATTAAAAAAATCGCCGTATCAAAAGAAAGTTTGTGAATGAAAAAAATTATTTTCACGTTTTTCGGTAATAAATCAGTGTTACCGAAATGTGAGAATTATAAAAAATATTCCATTGAAAAGCTAACAAAAAACTGCAACTTTTATGTGGAGAATTTTTTTTTCGTCGACTTCAAGTTTCCGAAATATATTGGGTTGAAATAAAATTCGGTGTTTTTTTGAAATTACGTTAAAAAATCTTTAAAAATTCGCATAAAATGCTTTTTCGTGGCACTTTGATATTAAAAATTATGGGGCAAATCTGAGATGATTAAAAAAAACGTGGCTCATCTGACAGAGAATTCCCCGTAGGTTAAGCAACGATACTTAAGTCAGCTTAATTCAAGCGTTTCGCAGAAGGGAATTTCAAGACTGTAGCGGCGTCTTTTTCCATAACATACCTCAGTATAAAGTCAAATTCCAGGCGAAAATAACTGAGCCATTTTTTTGTCTTGAGTTTGAGTGAAATATTTTCAAGTATGGCAATTCCTTCGCTGATTTTCGTCGCTGCTTTGGCATCCGTCGTCTCGGCCTCTCCACAAATCTATTCTTATCCTGGTAAATAAATAAATATTTCATTACATTTCAAACTAAATATTTTTCTTATTTTTATAACATATCGAATTATAGAATGAAGAGTTTTACCATTTTTAACATGCGTTCTTTCTTGGGCTTTTTTAATGCTTGTAAAAAAAAAAAAATCTAGACATCAGCAGCAGCGAATATCATGATTCCGTCATGCCGTGGCCTCCGACGTCTCAAAGGTAATTAAAAAAACTATTTTCAGGTGACGATTAATGAAATCTATTAAAAAATATGTGGATATTGAATTCCGAGAAACAATTTTATTGTTCGTTTATTGTTAGATTTTTTAAAGAAAATTCTTTTAGTTTTTTTTAATATGAATTTTAAAATAATAATAATAATAATTTAAGAAATTTCATCAATGAGAATTTTTATAAATATTCACTGTATATCCCATTTTTTTAAATTTTTTTCAAAATCTGATCCTCAATAATTGCATACGATGAAAAATTAATGTTAATAATTCACTAACATTTTATTGGCGTTTTTTTTTTTTCGTTTTTCAGCAAAACTTGCAGACCTTCGGAAGCGCAGAAAAATGTTCCTGGAATGACCGAATGGTGCAACGCGAATTGCTTCCACAATCCTCCGTATTGTCCCCCAACTCATTGCCAATGTTATTGGCAATGATGACCGACCGAACGCCAGTTTTTCCCCGATGTGATAATCGATATCAAATATGTCTAATTTTATTCGTTTCTAAACGGGAATAAAAATTTTGCGGAAGATTGCTTAAAAAATCGTCACATTTTCACTCCGAAATTGGCACTTTCTTTTTTTTTTTAAACGTTCTAATTAAACGCTCACAATTTTTACAGGTGTAAAAAAGAAAATATTACGATTCCGATATTTTTTAAGCACAAAAAATGGTTTTTAGTTAAAAAAAAAATTGCTATTATAATTTAAGATCACCGATCGAATCCTTCGATCATTTTTTATTTATTTTTTTCATTTCAGTTGAGATAAATGTAGTTTCTAGGAAAAACTATCGACAACTATTCGCGTGAAGGTAAAAAAAAGACCAAATTCTCACCTGTTCAGGTGATTTCTACTTATTTGTGGAGAAAAAATAAAAATAAATTTCGAACGTTAGGACATTTTTTGGAGCCTTTTCTCGCTAGTTTTGCTATCGTATCATGAAAAATGTAGGAATAACAAATAATATTTTCTTTCACTTGCGCAAATAGTTAAAGCACACGTGAATAGCGGAAACTTATTTGCCTCCCGGTTATTTATATGTGGCTGTAAAATGCCATAAAAGATAAACGTAGCGCGTAATAAAGAGGATTACACGATTGTCCAAGTTTGTTTTCATCGTCACGCCTCAGTATAAAAACGTGTGCCACGTGAAAACACGTGCACCTATTTTTTCGTGAGTTTCACTTGAATATTTGTGAAAATGTCGATTTTTTCGCTTCATTTTTTGGCTGCTGTGGCGTTCGTACTTTTGGCTGCAACACAAATTCAATCTGAATCGGGTAAATAAATATTGAATTGCATCTGAACACATTTTTTCATTTTTTTTACAAGGAAACAAATTTTTCTGTAGGATACTTTTTGAAAAAATTCCGAATAAAATGCGATATTTGAGAAAAAAAATGTGGCATTTGCTTCAATAATTTTTGGTACACTCAATAGTGATGCTTAGTCACTAATTTAATAACAATTTATGAATTATTATTTGAGAAAACATTTAATTGCATCTAAACAGGTTTTTTAATTATCGTTGTAATAGAAAAAAAAAATTCGTGTAGAAGATTTTGAAAAGCAAATGAAAAATGAGAATTGAAAAAGAAAATCATTTTTTTTAGATAGTGTTTAACATGTTATTGATTTTTTTTCCCGAAAATCATGAAGTCACTCTTGATTATGATTACGATACATTTATCGATCCTACGACCGGAAGTGGAATTGGATACCAAAGGTAATATTAAAATAAACAAGTAATTCATTGCATATGTTGAATTTTAAGGCTCAATTTTATTCGGTGCTTTTTCTTTTCGTTAATTTTCAGAAAAATTTGTAGACCTTCGGAGGCGCAGAAAAATGTTGCTGGAATGGACGAATGGTGCATTGCAAATTGCTTTCATAATCCTCCGTATTGTCCAGAAAGTCACTGTCGATGCTATTCATCGAATCGTTACGATTATTAGTAATTAATGTTCTATTTGTTTCTAAATAGAAATAAATAAATAAATAAATTGAGAAACGTTTGATTAAACAAATGTCACGTTTTTCGGCCTTTTTAATCTTAATACGTTTCCATAATTATCAGTAATTATTGTTCTGTTTGTTTCTAAATGAGAATAAAAAAAATAGAGAAACGGTTTTCATTAAACAATTGTCACGTTTTTAAATTTTTTAATTTTAATCTTTCTACGTTTCTATAATAATCAATAATTATTATTCTGTTTGTTTCGAAATAAAAAATAATAATTTATGTCTCCGAAGTATTGTTTTTGATCCTCAAAATATTTATAAACTTAGGGAATCTTTCTTCAGGCAATTGGATTTAAATTTCGAGATTCAACTGATTCGAAATATTGTTAATTAAAGATCTAATTTTGTGAGGAAAATGAGTAAATAAAATGTGTTCGGTTTCGCTTTAGTCACGAGACGCAAATTTTTTATTTGAATAAATATAATCGACGTCAATAAAGGCGTTAAAAAATAGCATTAATTTGCTATCGTAGAGAATATTATTACGGAATATGACGAATTTCACGTGGCGTTTTCTTCGAGTGATGGAAATTCGATTTGTTTCATTTGCATTTTCAATGTCGTTAATTAAATCGTACAATAATTGAAATGGTGATCGAAAAAAATGACAAAAGTAGCAAATGCGAAGAAAATAAAAGGTACAATAATTTGCTGATTAAAAACCACTTAAAATTTCGATCCCCGTAATTTTCGAGGAATAATCATTCGGTATCAATTAAAAAAGTGTTTGAATAAATGCGCCAAAAACGAGAAAAAGAAAATCACACATTTTTGTGAAATATCAACGATTAAAAATAGAAATTTTGAGCATACGCAGATTTCCTCAAGAAAAAATTTATGTGAGATTAGATTACATTCAAAGTTCCTTAAATCATAATGCAAAATTCGTGTTTTGTCGTAACAATAAACAGGAAAAAAATTATTTACGATTTACTGAATGACAGAATTTAAAAAAAATTCATTCTTTTTATGATTAACAATAAAAGTTTGTTTTTTTTGGCCCATTTTCATTCGAAATTATCAACAAAAACGCCGATTAAAAGTTTCCATGGAATAATTATAAACAATATTTTTTATCAACTAATTATTCAAGATTATCATTTGCAAAAAATATAAAAAAATAAAACGAGATTCCAAATTTCGATAACCGACAATCATTCATTTGTGTTCAATCGAATTTCGATTATTTAGAAATATTTGGTTCTGATTAATGATCCTTTTTTTTTCAGTATTCAATTCCTTCGCAATTATTTGAAATTTTGGGTATAAAAATGGAGAAGAACGTCGGAAATTTTCGTTTTATGATGTGAAGAAGGCTCACGAATCTCCTGGAATTTAATTGTCCTCGCGGAATTCGATTGAGGTCGTTTTCTTCAGCGACAGGCTTCGATTTTCGTTCGCGGCAGAGCGTTTGGATTTTCAAAGGTAAACTGAAGAGCAGGTGGAAGCCAAGATTCGAGGTTGTTGTTTGCACAGCGAAGATGTTCGTGCAGCTCATGCGATGTTTCCTCAATCGCCGTTTCCTTGGATTCGAAAATAGCGCCTTGAAAATCGAGAATGACGTTCGTCTGATCAGCGATAAGCACCTGAAAATTCGAAGGGCGGTTCATTTATGAAGAACAATAATAGTGTGAATACGTAAATAAATAAAATATGAATGGCCTTTTAATTTCTAAACGGAGAATCGGAGTTAAAAAATATATATATTGAAATACATAAATAAAAAAAAAAAAACAAAAAATAAAAAAAAAAAAGGATTCGAAAATAGCGCCTTGAAAATCGAGAATGACGTTCGTCTGATCAGCGATAAGCACCTGAAAATTCGAGGGGCGGTTCATTTATGAAGAACAATAGCGTGAATACGTAAATAAATGAAATATGAATGGCCTTTTAATTTCTAAACGGAGAATCGGAGTTAAAAAATATATATATTGAAATACATAAATAAAAAAAAAAAACAAAAAATAAAAAATAAAAGGATTCGAAAATAGCGCCTTGAAAATCGAGAATGACGTTCGTCTGATCAGCGATAAGCACCTGAAAATTCGAAGGGCGGTTCATTTATGAAGAACAATAGTGTGAATACGTAAATAAATAAAATATGAATGGCCTTTTAATTTCTAAACGGAGAATCGGAGTTAAAAAAAAAATATATATATTGAAATACAAAAATAAGAAATAAAACAAAAAATAAAAATTCAATTTTGAAAGAGAGAATTAAAGCTAAAAAATGATAATGACCTTGCAACTGTATCCGCTGTCCAATGAACCGAAGCACTGAAAGTGACAGAACGCATTCAAACTTTGGGCCACGAAATTTTCCAAAATTTGCCGATATCCGCTCGTCGGATACGAAATCGGCGGCAAGGTTTCCGGATTTGGTTTCTTGTTGCGTTTCTTGTGGGACGAACTTCTCGAGCTCGCGCGACTGGATTTCGCGTCGTTGCTTGGAGCGAGCGCCTCTTTAATCGAACGTTGTCGCTCTTGGGCCTTTGGCGTTGCTATCGGTTTTGCCCAGCGAATCTCCCAATTTTCGTGCTCAGCCACTCCACCCGGAACTGTTAAACGAAAAACGAGAATCGTAAGTACATTTTCAATGAAATTGAACAAAATTTAATGAACATTTTGAATTGAATGGGATCCATGAAATGTTTCATGAACTTCAATTCAATTCGTGTAAAATTAAATGGAATTGATGAAATATTTCATGAACTTCGATTCAATTCATGTAAAATTGAATGGAATTGATGAAAAATTTAATGAAATGGATAAAAAAAAATAGGTAAATCAAATCTCAAGTTCGTTCGATTATGTATTTAAACTCCTTATTCATTGACCTGTCATGATATCCATAACTCGTTGCGCGGTCTCCCGATTTTGATAGTGGATGAAAGCAAAGTGATTGATCTTCTTAATCTTCAGAATTTGTATGCCAGTTGCCTTCTGAAAGATATCCCTGACTCTTTGATGGGAAATATCCGGGCAGATGTTTCTGACGAATAACGCCGTTACCTGTTGCATTTCAAATATTCTCCTAATATTTCAACCATAAGTCATAACGCATTTATTACTTTTCTTTACGGAAAAAACAAAAAAAATAGTTGATCTTGAAAATAATTCCAAACATCGTATTCCAAATCTACCAAAACGTCCCAACATTTAAGTGCCCAAATTCAATTTTTCCAAATAGTAGAGAGAAAAAACGTGCCAATTTTCCAAAAAAAACGCTAAAAAATCGGTAAAAAATAATTATATTAATCTTTTAATACAAAAAAAAATAAAAACCAATTAACAAAAAATATCGAAAATCTTTTAAAAAAAAAAATACAAAATCCAGAAAATGCAGGATAAAACGAGTGAATTATTACCGATTGCATAAGTTCGTCGTCGATCGGTTCGCCGGGTTCGGGATCGGCCCAATCGACGGCGATCTCGTGATTCCAGAGGACGATTTTTCCGGGAATGAGTTTGCGTCTGGCCATCGCAGCGGCGCGATGATCTTTGAACTCGACGAAGATGAAGCCTCGATTTTGGGTGCGATCTTGAGCATTCGGGTACAGATAAATATCGGTAATGCCGTCGAGAATGTTGCCGAGCTCGTGCATGAAGTCGTCCTTGGTTTTGTCCTTGGGAACGCCGCCGAAGAAGAGTCTGCAGTTGTCGATCGACGGAACGACGCCGATTCGGTGGCCCGGTCGGATTTCGAGGCCGTCGAGCTTTTTGCAAGCTCGCCGGGCGATCGCCGAGCTCTCGAAGAGGGCGAACGCGTAGCCGCGCGTCGATCCCGAAAAATCGAGCATCAATCGAAGCTCCAGGAGCTTACCGATCTCACTCAAAATCGGCATCAACTCGCACTCGTAACAATCCCGAGGCAATCGACCGAGAAACACTTCGGAACCCTTTCTTTGATCTCGATCGTCCGGCGAAAAATCGGGCGCCGTCAAACGACGCTGACCGTTCTCCTGCACCAACTCGTATTTCGTCTCCCGCAAAAGGTCCAACAGCTTCAAGGTCAACTGCGATTGCACCAAGATCGAATCGCTTGGAGTGTGCCGATCCATTGTTTGGCTCTTGGGCTTGCCGATTTCTTGGGTTAGATTTTCGTGGCGATTGAAGTTTTTTTGAAATCTTGGAAAGTACGATTTTTTGAAAATTACGATTTTGGAAAGAACGATTTTTTTTTAATTACGATTTTTCGAAAATTTCGATTTTTCGAAAATTTCGATTTTTTGAAGAATGTTATTTTTTGAAAATTACGATTGTTCAATAAAATGTTATTTTTCGAATTGTAAATTGTGTCGAGGGATCGATTATTTAAATTGTTTATTTCGTGAAATCCGACGATGTTTTAGCACTGATAAGAACTTTTGGATACTTGTGATTGTTCGAAATGGTGAATAACTCGGAAAGATCGACCGAAGACTGAGAGCAGCGTTCGTCGACTGTCAGCAAGTGAGCCCCTCCCTTAGCAACGAGCTGCGATGGACTTCCCCCTCCTTCGACGGTCGTTCGACCGGCAGCCAATGAGGCGGAGGCTCCGAGGAGTGGGGGCCAGCGGGGACCAATAAGCGCACGGCCCACTCAACGGCTTTCAGATTCCGGGAAGAGTAAAACCGTTGGACTTTCTCGGACCTCGTGAAAATTTCGAGAATCAGTTTTGTTCGCGGAACGAAGCCGTGCGGTCGTGTTTAAGTGATTTTTTTCAGTGCTCCCGAGGCTCGAGTTTTTAAAGGACGTTTAAATGGTGAGTTAAATGCAGATGTTCACGTTTTCGATGACCTACAGAGATGCGCAGATCAAAGTGAGTACAATTATATATTTGCAGTCGTGTTAAGAGTTTTTTCGATTTATTTAACCAATTTATTTGCCAATTGTGGTAATTTTTCGACGTTTTGAAGATTGTTTGTTCTTCGAAATTTTTCAAACTTTCGAATGTTTCGAAATTTTCCGATTTTTTGATATTTCGAGAATTTTCGAACACTTTGGTGTTTCGAAATTTGCCGATTTTTTGATAATTCAACAATTTTCGAAATCTTTGATGTTTCGAAATTTGCCGATTTTTTTTGATAATTCAACAATTTTCGAAATCTTTGATGTTTCGAAATTTGCCGATTTTTTGATAATTCAACAATTTTCGAAATCTTTGATGTTTCGAAATTTGCCGATTTTTGGATAATTCAACAATTTTCGATGTTTTGAAATTTTCCGATTATTCGGTATTTCGAAAATTTTCCGATTTTTTGATGATTCAAAATTTTCGGATTTTTTGATGTTCCAAAACTTTTTGATATCGTGATATTTGGAATTTTTAGCCGTTTCGTTATTTCCAAATTTTGTCGATGTTTCGACTTTACGAAATTCGTGTGAAAAGAAAAAAAAAGATGTAAAAAGTGTAAAAAACCGAGGAACAAGGAAATAAGTACCTCACCACGTTCCTCTCAATACTATAATTAATTTAATGGCACTATAATATTCAATATTATGACATTCTATTTGACAGCTTACAATTTTACGCGTATATATAGTATATATTCGCATATATATCCATATACATACATTGTATATATTAATCGTAAATTTCCGTCGATACAACATATATATATCAATATATATAATATACAACCATACGGTCAACAAAACGTTTCGACTATGTTGTTGTTGTTTTTTGTTTTTTTTTTTCCATTATGTTTTCCCTCTTTTGCGCATAAAACGGACGCGTGTCTTTTTTTTACACACTCAATCAATTGTTTTTTAAGCTTTTAGCCGTAAATCACGATTAATCGGCAATTCGATTAAAATCTTCAACTATCTCGATCAATTAGTCAAATAATTCCATTTGATCGTCTCACTAGTAACACTTTACAAAACTATATACACTAAAGCCCATTATCGTCCTAAAACGGATTTATTTCTTAGTCCGACATTTTGTTTTTGGTTTTTTTTCTTTTTTTTTTACGTGTTTGTGTTTTCTGAAATTGTTATTGTTATTATTATAATCCACTAGCTAGTAACATTTTGTTTTCGGTACATATTCTCATGTGTGTGTGTGTGTGTGTGTGTGTGCGTGTGTGTGTATTTTTTTTCTCCGTTCTTCAGCTTCATTGCATCGTTATATAATAATAATAATAATAATAATAATAATCGTCGAAGTATCAACATTGGCGCTGCTTTAAGATAAACAATGGCCACTAGCGCGCATATTTCAAGTGTATAATAAAGACTGGCATTTGTTTTTCATCATTTTGGTAAGTATTTGTTTATTTATTTACTTATTTTCTGTCATTTTCACTTGTCCATGCGTTTTTTTCGGGTTTTTTCTAAGTTTTCCGATCGATTACTCGGCGGCCATTTTGTCGATCGTCTAAAGTTTCGTGGATATCATCAGTCGGCCATTTTGTTTTTGTTGTCTAGGCCTTTATTTCGAATGACTTTCGGATTAAAGTAACGCGGATGTTACTTTAAGCTTTAATTTGGGTTTTGGTTTGCACAATTATGCGCTTTTTCGATCGGCGGCCATTTTGTCGTCCGGCGTTTTTCGCGTGAATCTCATAAAGTCGCGTCTTTTGTCGTGTTTTTGTTGCTGTTGTTGCTTGTTTTGGTTTCTAGAAATATCGAAATGACTTATGACTTAAGATATTTTCTAAGTTTTATTTAATATTAATAATGGGTTTTCATTGCGACTTAATTAAAAAGGCGATAGGACAACCCCGCGCAGTCTACACATGACGCAATGCAATTTACATAGACATTCAGTTTTATTTTAACCTTAGATTTATTATTTAGCACCTACGCGAAAACCCGACGACGTCACCGATCGTCGACGGCATCCGAAGCGATATCAACGAAAGCTTCAATGAAATTTGTTAATCAACGAATGTCTTTGATAGTATCACGATCCATCTTTGGGCAAAAATAACAAGCGCTTTTTTCTTAAGCACCAAACGTCTTTACGCTGATCGAAAAATTGATGTCGATTTATTTGGATGATTTCTCGATTAAAATCGACAAATCGTACCGATCTTTCGATTAAATTCGATAAATCGTACCGATCTTTCGATTGAAATCGATAAATCTTACCGATCTTTCGATTGAAATCGATAAATCTTACCGATCTTTCGATTGGAATCGATAAATCGTACCGATCTTTCGATTAAAATCCATTAATCATACCGATCTTCCGATTAAAATCAATTAACCATACCGATCTTTCGATTAAAATCAATAACCATACCGATCTTTCGATTAAAATCGATTAATCACACCGATCTTTCGATTAATATCGATTAGCTGCACAATCCTAACGACCTATCGACACATTTCGATTATTTCCCGAAAATTTATCGATAGATCGTTATATTAATACAACGAAATATCAAATGCCGCGTTACATCGCATAAACGATTTAAAAAAAAAAATTAAATACGCGGCAAAATATGTACGACAATTTTTTATTTATGCATATTTCATAATGTGCTGCGAAAATATTGTTTAAAAAATTGATGTAATTGCGTAGAAAAATTTTCTGCATAAACTGATATATTAAATTGATGTTTCATTTTTATGCAGGAAAATTATCTCCACGCATTTACATTAATTTTTCAAATATCCTCGACCGCCAAAGTTCGGAGAAAAAATCGCCGTTTTTTCGTTTATCGCTATTTTTATTTTGGCGTTTCGTCCTAAAATCACACACCCAAAAATCGCATATTGCGGAGCACACTCAAGTATTCATAGATTTTTCTTTCTCTTTTTCGATAGACATTTATATTCGAGAAAAATAATAACTTCGAGCTTCAGGATTTTGTGACAATCATTAAATCGAATATTTGGAATAAATTTGAGATAATCGAACGCAGTTGTTGTTCGATAAAATACTCTATCGATTATTAGGCTCGCAACGTTAAGACTTAATTTTTAACCACATTTATAACATTAATTTGTGTTTCACAAAAAAATTCCACGATTCAATAACACCGAATAATTAATTGCAAATTTTTATTCAATTATTATCACAAATTTTTTGCATCAAGTACAAAATAATTTCTTCTTTTTTACATAATACAAGATAAATTCTACAGACTAAAATAAGGAAGAAAAGTAATTAGAACACTTTTCTTAATTATTTCAATCTAAAGATTTTGTATTTTCTCCGTAAAAATTATTTTGCACTTGATATTAAAAATATATTTGGCATATTAAAAAACACAAAATTGTGCAACCAAAAAATTGGAATTGACAAAAAAATTACATATTTATTAAAGAATAAAAAATATTCTCATGAAAAACGAAGTCGCATTTTGGTTTTAAAAATTAGTTAAAAATGTGGCTAATTTTACCCGCGATATTTAAGTGTCTTTGTGTGTTGTGGCTTAAGGTGTTAGTGTCGATGCGTGTGTATGTGTGTGAATTCGTGTTCAGGTACATTTTCAGTCTTCTGACGAGGTAAGCCCGATCGTATGATTAATATTATCGATAACTATCGATTACCAAAGCGAAGCTTATCGATTAAAACATTTATCCGCGGACGAGAATCGCGTAAATTGCGAAGCCTAAGAAGAAGAAGAAGAAGAAGAGAAAGATGAAGAGTAATTAGAAAAATGTCGAATCGTGAGATTCGATGGGTTTTTTGAGTGGAGGCTCTCGTCCAAAATCGTCGATACATCAAAATCGTTACAAATATTCCAATCACATTTATTTATTTATTTATTTATTTAAAAAATAACCGCGTGATATATATATTTTTTAAATGACAATAAAAACAACTTGAGTGTGCTCCTCTAACAAAATAACAGACGGTCTCGTGTATTTTTACGATAATTCACTAAATTTCATTTACGTTTTTCATGTTTTTCCTCCCGCCGATTTTTTCGTAAATAAATAACTAAAAAACCAATTTTATCGTTAATTTTACGGATATTCACACAACCCGGTGGCTTTTTAAAACTACAAACAATTGCACAAAATTCGACCTTCAACAAAATTCTGCTGACTCGATTCGGTTAACGAGGAATCAAAAAAAAAAGAAAAGTCCTCGATTTTTTAAATATTACGATTTAAAAATTAAATCACATTTTCGTCAATCGGTCAGAAATATACAAAAATTGTAATAAACATTTCGTCGTAAGCAGCCACCAACTCTTACGACAAATAACAGCGCAGCGTTTTTTTTTCTTTCTTTCTTTCTCTTTTTATTTATTTATTTATCATTTTTTTTCTTTTTTCTCATTCTTTCAAAGAGCTATCTGAAATTTCTAAAAATTCTTCTTCCCCGTCGCTAAATAAATTAGCGCCGGTGACTAATGACCTTTGTAAATATTTCACTTACTTCGTGGCTATTATTTTTTCAGCCACTTTTGCGTTTTTTTTTTTTTTTTCGTGAACTTTAATCGTATCTTCTTTTTTTATACTATATATAATATATATAATATATATATATATGTATGTATATTAATATTTTTATAATGCTGCGTATCACCGAACTATAGCCAATTTTAATTAATAATAATAATAATAATAATAATAATAAATAGTTCACCTACGAATAAGAATCCTCTCTATACTTAATTTGAGTCTGATTTATCTTATTTATATATTTATATATATTTCTATTTTTTTTTATTTCTATTATTCTCTTGCTGCTTTTTTCTCTCTCTCTCTCTCTTTTTTTTTTAAATCACGAGTGCAGAGAAATTTATTCGGCAATATTTCGGGTGTCCAGGCGATGAAAAAAGGGTCGTTATTGTCGGAATAATTGGGGAATTAATTAATTAATTAATGATAATGTGAATAACGCTTGGAAATAATAATTATAGCCACGTAATTGTAAATCGTTGTACATATTTTTCATCTCTCTCCCGGCGACTTCATTTTATTCCATTTGTTCGCATGTGTTTATTGAGTTAAACTACTTTTGTTTTTGTTTTTTAACTCGCTTTTAAGTGCGTTGAGCTGTTTAGTGTCCGTACGAAGGTTTTGTAACTTTAATATTAATGAAAATAAGGTATTTCGTTAGGCATCGTCAACCGGAAATGCAAAACCGACTGATTATTTATTTATTTTGGTATTTTTCTGTTGCGTTGAGAAATCCCGTTTGGCCTTTTATTAAATAAACTCATTATCACGCGATTATTAATCAATATCGCGAATATCAATCAATCAATATGCATAATATTCAATTATACATACTTTTCGTATCACGACTATTTTTCTGTACTACCTTAACGTTTTGTACGATAAACCGTATAACGATAATGCTTTTTTCCTTTTTTTTAAATTTATATTATAGTTATAATAATTACGTTCACTTTCTAATTAACGTTTAAGAAATTTCAGAATGTGCCTTTTTTTTTTGTTATTAAATATTTCTTTGATTTTACTTCTTTTCTAGGCATATAATTTCATGATTTTTAGAATTTCCTTCGGTTTTTTTTTCATAACGTGGTCACGTTTTTATTGGACGAAATTCCGGAAATGGGGCAGTTGCATTTCCGGAATTTTCGTGTTTTTTTTTTTTTTTTTTTCGTTTCGCCAATTTAGTAGGAATTTAATGGACAAAACACGCAGACAGTGATTTTCTAATTTGGGACGTGAAAAATTCGGGAGAAAATGGAAAAACGAGTGGAAATTGAGGCAAAGCGCGATTTCTTTCCTTGCCTCAATTCCGTCGATTTTTCCGCTCCCAAATTTTTTTTTTCTTTTTTAATCGTTAGGCAGGTGACACAGAAATTTATCAATCCTATCGAAGACACTTATCATGCAAACACACGAAGAACAGTATGGACATCGAAGAATCACGAGAAAAAACACATTTTCACTTTTCTCTTTTTTTTTTTTTAGTTTTTTTTTTTTCTTTTTTTCAAGTTATCAGTAAGTGTTTCGCCTAAGCGTTCTGACACGAAGTGATACAGGAGTCTCTACAGTGACATTGATATATATATATATATATTTAATAACGAGAATTCAAAATTATTAAATTTGTGAATTTCTTTTTCGACTCAAAAATTCATATTTTCAATCTCAAAATTCCTAGAGAATAAAAGCGTCAAAGATGTTGTTTTAACAAGTCGTGGCTAAGTGCCGAAAAAAAAAGTAAATTAAAAAAAATTATTCTACGATTTTATTGAAAATTTTTTGAGTGATTAGTGAAAATGAAATTTTTTCCAAAAATTTTGCTCGTTGAATGTAGCGTTCGTAGAAAGATGTCGTAGGGGCTCAAAACTGACATTCTCACTAGGTGCGCACCTTCAAATTTTTCGTATCCTGAAATTTCGAGGAATTTCGAAAATTTCACGATTTTTGGATTTTTTAAATTTTGACGAGAGTAAAGTAGGAAATAGTATTTGTTTAGTTGATTTTTGGAATAATAGCTGATAAACAATCTACGGTTTCACACTGACAAAGCTAGCGTGCTAACCCATTTACTATAATAATAATAATAATAATCGATAAACTTGACATCCAGACACAAATTCGAATCTACAAAGCGAAATATATTCGCTAAAACGTGGACAGATTGAACTATTTACCAGCGAAACAACATTATTCGCTTTAAACACGTACGTAATTAGTTAAGTTTTCATTAGTTTACGATAGGTAGTTATATCGTGTATTTTAATATAATAATATTTATCGAAAAGTTAAATGCGTTTGCGGTACGCTCATTCGATACTTCCATGAAAAATCAATATAATATAACGTCATTTTTCTCGATACATCGACTAAGTAGGCCATAACATTAGTGTCTAATTCTGAAGTACATTGAACCGAGAAATATCAGGCGATATATCGATTATTATCGATTAAATATATTGATTATTATCGATTAGATATATCGATTATTATCGATTAAATATATCGATTATTATCGAATACATACATCGATTATTATCGGTTAATCACAATGTATCGATTAGTATCGATTAATCGCAATGTATCGATTATTATCGCTTAATCGCGATCTATCGATTATCATCGATTAATCTTAATGATTTCTCGATTATACATTAGTGTGTAATTCTGAAGTACCTTGAAAATCAATATAGCAAATGTTTTTTTTTTTAAACGATTACATTTTGCTTTTCTTCTTCATTTGTGAAAAATAATTTTGGTAATTGTGAATGGGTTTTGTTTTGTTTCTAATTGTATCATCACTAACAATTTGGGCTGGGCGATGCTTTAATCTCTTTCCAAAGCCTTTCGGACGTAATCGCAGGAAGAAATTGGGGGTCACACATTCAACAATAAAAAATGTATCATTATTTTGTTGTAAAAAAAGGAAAAAGTCGGTAAACAAAAGTAAGTGCTTTGCAATGTACTTTTGTCCTGTAGGCGCTTTTTAACGACCGATTCGACATTGCCGGGACACCTCGAGATTTTTCAACCGAATCACCTCTTTTCTACACGCGCCGAATATTGAGTCGGTGAATGTTTCGTCATTTCTTCACTCGCATTTATTAATGTAAAATTTAAGCTCGGCCAAGTCACGGGACCGAGTTACAAATAACCTAAGGTCGCGTAGGTCTTTACATAGGGCGCGTCCACTCTACAATCCCTGAAAAAAATAAAAAAAATAAACATTATTAATAATCAATAAAATTGTATGATATATCACGGAAAATTAATATATATTTTTTTGCAGCACTTTAGAATTATTTGCTACCAATTCTAATTATAAAAAATATATTGTCTTGACTCATTTCTCTCAACCTTCAAATTAGTCAAAATTTTCAAACTTTCTCATTAAAAAAAAAAACAAAAATTCGAAAGTGAATGAAAAAATTGAAAAAATTTCTCGAATCAATTTATTCTCAACAGAATGATTATTCTGGAAAAATTAATCCCTTCGATAACTTCGAGATGTTTGATTATTACAAATCGACTTTGAAAAAATTGATAGATTTCAAGAGCAAAAAGCAAAAAATTGGTAAAAATTCTACTCACTCGTCTTCCCACGGGCATACTTCATTAACATTATTGTCTCGCTGCTCCTGTGGGTTTTGGGCGGTGGCGCCCTCAACAACATCCTCGTCCTTCGGTAGTTCGCCGGGTTCCCAAACGGGCACAACCTGAGCCTCTTCAGCTTCGGTTTCGGTGTCCTCTGCGTGAATTTCGTGCGGGGTTTCGGCGGAAGTGGCCTCGGCATTGTCTTCAGCCTCGTTCGCACCCTCATTGACCTCTTGAGCATTATCTTCATCATCGCCGCCTTCAGTTTTCTCGAGCTCGTCATTGTCATCGCCGACGATGGCGCTGATGCTGATGAGTGGCGCCCAGTGATGGAAAGCTGTAAAAATAATGGATTTTACAATTGTCATGAAATCTTAAAATTTTGTCACCGAACAAAATGACCGGTAAAATCGTGATGGTGCCCATCACGATTTTACCATTGCCCATCTATGTATAGGTGTTCCTGTCGGGCCGGTCTCGTCAAATGACTAAAATGAAAATGACCGTCATTTTCACATAGAAAATTATGAGAAACGAAAGTGACGTCACTTGACGGTCAGATGACTCGTGACCGACGCGAGCTCAAAATTACGGCAATTTCGCGTCTCTGCCGCCAGAGGCGCCATCGTCGGTTTCTTACCGATCGTCGGTTCCGTTTTCTTGTCCCTGTTGTCGATTGGCGTGTCCTCGCACGTTTCGCCCTCTTCAGGTACTGTTTTCACCGACGCAACGAGTTCCAATTTCTCGGCGAGAAGATGAGGAAGATCGAAGCTCTGTTGAGGCGAAGAAAAGTTGCACGACGAATTGGATGGTCTCGCGGTATCGGCCAACTTCACTCTCGTCGTACTTGCGCTCATGAGACCGTGAGAATAATTTCGCGTTATCGTGTTGGGACCGGCGCTCGGTAGATGCTGAAGAGCGCAAGACTTCTTGAGTCGTTCGGAGGCCTCGGCGATGGCGATGCTGACGTCCGAGGACGAGCTGCACGAATCCAGTTGCGAGGAATTTTTTCGTGAGCTTCTCAACTCGCCGGATGTCGAATGTTGATGAGGCAGTTGCATCGTGAGGCTACTTCCGTCAGCAGACACCGCCGTCCCAGAGCCGGATGACGTTGCACCGGCGTCTACCGACGTGGGCTGATGTGGTTGCGACGACCCCGGGCCCGACGACGACCCCGCTTGTGCTTGTGCAACCGATGATTGATGATCTGACGTGCTCGGTCCTGGCGCCGCGTCCCAAGGGCAAACGTCGTCCATAGGGCGAGCCGCAGCCTCCGACGCGCCAGCATCCCTGACAACACGAACTTTATTATATATGATTTAGGTTTCGGCCGAGCCATATTGTATCGAGACTTTTTCTCGGCGGGTTTGCTTTTTCTTTCCGCTTTCTCCTTTTTTTTTTTCATTTCTCTTTTGGACAAACAAATACGTCGTTTCTACGAAATCTGATTCTACACATTGACCGACTCTACATCACGGATTCCACACTTCCTGACTCTGGACCTCTGGATTCTATACTTTTCGACTCTACATCATTGACTCTACACTTATTGACCCTGGACTTCTGAACTCTACACTTTTCGACTCTACATTCTTCCTGACTCTGGACTTCTGGATTCTACTCTTTTCGACTCTGCATTTCGACTCTACATCACGGACTTTACACTTCCTCAGCTTGGACCTCTGGATTCTAAACTTTTCGACTCTACATCATTGACTCTACACTTATTGACCCTGGACTTCTGAATTCTACACTTTTCGACTCTACATCACGGACTCTACACTTCCTGACTCGGAATTTCTGGATTCTACACTTTTCGACTCTACACTATTGACTCCACGTTTTTCGACTCTACACCACCGACTGATCGACATCATCAGCCGTGGGTAGAGTCGGCAGTGTAGAGTCGGGTTCTGTAGAAACGGCGTACTGGGAAACGAGGCAATTATCTTTATCGCCGGGAAATGGCATGGTATTTTTCTGAAGATTTGGCAGGCCATAATTCGTACCTTTTGGATTTTCGAAAACATTATAAATTCTCTGTTCAGAAATTCTGCATTTTTACAATTAACTTGGTATTCGGTATAGAATATCTTCTTTTTTTTAAATTGAATTAAAGAAAATGGAAAGATACTTGATTCGACTTTACATTAATTTCGGTCGTTGAAAGATATCGAATATTAAAATATCCTAACGTCGACGAGCGTTTGCGATTTCTCGCACTGAGTCGCAGTGACGAAATCGGAAAATTGGATTTCGGCGACGTGTGAAACTTAGTTCAATAACATTTAGATTAAGAAAATATTTTGCGGGTTTTAGTTTGAGGAAAGAAAAACAAAAATGAAAAAATTAGTGCGCGTAAATGAGGAGAAAGTAAGAACACAAGGCTTCTCAGAAATAAGACATCCCCTGAAGAAGAAAAAGAGAGAAAAATTTGCGCAACGAGGAAACGACAATCGTTCGTGTGCTCAATAAATTTTGTTGGCCGAGTGAACATCGAAAATACAATAATCGTGAATAAGAGTGAAAATGTGGTGGGGATAAAAGTGAATTTGAAATAAGCAAAGAAAATCGAAAAATTTACATACTCCATATTATCAGACACATTTAATCTTAAGAGTCTTAGCGTTAAAAAAAATGTATGTTTCATTCTTCTTTTTTTTTTTCACTCAATATTGCAATTAATCAAACCCTATTACTTTTTTTTTTTTTTTTTTTTTTTTTTTTTTTTCAGGCATTGATTTGCAATTGGATTTGAAACAAAAAATTTACATACAATCCAAAGTATGAAACAGGATAATAAATGGATACACGAATTTGATAAAAACCACAGAATTTCACGAGAAGCAATCGTTTTCGGTGACTTACTGAACACTATGTGGTCTAGGCCTCGAAGAAATGTTAACGAGACGAGCCAGATCTCCCCTGAAAATACCGGAGCAATAGAAAAGTTGCATTTTCTTCCCCAGAAGCGAATTGAAAATTTTCGCCGTTTCGTCACACTTTATTCAATTATTATTTTTTTTCGCAGAGCCCACTGTGATTAATTAATCACCGACGAAAAAATAATTATGAATTGAAGAAGAAAACAAATTATTCCTTACTTTTCGTGAATAATCCGCAAAATAAAATCCATTACACGCTTGTCGAGATAAAGTATAATCCCCTTCAGCTTATCAAAAGCAACGCACATTCCCTCATTATTATGATTATTACTTCATTCAGCCGATTTTTTTTTCGACCATCTCAAATCTGCCCTACAAATGGTCCTCAATTAATCGAAGTACCACTAAAATATAGTATCTTCGAAAATCAAATTTGAAGACAAAAAAAAATGCACTTTTATTTTTAAATTATTTTTCTCCGTTTTGGAATTAACAAAATAATTTCACCGTTTATCGGTGAAAAATCGGCGTTACCGGAGGGTGAAAATTATTTCAAATGTCCCGTTCGAAAGATCACGAAAAAATACAACTTTTTTGTCGAGACATTTTTTTTTTATATTATCAAGTTTTCGAGATATTCAAATTAAAACTCCAATTTTCCTAAATATGGGTTTAAAAAATCGAAAAAAAATCGTATAAAATTTTAGTGATACTTTGATGTATTGGCAATGGAAAAAAAAAAATGAAAAAAGTAAATAAACAATAATTCTTATTTTAGTGCCTACCTGTAGGGAATATCGGTGAGGTTCGATTGGCTATGAGAATGGGGAACCTTTGGCGTCGACGTGACGTCACGAACACCACAAACGGCGAGCTCATGGGCTGATCCAGAAAGGCTTCGATCACTTCCTCTTCGTCTTCCGGTGCCGCTCGTGTGCTGTTGTTGCAAACTTCCTGGCATCGGCGCTGCGCTCGTCGATATCTTCTTTTTTGCTTGGCCACCAAATCGGAAAAAGCTGCAAAAAAAAAAAAAACACACACTCACAAAATTTGTAAAAAATCTTCACGCGTCAATAGTTATTATTTTTCAACTAAATTCAGACCGAAATGTGGTGCATTTATAAGTAACATTCTATATAAAAAGAAAGAAGATTCAGTGCAAAAAAAAAACTAGAAGTTTTTATTCATAAAATCGATGCGAAATTTAGATACTTTTGCAAAGATATAGAAAGACATTTTTAAAAAATTGAAAGCATTTTTACAGTAAAGTTAAAAAAATGATTGCAATTGCAGGAGTAAAATTAAATTTGAGATAAAATTTGAATATGAATTTTTTAGTTGATCAGTTTATGAATAAAACTGTAGATTCACGGTTAAAAAAATTACCTTTTCTTCTGAAGAGGTTGAACTCCAGCAGCCAAAAGATTCCGATAATGATCGGAACGTATAAATCTTGGGTAACAATCCTTTTTCAATAAAAGCGTGTAAACGTGTTCGGCCGCTGCGTCGAACGTGAAGCGGCTTGGATTTTTCATTTCTTGGTGAACTTTTTCCATCGTTTTGCCGTCGATATTTATTTCGCAGGGTGCACCCGGTGCCAGAAATTCCCTGTTTTAATAAATAAATTTTTTTCAAATTAATCGTCGATTAAAAAAAAAATTAACATCACTGAACTTTTTTTTTTTAATGTGGGAATCAAAACGTAGCATTACTACACATTTTTTCGGTTAAGTTACATTCGCTTGCGTAAAATTGTTATGAAAAAAATTCAAATGGCATGTAAGGAACGTTATTTTGCTTACTTAAAAATTTCGTTGACTTTGTCGGGTATTTGCGCCTGAAAACTGTGCCTCAGATCCTTTACTGCCAACCAGAATCTTATATTTTCGTGGCTGTATTCTTTTCTCAAATAATTTGTAAATTCTTGAAGACCTTGAATGGCAAAAAGTAAATGATTAGTCGTTTTTAGATTTTTGGAATACCGGAGAAGTTCGCAGGTGTTGATCAGTGATTTTTTACCTGTTGGATCGGACATTATTTCCTCCATCGCAAATGCCCATCTTTTAACCCGTTTTTCCGTAGGAACTTCAACTCTGAAAAATGCACAGTCATCAAAATTTTGAGGAGGATCCTACAGCTTTTTAGCTTGTTTTTTTGAAAATTAAATGATCGAGACCTTTTCTAGATTGAAAAAAAAAGTAATTGTCTTACAGTGCGCTATTGAGCAGCCAGAATGTATGATCGTCAGTGATCCACGGATTCGAAGGATGTGGCTGAACGATCATAGGGTCGTACTCGACATACGTCTCAAAATGTGTTTTCAAATTTTCGATAGCAGCTGAAACTTTGATCCTCGTTCGTGTCAGGCTATTTCGTAGAAGTTCAACCTGAAAAAAAAAATTAAATCAATATTCGGTGAGACGAATTAATATACACGTTTGGTAATTTTGATAAAAACATTTTTTTTTTTTAATTGTTATAATTATTTCACGCACCGGATTTTACTTCTTACAACATTTACTCAATAAATTTACTTCGAGAGTTTATTAAATTTCGTTTTTCATACTGAAAATTCATTCTGTTTTTTTTTAGTTTTTAATTAAAAAATCGAGCCTGAATTTTTCAAAGTACTCTTTTTAACAAATTAAATTTTTCACTCTCAATTTTGCCTTAAAATTTTGATTTGTCAATTTTATGTGACAGTATGAAATTTACAAATAATATCATTATTAATAAATATTTACAGTAAATTGTTATAAATATGCTCCATATATATTCTTTTATTTATCGAAATCCTATGTAATCTGTTTATATTAATGAGTACAAAGCTAGAAATTTCCAGGCTGAAGGACTTTGGCCAATGGCCGTTTGGCTCCTAAAGACAATTCCGTGCGATGTAACAAATAATACTTTTTGTATATTCACACTCTAATGCGGCCAACAAAATTCCGTTTACTACTTACTAAACTATTAATATAAATTTACAATCTTTTTCGACAATCAAGTAAATTAAATAATTAAATATCAATTGAAGTAATTAAATATTGGCTTGTAAAAATACGAAGGTACCTCGCGTTGCAAATCGTTCAAGGTCTTTTTTCGAAAAGGTGGGCGTGAAAGTCCTGGCCGTGCTCGAGTTGGCACGGGCACAACTTCCAAACTACTCAGACATCCCGGTGGCGGTCTGTAAACTCTCCAGAATGCTCTCTCCTGCGAGTCGCTAACAATCTTGTCACCTTTTTTTCTTTCCTTTGCCAATCGTACCTGAAACCACACAAAATGCATCGTTTTTTAAATTTTTATTACTATCACTATATTTTTATAATATTAATTATATTAAAAGTAATTAATTACCTGTTCTTCCGCCTGAAGTTGTATAATGTCCCATTTATTTTGCAAATTTTGTCGCAAACTTTTTAAGGCTTCCTATGACAACAAAAAAAAAAAAATGAAAATATTAATAAGCATAGGAATGGGAAATGATTGATTAATTATCTTAATAACGATTATTTTTACGCACTGTCTCGTAATCTTCGAGGGCATGACGTTGCTTATTTCGTAGAGTTCGTTTCGCAAGATAGATCGCATAATCCACGTTGTCGGGTGTTCTGTGTTTCGGGTGTTGCCATGGCCAATAGTATGGTGTCTAAAAAAAATTATCGACACAATGATATTACTCGAAATTTCAATTCCGCAAATAAAATTAGAATGAATATATGGGGCATTCCACGTCAAATCAGCAGGCCATGACCCTCACCCTCATCGATTTTGTTCATTTTTTAATATGATATTACCGACTCATAAAGGCCTCCAATTTTTTTTCAGATTTTTTCGCCACCAGTAACATTTTTAAATATTCGAAAAAAACCAATTTCAAAAACGCCGTTTTTAAAAATCTGAAAAAATTCACACTGATTCTGTGATTTAAAATATGATTTTTCAGTGCCATGCGATAATGGGATCTCAATATTTACTATTTTAACCACATTTTGCTTCCTCATAGAGGAAACTTTGTGAAGAGAAAAATTAAATGAGGAAGCAATGTGCAAGGCACATTGATTAACATTGATTTTTGTATTGGAAATATTGTTGAAAATTTCCGATTATTTTTTGATAATTTTACTGGTGGCCGAAAAAATTGTAATAAAACATTATAAATGTCGAAGGGCATTTGTCGTGGAATAGCTAAAATGGGTTAAAAAAATGGAGTGAAAAAATCTTGTTTTCCAAGTCAAGATATATGATTGTTCTTTTTGCAACTAAATTATATTTTTACCTGAAACCTATAGAGTGAGCTGTCGTCTTTTACAGTTAGAGTCTTGGAGTCGTTCACCGGGAAGAAGTAGCCGTACTGGCAAAGTTGATTAGCAATGTGGACCGCCTCTACTGTCGACAAAAAACGTCCCTTCACATCTAGATAAAAGGACTCACGATTGAGCAATTTAAAGAGCGGGGAAATTTGTGCACGATGCTATGATTAAAAAAAAAAAAGAAGAAAAGAAAATTATCATGCTAAGCAAATATCGTGCATACAACATTTTTTAAGGGGGTCACCTGCAAAAGGTAATAAAAAAATTCTGTACATCACAATTTTATTGACTATCCATTTATTTACTTCACTTTATTATCAATTACATTTTCATCTAATTTTACTACAATTTTTAAATAATTTTCTTTTCTTTTATCACACAAATTTTCCAATTTGTATTTCATTTTATTTCTTGAGGAATTCTTTTTATGTCCTTTTTTAGGTGTCTTAATTAAGAGTGGCAATAAATTTTGTTGTTTTACGATGTAAAGTGCTTCGAGTAAGAGTGATTAAATTTTCAACGAGCTAAATTTTAGTATTCGTTTCTAAGGCATTTCAGTAAGGTGACATTTTGGCAACTTTTACCTGCGCACGATAATCCAGAAAGTGTCCTAATAAAACGTTTAATTGGCGAAATAATTACCGAGATTATTGTTTCTTTAATCGTCGGCAAGTTTGAAATCCGAATTAAAAATATTGCGTATATTGGCTATTGAATTAATGATAATTGCATTCATCAATTGAATTGGAATTTTTAAAAAAATAATGCATTAATAAATTGCATAGAAACGAAATTATACTTTAATTGGAATTCATTTGTTAATTGCTTAGGAACGTTTGTTCATCAGTAAAATAAAATCGAAGGCTCTATTGCAGTTATTTACGCGTTTACGATTTCGCAAAAATAGTGAAACTGCGTACGTACGTTAGAATTCCGTGATATGCATACTGAAGATCACTCGGTTTCAATATATCAGGCCTACATCTAAATCTAAAAACACGTTCGCGACTGAAACATTCATTACGTACTGTGCATACATTTAACAATTTAACGACAAGTTTCGACACCAAAAAAAAAAAAAAACCAGTGACTGAGATTGAAAAAATGGACAGGTTTTTTTATAAATGAAAATTCGTGTCAACTTAAAATAACTCCAAGCGCAAAAATCGGTATTACAAGTTAAAAAAATCGAATTTCAATATTAAAACTGAACAAAACATTATTCCAATCCTAAAAACAAAATGTAAATTTGTGTAAACTTGAAAAAAATTCAAAAGTATCGAGAGGCTAAAAAATATATATTTTCAACGTAAAAAAAAAGTAATATAAAAAATTACAAAATTATCAACTCGTTTAAAAAAAAAATTTGTTTTTATTGAGAACCATGCAACATTAAACAGTCATTGAGGATCAATTGGAGGCAAAGAATAGACACATAAATCGGTGTACCGAAAAAAATATAAAAAAATCAGGCAAACGCCCTTTTTTTGGTTTTTCAAAAATCGAATCTTGACTCTCGGGTTCATACCTGATTCCTCGATGGCAAGCCGGTCCATCAGCCACTCAATGAGGTCGTAACCTTAAGGAGAATAAATAATAATTTATTTACGGTTGAAAAAACAAGGCAAATCAATTAAATTAACGGGCGCTTGTAATTAGTTTATAATTAACGGAACTCACCCATGAACGCCGAGGGGATTGAGGTGAGGAATTGTTTTTGGCAGCCCACGGGCACCCCGTTTTCAAGGTCTTGCATCTCCCGCACCAGCCCCTCCATCTATAAAAAATTTTTTTTAAATCTTTCAGTGATTTATCGATGATATTGAATATTTATAACAAATATTATCGATTTCACGGATTATCACTTAATAGGCTGAAGGACCTCGATCGATGGCCTCTTGGCAATGCCACGACATAATCACTGCGATAAGAAAAAAAAAGTAACACTGCCAATAAAAACAATTACTACTACCACTGAAATTGTTTAAGTAACAAAATAAGTTATCCAACAAAATTTCCGAATTCAGAATTTTAAATAAAAGGGTTTTCTTTTATAAATATAAATAAAAAAGAAAATATCCGAATTCAGAATTAAAAATAAAAGGGTTTTCTTTTATAAATATAAATAAAAAAGGAAATATCCGAATTCAGAATTAAAAATAAAAGGGTTTTCTTTTATGAATATAAATAAAAAAGGAAATATCCGAATTCAGAATTTAAAATAAAAGGGTTTTCTTTTATAAATATAAATAAAAAAGGAAATATCCGAATTCCGAATTTTAAATAAAAGGGTTTTCTTTTATAAATATAAATAAAAAAGGAAATATCCGAATTCCGAATTAAAAATGAAAGGGTTTTCTTTTACAAATATAAATAAAAAAGGAAATATCCGAATTCCGAATTAAAAATAAAAGGGTTTTCTTTTATAAATATAAATAAAAAAGGAAATATCCGAATTCAGAATTAAAAATAAAAGGGTTTTCTTTTATAAATATAAATAAAAAAGGAAACATCCGAATTCCGAATTTAAAATAAAAGGGTTTTCTTTTATAAATATAAATAAAAAAGGAAATATCCGAATTCAGAATTTAAAATAAAAGGGTTTTCTTTTATAAATATAAGTAAAAAAGGTAATTGTGCTTACCTTGTCGAAGGCGCAAGGTCTGTGGACGCGTTGGGTGCTATGGGCCTCCATCTCGTTCGTGGGGGCCCTCTGCGTCTCTGGCAGGAGCGGTGATGATAACGATGGCGGAGGGGGCTGGGGAGCTGGGCCGGAGACGGGTCTACCCGAACTCCATGGGGCTCTGGCCCCATCCCATCACTCCAGTCACCCCCGCACGCCCACTGTCAACAAATATTGAATAATTTCGTTATCACAAAATCCGAAAACTGAATATTAAAAATCAAAGGCCCTCCAAATAATAAGGGCTTTGAAAAAAAAATCCCTAGAAAGAATTATGATATTAACTATAATATAAAGATGGTCCGCAATGGACTGAGCGCTCGGTTAAACAATACGATACAATACAATACATAATATAAAGAAAAAAAAAAAAAAAACAATTTAATTGCATTACAAAAATAAAAAATTAATTTTACGTTAAAAATTGAAGAGTCGAATTAAGAAAAATTAAATTAGAGAAGTAAAAAATTAATTTTACGTTGAAAATTGTTAGTTTGCGAAAAAGAAAAGTGTCAATTTTTGAGAGAAGTTTCATTATTCACTTTTTCTTTTATCTGAGTAATATTTAAAAATTGAAAAGTCGAATTAATTTCGATTGCCTCGTGGATTCTTAGGATAAAGGGCCTGTTCGCCTGAAAGTCTATAGAATATACCTTTCGCAGAATTTTCATTCAAACTTTTGATCCTATATCAAATTTGTGAGTTGGCTGACAATGGAAAAGTTCCCGACCCTTATCCTTATTCATTAGTCACACTCGAGGAAGCTCCCAAGCCTTCCATCAACCTCCGACCCTTTTGATGCCCTCCACTATTATTCCATATATATATACGTGTATATAATGAATTGACAGTCATTACGATAATCGATAGAACTTATTAGTCCAGTTACAAAAGGGTTTCCGGTCAATTTTACCTCGACAGATGAGTATAAATGGGAAAAGAGAGACGCCATTTCCTATTCTTTCATGCCAAAGTGATAGCACTCTTCGAACGTATTCAATTAAATGTCCCGAGAAGAAGTGTCTCGTATATTCTCCATTTCTAATGTAGCAATTCATAGTTTTACGTCTCGTCGTTTCATTTTTTGTGATTGAAAAATATAATTGAAAAAAAAAATCTCATTGTAATCTGAAAATATCATTTGGGTCTTTTCGTCAATCGTCAAAAAAATTTAATTTTAGATTTTTGAATTGATTTATTACATATTTTACCATTTTTTTCGTCCTGTTGTGAAATGATTTTTATTGCCCAATTAATTAATTCATCAAGCTACTTTTTTATTCTGGAGATTTGTAAATTTTTGTAAGATTGAAAAAAAGAAAAATGTTTAATATAGAAGTTTTGAGTACATAATTTAAGGTCCGATTTCGGTGAGTTGATATATACGTATATAATAATGTGGGAGAACGACGCTTAATTATAATTTAATTGACCGTCCAAGTTTCTCGTAACTCTACACTTTCTCGTCTTGGTCGTTACAATGTACTGAAAATAACAGCGAGTGACGATCAAGAATATGAAGCTTTTTACGCTTGTATATATGTATATATATATATATATATATGACGGCCATGCGACAACCATTACTTTTCACCATGGCAGGTGGATATCTTATATCCATTTCTTTCTCCTTCTCACGTCAGAAACGACCATCAAAATTTAATACCCGGCGACATTATCACTCTATTCTCGTCGCTTTTGGCTATTTCCCGAGGTAATCGCACTTCGTAAAGAAAAGATGATAAAATTGGTCGTTCGAGAGAAAAAAAACAATGATAAAGGCTTGCTGAAATTATTTTCCGAGTTGATAAAAATATTCAATATTCACTCATTCACAGGGAAGTTACATTTTTTAATCTGTGATGAAAAAATGATTTTTTTGAATTCTCTGTAAATTAAAATCGTAAAAAATATCTTTATTATTCAATTTGTGAATTTTTGAAAATTCGTAACAGTATTTAATAAATCTATGGGAAAATTTTATAATAACAAAGCTTCCTCTATGAGAAATAAAAGAAAAATAACAGTATTTACAAAATCTTCAAATTAACACGTTTAAAAAAATCAATTTGAAGGGCTATTTTTTCCAATAATTAAAAAAATATATATTTATGTTAACGTATGCATTTTTATTGAAAAAATTGAATGTTTTCAATGAAATTGAGCTTATGACGATTAATAAAATGGCAAATGTTGCAAATAAATTCCTTGTGTATGCCACATAAAATGGGTAACAAAGCGCAGGGTTGAAATAAGAAAATCATAATAGTTATGAATTATAAAACGTTCTATGAATAGGTACGTGTATCGGTTTCTGTGTATTGGTATTGGAGCAAGCAAGCAATTAAAGCTCTATGGCAGAAGGTAAAGAAGTTCGGAAAGCGAGTTGTCGTTGTGGTCGTGAGGTTTCGCGCATCTGGAGTAATTCCCACCACCAATGGCTGTACAACCGAGATGTACACCGAGCACTCTCTTTGCCAGCGTTGATTGACTGTACTATATGATGACTCAAGGATTTCTGCTTGTTAAATGTGTAATATTTCATATTACAGTGAAAAATTTGCAAATTGCAGTGTCCCATTTTTATCGCTTCTAATTAATTTTACATATTTTTAAACCACATTTTTTACCAAATTTGTTAAACATTGCTGTAAATATTTCATACTAATTGATTTAAAAAAAAGATTTGAATTTTAGCACGAAAATTAATATTCCATTCTTGCCTTTTATTAAAAAAAATGTTTAACCTGGAAAATGAACTGTAAATAATTTTAAGTACTCGGGATATCTCGAATAATATAAATAATAATTAATAGGCCACAAATATCTGAGATATTGAGGACTCAAAAAATGAAATTATAGTGCCGAAAAATTGACATGGAATATCCCATATATGGATTACATTAAATAACTGAGATTGCTGTTTGTCGATAGATCGTACGTATAGTCAGCTGTGCTTGAGGCAATGCACTTACTGTCAACCTGAATACAAACGAAAATAGGTACATATCCGCGCTATCGGGATATGTGGGCATAGATGCGCCTTGAGTGTAAATCGTTAATGTCTCACGAGGCATCGGTTCGCAGTGCGATCGATTCCAAAGTGCACCGGTACATAAGTACATAAATTTTCCGAACTTCCATTTCCCTAGATTTATTTTCTCGTTCGTCTCCATTATCCTATTCATTACGAAATGTCAGGTTTAAATCGACGATTGTAGAAAATTAACTGTGATTAATTAACGAAATTGTGAATAAATTGCCAACGTGCATGAATATGAGCTATTAACCCCAATATTAAAAATTACTTTCAAAATTATTGTTTTTATTTTTTTATTTTTTAAATTATAAAATGCACTATATTAATAAAGGAATTCATGTTTCTTGATTTTGAGTCCTCTGGATTATTCCATAAATTTGTGTGGGATATGATTTTTTAATTCTGTAATAAAAATCATAGATTTTTGTTACCAATTAAACTGATTAAAAAATTACATAAATTTTTTAACTCATTGTTTCCGAATTATTAATGATATTGACAATGAGATGTAAAAGCTGCTTGGCAATATCAGTGATTAAAAAAAATTATGATTATAAAGGAAGCGACTCGTTTTATTGAAAATGGGGAAGTGTCTTTCGTCTTATAAGGGAAGGGTCAAGGGTTCGGATGCTCGGAATGTGAGTGAGTTCGAATCTCCGATTTCCACTATATTTCGCTACAGGTTTATTTCCAGATGGGGTCAAGGGTTCGATTTGCGGTCCGGAAAACCACACACAGTGCGCATTTTTCTCCTCGCCTATCCGTACCATTTTTCCGGAAATCCGGGTCAAGAGGATTTTCCCTTTTTCCCTCGGCAGTGACGAAAAATAAAAATTCGCAAATTTCTTTTTAACTTTCATCTTTATTTGCTCTCCTTCACTCTGGGAGGCTGCATCTCATTATCGAATCGAAATTTTCACTGAAAATTTAACGTCAAGGTCGCACAAAAACCGGAAATGATTATACCACAAAGTATACGGATCACAGATTCTATAAGACACCGCAATATAAGCAACTGGATCTTTAATTTTTTTTGCTTAATAACCAAGTGAAGAAAAGAAAATCCGTACAAATCCAAAATGTAGATTTTTTTTCCATCTGTTGGTTTGAGCATAATTTTGCGTTATGGTAATTAACAAGAATTAAAAGGGGAAACAATTGTGACTGTCAGTTATAGGAGGAAAATAATTGTTGCATTATTGCGTAAATAATAGACGCTCATCGCAATTGCTTGCAATCGATCGAGTTATTCAATTTCCAATGACATCGTTATAGTGATAGTGTACGACTATTGTGGCGACTATACTCGCAGGGGTTTCCTTGATTTCCATTTTCAACTGGTAATGAGAAATCATTCCCAATGGAACGTTTTTCCGTCGACCTCCACGGAATATCCGAAGTGGGTGTAATTTCAATTCGTATAACGAGTCAATGTAGGTTTCCCTGCAAAATATCAATGAGGAATCGCGGTTATCGATTTTCCATACTTCAAACGTCAGTAATTCTCGTTTTCCAACAGGGAATGCAAGCGTTAATTGAGAATACTTCGACAGCGTTCGGTTTAACATCAGATATATTCAAAACTGAAGAACTGTTATGTCAGGTACGTTGAGTGCCAAGTATATTGACTTTCAATTTCAATGATTTCGAAAATTTATTAATTAATTACTACAAACAAAATTATCCAGCTCCACTACACGCTTAATTAAATTTTCTATCTTTTTTGTGGTTGATTTTTTAAAATTCGGTCGATTAAATTACAGGTTTCTCTCAGTTTAGGCGCCAATTCTAAGATCGCTTATAACTTGGTTATTTTTGGGACTTTCGATTCAAAATTTGGTACACGTTTCATTAACTGAAAAATGAATAAGAAACATGGGTCGTTGAATGTTTTTGGTTTTTTTTTCGCAAATTCACCCTGATAAGACATAGGTACTGAAATGAACTAATACCTTTTCATTTCACCCCGATGACGATTAAACTACCAGCTGAACTGATGAAATGGTGAGGACTGAGGGGCAAAGAAAGCGAGAAACATGAGTTGGGATTCGAGGCCTCTCGAGACTAGCGAGAGAGCAACGTGTACAGCCCTCACGCACGCATTCGATCGTCGCAAGAGCTGCTGTCACCAACTCAACCGAGTTATTTCAACTCCACACGCACACCGTTCACGTGTAGTCAGTGGCTACTTTATTAGCCGCTTTACTTTTCTCTTTCTTTCTCTCTATACCCTTAGTAATCACGAAAGGCGAGGCCGGCGAAGAATTTATTATTTCTTTAGACTAATTAAAACTTCCGGAAAACGCGCTACTATTTTTATAATAGATTAAAATCGTTCATAACAAAAAAATAATAATAAAAAGTAGAATCTTAAAAGCATTTTCATCATTATTCTGCTTTTCTCATCGACTTACCCAAAAACCATATTTAACTTTGTTCAACAATCTAATTAACCTACAAAACTCAATCATTAGCGTTGAGATTGCCTGATGAGAAAGTGCAAGTCAAGATAACCTAACCTCACTTTTTATTCCTTTCTACTTCTCCCAACCAAACGGCTTTGAGTTTCAAGAAATCCGAACCTCAGCCAATTTTTGCCATAATTCCGCGCGTTCTCGAAAAAATTTCAGCTTTATCCGCCGAATAACTTACGAACAAAAAGCTTTTGAAATTTCGAAGTGAGACGAGAGTCGTGCCATTGTCTCCTAAGGAGGTTACGTCGAAATCACGTGATTGAACTCTAAAAAATAAAAAGTACTAACTACCGATACCGAACATACAGAAATTTGTTATCCCTAACCTCAATAACTTCTTCGAAGGCCCATAAAATTTTTCGAAATAGTCGACAAAATTCGAGAAACGCGACAAAACGTCGCCCAATATTTTCGAACAATCGTTTAATCATCTGTAACTTACTCGACGAGTGAGGGCAGTCGAGCTTCATGAACGCGATTCAGTGTTCGATCGTGACATCGGACCTCGGGGAGTCCCCGCGAGGAGAGTCAGTGCTACCACCTCACACAATTTTTCGTGAAGAAAAAAACCAACAACAAACAACCAACCAACCAAAGAAAAAAAAAAAAACCACCACCAAACTACAGAACGAAAAAAATGCCGCTGTTGAACTTAAATATCAGCACCTCGAGTATCACCCGGATAACAATCAGCAGCACAACGAGCTTCACTCTCGAGTGTCACAGGAAGAGAGGACACGAGTGCTTAAAAAGCGCACACGTTCGTTTAATGCACACATCGAGGGCTCGTTGCGCGCGCGTCCGCGCGAGCGCGCGACAGGTACACCAACACGACGAAAAATCCGGACGCGACCCACACGCACACCCACAAAAGCTCCACCTCGTCGTGCTTTCGCCTACTAATGTATAGGTCGATGATAACACGAGTGTCCGTGTGTTTATGTGTGTTTATTCAAGCGGTACGCAGGCATTGTCACGCGATTATGACCCCACGAATCCCTGTTCTCCACCCGAATCGCATTGGCCTCTGATCTTCCTTTGTTTTTATATCTCCTCTTCAGCTTCTTCGGCTCCAACAGATGTTTCTTCTTCGTGGTCGCGTCAAGTGCGAATCGACTCCTCTCCTTGACTCCCCACGATTATCAACTAATTCCTCGCTCTTCAGACGCGACACACTTGCGAAATAAACGGACCTGAAGAGGCCTCGAAAATACGTGGATGATGCTGAAGAGCACAAACGCCGCCACGGTTCGACACACCCCTCCGCGAATTCAGCGCCATAAACTCGACCAGCCTACTTCCTGCTGCTGCTGCTGCTCGTGACCAAGAGACCAAAAGTAAATGCTACCAGTGCACTAATCTCACGAGTCTCTCGTCGTCTCGAAATAAAACCCACACACACACTCACAGACACACACAAAAACGGCTTATCGGTATACGCAAATTTTTTAATTCAACTTAATCCACATATTGCACATACAATCGCGTAAACAAATTAAGGGGATACATGAAACGATAAATTCTTCTGTCGGGAAGATACGCGCTCCTCTTCTTGTTTATTACGTATCTTCGGTATCCCCCTCCTCGTTCACTTCCTTCCTCACTATCCTCATCTTCGTTATCCTGTATCGCATTGTGTCCTCTTCTCCTTCATCCCCCGTTATTCTCACCCCCAGAAAAAAAACACCTTATTTTTGCCCTCTTGGAAAATAGGATTTCCTCGTTAAGCCCCAATATTCACGGTTTACCGATGTCGCTTTTTTGGTATATTGCAATATTTCACCGGAAGTCGGGAATAAACGTTTCTTCGAGGGCCTCCGGATGTCCTCTTTGTTCCCTCGTTGCTATGTTCCAGTTTTGGGATGATATTTCGACCAGTTATCCCTTCGAGTGAGTTAAAGGCGAGGATCGTTGGCTTAAGACGTTTTAGCTAAAGTCTTTTTTGGTTGTCATTGGCACGGGAACACGTATGAACGTTTTGGGAAATTTAGCACGACGAAAGTTCCTGGAGACACTGAAAGACACACCGCTTCTCCACGATACTAAGTCCTTAAGGTTTTGAGCTTACGTTTTCGTTAGTTCCTTCTTCCGTTGTATCCGGCCTCTCGGATTTCACGATATCGATGGAACGTCATGGGAATTATGAGGTAAATTGTTGTACGGGGCTACGCGGTCGCAGACGCGGAGAAAATTTTTTTTCTTTCACGAGCCGAACGAGACTCGGAGCCTGATTCCGGAGACATGTCGGCGCGCAGAGTACGGAACCCCGACGCAGAAAGCTCTCGTGCGGACTCGGGGGTGATCGGCACCCTTCGTAAAAGCTCGACGAACGACGACGAACGTCAGCGACGCCAACGGCCGCCGCCGCCGCCGTCGAGAAAAGGACGGGCGAGACTCCGGGGAAACGCTGAAAGCTCACCGCCGGGGAAGCACCGGGTGGGGGAGGGGACAAGGGGAGGGTTAGCTAGTAGAGATTTCTTGGAGATATTCCGGAAACGCAATCCAAATTGGGGCTCGTCTGGACATTTTTGTTGTCAGGCTTTATTATTATTGTTATTATTATTTTTTAATTGAGATTTTTATTGGGTGAAATGGGTGCCATTTTTGGGAAGCTTGGCTTTTTGGGGAGGGGAGGATTTTTTTTTCTCCTTTGGGATTTCGATGTGGATAAAATGAAATGTAATGGGGAAAAAATTGGAAAATGGATTTTTGCAATCACTTTAGGCTTATTTATTTATTTCAATGAGGATGAAATAAAAACGCAATCCAAATTGGGGCTCGTCTGGACATTTTTGTTGTCAGGCTTTATTATTATTATTTTTTTTTTAATTGAGATTTTTATTGGGTGAAATGGGGGCGATTTTTGGGAAGCTTGGCTTTTTGGGAAGAGGGGAGGATTTTTTTTTCTCCTTTGGGATTTTGATGTGGATAAAATGAAATGCAATGGGGGAAAAATTGGAAAATGGATTTTTGCAATCACTTTAGGCTTATTTATTTATTTCAATGAGGATGAAATAAAAACGCAATCCAAATTGGGGCTCGTCTGGACATTTTTGTTGTCAGGCTTTATTATTATTATTATTTTTTTAATTGAGATTTTTATTGGGTGAAATGGGGGCGATTTTTGTGAAGCTTGGCTTTTTGGGAAGAGGGGAGGATTTTTTTTTCTCCTTTAGGATTTCGATGTGGATAAAATGGAATGCAATGGGGAAAAAATTGGAACATGGATTTTTGCAATCACTTTAGGCTTATTTATTTATTTTAATGAGGATGAAATAAAAATGATTATAAAATTTCTCTCTGGCTATTGAGCTCCAATTTGGATTTTTTTTTTCAGCCATTTTGCGATGAAATTTACAATCGTCTTATTGTATTCCCAAATTTATTATACATTACATTTTTTTAAATTTTCTATAATTTACATTTCTATTATTTAAATGATTTCATATTGTACACAAACGTGGACCATGAATTTCATTTTCTGAAATGCAGTAAGCTTATCTTTCTGCCCTTGGCAAATTCATGATTGTCGAAGGGAAAAGGGACAAGATGATGATGCGAGGGTGGGACAACGAGGGACGGGGGGACGAAACTTGCGGCGAAGTAGTAACCGATGCTGCCACCACATTTCCATGGCCTATAGAGAAAATACGGGCGATGGGAGGGGGAGGAGAGCTTGGAGCTTGAATGATATGGCAATGGGTGGGGGAGGTAGTGCGATAGTTCTATCAAAGTCGCTCCCTTTCTCCTCCGACGGCAAATGATATGGAAGTCAGTGGAGGAAGAGGGAAAACGTCAGAGTGATAGACAGACCGGAAGTACCGGAAGCTAGTGGAAGAAATCCTTGAAGAGTTTCTTGGGAGAAAGAGTAATACAGGCAATTTTACGTAGGAAGAGATTAGGGCAAAAGATTTTATTTATTTACACATATCTCGTTACATTATTAAATTATTTGGTCTTTGGAAAAAATTGGAATCGATAAAATACTTCAAAAATGTTGAATAATTTTTAAAGACAATTATGAATTTTTTTGCCATTATTTGTAAATTTTTTTTCAAGCGTTGGCTAATAATTTTGATATTTCTGCTTTTAATAAATTTATTCAGGCTGTTATTTTTAAACTGAAAAAATAATATTGTTAAATAACTATTTTGAAAATCATCATAATTTTCATGAGTTTTATTTACGGAATGAAGAGCAGATTATTATTAAATGGTTTTAATACGTTAAAATATTTTATTTAAATATGAGGAGTATTAATTTGATGAAATATCTCAAAATTGCTGTGTAAAAAAATGGCGCTGCTCGAATCAATTAAGAAATCACGTGAAAGCTCTTTGAATGGGCGGAATAAATCGAGTGGAAGGGAATAAAAACAGTCGTTTGTCTGTGGGACTGAAAGGCATGATGAAAACCCATGTAAGTTTGTAGAACTGTCCATGAAGAGCGGAAAAGGTCGAGACGTTGGATGAGATTGGATGGTGAAAACGACGAAGAGGAAAAGCATGGGAGATATGATAAAGAAGGGGCCAATTTTATGGGCTGGGTGGAGACAATGAATTGTGTACGAGACGAGACGTTTCCTGCCCAGGAAAAAAAGGGACAAGAGGGACATGGAATGAGCGCAGCTCCGAAAAAGGATGTAAAAACATTCATGGGTTTTTTCATCTCCAAAAATGCTCCAAAAGAGAGCTTGCATTTTTTTCCCCCTATTTTTAAAAGCACTTTTAGCGCAAATATTCATCATCGAATTTCCCTCACACATTCAATCCCATTTTTTTCAATAAATTTTTCCTTATCACAAATCAATACCCGATGGCAATTTTATTTGTATTTTATAAAAAAAGAAAAAAATTATATTCTTTATTTTTTCTCATTTCATTTGCATATTTTTTTTTAAATAATAAAACGAAGAAAGAAAAACATAGGAAATGGATTTTGTTCAGCCATCAAATGTTTACACGTAATTTTATAACCACTGCATATTATTGTTACGAAGCTATTATTAAAAATATAAAAAAATATCGCGAATAATATTTCTTGAATTAATGATGGAAATTTACAAGTTTGTTAGTAACAGAAATTCATATTCGTTGCATGGAACAAAAAATTCGCGAGAGGGATCGAGTTAACGTGGCTGAAAAAAAAAAAAAAAAAAAATGTAAAAGCATTGGTGAGTTTTGTGGGACGACGAATGACTGAGTAAAATACGTAGCGAGGAAAAAAACGGCGCGCAGATTCTTGGGAAATGGTAACGAGAGAAAGAACGTAATAAACAAGGGAAAAAAAGGGGTGATTTCTTCTTGGTTTTTTTTAATCATAAATTTTCAGTTACGACTTGTGCATGGAAAAATGGCGTAAACAGAGAAAAAATCCTTTTCTATAAATGAAAAGCCCTCAGAATTCGGGAAGACAACATAAGAAATTGCGAAATTTCACCCAACAACTTTCCCTGAATACCTACAATTTTTACCATTTTTATTTAAATTCAATTAAACATAAACAATAATAAATTTAAAACAATTCTGAAAAATGGAAACTTGACTCGAATTCACGAAGAAATTCGCGAATAATTGAACAATTGATAGACCAAAAAATATGAACAACAATAAAAATTCACCAATTGCGAATATTGCAAGCTGAAACAGTTTAATTGTTTTTTTTTCAGGAATAATCTTAGCCAGCGGCAATTAATTAAGCCCATTTCGCAATTAGCAAATCCTCCGGGGAATTAAGCCCAAATCTGCAATCACGCGAATGAGAAGTTAATGAAGAAATGCAAGAGTAATGAAATAATTAATAGAAACAACTCGGCTCTTCGGCGAAGAAAGTCCGATGAAGAGGGCGAACGTCGAGTGGAGAAATTAAGAAGAGAAATGAAGGAGAAACGTCAAGCTCGTCGGGAGCGACGGAAGGGCGAAGGGTGTGCCTTACCTTCATTCAACCAGCGAGGGAGAGAGAAAGGAGAAAGGAGAGGAGATGGTTGCGCGATAGGCGCCGTCGCGGGGCTCTTCAGCGTCGTTTTCGAGCCCCAGCGACAGCGACAACCTTCTCTGCTCATGCGCCCTACACTTTTCGGGAAATCCTGGGGACTTATTGATCAGCGATCGGTATAGTATAGTATCCAGTGGTACAGTGTACATTGTAGACTGTCGTGGCGTGCCACGCCGCGCCTTCGGAACGAGTCACGACGTCTATCGGTTGTTGACGTTCTTTTTCATTCGTCTTCTTCTTCTTATAGCTTCATTCTTCGTTTTTTCCCTTTTTTGTCTTTTTTTGTCTTTTTTTAAATCTTTTCTTTGGACGGAAAATATAAGTTATAAGTCGAGTTAAACTTCCTATGGAAACTGCGTTTTATTTTATGGGCAAGATGGAATACTTAAGGTGGTTAAACACTGAAATGTCGAATTTTTTAGAGACGTAGTTGAAAAAACGGCTTTCATGCCACTTCTCGCACTAGTGGCATAAAGTTGTATGAGAAACTTGATATTTGGGCGAGGATAGTCTTGTTGATCTCGTGTGAAACTCGCACGCAGCCGGAAAAAGCTTTCGGCTTGAAAAAACTGCTTTTATCACACGACGTGTCAGAAATTCGACTTCTCGCACGCCAAGCGGAGCCGGGCCAATTTTTTATTTTGCGAATTCAATTTTAAAAATTTGTTATTCAATGGAAATTCAATTTTTTCAATTGAATTTGTTATTCAATGGAAAATCAATTTTTTAACTTGAATTTGTTATTCAATGGAAATTCAATTTTTTAACTTGAATTTTTATTCGATTGAATTTCAATTTTTTAACTTGAATTTTTAATCAATGGAAATTCAATTTTTTAACTTGAATTTTTATTCAATGGAAATTCAATTTTTTAACTTGAATTTTTATTCAATAGACTTTCAATCTTTTAACTTGAATTTTTATTTATTAAATTACATTTTTCCACCTAACAAAGTCAATTGAAAAATTGGAATTTTGCATTTAGCCTCGAACTTAAGTAAGGCCAATACCAAGTTGAAAGTCTCGCCAATCGAACCACCAAACTACGGCAACCACCAAACCGCCGCTCGTGGTTGGCAGTAGAGATTTTTTTTTATCCCGCGATGCGGTACGTTTTTTGTCCTCTTCTCTTTCTTTCGCGGTTTTCGATCAACGGCATGCACGTCAAGCAAAGCCAGACGAAGGAAAAGAAGAAGCACACCGAAGAAAGTCTGCCCTTTACCATCCATGTTAGCCCTGTGGCGTGCCATTCCCTAGCACAAAGCGCTCGCTCCGCGGACGCGACACTCCGAGTGAAAGGCCCCGGCCGTTTTTGGTCACCTTTTTTTTTTTTTCGACCTCACCGTCAACCCTACTCGACTTCTGACCTCGCCTCGTGTCTCGATTGTATTCACTCTTAAAGTACATCCTAAAATATTCTCATTTTTCATCTCTCGTCATAAAGAAATGGCAAATTATGCGCTTCACAATATTATGCCATTTTTTTACTTCGTCACATGTTCTCAAAAAAGTGAAAAATTATTTAACCAGATTTTCTAGGTCGAAATTTTGAATTACTTAAACCAAAAAGTGATGACGATAAAAAAGTAATTTTACGAAAATTAATATGAAAATAATTTGATTAAATAATTGCGGACTGAAAAAGGAGCTTGATTAATAGACAAATTTGGGAAAAAATTAAAATAGTTAATCGTCGTCTGGAGATTTTGAAAGGTAAAGACGAAGAAATCTCCCGAATATGATAAAGTGGGATTTTTTTTTTTTTTTACAGCTTAGGCTCTACAATGAATCACTCCTGTCGACGGCCCAATTTTTGAAAACTTCCTTCCGGTTTAGATATCACTCTATACGCTCGGATTTTTTATTCACAAGCCCTTAAACACACAGACCGGATGATGGCATAGCTGATTTTTGTTTAGATACTTTAGTCACCGGGTTGCAAAGTCCAAATCACTGTTTCCCACGTAAAATCAACGGTTTCCATTTTTTTCATGCCAATTGATTCAACGATACATTGCGTATTATTTGACTACTCGGTATAATGATTGTTCCCAAATTAAAAATCAAGTTAACAAAATTTGTCAAAATTAATAAAGCTTCTAAAATTGATAAATGACTAATAACATTATCAATTTTAAAAAAATTAATTTTCCAGTCACTGAACATTTTCCATGTGTTGCAATGCCAAAAAAAAAACAACAGAATTTTTTCCCGATAACAACATTTAGAAAATAGTAAAAATCACCTTCCAATCGAAAAAAATTGTTTTGAAAGTAATTTTAAAAAATATAAATTTCTTATGATAAAATGACTTTTTTTTTTTCATTCTAAAAGTCATTGGCCTTGATATATATTTTGAAGATGCAACTGACTGCAACTTTTGCACATTTAACTGTACTCATGTGATTCAGTCGATCGATCGATCTAAGAATAATAAATTCCCCGCAACAGAAGCGATGAACCAAAAATAAACGGTGCACGTAACACCATGTCCACGTTTACCGCTACAGTGTAATTTCCGCGTGGAATAAATATTTCCAAATTCCACCGAGACTCGAATCTCTCGTTGTTTTAGGCAACGTGACAAAAATAATTATTTTCTGTACACAATACAAAGTGCATACGCTGTTTCGAAAGCTCAACACGTGTTTTCTCAGCTTTGCTTGTGGACTCGAGTTGAAGTACTCTCGTATATCTTGGGTTAATGCTTTCCGTATTCACAAGTGCACTTACATTGCGTATTATTTCAGCACACGTGATTATGCGGCCCTTAATTAAAACGCCATATTTTTTATTTCCGAAAAATTCATCATAATGAAAGAAAATTGTATGGAATTATTTAACTCGGATTGAAAAATGAAAGAAATTTTAACTAACGAAAAATTGGAAGAAAAATGTTCTTCCAATCGACAAAAAAATATTCCGCTAAACGAGTTTCCGAAATTATAGATATTTTGAATAAAATCAAATTCAATGGGAGTTAATATATTTTTTGTTCCTTATAATTTATTCTATTAAATAGAAGGAAATTTTTAAAAAATTGTTTCGAATAATTGAGGAGACTGAAAACAAATTTTGCAAAATACAATTTTTTTATTGCGAAATATTTCAGTAATAAAAATGATGATCAGTCGAAGAGCTCTTATCAGTGGAAACGTAGCGTTCGGTGGTACACGATTTTCCAGTGGGGGAGAATTTTCTCCTTTATCGACTGACCATCTTTTGCCTGTTTCCTCGGAAAATTTTTTCCCCCAAATTTCATTAAATCCGATGGTATTCAAAGTGTTTGCTGACGTTACCCAAATTATCCACGGCGGGTATTCGGCTTATCTGAATAACTGACAATCGATTCTCGCGAATGCACCGATTTGGAGTTTTTTTGCAGAATCGAAACTGTAATTTAAAAAAAATCTTTCGTGAATTTACCATGGAATATTAATATATGAAAATAAAAAATTTTTAATCCCAAATATTAATATTAATAAAATGCCAATTTTATTAATATTAATATTTGGAATTAAAATTTTTTTATCTGCTCAAATGGTCCACGAACTGGATCATTTGATTACTTCATCATATACTTTCGACTTTCGGATTTCTTTTACGATATAACGTATCCCTTATCTCGCAACGACTTTGCGTTGTGTTGCACGATAAGCACGTCAGATTTTTGGAAGACGTTTGAGTGCGAAGCTGTACGACGAAGTCGTTGATAAAAAATTCGTATATCAAGTATGTGGTCAGGGACCGGATAAGGCACAGTCTGCGGTGGTTTCCGCCAGTGTATGGGGCATTCAGCGCCAAATCAGTAGCTCACGTTCGTAATTTCCTTCAATTTTTATAATCCTTTTTTGTACGATTTTTTCCTGACACAAAAGGACTCGGAATTTATTTTCCGATTATTCAAACCATCAGTACAATTTAAAAAAAACCGATTTTAAAAATGCATTTTTGTAAACCTGAAAGAAATACTCATTCTCTGATTGAAATTTTTTTTCGCACATTTTCTGTTTTTTTTTTAAATGTATTTGGAATAAAATTATCATTTGTTTTAAATCGTTCACAAATATCTCAAATATGAATATAAATTTTTCTAAAATACATAGAAATACAATCGAGATTCCAAAAAGTCATGACCGATGAAAAAAAAATGAAAATTTCAATAACCACAATTTTTTCAAAATCGGCTTTACGAAATTTTTTTACAATTGCATTTGGGGTTCAAAAAATCTGAAAAAAATTCCAAGTCCTTTTCGAGTGACGAAAAGCATTATACAAAAATATTATCAAGATCGGTAGACCTGAGGGTCGTTCCACGTGGACGGCCCCGTATATGTCTGCCGTAAATGATTCATCTCGTTCCGCTATCGTGTCCGTAAGAATTTATAAGGGCCGTGTATTCCATATAAAGCGTGACATTCAACTGAGCGCCGTCGTCAGATCAGGATGTCGATTTTCTTGAGCCGAAATTCCGTTTCAAGGTCAACATGCTTATTATTGGCGATTCTGGGGAGTTTGAGGATCCCGGAAGTGGCGGGTCTAATAACGGGCGAGGAATATTCGGGTGAAAGTGTTTTTGAAGATTTCGAAGATCCCTTGAAAAATGATTTTTCGATCCGATCGAATTCGCCGAGTTTTGCCGATTTTCGTCAAGGTCATCGACACCTGAGATTCCATCATCGTGAGGAATCGCCGATGAGACCCGGCGACCTTCACCTTCCCATGGGATTCCCAAGGTCACGCCACAATTCGTACCAAAAAATGCGAAGAGATTCTCCAGATTCGAGGCTCCCGAAAAAGTCGCGAATTTCGAAAATCGGCGAACCGCTCGACGAGAAATCCGAAAAGTTGACACTTCCCAGCAGATTTTCGTACGTCGCTCAACAATTTTATCAGTACGTGTGGGAGAAGCGCAATAACGCGAAAAAAGACGTTGGGGAAACGACGGAAGGTGAAAAAAATCCCGGAGACCCTGAAGAGCCCGAGGAGAAGACGTGGAGTGAAGAGGGCGATAATGAGCAGGAGGAAGGCGATAACAGAGAGGCTTTTACGACCTCTTCGCCGAACTACGACCCGAAAAATGGGCGAGGCCTTTGGAGAAACATCATTGACGCACCGCCGTGCCCTTCAGGGCAGAGGAAGGACGCCAATGGACGCTGCAGAGTAGCCCTGTGAGTTCGCCTTCCTTTCTTATTTTTTTTCCAATTTTTTCATCCTATTTATTCCACTTATTTCCTGATTGTTTCCTTAAATTTTTATTTTTTGCTTAGAAAAAAAAATTAATTTCCCATGCAATAAAAAAAATAATAAAAAAACATGACAAAAACCCAATTCTAAATGCCAAATATTTTGTCCCCCGCGTCAAAGAATTTTTCTTCACCAGAGTACACTGATCTCACTTTAATTTCCGGTTTCCAGATGGTAAACCGGATGAGGCCTGACGAGTGCTCAACAGTTGACACTATTAGCAGCGAGATTATGATCTCCCCAATTCGACGAACGTCACGATTTTTCGTGAGGGCGCCACTCGAAAACTGGTACGTAGAAAGAAAAGAAAGAAAAAAAAAAAACAAATTGGACAGACCCACATTACGCAACCGGATTACGAAGAGCGCACGTTTCATTGAGTATACAAAAGCTCGTGGCATTCGTAGTCTCGTTCCCCACCAAATTCTCATTCACTCGTTCGCCAGTCTTCTCCGCACGCGCTTCTAAAATTGTGTTATCCACCCTAGACATCTGTCCGCGCCGTGGCAATTATCTAAAACGTAATAACCCACTTTTTCCACCATATTCTCATTCATTCGATCGCCGGTCTTCTCCGCACGTGCTTCTAAAATTGTATTATCCACCCTAAACGTCCATCGGCGCAGTGGCAATTTTCCGAACCGTAATATCCAACTGTTCGCCTGATCATCGACACCAAAGCGGCCAATTTCCTCGGACAATTAATCCTCAAACACACGAGCCTCTTGAAAACACCAGATACCATAGATTTATCGTAATAAAAGGTGATTCACCAGGCAGCAAAATTATCGGTTTCGTCCGGATCGAAAAAACGCCCTCTTATCGACGCGATTAGATAGAGATACGAGTGCTGGCAGTTTGGGGGGCGCCACAGTCGCGAGAGCAACGATCCACCGATCGTTTAGTCGAGTTCGGCGACACGCGGCGCCTCGAGAGTCGCGATATCCTCGAGAAAGTCTCTCGAAGAGCGAGTTTCGATGGCTGCGATTTCGGGCATCGAAGCGGAGGCCGAAAATCTCGCAGTTCGATATATCGAACTGGACAAAGGGTCCGAGGACAAAGTCGAGAAGCGAGAAGACGAAGAGGAGCTTCGAGTCGTCGAGGAGGAGGCCCCCAAAAGGAGAACCAAGAGACACATCATCACCGCACCTCCCATGCAAGGAAACGGCGAAACGCCGCGTTATCGCAGAGACGCCAGAGGGCGCTGGCGGCAAGTCATCATGTAACCTCGACCTTCCGTCGCTTAACTTATTGCGTAGTGCGAGGTAAATTTTTTTTAATAGCTGACTAAGCGCAGAAGGTTTTTTATTTTGGATAACGATTTTGTTGGACTTATTTTTGGCGGATCGTTGCGGGAAAATGAAGCGTTGCATTTTTCTCATTTCTTATTTATAAGAGGTTTATCGACAAAAAAAAAATTAATTCATACCAGATTTTTTATGAGACACTTATTAAATTTAGACCATAATTTGTTGGATCGTTTGGACAAATGAATTTTGCCAATCGACTGAATATTCTCTTCGCGTAAAAATGATTCTACAACAAAATTTTAAACAGTAGTTCGATGAATTAACAAATTGGGCAAACGAAAAAATCCTCACGAACAAATTTCCGCTAAGAACCTGAAGAAAATCCTATTTTCGATGCCATTCAATAAAAATATCATCGGAAATTCATATCACGTACTTTTGAGTATCGATTTAATGATACACGGTATATTGTGGAAGAAATCCGAGCGAGTGAAAAAAAAAGTGGCCGAGTGGACGAAGAACTCCTCACATTCCGCATTTTGCAGCGGAAATTGTTTACCTTTTCCTTGCACGGAAAACGATTGTTCGAGTGTCAACGTTGGATTTCTATTGCTGCGACTATCGTGTGTATAATCTACGCTGTTTAACTTCAGGATTCAATTGAATTACGTTTGTATAATGAGAAGAAGAAAAAAAAGATCTTAAGGGGGGGCGAGGTCGTTGGGGGTATAAATAGAGAGGAACTCGCAGGAAGTGAATGGACAAGGAAGTCTCAGTCGCGCGGAGATAATCTCACTATTGTGCAGCGATAGCGAGCGATTTTCGTGCATTACGTCAGCAACATGAAGTTAACGGGGGGCACCAATGCGCTCTTGTCATCCTCATTTCTATGATACTCATTGTATTCCGAATTTCGAGCACATCTGCGGATTGTAAAAGTACAATTTTAGACCAGGGAAACGTTTTGCACAACATCGTTACGGGGCCATGCCCAAAGGGCCAAAAAATGGGATGATCTCGGACAATATCGGCGTTGTTTACAAAATAAAAAAAATAGTATTATATTTTGTCCGTAAAATAATTCGTGTAAAGCTCAAAGATATTTTGGGGCGAACATTTAAAGTGGTTTAAATTTTATGGGGTTGGAAAATTTTTCGAAAAAGGAACAATTTTCGGACAATCAAAAAAAGAATCGTAATAATGAGTTGGCGGTTTTATTATTATGTAATATATATAAATAATACTCAAAAATTCATCCTCGTAATGATGTTTTCTATTTTTTGTTACAGAAAGTGATGTCCCTTCAGGTTTCGTCGTAATACTTCGTCAGGGCAAATTAAATGTGTAATTTAAACGTAGAATATGTGTTTAACTCGCTGCTGTAAGTCAATTGTTTGGATATTTCGTTTGTTATTACAGTTATATTAAAAATAAAGAATTCGTAAGTCAACTGAAAATTGTGTGACCGATTTTTTAGCCATAATTGGCCGGAATACGGACAATTTGTCATCGATTTTACGGCAGGACTGTAAGGTTGAAATAATTGTGGAGCTATTATCGTCTCGACTGATTATCTTCGTTGCAATGTCGTTGACGACGTGCTGAAGAATTGTGGGAGCGTCAGCAAACACTTAACGCTGTCGATGATTTTACCGCTAGAATTTTTTTGAGGCTGCCTCGAGTTGAAGACCCCTCATCCATTTTTTTTATAGGATGGATCGTTTCAGAATTTTAAGCACTCTAAAATTGGATTCAAAGAGAAAAAAAAAAAAATCGTGAAAAAATAAACACACGGAAAAAAATCTTCGGTAAAAATAACAGCGGAATTGAAGCTTGGAAAAAAGTCAACGGATTTAAAAATCGATGATACGTGAACGTGAATGAAATATCTCGAAATATATCGAAATATCGAAAAGAGTTACGGTATAATTTACATCGTTGAGACAAGGAAAAAACCCGAGAGTGTTCAAGACAATTACAGTACGCGCAAAGATTGAATAGCAACATCAGAAAAGAAGATGCATTGGTGATTAAATTGACGGAATGAGAGTCACGTTTCCGGTGAGTGGTATATATGCGAAGTAACACGGAAAAACCGGGCAGACAAGAATCTCTTTTAGTCTTGAAAACACAAGTTTATTCTTCTGTGCGCGATTCGAAAGATCTTACAGCATCTTTGTTCCGAAAGATTTCGTTTCTGGGCATTTCATCGTCAACATGAAGATACCGGGAGGCCAATTCGCATTTTTAATCCTGTCCGCGATAGCGCTCATTGTATTCACTGGTTTCGACACGTTTGTGCATTGTGAAAACCCACAATTACCAATACGCACAAGAAACAAGAACATAGTAACCGGGCCTTGCCCAAAAGGCTGGAGGAAGGATAGTAATAACCGATGTCGCAAAAATCTGTAAGAAAATCATTTTATTCCCGACCCATAGTCCAATTTTGTCTTTTCTCCCGGGTACGCTAAATCGATTTTTTTCCATTTTCAACCTCCAACTCGCGCTCATGTGTAATCCAATTTTTTTCTCCCCGGGGAGAAAAGCGGTTCATTACTCCCTAGGGAGAAAAACGCTTCATTACTCCCTAGGGAGAAAAACGCTTCATTACTCCCTAGGGAGAAAAACGCTTCATTACTCGCCGGCGCTTGTAATAAAATCCGTACTTCACAACAATTTCGCGGTTACGAGTGAAAGGCTTGCGAATTTTTTGCGGGGACGAAAAGTAGACATTTCGTGTTTTCGAGATTTTCATGAGCCAAAAAATGGTTTGAAAAAATTGTGAAAATGCGTGTATGTACAAAGGAGGCCGTAAATTTCATATTACAATGTAACTCGTGAATCAATCGAACGTATCGGATTATGTATCAATTTCAATGGTTATATAAATTAAAATTACAGGCAAGGAAAAATACGAGTGGGAGTATAATATGCAATTACGGTATATGCAAACACTTGAATAGCTATGTCAGCAGCGTTTAACCAACATCTATTTGCATCGGTGTGTATAAACTCGTGGTACGAGGGTCAAGTTCGTCGTGGTTAGTATATATAGAGACCAACTCGGAGAAACCGGACAGACAAGGAATTCTCAGTGTCGCGAAGAAATCCTCGCAGTTCTGCCCGCGATTGCGAAACTCTCGCAGCTCCTTCAGGATCTCCGCTCCGAAAAGCGTTACGTCAGTACCATGAAGATGCCGGGAGGACAAGCCGCACTTTTCATCCTAATCGCGGTAATGTTCGGTTTCTTCGCGAAATTTGTGGATTGCGGAACGGAGCGAACACCGTCGACCTCCAATATTTTCGAAATAATCACCGCACCTTGTCCCGATGGCTCGAGGAGGGACGCCAATGGCCGATGCCGAAAAGCTTTGTAAGAAAACAGTGTTTTACTTCCTCGTTGAATATTCAAATTCAATATCCAGGTTGAATATTGCCTCGAATAAAAATTTTACGGTACTTGCCCAAGTAGAAATTTTTTTGTTGCTAGGAAAAATTTTTTTTCGAATGGGTTACATATTTTTAGTTCTTCAACTTCTTCCGTCCCATCCATTCCCCCTTTTTTATTTCTCCGGATTACGTATGTAAACAAGATAATACTCATGTTTAGTTATTTATTTAAAAGAAGAATGCAAAGTAGACATTTGCAGGCTGCTTCTTCCTTATTTTTTTATTATCACAAAACTTCCTCTGAGGATACATATATTTGCATTAGTGTGAACACTGTTGGAACGAGGGGCAAGTTCTTGGTGGTGTATATTTATTTATAGTGAGTATCTCGAAGAAAGCGAGCAGACTACAATTTTCAGACTTGCCAAGACATTTTGATTGTACGTAATTGTAAAAAAAAAGAACTTGGGACACCTCCAAAATTTTTGTCCCAAAATTCCACGATTTTGAGTGTCGAATCATCAAAATGAAAATACGGGGAGCGCAATTTTCATATTTAATCCTGATAGCGATAATGATCGTGATCAATATCTTCGACACAAATGTGCATTGTGAAAGTCAAATGTCATTGGCGAACACATCATTTGTCCACATAATCGATGGGCCTTGTCCCAGCGGCTGGAGGCGGGATAGTAATGGCGTATGTCGCAAAGCTTTGTAAGAAAACCATTTTTTTTGGTCCCTCATTAAGAGCGTTTTCATTTGGTGGAAATTAAATTTTTTTTCCATTTTTCAATTCCATTGAAAAATAATTAAACTTCCCAGCAGATAAAAAGAAAAAGCATTTCTGTTGAATCACTTAACGGAAGTTGATACGCAATTGACTGACTAACGAGATAAGATAATTGCGCGTTTTCACGAGGAAAAAGTCAAGTCTCGTGCACAGTAATAACAGTGAACATTTTTTTTTTGTTACAGGAATTGATGTCCTTCCAATTCTTCTCACCTCACATCGCACCGCAGTGAATATAAAATTGAACGAAGCAGTAGACAATAGGAATCCCGGTCAGTAATGAGAAGCTACGAGGCGTTCGATTTAATTATGTTATTTTATTGCTCGGTGATGTCGTTACAAATTTATATCCTGTGACGAATAAATTATCTACTGAAATTGGAAAGGCATTAATTTTAATGAAGCTAATTACTTAAGGAGTAATTTTTGTTTTAATTCGAGGTTTCGGGGGCAAAATTGAAAAGGAATACAAATTCACAAATCCGTGGAAAGAAAGTATGCTGAAAAAATATTTCTAAATATTTTTTCGAACAGATTTAAAAATAACACTCCGCACGTCACGTGCCAACTTATTATTTAGCATTTATTAATTTTTAGTCTACAAACGAGAAATAAATAAATTGTTAGAGTTTGAAAAAAATAAAAATTGAATTCACTGTTGAAGATGAATGGAAATCCAAAATTTTTACCAACAATGGCAATGAGAGCTCGGACAAAATGACGGGGTATGGAAACAATTATTAAGACACCACTCCTTCATACCCGCAGTGCCCTTATATTGTTCCGAAGGTTTGCAGTGGGTAAAGCTGCAAAAAAAAAATTATTGTAAATTATGGTCCCAGAACGATAAGAATTGATTTATATTGAGTTAAGTTTTTTTTAATTCTGTGAATAATTACTTGATTTCTCCCTGAGTATTATCGTGCACATTTTCATGCACGGTCCAATTGTTATCATGATTATCAAATTCATCGTCATTATAGTCTCCTTTGCCATAATTATCCCATTCAATTGGCGGCAGTACTTCATGATGGCGAGGACGATGGTTGTTTGTACCACGGTTATGTCCAATTTTATGCCAGTTTCTTCCGTTGCCGAATTTATTCCAATCAATTGGTTCCTCTTCAGGTTTGGGAGGAAAATTGTTATTTTCCTCGTCGTCACGATTGATTATAGAATTATGGTGATTTCCTCTATTGCCGTGATTATTTCCGTGAACAGGTTTTTCATAAGTTCCATCACCAAATTTTCCGTTATTTTCATTGGTACCGTCATTTCCATATCCATTCACATATCCACCGCTGCCATAATTATACCAATTAATCGGCTGTATTCTAGGCTTTATTTTATTGTTAGCAATTATTTTGGCCGCCTCGTTCGCATATTTCATCCAGTCAATCTTTGGTAAATCTGCGAGAATACAAAAAAGAAATTAGGTTCCCATTACGACTGCACTAAATAAACAATTTTATTCTAGAGAAACGACGCGAAAATTGTTAATTTTTATTTATTAAATTATCATCCGTATTTAAATTTATTTATATTTTGTTAACGGCGTTGTAAGCGAAGAAAGATTAGCAACAAATGTGAAACGTTTTAATTTGCAGAGTTATTTTAAATATGTAATATAAAAAATTATTCATTTTATTTAGTTAACAATTTATTGGGAGAAATTTATTTACTGACCGTCAGCGAGAACAACCGGAGAAGCCAAGGCCACGGAAATGACGGCGACAGAAATAATCAGCACAAAATTCGACATCACAAAGTGTTTTCTTGTGATCCTTATTTTAAAAAACCCTATTTTACGCTTTGCAGAGGAATGCCTTGCTATCACAGAATTTCGATGAGAAATAGTGCCACTGGAACAGATAATACCTCCTTATATATGCGGAAGCCAATTCGTGAATTTTTGACGCTGCTCTGAATAAACAAGGCAATGAAAAAATATATCGTCGATAATAAGTCACCGATAATAAATATTTTTATTAAAAAGTATTTCGACGACAAATCACTCATTAAAATACATTTAAAAATTCCAAAATTTTCATGTAATTAAAATAATTATTAAAAAATCTGAATTAAGAGAGAAAAAAATAATTTTTCCCGATGTTTCTATCAGGGATAAATAAGAACTACACGTCATTTTTTTTCGTCTGGTATCTTATACAACTGTACAAATAATAATATGATTTGTGTCGCTACTATCTAATATTCGAAAATTCATGGAAAACTGATAAATCATCAGAACAGACAATTATATTTGCTGTGAAATAAAAATAACATTGAAGGCGTCATCACTCGTCAAAGTAGAAAAGTGTGATTGTCAACATTTGGACATTTCGGAAGCCCCAGAGTGGAATTAATTTTTAGAATCGACATCATATTTTTTAACCGGCGATCGACGCAACTTTTTCTCTGGAAACGATTTTATCGAGGAATCGAAATAATAATTATTGTCTATAAAGAAAAATTGTTAATATCTCCAATGGAAATAATTTTTTAAATATTGGATTTTTCAAATAAAAAGCTAATAATGCAGCACAATAATATTCTGCTACGTAAAGTGAGGATTAAAATCAGAAATAATGAATTTTTATAGAACAGATGAATTAAGATCTATATATAACGCATTGAAAGAATTCAACCACCTAAAAATAAAATAACACAATATAAATTCTCAAACTTTTACTTGAAATTACAACGTTCTTTATTTAACGTACAAATGAAAGAAGAAGGTTTGACATCTCTGATTAATGTATTTTAATTGCCTACACATTACTGAGAATAAATTCGAGCGAAGAAGCTTCCATTTACCAACACTGGCAATGGAAACTCGGGCAAAATGATGGAACGTGGAAACAATTTGCACGACACCACTCTCGCATACCCGCGACGTTTGCGAAGTACCTCGTTGGCCCACAATCCACATGCCTGAAATAGAATAAATTCATATAAATCTCTTATCGTAATATGTACCGGATGATGAGTATTCATAATTGTGTTTATATGTTGTTTAATCGATATAAATGATTTGTTGAGAATTACCTGGTATGACCACTAACAATGCCCTGAGGATATCCGTGGGGATATCCATGTGGATCGTTGTGGGGATATCCATGTGGGTTGCCGTGGGGATATCCATGTGGATCGCCGTGGGGATATCCATGTGGATCGCCGTGGGGATATCCATGTGGGTCGACGTGGGGATATCCATGTGGGTCGACGTGGGGATATCCATGAGGATTGCTGTGGGGGTAGCCATGAGGATCTGGGTGGATATGTCCATGAGGATAAACGTGGGGATTATCATGAGGATGGACATGGGGATGATCATGAGGATGAATGTGGGGATGGTCATGAGGATAGACGTGGGTATGATCATGAGGATGGACGTGGGGATGATCATGAGGATGGGATTGCGGATACCAGTCGAGAACGCCGCGTCTATTGCCGTTAACCTTTCCATGGCCATTCCCGCGAGCGTTACCGTGCCAATTGCCGTGATTATTACCGTGCCAATTGCCGTGATTATTACCGCGCCAATTGCCGTGAGAATTACCGTGCCAATTGCCGTGGGAATTACCGTGCCAATTGCCGTGGGAATTACCGTGCCAATTGCCGTGAGGGTTCCCGTGACCGTTGCCGTGTCCATGGCCACGAGAATTTCCGTGCCAGTTGCCATGGCCGTTTCCATTCCAGTTGCCATGGGTGTGTCCGTGACTATGACCATGACCATTGTCATTTTCACAATCTTTATCGTTTTTGTCGACGTTGCCATTGTGATCGTGTTTGTGACCAGTCTCATCAATGTCGCCTTCATTATCATGGCCGTGTCCAGTTTCGTCAACGTTACCTTCGTTATCATGGCCATGTCCAGTTTCATCAACGTTGCTATCGTGATCGTGTCCGTGACCAGTCTCGTCAACATCGCCTTCGTTATCATGGCCGTGTCCAGTTTCATCAACGTTGCCATCGTTATCATGTCCGTGACCAGTCTCATCCACGTCTCCTTCGTTATCATGACCGTGTCCAGTTTCATCAACATTGCCATCGTGATCGTGTCCAGTTTCATCAACGTTACCTTCGTGATCGTGCCCAGTCTCATCCACGTCCCCTTCGTTATCATGACCGTGTCCAGTTTCATCAACGTTGCCATCGTGATCGTGTCCAGTTTCATCAACGTTACCTTTGTGATCGTGCCCAGTTTCATCAACGTCGCCTTCGTTATCATGACCGTGTCCAGTTTCATCAACGTTGCCATCGTGATCGTGTCCGTGACCAGTCTCATCAACGTCGCCTTCGTTATCATGACCGTGACCAGTCTCATCAACATTGCCTTCGTTATCATGGCCGTGTCCAGTTTCATCAACGTCGCTATCGTGATCGTGTCCGTGACCGGTCTCATCAACGTCGCCTTCGTTATCATGACCGTGACCGGTCTCGTCAACGTTGCCTTCGTTATCATGGCCGTGACCAGTCTCATCAACGTTGCCTTCGTTATCATGGCCGTGTCCAGTTTCATCAACATTGCCATCGTGATCGTGTCCAGTTTCATCAACGTTACCTTCGTGATCGTGCCCAGTCTCATCCACGTCCCCTTCGTTATCATGACCGTGTCCAGTTTCATCAACGTTGCCATCGTGATCGTGTCCAGTTTCATCAACGTTACCTTTGTGATCGTGCCCAGTTTCATCAACGTCGCCTTCGTTATCATGACCGTGTCCAGTTTCATCAACGTTGCCATCGTGATCGTGTCCGTGACCAGTCTCATCAACGTCGCCTTCGTTATCATGACCATGACCAGTCTCATCAACATTGCCTTCGTTATCATGGCCGTGTCCAGTTTCATCAACGTCGCTATCGTGATCGTGTCCGTGACCGGTCTCATCAACGTCGCCTTCGTTATCATGACCGTGACCGGTCTCGTCAACGTTGCCTTCGTTATCATGTCCGTGACCAGTCTCATCCACGTCTCCTTCGTTATCATGACCGTGTCCAGTTTCATCAACAGTGCCATCGTGATCGTGTCCAGTTTCATCAACGTTACCTTCGTGATCGTGCCCAGTCTCATCCACGTCCCCTTCGTTATCATGACCGTGTCCAGTTTCATCAACGTTGCCATCGTGATCGTGTCCAGTTTCTTCAACGTTACCTTCGTGATCGTGCCCAGTTTCATCAACGTCGCCTTCGTTATCATGACCGTGTCCAGTTTCATCAACGTTGCCATCGTGATCGTGTCCGTGACCAGTCTCATCAACGTCGCCTTCGTTATCATGACCGTGACCAGTCTCATCAACATTGCCATTGTGATCGTGACCGTGTCCAGTTTCATCAACGTTGCCATCGTGATCGTGTCCGTGACCAGTCTCATCAACGTTGCCGTCGTTATCATGACCGTGACCAGTCTCATCAACATTGCCTTCGTTATCATGGCCGTGTCCAGTTTCATCAACGTTGCTATCGTGATCGTGTCCGTGACCGGTCTCATCAACGTTGCCTTCGTTATCATGGCCGTGACCAGTCTCATCAACGTTGCCTTCGTTATCATGGCCGTGTCCAGTTTCATCAACATTGCCATCGTGATCGTGTCCAGTTTCATCAACGTTACCTTCGTGATCGTGCCCAGTCTCATCCACGTCCCCTTCGTTATCATGACCGTGTCCAGTTTCATCAACGTTGCCATCGTGATCGTGTCCAGTTTCATCAACGTTACCTTCGTGATCGTGCCCAGTTTCATCAACGTCGCCTTCGTTATCATGACCGTGTCCAGTTTCATCAACGTTGCCATCGTGATCGTGTCCGTGACCAGTCTCATCAACGTCGCCTTCGTTATCATGACCGTGACCAGTCTCATCAACATTGCCATTGTGATCGTGACCGTGTCCAGTTTCATCAACGTTGCCATCGTGATCGTGTCCGTGACCAGTCTCATCAACGTTGCCGTCGTTATCATGACCGTGACCAGTCTCATCAACGTTGCCGTCGTTATCATGGCCGTGTCCAGTTTCATCAACGTTGCTATCGTGATCGTGTCCGTGACCGGTCTCATCAACGTCGCCTTCGTTATCATCACCGTGACCGGTCTCGTCAACGTTGCCTTCGTCATCATGGCCGTGACCAGTCTCATCAACGTTGCCTTCGTTATCATGTCCGTGACCAGTCTCATCCACGTCGCCTTCGTTATCATGACCGTGTCCAGTTTCATCAACGTTGCCATCGTGATCGTGCCCAGTTTCATCGACGTTGGCATCGTTATCATGGCCGTGTCCAGTTTCATCAACATTGCCATCGTGATCGTGTCCGTGACCAGTCTCATCAACGTTTCCTTCGTTATCATGACCGTTTCCAGTTTCATCAACGTCGCCATCGTGATCGTGTCCAGTTTCATCGATGTTACCTTCGTGATCGTGCCCCGTTTTATCAACGTTGCCATCGTTATCATGGCCGTGTCCAGTTTCATCAACATTGCCATCGTGATCGTGTCCAGTTTCATCAACGTTGCCATCGTGATCGTGTCCGTGTCCAGTTTCATCTACGTTGCCGTCGTGATCGTGTTCGTGACCAGTCTCATCAACGTTGCCGTCGTTATCATGGCCGTGTCCAGTTTCATCAACGTTGCTATCGTTATCGTGTCCGTGACCGGTCTCATCATCGTCGCCTTCGTTATCATGACCGTGACCAGTCTCGTCAACGTCGCCTTCATTATCATGGCCGTGTCCAGATTCATCAACGTTGCCATCGTGATCATGGTCGTGTCCAGTTTCATCTACGTTGCCGTCGTGATCGTGTTCGTGACCAGTCTCATCAACGTTGCCGTCGTTATCATGGCCGTGTCCAGTTTCATCAACGTTGCTATCGTTATCGTGTCCGTGACCAGTCTCATCAACCTTGCCGTCGTTATCATGGCCGTGTCCCGTCTCGTCAACGTTGCCTTCGTTATCATGGCCGTGTCCAGTTTCATCAACGTTGCCGTCGTTATCATGGCCGTGTCCAGTTTCATCTACGTTGCCGTCGTGATCGTGTCCGTGACCAGTCTCGTCAACGTTGCCATCGTGATCGTGTCCAGTTTCATCAATGTTGCCATCGTGATCGTGTCCGTGACCAGTCTCATCAACGTTGCCGTCGTTATCATGACCGTGACCAGTCTCGTCAACGTCGCCTTCATTATCATGGCCGTGTCCAGATTCATCAACGTTGCCATCGTGATCATGGTCGTGTCCAGTTTCATCTACGTTGCCGTCGTGATCGTGTTCGTGACCAGTCTCATCAACGTTGCCGTCGTTATCATGGCCGTGTCCAGTTTCATCAACGTTGCTATCGTTATCGTGTCCGTGACCGGTCTCATCATCGTCGCCTTCGTTATCATGACCGTGACCAGTCTCGTCAACGTCGCCTTCATTATCATGGCCGTGTCCAGATTCATCAACGTTGCCATCGTGATCATGGTCGTGTCCAGTTTCATCTACGTTGCCGTCGTGATCGTGTCCGTGACCAGTCTCATCAACGTTGCCGTCGTTATCATGGCCGTGTCCAGTTTCATCAACGTTGCTATCATGATCGTGTCCGTGACCAGTCTCATCAACGTTGCCGTCGTTATCATGGCCGTGTCCAGTTTCATCAACGTTGCTATCGTTATCGTGTCCGTGACCGGTCTTATCATCGTCGCCTTCGTTATCATGACCGTGACCAGTCTCGTCAACGTCGCCTTCATTATCATGGCCGTGTCCAGTTTCATCAACGTTGCCATCGTGATCATGGTCGTGTCCAGTTTCATCTACGTTGCCGTCGTGATCGTGTTCGTGACCAGTCTCGTCAACGTTGCCATCGTGATCGTGTCCAGTTTCATCAATATTGCCATCGTGATCGTGTCCAGTTTCATCAATGTTGCCATCGTGATCGTGTCCAGTTTCATCAATGTTGCCATCGTGATCGTGTCCGTGACCAGTCTCATCAACGTTGCCTTCGTTATCATGTCCGTGACCAGTCTCATCCACGTCGCCTTCGTTATCATGACCGTGTCCAGTTTCATCAACGTTGCCATCGTGATCGTGCCCAGTTTCATCGACGTTGGCATCGTTATCATGGCCGTGTCCAGTTTCATCAACATTGCCATCGTGATCGTGTCCGTGACCAGTCTCATCAACGTTTCCTTCGTTATCATGACCGTTTCCAGTTTCATCAACGTCGCCATCGTGATCGTGTCCAGTTTCATCGATGTTACCTTCGTGATCGTGCCCCGTTTTATCAACGTTGCCATCGTTATCATGGCCGTGTCCAGTTTCATCAACATTGCCATCGTGATCGTGTCCAGTTTCATCAACGTTGCCATCGTGATCGTGTCCGTGACCAGTCTCATCAACGTTGCTTTCGTTATCATGGCCGGGACCGGTCTCATCAACATTGCCTTCGTTATCATGGCCGTGTCCAGTTTCATCAACGTTGCTATCGTTATCGTGTCCGTGACCGGTCTCATCATCGTCGCCTTCGTTATCATGACCGTGACCAGTCTCGTCAACGTCGCCTTCATTATCATGGCCGTGTCCAGTTTCATCAACGCTGCCATCGTGATCATGGCCGTGTCCAGTTTCATCTACGTTGCCGTCGTGATCGTGGTCGTGACCAGTCTCGTCAACGTTGCCATCGTGATCGTGTCCAGTTTCATCAATGTTGCCATCGTGATCGTGTCCGTGACCAGTCTCATCAACGTTGCCGTCGTTATCATGACCGTGACCAGTCTCGTCAACGTCGCTTTCATTATCATGGCCGTGTCCAGATTCATCAACGTTGCCATCGTGATCATGGTCGTGTCCAGTTTCATCTACGTTGCCGTCGTGATCGTGTTCGTGACCAGTCTCATCAACGTTGCCGTCGTTATCATGGCCGTGTCCAGTTTCATCAACGTTGCTATCGTTATCGTGTCCGTGACCGGTCTCATCATCGTCGCCTTCGTTATCATGACCGTGACCAGTCTCGTCAACGTCGCCTTCATTATCATGGCCGTGTCCAGATTCATCAACGTTGCCATCGTGATCATGGTCGTGTCCAGTTTCATCTACGTTGCCGTCGTGATCGTGTTCGTGACCAGTCTCATCAACGTTGCCGTCGTTATCATGGCCGTGTCCAGTTTCATCAACGTTGCTATCGTTATCGTGTCCGTGACCAGTCTCATCAACCTTGCCGTCGTTATCATGGCCGTGTCCCGTCTCGTCAACGTTGCCTTCGTTATCATGGCCGTGTCCAGTTTCATCAACGTTGCCGTCGTTATCATGGCCGTGTCCAGTTTCATCTACGTTGCCGTCGTGATCGTGTCCGTGACCAGTCTCATCAACGTTGCCGTCGTTATCATGGCCGTGTCCAGTTTCATCAACGTTGCTATCATGATCGTGTCCGTGACCAGTCTCATCAACGTTGCCGTCGTTATCATGGCCGTGTCCAGTTTCATCAACGTTGCTATCGTTATCGTGTCCGTGACCGGTCTTATCATCGTCGCCTTCGTTATCATGACCGTGACCAGTCTCGTCAACGTCGCCTTCATTATCATGGCCGTGTCCAGTTTCATCAACGTTGCCATCGTGATCATGGTCGTGTCCAGTTTCATCTACGTTGCCGTCGTGATCGTGTTCGTGACCAGTCTCGTCAACGTTGCCATCGTGATCGTGTCCAGTTTCATCAATATTGCCATCGTGATCGTGTCCAGTTTCATCAATGTTGCCATCGTGATCGTGTCCAGTTTCATCAATGTTGCCATCGTGATCGTGTCCGTGACCAGTCTCATCAACGTTGCCGTCGTTATCATGGCCGTGTCCAGTTTCATCAACGTCGCCTTCGTTATCATGACCGTGACCAGTCTCATCAACGTCGCCTTCATTATCATGGCCGTGTCCAGATTCATCAACGTTGCCATCGTGATCATGGTCGTGTCCAGTTTCATCAATGTTGCCATCGTGATCGTGTCCGTGACCAGTCTCATCAACCTTGCCGTCGTTATCATGGCCGTGTCCCGTCTCGTCAACGTTGCTTTCGTTATCATGGCCGTGACCGGTCTCATCAACATTGCCTTCGTTATCATGGCCGTGTCCAGTTTCATCAACGTTGCTATCGTTATCGTGTCCGTGACCGGTCTCATCATCGTCGCCTTCGTTATCATGACCGTGACCAGTCTCGTCAACGTCGCCTTCATTATCATGGCCGTGTCCAGTTTCATCAACGCTGCCATCGTGATCATGGCCGTGTCCAGTTTCATCTACGTTGCCGTCGTGATCGTGGTCGTGACCAGTCTCGTCAACGTTGCCATCGTGATCGTGTCCAGTTTCATCAATGTTGCCATCGTGATCGTGTCCGTGACCAGTCTCATCAACGTTGCCGTCGTTATCATGACCGTGACCATTCTCGTCAACGTCGCCTTCATTATCATGGCCGTGTCCAGATTCATCAACGTTGCCATCGTGATCATGGTCGTGTCCAGTTTCATCTACGTTGCCGTCGTGATCGTGTTCGTGACCAGTCTCATCAACGTTGCCGTCGTTATCATGGCCGTGTCCAGTTTCATCAACGTTGCTATCGTTATCGTGTCCGTGACCGGTCTCATCATCGTCGCCTTCGTTATCATGACCGTGACCAGTCTCGTCAACGTCGCCTTCATTATCATGGCCGTGTCCAGATTCATCAACGTTGCCATCGTGATCATGGTCGTGTCCAGTTTCATCCACGTTGCCGTCGTGATCGTGTTCGTGACCAGTCTCATCAACGTTGCCGTCGTTATCATGGCCGTGTCCCGTTTCATCAACGTTGCTATCGTTATCGTGTCCGTGACCAGTCTCATCAACCTTGCCGTCGTTATCATGGCCGTGTCCCGTCTCGTCAACGTTGCCTTCGTTATCATGGCCGTGTCCAGATTCATCAACGTTGCCATCGTGATCATGGTCGTGTCCAGTTTCATCTACGTTGCCGTCGTGATCGTGTCCGTGACCAGTCTCATCAACGTTGCCGTCGTTATCATGGCCGTGTCCAGTCTCGTCAACGTTGCCTTCGTTATCATGGCCGTGTCCAGTTTCATCAACGTTGCCGTCGTTATCATGGCCGTGTCCAGTTTCATCAATGTTGCCATCGTGATCGTGTCCGTGACCGGTCTCATCATCGTCGCCTTCGTTATCATGACCGTGACCAGTCTCATCAACGTTGCCGTCGTTATCATGGCCGTGTCCAGTTTCGTCAACGTTGGTATCGTTATCGTGTCCGTGACTGGTCTCATCATCGTCGCCTTCGTTATCATGACCGTGACCAGTCTCGTCAACGTCGCCTTCATTATCATGGCCGTGTCCAGTTTCATCAACGTTGCCATCGTGATCATGGCCGTGTCCAGTTTCATCTACGTTGCCGTCGTGATCGTGTTCGTGACCAGTCTCGTCAACGTTGCCATCGTGATCGTGTCCAGTTTCATCAATGTTGCCATCGTGATCGTGTCCGTGACCAGTCTCATCAACGTTGCCGTCGTTATCATGGCCGTGTCCAGTTTCATCAACGTTGCTATCGTTATCGTGTCCGTGACCGGTCTCATCAACCTTGCCGTCGTTATCATGGCCGTGTCCAGTTTCATCAATGTTGCCATCGTGATCGTGTCCGTGACCGGTCTCATCATCGTCGCCTTCGTTATCATCACCGTGACCAGTCTCATCAACGTTGCCGTCGTTATCATGGCCGTGTCCAGTTTCGTCAACGTTGGTATCGTTATCGTGTCCGTTCCTGGTCTCATCATCGTCCCCTTCGTTATCATGACCGTGACCAGTCTCGTCAACGTCGCCTTCATTATCATGGCCGTGTCCAGTTTCATCAACGTTGCCATCGTGATCATGGCCGTGTCCAGTTTCATCTACGTTGCCGTCGTGATCGTGTTCGTGACCAGTCTCGTCAACGTTGCCATCGTGATCGTGTCCAGTTTCATCAATGTTGCCATCGTGATCGTGTCCGTGACCAGTCTCATCAACGTTGCCGTCGTTATCATGGCCGTGTCCAGTTTCATCAACGTTGCTATCGTTATCGTGTCCGTGACCGGTCTCATCAACGTCGCCTTCGTTATCATGACCGTGACCAGTCTCGTCAACGTCGCCTTCATTATCATGGCCGTGTCCAGTTTCATCAACGTTGACATCGTGATCATGGTCGTGTCCAGTTTCATCAATGTTGTGATCGTGATCGTGTCCGTGACCAGTCTCATCAACCTTGCCGTCGTTATCATGGCCGTGTCCAGTCTCGTCAACGTTGCCTTCGTTATCATGGCCGTGTCCAGTTTCATCAATGTTGCCGTCGTTATCATGGCCGTGTCCAGTTTCATCTACGTTGCCGTCGTGATCGTGTCCGTGACCAGTCTCGTCAACATCGCCTTCATTATCATGGCCGTGTCCAGTTTCATCAACGTTGCCATCGTGATCATGGCCGTGTCCAGTTTCATCTACGTTGCCGTCGTGATCGTGTTCGTGACCAGTCTCGTCAACGTTGCCATCGTGATCGTGTCCAGTTTCATCAATGTTGCCATCGTGATTGTGTCCGTGACCAGTCTCATCAACGTTGTCGTCGTTATCATGGCCGTGTCCAGTTTCATCAACGTTGCTATCATGATCGTGTCCGTGACCAGTCTCATCAACGTTGCCGTCGTTATCATGGCCGTGTCCAGTTTCATCAACGTTGCTATCATGATCGTGTCCGTGACCATTCTCATCAACGTTGCCGTCGTTATCATGGCCGTGTCCAGTTTCATCAACGTTGCTATCGTTATCGTGTCCGTGACCGGTCTCATCAACGTCGCCTTCGTTATCATGACCGTGACCAGTCTCGTCAACGTCGCCTTCATTATCATGGCCGTGTCCAGATTCATCAACGTTGCCATCGTGATCATGGTCGTGTCCAGTTTCATCTATGTTGCCGTCGTGATCGTGTCCGTGACCGGTCTCATCAACGTTGCCGTCGTTATCATGGCCGTGTCCAGTTTCATCAACGTTGCTATCGTGATCGTGTCCGTGACCAGTCTCATCAACGTTGCTGTCGTTATCATGGCCGTGTCCAGTTTCATCAACGTTGCTATCATGATCGTGTCCGTGACCATTCTCATCAACGTTGCCGTCGTTATCATGGCCGTGTCCAGTTTCATCAACGTTGCTATCGTTATCGTGTCCGTGACCGGTCTCATCAACGTCGCCTTCGTTATCATGACCGTGACCAGTCTCGTCAACGTCGCCTTCATTATCATGGCCGTGTCCAGATTCATCAACGTTGCCATCGTGATCATGGTCGTGTCCAGTTTCATCTATGTTGCCGTCGTGATCGTGTCCGTGACCGGTCTCATCAACGTTGCCGTCGTTATCATGGCCGTGTCCAGTTTCATCAACGTTGCTATCGTGATCGTGTCCGTGACCAGTCTCATCAACGTTGCTGTCGTTATCATGGCCGTGTCCAGTTTCATCAACGTTGCCGTCGTGATCGTGTCCGTGACCGGTCTCATCATCGTCGCCTTCGTTATCATGACCGTGACCAGTCTCGTCAACGTCGCCTTCATTATCATGGCCGTGTCCAGTTTCATCAACGTTGCCATCGTGATCATGGCCGTGTCCAGTTTCATCTACGTTGCCGTCGTGATCGTGTTTGTGACCAGTCTCGTCAACGTTGCCATCGTGATCGTGTCCAGTTTCATCAACGTTGCTATCGTTATCGTGTCCGTGACCGGTCTCATCAACGTCGCCTTCGTTATCATGACCGTGACCAGTCTCGTCGACGTCGCCTTCATTATCATGGCCGTGTCCAGTTTCATCAACGTTGCCTTCATTTTCATGGCCGTGTCCAGTTTCATCAACGTTGCCATCGTGATCATGGCCGTGTCCAGTTTCATCTACGTTGCCGTCGTGATCGTGTCCGTGACCGGTCTCATCAACGTTGCCGTCGTTATCATGGCCGTGTCCAGTTTCATCAACGTTGCTATCGTGATCGTGTCCGTGACCAGTCTCATCAACGTTGCCGTCGTTATCATGGCCGTGTCCAGTTTCATCAACGTTGCCGTCGTGATCGTGTTCGTGACCAGTCTCGTCAACGTTGCCATCGTGATCGTGTCCAGTTTCATCAACGTTGCTATCGTGATCGTGTCCGTGACCAGTCTCATCAACGTTGCCGTCGTTTTCATGGCCGTGTCCAGTTTCATCAACGTTGCTATCGTGATCGTGTCCGTGACCAGTCTCGTCAACATCGCCTTCATTATCATGGCCGTGTCCAGTTTCATCAACGTTGCCATCGTGATCATGGCCGTGTCCAGTTTCATCTACGTTGCCGTCGTGATCGTGTTCGTGACCAGTCTCGTCAACGTTGCCATCGTGATCGTGTCCAGTTTCATCAATGTTGCCATCGTGATTGTGTCCGTGACCAGTCTCATCAACGTTGTCGTCGTTATCATGGCCGTGTCCAGTTTCATCAACGTTGCTATCATGATCGTGTCCGTGACCAGTCTCATCAACGTTGCCGTCGTTATCATGGCCGTGTCCAGTTTCATCAACGTTGCTATCATGATCGTGTCCGTGACCATTCTCATCAACGTTGCCGTCGTTATCATGGCCGTGTCCAGTTTCATCAACGTTGCTATCGTTATCGTGTCCGTGACCGGTCTCATCAACGTCGCCTTCGTTATCATGACCGTGACCAGTCTCGTCAACGTCGCCTTCATTATCATGGCCGTGTCCAGATTCATCAACGTTGCCATCGTGATCATGGTCGTGTCCAGTTTCATCTATGTTGCCGTCGTGATCGTGTCCGTGACCGGTCTCATCAACGTTGCCGTCGTTATCATGGCCGTGTCCAGTTTCATCAACGTTGCTATCGTGATCGTGTCCGTGACCAGTCTCATCAACGTTGCTGTCGTTATCATGGCCGTGTCCAGTTTCATCAACGTTGCTATCATGATCGTGTCCGTGACCATTCTCATCAACGTTGCCGTCGTTATCATGGCCGTGTCCAGTTTCATCAACGTTGCTATCGTTATCGTGTCCGTGACCGGTCTCATCAACGTCGCCTTCGTTATCATGACCGTGACCAGTCTCGTCAACGTCGCCTTCATTATCATGGCCGTGTCCAGATTCATCAACGTTGCCATCGTGATCATGGTCGTGTCCAGTTTCATCTATGTTGCCGTCGTGATCGTGTCCGTGACCGGTCTCATCAACGTTGCCGTCGTTATCATGGCCGTGTCCAGTTTCATCAACGTTGCTATCGTGATCGTGTCCGTGACCAGTCTCATCAACGTTGCTGTCGTTATCATGGCCGTGTCCAGTTTCATCAACGTTGCCGTCGTGATCGTGTCCGTGACCGGTCTCATCATCGTCGCCTTCGTTATCATGACCGTGACCAGTCTCGTCAACGTCGCCTTCATTATCATGGCCGTGTCCAGTTTCATCAACGTTGCCATCGTGATCATGGCCGTGTCCAGTTTCATCTACGTTGCCGTCGTGATCGTGTTTGTGACCAGTCTCGTCAACGTTGCCATCGTGATCGTGTCCAGTTTCATCAACGTTGCTATCGTTATCGTGTCCGTGACCGGTCTCATCAACGTCGCCTTCGTTATCATGACCGTGACCAGTCTCGTCGACGTCGCCTTCATTATCATGGCCGTGTCCAGTTTCATCAACGTTGCCTTCATTTTCATGGCCGTGTCCAGTTTCATCAACGTTGCCATCGTGATCATGGCCGTGTCCAGTTTCATCTACGTTGCCGTCGTGATCGTGTCCGTGACCGGTCTCATCAACGTTGCCGTCGTTATCATGGCCGTGTCCAGTTTCATCAACGTTGCTATCGTGATCGTGTCCGTGACCAGTCTCATCAACGTTGCCGTCGTTATCATGGCCGTGTCCAGTTTCATCAACGTTGCCGTCGTGATCGTGATCGTGACCAGTCTCGTCAACGTTGCCATCGTGATCGTGTCCAGTTTCATCAACGTTGCTATCGTGATCGTGTCCGTGACCAGTCACATCAACGTTGCCGTCGTTTTCATGGCCGTGTCCAGTTTCATCAACGTTGCTATCGTGATCGTGTCCGTGACCGGTCTCATCAACGTCGCCTTCGTTATCATGACCGTGACCAGTCTCGTCAACGTCGCCTTCGTTATCATAGCCGTTTCCAGTTTCATCAACGTTGCCTTCATTATCATGGCCGTGTCCAGTTTTATCAACGTTGCCATCGTGATCATGGCCGTGTCCAGTTTCATCTACGTTGCCGTCGTGATCGTGTCCGTGACCGGTCTCATCAACGTTGCCGTCGTTATCATGGCCGTGTCCAGTTTCATCAACGTTGCTATCGTGATCGTGTCCGTGACCAGTCTCATCAACGTTGCCGTCGTTATCATGGCCGTGTCCAGTTTCATCAACGTTGCCGTCGTGATCGTGTTCGTGACCAGTCTCGTCAACGTTGCCATCGTGATCGTGTCCAGTTTCATCAACGTTGCTATCGTGATCGTGTCCGTGACCAGTCTCATCAACGTTGCCGTCGTTATCATGGCCGTGTCCAGTTTCATCAACGTTGCTATCGTTATCGTGTCCGTGACCGGTCTCATCAACGTCGTCTTCGTTATCATGACCGTGACCAGTCTCGTCAACGTTGCCTTCGTTATCATGGCCGTGTCCAGTTTCATCAACGTTGCCGTCGTTATCATGGCCGTGTCCAGTTTCATCAACGTTGCTATCATGATCGTGTCCGTGACCAGTCTCATCAACCTTGCCGTCGTTATCATGGCCGTGTCCAGTTTCATCAACGTTGCTATCGTGATCGTGTCCGTGACCGGTCTCATCAACGTCGCCTTCGTTATCATGACCGTGACCAGTCTCGTCAACGTCGCCTTCGTTATCATGGCCGTGTCCAGTTTCATCAACGTTGCCTTCATTATCATGGCCGTGTCCAGTTTCATCAACGTTGCCATCGTGATCATGGCCGTGTCCAGTTTCATCTACGTTGCCGTCGTGATCGTGTCCGTGACCGGTCTCATCAACGTTGCCGTCGTTATCATGGCCGTGTCCAGTTTCATCAACGTTGCTATCGTGATCGTGTCCGTGACCAGTCTCATCAACGTTGCTGTCGTTATCATGGCCGTGTCCAGTTTCATCAACGTTGCCGTCGTGATCGTGTTCGTGACCAGTCTCGTCAACGTTGCCATCGTGATCGTGTCCAGTTTCATCAATGTTGCTATCGTGATCGTGTCCGTGACCAGTCTCATCAACGTTGCCGTCGTTATCATGGCCGTGTCCAGTCTCATCAACGTTGCTATCGTTATCGTGTCCGTGACCGGTCTCATCAACGTCGCCTTCGTTATCATGACCGTGACCAGTCTCGTCAACGTTGCCTTCGTTATCATGGCCGTGTCCAGTTTCATCAACGTTGCCGTCGTTATCATGGCCGTGTCCAGTTTCATCATCGTTGCTATCATGGTCGTGTCCGTGACCAGTCTCATCAACCTTGCCGTCGTTATCATGGCCGTGTCCAGTTTCATCAACGTTGCTATCGTGATCGTGTCCGTGACCGGTCTCATCAACGTCGCCTTCGTTATCATGACCGTGACCAGTCTCGTCAACGTCGCCTTCGTTATCATGGCCGTGTCCAGTTTCATCAATGTTGCCATCGTGATCGTGTCCGTGACCAGTCTCATCAACTTTTCCGTCGTTATCATGGCCGTGTCCAGTTTCATCAACGTTGCTATCGTGATCGTGTCCGTGACCGGTCTCATCAACGTCGCCTTCGTTATCGTGTCCGTGACCAGTCTCATCAACTTTTCCGTCGTTATCATGGCCGTGTCCAGTTTCATCAACGTTTCTATCGTGATCGTGTCCGTGACCGGTCTCATCAACTTTGCCGTCGTTATCATGGCCGTGTCCAGTTTCATCAACGTTGCTATCGTGATCGTGTCCGTGACCGGTCTCATCAACGTCGCCTTTGTTATCATGACCGTGACCAGTCTCGTCAACGTTGCCTTTGTTATCATGACCGTGTCCAGTTTCATCAACGTTGCCGTCGTTATCATGGCCGTGTCCAGTTTCATCAACGTTGCCTTCGTTATCATGGCCGTGTCCAGTTTCATCAACGTTGCCATCGTGATCATGGCCGTGTCCAATTTCATCAACGTTGCTATCGCGATCGTGTCCGTGACCAGACTCTTCTCCGCTTCCTTTGCCTCCATGTGTTTCCCATTCATTCCACTCGTTGGAATGGCCGTGACCAGACTCATCCACATTTCCCTCCCAACTATGTCCGTGGCCAGACTCATTCACGTTTTTCTTATTTCCATGATCATGCCCGTCCTCTCTGCTATCATGCCCGTGATCAGATTCATGCCCTTTTTCTTCATGGCCGTGGCCCTTTTCATGCTCTTTTCCTTCATGGCTGTGACCCGATTCATGCCCCTTTCCTTTATGGCCGTGACCCGATTCATGCCCCTTTTCTTCATGGCCATGCCCCGACCCATCCTCGGCACCTCCATGAATATGGCCGTGTCCATCATTACAGTTGAAATCGGGATCATCGGGGAACACAATTTTATCATCGCCTTTTTCGGGATGATGGTCGTCGTCGTCATTACTGTGTCCATTGCCATGTTCATTATCGTTCCAATCGGTACCTGGTTTAGGCCAGTTTATCGATGGTGAATCCGGAAAAACAACGAAGTCGTTCTCCTCTAGTGAATCAATAGTGTGTTGTTTCTGTTGCTCATTCCATTTGCCTAAAATTCCATTATCATTACGTTACATCATAATTTTTTAGCATCACAGTTCATGCTCTTATTGCTTACCGTGAACTTAATATTCACGTCATTAATATGATTTATTGACCCCACATTACCCCTTATAGAATAATACTCACAGCATTGCGTAAATATTAATTGAACACTAATAGTTTTCTTATACATTTATTTCCTCGTGCTATTTTATTCCATTTTCTTTGTTTTTCTTCACGGCTTGATAGTTATTTATTTACTCACTTTTTTCTAAAATTGGAGATCCTATGGCTATTGCTGCCACCGCAGCAACAAAGATCAGCACAAATTTCGACATTCGAAATTATGTGTCGGAACTCCTCACAAAAGTAACTATTCCGGTGCTCAGCACCGCAAGCACCCAATTCCACAACTAACTAGAGTGAGAAATGATTTCACTTGAAAGCATTAGCCATCCTTATATAGACCTCTTCCGGGCCGTTGAATTTTTCCGTCATTCGAATTCACGACACCATTAAAAAGCAATCGTTACTCTTCAGCCAATGCTTCCCAATATTTAGACTATCAAGAAGTTTCTGTCGAAAAATCGCTACACCTGGTCAATATTTTGACAATCTGCTTTATGATTTCGCATCAGTTACCTCACGGCCGTGTTATATTCGTTGACGTCAAGAAAACGATTAATTCTTCTCCAATTCGAAATGAAGAAAATTATCTCTCGTTGGCTCTAGAGGATACATGAAAAACTGAAACGGTAGATTATTGCCCGATATATATGTCTTATACATCTGTACAAATAATCAATTAATTGTGTGGCTACTGTGTAAATTTACACACTTTCTTAAAAATCAAATGAAATGGGGGTCCGGAGGCGATGCTTATGATGGGGCGTTATTATGATTACGCCTTATTAAACAAGTCCGAATTAGAAAAACATCAAACATTCGCCGCAGTTGTATATTTATCTGCTTAAATGTTCATCTCGTGTTTTTTTTTTTTTTTTTTTCGCTATCTTCATCAACTATTGAAATTATTTTTATTTTCTTACTTCCGGTCGCTGGATTTTTTAAATATGCGCTCATTACACCAATATTGTAAATTTTTATTGTAAAAAAATCTGATATTACAATAATGGATCGGCGCAATAGCCGCAGAACACGGAGAATGAATCAATCTAAGAATTGTCATGGCACTTGGCGAGCGTTTCAACTTATCAACACACAAGGGAATCAAAAGACGTAGAAGCGTATCACGGGACTATCACATGAAAGTCAACAACGCAAAAGCTGTTCAAATTTATTAAAGCCTTTATAATTACGTTGATCTCTCCCTAGTCGCTGTTAAATATTTGAGAATATATATATTGTTATATGGGGCATTCCATACGAACTCAATCTGTTGACCTTTGAACTCTCAGATTTCATCCTCGATTTTTTGTTATCCAAAATTTTCAAAAAAAAAATGTTATTTAATTTTCCAAAATTTTCAAAAAAAAAAAAAAATGTTATTTAACTTTCTAAAATTGATGAAAACAAAATCCCAATAATGTTGGGTTTAAAATAAGAATCAATTTTAGGGATAACATATATCGCTAGCGATGAAGTTCAATTTGTGGTGCTGGATTTTTCGGAAAATGTAATATTTTAACACGTATTTTAGATGACACGAAGGTATAAATCATCAACTCGTTTCTCAATTTTGTTTTTTTTTTTTACATTTATTTACGAAAGTCAAAACAAAAATCTGTAGATATAACGAGTTATATTGCAATTTTTATGTCATGGCGATAATAATACTAAACAGGATTTTAATTGATGCGGAATAGGAACCGTGAAAAATGACTCGATTTTTCCCGCTGATTTTGCATCTTGCAGAAGCGTCTTCGTCTTGTGTTTGTTCAGTAGCAGCGGCAACGATTCGCAGGGCATTTTGAAGGATAGACGAGACACTTGTCCAGACAATAAACACTAGCGCCTTTCTTCTCAGCTATTTCACCGATCGCATCGCAAACCTCGCTGAAATCGAAACACGATACAACATATTAATCAATTATGTTCCATACTTGAGAAGATTATAATGCGAAAAAGGAAACGATACTCACGGACATTGGCAAACCGTTTCAGGACAATTTGGCGGATAACGAAGACAATTTGTCTGACACCAGTCGCCCATTCCGGGGATTGTCCGGTAAAGTTTTGTAGGCACGCAAACTTGGGACCTATAAATCAACAAAAATTCAATTATTGCTTCCTCATAATGAATACTTCGTTTTTGTGCGAAAAAAAATTCGGGATTTCAATTATCGATGAAAATCGGTTGAAAATCGGTTGGAATCGGTTCAGAAATTCATTTCGATTTAATCAATTGTCATCGATTCAAATGCTGCGTTATCAAAAAGCGAAAAAATAATCGGTAAGCAATGTGCAACGTTCTACTTTGCGTTTTTTTTTTCTCGTTAATTACCTGATAACGAGCGGGGATACGTAATTTGGCGCACGGTAATCCCTGTAGTATAGAAGGAAGGGATTGTCCTGTTGAACGAATATTGGTGGCCTGCCAGCGGTGCTAGTGACAATATTAACATCGGCACAGTTCCTGAAGGTTTCCGGTCGTCCACAACCCACAGATTCGGTGCCGTTTGGACATGTGCCCCACATATTGGCTACGCACGCAATTACGTTTGAGTTCAACCTATTGCTTACGTATCTCACCCGGTAATGATTATCTATCGGGACACTGCTTAATCAATATTTAATAAAATAACAATATCTTACCAGTGTAATAATTCCATTGTATGACACACTGTGAACACGTGACGTAAGGCGGCAGCGTTACTTTGTACCTGAATATCGCTTTCTTCTCGGCGTCGTCTGGAATTACGAAACTTACATCACGTGTTCCGGACAGGTACAAAGGAAAACTGGAAAAATAAAAAATTACATTACATTTTTTATAATTATTTAGAAATAAAAATATAATTCTGAAGCCGAAATAAAATCAGATCGTATTGATAATTTCATTTTTTTTTAAAAGAAATATCATTTCACAGGCAATAAATTTAAATTATATTGTTAATAATGCCTAAAAAAATACGATCATAATTCTACAGGAAAATAAAATCTTTAAATAATAGAAATACGATTCTGCAGCGAAAAAAAACGCACCTGTCGAAACATTCCTGAGTGGCCTCGCTTTTGGGATTATTGTTCGGGCACAGGTACATTTCGAACCTGCCTTGGTGATTAGCCGTGAGCTCAATCTCAACGTCGATGTCCTGGCCAACTGAATAATGCCTGACAATCGTGCCTTTGGCAAATTCGCCACCTGCTTCGTGAGGTCTCGGCTTGTTAAGGTGATAAGCATCGCCACATATGCCGCATTGTCCCTCATTCTGCACCCACTGAACTAAAACATACAAACATTGTCATTTAATTTATTCATAATAAAGGCAATCACCGTTTCAATGATTCGCGCGAATAATTGAATATTAAATAATTGGTAAAAACAAACTTTCGGCGTTCAGGGAATTGAAAAAATTTTCGAAAATTATGGCACAATTTTTAATTTTAATTTTAGGAAAAAAAATGTTAGAACATTTTTTTTTTTTTTTTAGAATTTTGTATCAGATCCCACAATTTTTTGAAAAATCGTCATATCTCAAGAACGTCTTTAGCAATTCAGCTGAAATTTGGCACATATTTGGGAGAGGTAAATATCATTGTTTTTACAAATTTTCAAAAAGATTTAAACACCTGTTCAACTTTTTCTTCGACTTTTTATTTTTGCAAAAATATTTTTTTACAAATAAAGACGTGCTAAATAATTATTGATGTTCAATTTTGAATGAATCCACAAGAAGATTCGATTTTTTGTGGGATTTCAAATTTTTTGAAAATTTTTTGATTCATGTTGTAAAATTGAAAATGTAGTTTCTGCCATTAAAAGCATAATTCCCAAGTTCCATTAGCCACAAACGATTGGCGAATGTATGTGACGTAAGTAAATTGAGCGTGTAATTACTATTGCAATACGAGTGCATAATAGCATTTTAAATAATGCCGAAAATATCGAATGCAGAATACTCATTGCAACATATATAATTGGAGAGGCAAATTTCCAATTTGTTTTCGTAGCCCGAGGGCGTTTATACATTTTATTTATTTATTTTTTGGCGAGCGAAAAAAATCGTGCATTACCCCGCAAGTGTACAAATCTTGAAGGCTCGATTACGTATTGGTACGTAGGGACTACGTCATATATGGAGTATTCTCTGTCCAGTCTCTTATTTTTTTTGTCTATCTCAGATTTGCTCCAAAATTTGTCACATCAAAGTACCACTAAAAATCACTTAGTGTACATTTTTCCAATTTTTCAACCCGTTTTTTTCAAGTGAAAAAAAAAGAATCTCCACATAAAAGTAATTTTGTATTTAGCTTTTGAATATAACATAAAAAATGTGTCTTGCTCATGGAAAAATCCCTAACTTTTTCTTTCTATATTTTTTACCGAACCTTAATTTACCATGACCCAAAAAATTGAAAAAAAAATGTTATTTCCAAAACGAGTTGATTAAAAAATAAAAAATAAAAAAATTCCCAGGCACTCATTAATCGCTAATTATGAAGAAAAAAAATTCGAGAGGGGTGAAAAAAAGTGGTCGTGTTGACGGAGAATACGTCGTATCATTTTTACGGTGCATTCCTCTTTACATACCACAGTTATTCAACGTAATGATCACCTTGTACGAAATTCTTCCGAACAAACATAAACCACTCTTTGTTTTTTTTCTCTTATTTACGACACTCGTTTTCGTGTGCATTTTTTAATTTTTTTTTTTTTTTTCTTCGTTCCCTCGTACAAGGGAACGCCTTCGGTGCTGAAGTGCCGACTATTTGTGTACCTTGACACGAGGTAAAGCAAAAGATTTTTATTTACGACTATCTGACCCCTTTGAGCGTACGGCGTGTGCTCGCCAAGAGCTTTGTGCAATTTGCACGGAGCGCCCGACTCGCGCTCGTGATAACGATCAGGTACAAGCACTCGTTGAATTTCCACCATCGCTTTTCATTCTTGCGATTCTTTGTACAATATTGAAACAATGATTTATTTCCTGTGAATGGTTCCAAAGGACTTCGACCCTATCAGGAAGGCTTTTTTTCCCGATGGGCAGAAAAAGGGCTAGAAAATTAATAAAAGCCCAAGCTTAGCAAAATTTCAACGTATAAATTGCGACCTGCATTCGCAAAAATATTAATTGTTCATTTTGGCCCTTGGAAAAATTTGTTTAAGGTGAAAGAATTTTTCAAATGGAATTGAGAGAGTTGAAAAAAAAAATTTGGGCTTTTATGTGATGGGATAAAATTTTTTATAAAATAGTTCGTGTAAAATAATGCTGATTAAAAGAAGAATTGAATTTCATATGAAATAATGGAAAAAACAATTTTTATTTATTTAATTTTCATACAAAATAAGGGAAATGAAAAAAAAAAAATTGAATCTCGTGGGAAATAATGATACTGAAAAATATGTTTACAATTTAATATGGAATAATAAAATTCCAGAATAAAGTTGTCGTGGGAACACGTGTTTGTGACAGAACATAAAATGTTCGAATATTTATGGGAATCCATGGCATCAATTTCGGTGTACGGATGCGGCTCGTAAAAGGTGCAAAAGGAAGGAAACAATATGCATGCATAATTTATGGGCTTTTCGTGTTATTCATTGTGCATAAATCTCGGCTATAATAAACCGCTTACTCGGATGTTCCGGAATGGAAATGTCGCTTTTACGTTCATTGATTTTTCCAGCCACCCTTTTTCTGCTTTTACGCGCTTCGTTCACCGATATATCTCGCTTATATCATTCCATGCAATTGCTTTTATTTTTATGTATTGCATTTCATTACACACCTGCTTACAATTTATAATTTGGATTATTTTTAACAATACGCATTCCCAAATAAATAAATAAATAATTAATCAATATTTGTCAATTTATTTGAATTAAAATATTAACGAACCTGCATAGCCTCCGCAAAAAAGTTCATTATCATTATAATTGACGGGATTTGGAAATCCAAAACGCCACATGGCATTTCTGGATGGTGGGTCCATTAGCCGTCCATGTCCATTCACCTCGTTGTTGACAAGAACCTGAATAGTAAATTTAAAAAACAATGTATCCATAAATACTATGAATGAAAATAATAATAATATTAATAATTGAATCTTCAAGGCTCGATAATTTAATCTACTTACAAGCAGAAGAAAAATAATCGAAAGCCGGCTTCTCGAGGTCATAGCGCCTAAAAAAAATTACATAATTTTATTAGGTCTCGTTACGTTTGACAATCTACGGGAGACTCATAATCTGGTCTATAAGTAGCATGGATATTGCATAATACATTGTTGATTCAGCCGTTCGGCCGACGGGACACAATGTCAATTTTCAGTTTTTTGCGAAATTTTTTTTTTTAATAATCATTTAATTACCACATAATTACGTATAAAATTATCAAAATATCGTTTATATTTCAAATTTTGCTCTCAAAATTTGAAGACGTTTCTACAATGACCAAAAAAAATTGTCTATATTTAATGCGTGACTCGAATTATTTAAAAAATATTTATCAGTTCGATATTTCATCAAATTAAATTAAATTTTTTTAAACTTTTCCACGATTAATTAAAAAAATTATTATAGTAATATCGTTTATATTTAGTGCGTGAAACGGAGTTCTCTGGTGCGTAGTTATAATTTAGTATGAAACCAAACCAACAGCTGTTTGATTGGAGAGGGGATAGTCAACCTAAAACTGTTGGCATGATTAAATGAGGATATTTATGGCTTCTTTTAATACAGCAATAATTCAGTGACGTTCGAAGGAGGTTAAGTGCATATTATCTCCTGAAACTGTGAAAAACCCATTAATATATCACTTTAAAATGAATAACAGTGTGTCACGGTATTGAAAAAAAAAGAACCATTAAGAGGCACGCAGAGTAATCTAATACCGATCTGCACAAGCTGAGGGACCATCCGGATCCATTATTCAAGGTGAACATAATCCACGCATCGTTCGCCGGTTTATGTAAATTTTTTAATCACTTTTTTAAACTGACGTAACATACTTTTTAAAAAAATTATTTCAAATCAATAAATTTGGATAAATTGAGGAATTAAATTGAACTCCATTTATTGCATTAATTATATATATTTTTTTAATGCTTACTTTTTTTAACTAGGCGAATGTCATTTATTTTTATACATTTATTTACGCCGGTTCAATGTAATTTTTTTTTCGATACAATAAAAAATAAAAATTGAATCAGATTTTTCAAAAAATTTGCACTGGGAAAATAAATTGGTTTTCTAAGCCATAATATGGCCTTGACTTAGTACATTTCAAGGCCTCCCCGCAGATCTAATTACGAATTGTACCAACACGTGCAGACATCAATATTGACAGTGGATTTAATCACTTGGCTTGCTTTTCGATTTCTCACCGATGTATTTATTGATTCGATATATTTTCTACCTATTTATCGATGAACTTAAGTACCGATTAAATGCACCGCACAAATTTCGGATAAACTTAGTACAAAAAAAAACCAGACATTTTTTTGAAAATTCGTTCATCTAATAATTTATACACGAAATAAATAAAATAAGTAATGAAATAAAAAATAAATAAATAAATAATACGAAAATTGATTTTGGGAAGAACAATAAATAAATAAAAAATAATTGAATGACAATTACTAGATATTATTTTTATTCAATTTGCACAATTGAACTTGGACTGTCGTAATTATTGATAGACGTGTTTATTATTCTTATAAGCTTACGAAAAGCCATTAGAGCTCCCATAAAATATTTTGTAGCGACTCAATGATCCCACTAATGGAATAAATTATTTGTGAGGCTAAAGATAAGTCACCGTGAGATTAATAAAAGCTTTGGTGGAATAAATTGGCGAGGCTGTATATATATACAGCGACAATTGTAATATTGTGGAAGGAGGCTATGTACCAACTAATTCTGGTGGGTCTCCTCAGCCCAATGGACACTTTCGAATAAACCTGACAGCACCTCCGACACCTTGACACTTTACGTGACATGGGATACGAACGAGTTCGCTCATTTAAACCGGACTCAAGACTCGATAGGAAATTTTTTTTGCGTTTTTTTTTTTCATGAATAATTAGTAATTCAACGATGTTGATGACCTGTATTAAAAAATTAGCAGGTGGTTAATATCATTCAAGGGCCACGTTTGAATTTTTTGTAATTCTTCACTTTTTTTTAACGTTATTTTTTTTCACGAATAATTAGTAATTCAATGATGTTGATGACGTGTATTAAAAAATTAGCGGGTGGTTAATATTATTCAAAGGCCACGTTTGAATTTGTTGTAATTGTTCACAACTTTTTTTTAGCGTTATTTTTTATACCAAATTTTAGAATAATTTTTTTGAATGTTTATCTATTTATTTTAATTTTTTTTGGATATAAACGTAAATTGAAAAATTCATAAGAAATTAAGAGCTAATTTTGGGGTTCGGATTTATATTGAATTTTGAGTTTGGATCAATTTTTTAAATATTGCAAAATTAAATGTTGCCGAAATTTGTGAACGTGGAATCCTAAGAATGCTCCGAAAATGATGTATAAACAAAAAAAAAGGGTTATTGCAAAAAGTGGCAATGGCATTGCGGAGAACGTAAGGTTGTCAACCTACCGCCGAAAAGTGAAAAAGAATTCCGGTTAGCCTTCGACGGGTGTAAGGTCCGAGACCTCTGTATGTATATGCAAGTCGTCGACCAGTTTATCAACAACCAGAAAAAAAAAAAAATGTATCGACGCATCGATACATTGCAAGTCGCAAATTATCGGTGCCATATTTACGGACCTCGTTAGTTGCAAAATAAAAAAAAAAGAAAACAGCTTCGGTAAATTCCATAAACAATTTTTTTTTAAATGAATAATTTTGCAATAGAAAGAAAAAATGGCAATAAGTCTAAGAAAAGGAAAAAACATGGAAAATAGCTTCGAAAAATTCCATTCATAATTATTTTTAAAAATATATATTTATTTAATAATTTTGGAATGGATGAAAAAAATCCAAATAACTTTGAGAAGAAGAAAAAATGAAAATAGGATAATAAAAATTTCGTGCAAAATTATTTAAACAAATATTTTTCATAATTTTGCAACAGGGGAAAAATAATAATATTTAATTTCTTTGTTGATTCGACGATATGTTGACATGAAAGCCGAACACCCCAGGTGCCTTGGTTATTTTTCGATGCGGATGTTAACCAGTTCTTCAAGAGCAGTGGCAATAGCTGCAAGATATCAGACCCGAATTCCTTGTCTTCTTAATTTTGTCAAAGACCTTTTTTTTCTGTACTCCGCTGCGTTAATACGGTTTTATAACTGTATCATTTCAGTTTTTTAAGACCTGTCGATTTTTCAAATAAAAAATTCATAAAATTTTCAATAAAACTTCGATAAAAAATGGACGAGCATTTGCGATCTATCTAATCTATTTTTCAAAATGCTCCATGAAATCGTTACTCCCGTTTCGAAAAAAAGAAAAAAAAAAACGAGTTTCGTGCGCGGGACGAAAAAAAGTGAAAGGCTACATATATATATATACATATATATCTACACGAAGAAGGCACAAAAGAAACTAAAATAAGAATAGAAGTTGGATTTAAACGAAATGTAAATCTCGTCTCCAATCCGTCACCAAGGTCACGTGGGTCCAAACACGATAATAACAATAATAATAATAGTAATAATACGAGAAGTCTAGTGAAAAGGGAATATAAATCGTGTGCATGATTTGCACGCAAAACACGAATTGGCATTTTTTCTACATTCCTTTGACAATCGAATTGCAATAGGAGACGATCGATTGATTCGTCACAGATGAATCATAAAATGGTAATTTTATTATACGTAGAAACGCCTGTATAATTTAAATAACAGACTGCCCATAATAAAGGGTTCAAAGACACCAAAACAATGTTTTTTTATTGGCATGAAAAAAAAACAAATTCGGATTTGTTGTGACATTTTACTATAAATAAATAAATAAATGTTCCCACGATTTTTTGAGCAGTAATTAATTGGCAATTATAAAATTTGATTTCCATTGAATACATATTAATTGGGAAAACACGTGGTAATATTTCATTGGTACTAATGACCAATAATAATTTAGCAAAAAAATAAAACGATTTTTTATTATTCTGTAATAAAAATATTTGTTTAACTGTCTTCAGTCAAGATTTTAAAAAAATTTTAATCGCAAAACTCTTGCATTCCTGAATTAATATTTTTTAATCGACTCCAAAAATAATAAAAATGATTAAAGTTCCACGTTCCTGAATAAACATTTTTTCAACCGATTCAACCGACCAACTAACATTTTTTTTTATCCATATTACCGAACAATAAGTCAATATATACCGACAATAAGAATAAATTAAAACGGTGGGCATGAGTGAAAAAAAAAGTATATAAAATCGTTTGAGGCAAAATGCAAATAACGTTTAATGATGATACCGTAAGTCTGGTCTTACTTACCGTCGCAGTGGGAAGCGTGATCAGCCTGACAATACGTCCGATCTGGGACGTTAAGTAGGTGAGATATCGACAGGCACGTAAACGTAGTTACGTATAGCGGTTAGCGGCCGGCGACGCGATGATCGGCAACGGGCGCCGAAACGAACAGACAGACGATCGCCGAACTCGATGCGTTTCCACTGCACTCGACAAACTCGGAGGCTCGACTCACGATCTTCAGACGAATAAAGAATTCGGACCCTTGCCTTAAACCCCCACCACGATCGGCCGGACCCGATCCCACCTTACCGGTGAAAATCGATCACAAATTGGTCCACCGATATATTTTTCGTCGCTGAGCAGAATTGAGGACTGCCAATGTCGTCAACATCATCACGAAACACAATAATTAGCAGATACAACAAAAAATCGGTAGTCAAACTTGAAATGATTGACGATTCAAAAGGAATACTGAAAAGTGCCGATTTTTTGTAAGATCGGTTAATTTTATTAATTTCTTTCCGGCGCTGCTTTTAGTGAATATGAATAAATCGTGGATGAAATTCGATTTACGTAAAGATCGGTAAATGAAAACGAATTGTAAAATATACCGATTTTTTTGTGAGAAAAGATCGGTTATTGTTAATTGTCGATCGAGCGTTGCTTTTAGCGAATGAGAATAAATCGTGAATGAAGCTCGGAATTGCGGAATTCGATCGCGAATACGAAAGAGAACGAAAAAATCGGCAGCGGTTGAGCAAGTAAAAAAATATCGGTTGTTACCAATTGATTTAGCGACTCTCGGAAAATCAAACTAATGATCGTTTAACGTGATTGAAGGAACAACCGGGCGCAGTGTAATGAAGAATGGAGAGGCTCGATCGGCGATACCGATTCGAAGGTCCCGGTGCTCGTATTAACAGTAGGGACGACGTGCGCGTTATTCGATGCGCAGGTGATCAAAAGCTACGTATTATTATTATTATTATTATTATTATTAACCCCTCAATCACCGATGATTCTATTGTCATGTCAAATATGTGAATCAATATTTATTTACGAATGTTTTTGCACTAATATTTTTTATTAATATTTGCACCAATATAATCTTAACATATAAATTTTTAAATAAATATATTCACTAAAATGATTACAACAAATTTATATTTTCTATTAATATTCGCACTAACATTATTGTTTTTTTTTTTTTTCAAGCTTGCCAAAATTTCTTAATTGATCACTCAGCACAGGAACTTTTTTTTCTGTGCATTTTGCACCCCGGGTAAATTTGAAAAAAAAAATACCTTCCTTACCGACCGCGTTAAGACAATTTTGTTAAAAATATGGTACAATATTCTGCAATAATCTCATCGGGTATTATAGGATTCCTCAAATGCCGGTAAGTTATCACTAGAGGGTATCAGAAAGCATAGAAACGTTATCATTGCCAGCGATCGATCAGGAGACTTTCTAGCTTGACAGCTGTTGGTAAATTATCGACTGGCCTTATTTCGGAAGTCGTGGAAAATAAAAGCCCGGGCTTGACCCAGTATCGTCATCAATAGCGATTCACAAGCCACGAAAAATACTCACGATATTCGGGTCAACGAATTAATCGACAATGGAATGACTTTTTCATGGGTCATAGTACCGTGGACGAAAAATCGGATTTTCCGCGATGCTGGAAAATTCCTCGATATTTCGAGCATGCGCGGCCCGGCTGGACCTCGATAGCCGTTCAATCGAATGTGATGCAGTGGTGTCAGCGGGATATATAATACGGCGGCCGGATGAAAAATGCGTTTTTCAAATTTCCATTACTTTTTCGGTCACCCGATATTTCGAAAAATCGATTTATTAAAAATTACCGATATTTCGAAAAATCGATTTATAATAATTACCGATATTTCGAAAAATCGATTTAAAAAAATTACCGATATTTCGAAAAATCGATTAATAAAAATCACCGACATTCCGAAAAATCGATTAATAGCAATTACCGATATTTCGAAAAATCGATTAATAGAAATTACCGATATTTCGAAACATCGATTAACAGTGTTTACCGATTTAACAAAAAAATTCAAACATTACTATTTTATTTTACAAGAATTTTATATATCGCAATAAAATGATGAACTACAAAAACTGCGTACGTGAAATTTTTATTGCGCACTTAAAAAAAAATTGGAAGCCAATAATTAATTTTTAATCCGAGCTCCAATCGATTATGCGGAAGGGGGCGTAAAAAAAAGGTGAGGTCAGGATAGTGATAAAGAAAGTGTCCGAAACCAGCGTTTACCATTCGAAATGTCCTGGATATAAATTCGGCTCTCTGGAATGGCTCTGGAGCTACTTCCAGACCGCGTCTTTGAATTATTGGCCATTCAGGTGAGAAAATATTTTTTTAATCCGGCATTCATAATTTTTCACGACTCGAATGACTTTAAAAATTTTTTTTTTTTTTTTCCAGGACATGTCGACGATCCGCGTCTGAATAATTTCGAAGGTTCGTTTAATTAGCATATTCTGCATGTTATATATACATATACATGTATATATATATACATATACGTGGGTGTATATTACAGAAGACATAATCCAAGCAGGTGCTTGAACTAACAAGATGTTCGGATCGTATAATAATAGTTATAATAATATTAATAATAATATCATACAATTAGCACAACATTGATTACACATATCATTTAACTGCATATAAACATACAAAAGGTTTAAAACTAATTAAATCGTTTTTTCTTGCTTGTCATATACTTTTTGTTCATTTCTTCTTTTTTTTTTCATTAAATAATCAATCTAGTCGCATGTTAGCTGGTGTTAGTGGAATGCATATATTTTATCGTTGATCAGCGCCCTGTGTCTGTTGTCTCAGTTTTTAGTTTTTTTTTTCTTCCTTCCGGCTAAGAAGCTTCCGGTCATCGACCTGGTGCAATTTATCTCTCGAATAATCCTAAAACTTTAAATAAATAATAAAATATTCGCACGTATTATTTACAGACAATTATTATTAATTGAAATAATAATTTGACGAATAATATTACGCGAGAGAATTTATTTTATTTTTTTTAATTAGTCATCGACACTAATGAATTTAATCGCACGTTAATTAAATGATGAAAAAATGAAATTGCGGCTCCTTTTCACGAATAGTTAATATTAATATCATTATTTATGATATTAAACATAATATTAATATTAAGAAAATATTAATTGATGATTAATATTATATCCTCTCTTTTGTTATTTTTTTTTTAATCTACAATCGCTATTATTATTTTTTCTCCTTCTTTTTGATATTCAGGCTTTGCAGCTACTACGAACTATCAGTCGTGCGTATTCCAGTCGAAATGGATTATTGCTTTTGGATTTAGTTTCATTTTTTTTTTTTTTGGCTTTTGTTCGTGTGACGCTTCGTTGATTTTATGAAAGAGTGTCACTTTTTTTGTTTTGTTTTCCGTCTTCGTTATTTATCTGGAATGTGGAATAGTCACGGTCGGTGATTTTATGACAAAGGGTGCACGTGACGTGTCATCGGTTTTGTCGTAAGGTCGAGAGTCAATACATGTGTAGGCATAGCAGCCTCGTTGTCGCGTACTTAGCATCGAGTGGGGTTTTGTTATTATCAAAGGTCCGACAGATAATACACGATGTTATAGCGCAGCATAACTATACATGCGGTATATGTCAAGTGTATTGCAGGTGAAAAATCGATGTATCGAATTTTTATTAGTTGTCACTAACTAATTAATCTTTTGTCTGGTAATATACAGGGTGACAATTATATCTGGGCAATCTCCGTTTGAGAACACTGGGTACAGAATACCGTGCTCTCACCTTGTCCTCACCTTATTCTCAATTTGCTCTCTCCTTGTTCTCAACTTGTTCTCACCTTATTATCAATTTGCTCTCTCCTTATTCTCAACTTGCTCTCACCTTATTTTCAACTTGTTCTCACCTTATTCTCACCTTATTCTCAACTTGCTCTCACCTTATTCTCAACTTGTTCTCACCTTATTCTCAACTTGTTCTCACCTTATTCTCAACTTGCTCTCACCTTATTCTCAACTTGCTCTCACCTTATTCTCAACTTGTTCTCACCTTATTCTCAACTTGTTCTCACCTTATTCTCAACTTGCTCTCACCTTATTCTCAACTTGCTCTCACCTTATTCTCAACTTGTTCTCACCTTATTCTCAACTTGTTCTCACCTTATTCTCAACTTGCTTTCACATTGCTCTCAACTTGTTCTCACCTTATTCTCATTTAAGCTTTGTTCTCCCTCAAAAACAATACGTCAGAAAAAAAATCAAATTGTTTGCGTTACTGAAGAGGTCCAATTGATAATTGTCACCCTGGACCAAAAAAAATGAGCTTTGTAGGTGAGAATTGATTTAAAAAATGATTTGGCTTAAGCCAAAGCCGACAAAATGAGCGACAACAAAGAGAATAATATTATTCGACGATAAATATTTGTTTCCAGTCGTGACGAAAAATTAGATGAATCTCGAAAATTACACGCTAGTGAATAAAAATATTTTCAACAATTAGTCTAAATTGGACTAAATTGATCAACTGGGATTAAATTGTTAACAAAGCTCTGACAATACACGATGTATAGTGGAGCATAACTACACACGCATTTTATGGTTTATGTATTGCAGTTGATAAAATCGATAAATCGAATTTTTTTATTACTCGTCACTAACTAATCAATCAGTAGTGTATCGATATATAAAAAAATGTACTACATCGACGAATAACAAGACAACAATCAGAGGTGAATATTCAACGATCGTATATGCAGTTAAACAATCGGGATATTTTTTTTTTCGTCCTAACAATTATCTATAACAATTTTATTACGTCCGTATTTTTTTGTCGCTCGATTCACGCAGCTTTTCACCCCTTTTACTCACAAAAATTCTTGTAATTCGTAAATAGAAACACGTGTACATTTTTGTTTATCTTAATCGGGAACTCCCGCGCTCATTAGGGAAAATTATTGAACTATTTAGGAATAAAATGTTGGTTATTTCGAAAGGTCGGAAAGCGATTTTCGTACGAGCTTTTAATTTCGTACGGTATCGTGTTGATAAATCGATTATTCTTAACCACAGGAGACACATAATTACATGCTTATTCTAGACGTTTTCTTTTTTCTTTTTTTTTTATACAATAATCGTAATGTTTATTTATAAAAATAATAAACTGTAGAATCGCGAGCGGCATTTTTCTCGATCATGTGAAAATATTTGTGGGTCATACGTGTGTGTGGGTGTGTGTGTGTGTTTTTTTCCTCTCGATTAATTATTCTTTTTTTTTTTTTACCACATTGATATCCATAATTTTTTTTTCTGCATGTGCCCTCGTCGCTGGTCAACAATTTCGGGACAGAATTCATAGTCGCAATTTTCAGCATAAATTGCAATTTTTTGAATGATGAATTAGTTGATTTTTTTTGCAAATTTAATATTTAACCCTTTCGAATATAAATTCGAGCCCCGAACATTTTTATTTTTATTTTTTTTCAGTGAATTCCATTTCCCTTTGCTCACCCTTAATTGCAAACTTTTTCTAATCTACTGCCACGAGTCACACACAAAAATCGAAAATTAATTGTTGCTTTTTTTTTTTTTGGAAACTGATAACAAATTTAATGGATTTTTAGTAACTTTGCGTTTTTAAATTATCGACTACGCCCTAAATTTACTCCTATACTTAAAAATACTGTCTGGAATTCTCACGAAAGTGCTCGTCTCGTTTTTGTTGCTTTTGCTTTTATTAAATTTCTTATTCTTTAAATTAATTAATTAATTTTTTACGCCTTTGCTCTACGTAATTTTAATAAAATCTTCACTTCACGCACAGTGTATACGCTACTAATATATTTAATATATTATACATACATATTTGCGATACATATATACGTATAATATAGTACTCGAAATATTTATATATGGTAAAAGTGTAATAAATTAATTGTATAATTATCGCTTTACAAATAATCCCTTCGTTTACATTCTAATGATATGTATCAGTGTTTTGTTGAACTATACAAATGTTTGTTTGATGCCTTAACAAATATCTCACTTTCATACACTCAAGAAAATTTGAAAAAAAAAAAAAAAGAAAAAATGGAACAATTTAAATTTCGGATGCATCGAAAATTTAAAAATAATTAATCATTTTTATTCTCAACGTATAAATATGTAAATGAAAGTTCCATAATAATTGCTCGGACCTATGGCGAAGGGCAATTAAATTGCACGAGATTCCGAAAAAGAAAAAAAAAAAAATGATTAGTGACGATTGCCTAAAGCTTAGCTTCAAGGCTGTCGAAACATCCACACGATTTAAAGCGAGTTTTATTGCGAGGCAATTTCGATCAATAATAAAAATTCGTTAATGTCGATCTGCCTTTTTGTTTCCTCTGTTTTTGTTTTTTTTGTATTTTTTGTAATTTTTGTTTTTCATCCTTAAGCAATCACTCTCTTTGGCTCCTATTTTATATCGTAATATATTTTTAAATATATAATATATATATATATGTATATATATATTTATGTGTATATAATAATACTATGTACATAGATAATTTTTTAAGATGTATATGTGATATGTTTGTTTACGATTTTTAGTCAATCGGTGACGATAATCTCATGACTTATCAATCGATATATTGATATGTATTGATATGCTTTTGTAACCTCGATTTTTGAGGCAATTGTTGATATGTATCGTTTTTCAGGATCGCATAGAGCTTTTATAGTTTTTTTTTTTTTTTCTTAAAGCTACTATTATTATTATTATTATTATTACTTAATGATTCTAGATGTAAATATACTTATTCTTTTTACTATTTTCTTAAATATCTTAAATCTAAAATCGTTACACACTTTTCACATTCGATCTGAAAAAAAAAAAGAAAAAAAAATTGTGTCTTCTTAAAATAATATCGGCATGATTCAGTAAATAATTCAAGCTACGTTTACGCTCGAATAGCTTCTCGCTCCGTTTGCGACGGACCTTGACGTTCCTACCGATAAATCGATAGTCTCAGGGCCAACGAAGAAGAATCGTTCTCACGAATGGACGTGAAAAGTGTGTGTTTACAGAATTCTTCATTGTCCGAGAGACGTTCGGCTCTATATTAATAATAAATGATTTTGACGATGCTCGTTGACGGTTCGATTATATTTTTGGAAACAAGACGTCAAGTCCCATTTTCAATATTCCCTCAGGTTATCATTTTTTTGTTTCTCCATGTTTTGGGCAAATAAAGGCAAATAGTGATAATAAATATCGTTCTCAGTTTGCGATTTTTTTTAAATTTTAATTTGATAAATGTTTTTTTTGTCCCTTCAAGAGAATGAGGATATGAAATTATGAATTTTAATATAGCAGACATTTTCTAGTTATTTATTTTAATTAAAATAAATCCGATTATTAAAAATTGTTATTTATCCTCGAATTTAATTTGGTTTATCTTTCACCCCCTTAAAATAAGTCGGAACAATAAAGAAAATTATTAGAAAGTCTATGTTCATTGATTGTAATTAAGACAGCGGTAGAATTTCGATAAATTGGGTAAATAAAGGCAAATAGTGATAACAAACATCGTTTTCAGTTTACAAATTATATTTATTTATTTTAATTTGAAAGATGTATATTTTTTTTCGTCCCTTCGAAATAATGAGAATATGAAATTATGAATTTTAATATAACAGAAATTCTCTAGTTATTTATTTTAATTAAAATAAATCCGATTATTAAAACTTGTTATTTATCCTCCAATTTAATTTGATTTATTTTTTACTCCCTTAAAATAAATAGAAAAAAAAAGAAAATTCTTAGAAAGTCTATGCGCATTGATTGTAATTAAGACAGGTGTAGAATTTCGATAAATTGTGCCACTTGTTATTGATTTATCCATTGGAATATTCGAAACTGCTATGCTTAATGAATTCTCGACGAGCTTCCGATATCGCTAAGGGTCAAAGAATATCGTGGGGTAAGCGATACTCGGAGGTACGAACCAGTGGATTGTTAGGGGAAAGGCCCTCATTGAACGGACCAACCTGCAAAGGGCCAACTTTATCATTAGTTGAATATCTGTAACTATCGCTGAAGTTCCCTGAAGCAGATATCCTTGGAACTTCGTGAACAATTTGGAAAGCGATTCAAGCGCCCATATCGTTTCCGATTAAATTTCCATTACGACCCTTAACGCATGACCGCTTAATTTCCAATAATTTTCGGCTTGAAATTCATTAATTAATCAATCCAGCAGAATTATTTTTCGCGGCCACCTTAAGGACTTTACCATTTTTAAAGTCAGCTCCTGATCAAGGGTCGCTATTTAAAGTCCGAAGTTTCGACTTAAGTTCAAAAAATTTTGAACTTGAGTTGAAACTTAAGCCTGAAACTTGATTTGAAACTTCGCTCGTGGCCACCTTAAGGGCTTTATCATTTTTAAGTGCTCCTGATTAAGGGTCGAAATTTAAATACCGAAGTTTCGGATCAAGTTCAAAAATGTTTGAACTTAAGTTGAAACTTGATTTGATTTTTTTTTTGTGATAATTCAAAATCATACAGGACAAATTTTTTAAAAATTATTTAAAAATGCTGTCATTATTTTCGTTCAAGGATTCAAAAAATTCGTGTGAAAAACCATGGGAAATGGTGAATTTACGATTTTTCACGTTTTCCTATAGAATTTTTTTTTTCTTTTTTTTTCGTGACGAAAAAAAAATGGTGTATGGTCGAAACACTATTGCGAAAGTTTCTACGGTGTTGTTGGGAAACTAGGAAGGGAAGCTCGTTCGTAGGCCTCGTGATTGTCGCTGGCGGCATCCGCCGCTAAATAAATCAGTGCTTTTCTCACGGGACGCTGGGGCGGCTGTATGATATTACGGATAACGTTCTTATACAGAACTCGGAAGACTCTGCCGCTGTACCGACCACACGCTTTCCGCCCCCATAATTCAAGCGTTTTTGTGTTTCGAGTTATAACAGGGAAACCCTTGGGAAACCCAAACACTGGACCATTTTTCTAAATCACTTTTCGGCCGGCCATTTAGAAGATTCCCAACGATGCAAAAATTGTATCTAGAAATTTTTTATTTTATTTTTTCTGCAAAAAATATGTTCCAAAAAATGTGTACCTTTTTGAAGAGGCACAATTTTTTTTAAATTCACGACTGAATATTTAGATAATTTCGAATAATGTTTCATCCCCAAAATAAATAGTTACTATTTCAATTTATTTTTCAACTTATCGTCACTTTTTGTTGTTTAATTCGTCAAATTGAGAACGATGTTTATATGGTCTAAAAAATATTATTCTCATTTTGAATTTGCGAAAAAAAAAAAAAAAATTTTTTTGTTATCGTGTTTAATATAAATATAAGTAGATGGTATCGATTATATTCATATTCTGATTCGCAATTATTTTACCCACATGGAAGTAAAACATATACGGAGATATGTCTCTTGATATAATCCGCAATATATCTTAGATATATCGGTTACGATATAAAAAAGATATATAGAGTATATAGATTTTTTTTTTTTTTTCGCTGCCTTATATTATAATTTATGAATCATATTTTTCGAGCATACTTTGTTTTCATTTTAGAGAATCTCACACTGGTTTAACTTTCTCACACGTTTAATTTGAGTATCACTATAATGTACTCATTTTGTTGGTCGCCACGCTCGCCGGACTCGAGAGCACCATATTCTCTTTCTGTTTTACCGTTGCATTATCTCCGCACGATTCATCTTCCATTATACCGAACAAATATACAATACACCGCGTAGGAATCTATGGATACATGGGCCATTCCATGCCACTTCGAAGCGGCTTCAGTACTGAGGATTTTATACATCTTTCACCTGAGTACATGGAGCACTCAGAATTTTTTTTTAGATTATTTAAACAATTTTTTAAATGCATTTTTGGCTCATTTTGATGAAATTTGGATTTTTTTTTTCGGGTACTCATTTATTTTTTTGGGATATGCAAAATGCCGAAAAATGAATAAGAGATTATTGCCTAAATGATCGAATAATTAAAAATAAGATTTTTTATTTATTTAAAATGTTGGTAAAATTATTGAATAATTAAAAATAGCATTTTTCATTTTTTTTTCCAATATCGCAAAAGTGTTCTAATAATTTCAAATGCCATTTGTTAGTCAAATGATTCGAAACTTCGACTTTTCGAAATACTTTCGGAGCATTTTTATGACTAAGTGAAAAATAGATTTAAAAATTAGAAATATTTTGAGCCCGATTACGCAGTAAAATGAATATACCTTGTTTTTTCTTTTTCATGAATTATTCAACGTTTTGAAATGACATTTTTTAAATGGGTTATGCTTGTAGTTATCCAAATGTACTCAGATTCATTTTATTTTCTTTTTAATCTCCTCCCGCAACTTTAATTCAGTGTAATGGGTGCGCCGGGTTGCGAATAAAAATGGAAAAAGGTAACAGTCGAGCAGCTGTAATCAACATGGAACGGCCCATATGTATAGTATTAGAGCTGTGGCATATATTCGACCATCCCTTAGCTTCTCACGCAATTTGATTTACGGATCGTTTGTGACGAGTTATTACTCCCCGAGGCGTCACGCGGTTCGCAATTCCGCCATGTTTCCCGCTTTTCCTGCGTCTTTTCCTTGGCCTCGAATGGCCAGGACGCACCTTCCATTTCCTCGAGTAGCAAACTCTCCGCAGCTTCAACCTCAAGTACATAAAATTCCAAACTTTTTATTATCTCCCCTCTCGTGGAATTGTTGCTTACTCTCACTACTTTATTTCGTACTTTTGTTAATAATATCGCGATAACTCACCGGCAGACTCTTTTCGTTGGCTTGTTTGGGTTAAAGAGATGCAAGTAAAAATGGCCACATTTATCATCTTCATTCTTTCCGCAATGAATTATTTGTCTAGAATAAGTTAACGCGAAAATTCTCATCGAGAAGTTTAATCGGATGACAGTGTACGAGGGAAAAAGGACACGAGGATATTAATTAGGTGTCGGCCATTTTTTTTGGAAATGCGGCCATTTTGTTTTTTTTTTTTTTTTTTTGAGGATCGAGTAGCTATTTCCTTGAAATGTCTTCTATCGAACTTGATTATAGTTCTTTCTTTTGAGACGTGATGATCTTTTTTTTACTCGATTGTTGAAGGACATTTGGAGTTTCGGGGAATTCAAAGATGGCGATTTTTAGAATTTTTTTTCTATTTTTTTTGAAAATTTTTTCTACGTCGTCGAAAAGAGTGGATGGTTCATTCGGACGCTTAGAATTGCAGGCGAACGTTTAAAACGTAATGAGCCTTCAATGAAACTCAGTGTTTTGCCGCTTTTGGGGTCCGATTGCGAATCCAAATTTGAACCTCACAAATTCAAAATGGCGGAGCAATATGGCGGACAAAAATGAAAAAGTTATTGGATCTGGATAAAATTCGGGATTCGGGGGTTCTGAAGCTCACTGATTACGAATCCGAGCTTGAAATTCAGAAATTCAAAATGGCGGATCCAATATGGCGGCCGAAAGCTCAAAAAGTCATGAGATTTCGACGAAACTTGGTGTTCCATGGTTCTCGAGGTCTCGGATTACGAATCCGGGCCTAAAATTTCGAAATTCAAAATGGCGGATCCACAATGGTGAACAAAAGTGAATAAAAAAAAGAAACAAATTTGACTAAACTTCGAAACCGAAGTCGTTCTAAAAAATGTTTAAAAAATAACCAAACCTCGTCGATGATATTAAACCCTTCTTTGACTCTCCCAAACCCTCCAATTGTTTTTCTTTCCCATAACACTAAAAAAAATAATTACAAAATTACAAAATAATGCAATTACGAGAATAAGAGTTGCGGATCCAATTAGAATTCCTTTGTGCCTTGAATTCTTCATTCCAATTCGTTGGCAATTGGATTTGAGAGGGCAGCGAAATAAGGGAATAGCAATGTGGACGGAATGAAGAGGAGGTCGAGGCAAAAATGAAGGAGAAGTGAGTGGAGAGTAGCTGAAGAAGGAGGAAACCGTTCTGGCCATTCGAAGAGGTGCACACAGGGGTAATATCGACGGGAAGTGAGTTCCTTCGGCGCGAAAAAAAAAAGCACTCGTGTGTTAACTACGCTGTGGTTGGTTATAAGGCGAGAAATGGGAGAAATTCCGGGGATATCGTGATGTTCCGTGTCTGGGATTGAAGGGAATGAAGGGAGGCCACAAAATATACGCTTCATGTACAAGCCAATGTAATCTCGCAAACTCCCTTGTTCTATAATTCAGCATAGAATGAAATAGAGATAACTTTGGTATATAGACAAAAGTATCGCCGCAAGAGCAACACACCTGGATTCCCTGAGACACATACCCAGTGTCGAGAAACTTTTGCGAACGAAGAAATATTTTCTCCCGCAAAATTAGATATCGCGAGTGTAAGTTTGAAATTAATTTTATATCTCTACCACTCGTGAAAAAAAATGCTATTTTTACGACATACAAAATTCAACCCGGAAGTTGCAATCTGATAATTTTGAATTTTTAAATTATGGGCCTTATTAATTCTCGGCAGCGATAAGGTCATAATTATGATGGAAATTTGCGGGAAATTTATTTTTACTATTATTATTATGCAAAAGTGATTTTTTTGAGAATTTTTTTTTAATTTAAAGGCGTTTTTGAGATACGATTTTTTTTGTTGATAAATTGTTCAAATAAAAATGATTTGTTATTTTGGAATGGTTAATGAGATTTTTTTTATTTATATCTTATGTGAATCTACCATTTTATAGATTTTTTTTTAGCATTTGCCTGATGAAATTTCTCGAGGATTTGCCTTCTCGAGAATATCTGTTTGCTTTGTCGACGGCTGTGTTATCCTACGACTATACAGAATTAATTAACGTTCAAGATCCTTCGGAGATAAGGAAATCCATTACGGGCGAGTTACGCGAACCAAAATACGATTTGATAAATAATTCTGCTTCACTCACAGGGGAATTATCGTCGAAATGATTATATTTTATTTAATCATTAATCGCACTGTAACGAACAATATGAAATAGAGGGAATATCTCGGATTGATTCGATCATTTGTCAGCAACGAGGAAGAAAAATTTCGTCTTCATCCAGAAAAAAAAATACAATAAAAAAAAAAGAAACCGCGGTGATAAATTATTGAGTTAGGAAAATTGTTTCACTCAAGAAAAAAAATATGACGAAAAAGGAAAAGACTATAATAAATTATTGAGGTGGGCAAATTGTTTCACTCAAGAAAAAAAGAAGGAAAAGACGATAATAAATTATTCAGTTGGGCAAATTTTTTCACTCAAGAAAAAAAAATGACAAAAAAGGAAAAATTATAATAAATTGTTGAGTTGGGAAAATTGTTGCACTCAAGAAAAAAAAGGAAAAGACGATAATAAATTATTGAGTTTGCAAAATTGTTTTACATTCCAAAAAATGTGTAAATCTCCATTTTTTGAAATATAAAGTGGAAAATTTATAATACATCTTGAAGAGAACGTCGGGAAACATGACGAATCGAACAGCTTATTATTATTTTTTTTTAATACTGAGCAATTAAAAAATTATGCTCCAATTTTTTTTGTCACTCCTGAAAAAAATTAATTACTAAAAAAAAATATGTTTTTTTCCTTGGAGACCTTGAATGGAACTAATCGCAGTTTGAAGCCTCGGCATTGATCTTTTTTCATCATCGACCACTTGAATATTTTACTGAACATTACTCACTAAATTATTTTAAAGGGCTTAAATTATTCTTGCGTCTTTAATTATATATTAATTATCTTACGTTTCTGTAGTGAATAGTTTTATCACATTCTGATATGTAACGTTTAGTCTGACGCGTGACGAAAAATTCGTCGCCATTACTTTCACCTTTTCACGCCTAAAAGTAGTTTTTCGCCCCCCCCTTCACATTTCCACAGAGAAAATTTACACTTGTATTTTTTTCCAATTCACATAATATTCACGCAATAAAGCTAATTTTATATATTAATTTAAATATATTCCACAGATCATAATATATCATTTTTGCAAACTAACAAATCAATTAGACCATCAATAACAAACAATTTTAATTCAGTTTACTAATGATTTCATTATCAGAGACAGACCAATATTTTTTTTTATTAATGAACCACAAAAATAAAAAAATTAAAATGTATTATCATATCTTCGAATTAACAAATTACTTCAGGCTTTAAAAAATCAATTTTTTTCTCTGTATTATAAACCAATTTTAAAAAAAACAGTGTAACTAACGTATCGAGCTAAAGTTTGGCACGCAATCGATTGATATTTGTTTTTTTTTAATCACTTTCGCATTCGGAGTTGATAATTATTAATATTTCAATAAAATCTCAGAATTTTATGAATTCTGAATCAATAATTTTTTTTTTCACTGTTATTAATGTACAAGAATTAATTATAAATGAAAAAAAATGCTTTCAAAAAATTTTCCCTGTGGAATAAAAAAAAAAAAACAATTTATAAAAACATTGTCATTCATTTTCGCCTATTTCTATGAGCGGAAGCGCATGTAAAATGCGTTCGATCGCCGATAAGTGAGACATTTAAAGCATAATTATAAATCGACGTTTCCCATCAATCAACGCGGGCGATAAAGGCTGTTCGAGTCATTAATTGGTTGCCTTCGAGTCCGAGCGTCAAATTTTCGACCAATTTATAAACTATCCCCAAATCTATCGTCACAGTTTGCTCGTCCGCTTGTTTTATTTTTTATTCTTTTTAAAAAATTTTTATCAAACCCAACTGCATGGAATCAATCGCTAATATATTGAACTACCTAACGAATATTCAATAAATATATCTGTAACCCGCAAATTAATCGTCTCGCAAGGATTGAATTGTTCCCAAAAAATCTGCAATAACAAAAAGTCCCCGTAAGATTGCAATTACAACTTTGTGATAAAATGGTCCATTTTTTTAATCGATTTGCAATATATTAGCATTAGAATGATTGAATTTGATTGATCGATGATTTTTTTAATTACATTATTCTCTCTATTATTGACATTTAAAAAAATGATTGTAAACAGTGCAATTGTCGTTATTTTAATTTTTTATTTCGTGAGTGAAAAAAATAAATAAATTCGTCCATTTTGGGCAGCGAAAAATAATTTTTTTTTTTCGCTACATTTGTACGGAGGATTTAGTGTCCGTGTAAACGCGGATACCGAGTACTTTGCATCGACACGATAGAGTGTATCACGCCACCGGACGCGAGGATATTGACAGAGGTACGAGCAAATATTAGGATTGCCAATAGCGAGCGGCAAAGATTCACGGGGACACTGGGGACAGCCAGTGACTCGTTCTGTGTGTACTGCTGGCAAACCCCACCGTTATATTCGAGGAGCCCAGTCTTCCTACCTTTTCCACTAAAAGTCTATTGTCCCTGACGATCGAATCTCGTTCTCTCAATGCCCTTTGATTCTTCCCACTCGATCCCATAGACAAAGCTCATTGTCGGGATTTCATCGAACGCGAATAAATATCAACGAGATTGGAACAATATATATATATGTATATACACACACACACACACACTCTTGATTATTCTGTCGCAATGTCTTTAAGATCCTAGCGTCTACATGCCCGCAAAATGTGATTTTGCAGCCTAGAATTTCGATCCCTTCCCGATTTAGGCAACAACAAAAATCAGAAAAATAAAAACATTAAGCATATGCAAACTGTTTCAATGAATAATTTCGCAATGGTGTTGTTTTTTATCACGAGGGTAAAAAGTGGCTCATTACTGCCCAGGGCGAAAAGATGCTCATTACTGCCTAGGGTGAAAAGTGGCTCATTACTGCCTAGGACGAAAAGTGGCTTATTACTGCCCAGGGCGAAAAGTTGCTCATTACTGCCTGGGACGAAAAATGGTTACTGAGATTGATAATAATGATAAGAGATTTTATGGACAATGTGGTATGTGATAATATAATACATAGTAACAGGGGATAAGCTATCGGATGTCGATCGTTAATCGTTTGAGTTGTTTGCCCCGCTCGGCGTTTCTCAATGCCGTTATCAGTGAAGGGTTGAGAGAAGCTATCGAATATAAGACAGAAGCGAAAGGATATAGGCGCGGGTACGAAGAGTAATATTGCGTATACATTAACGATGTCGATGAATGTGTAAATGTGCGAGGTGGCGTCGAGTGTGACGCGTGTCCGCGTCGATGGCGTTCGTGGGGATATAGGGTAGTTATATAAATAGAGGCTCTGTATCCTACGGGTTACCGGTACTTCGATAGCTAATCGATTGCTCTTGTCAATGTGAAACAACACTTTTAGCTCAGGTGAACAGGAAACTGCATACGCCACCGACGAGGCGTTAAGTTTGCCGAGTTCGACATACACTCGACGACTTAACGGTCGCGTGAAATTTTCACATCGAAAGAGCGGTAATAATGTGCGTAAAGTCCACTCTTTTCGCTACCGATAGTAATGCATTTCGCTACCGATAAACATTTTATTGACCCACGTAAGAGGTTCAAAGATTGAATAATTTTTTTGGAAAAATTAAATACTCATTGATTTGATTGTTGCACAAATTAATCGCCGATTTATCGTAGATGCCCGAAAAAACGTCGAATTTTTTAGACCTCAGTCGCGCAAAAAATCGGTAACGAACAATTCAATCCTTGTTTATGAATTAATTGTGCGGTTAAATTAAATACTCATTGGCTTGATTGTTGCACAAATTAATTGCCGATTTATCGTAGATGCCCCAAAAAAGTCGAATTTTTTAAAACTCAGTCCCGCAAAAAATCGGCAACGAACAATTTAATCCTTGTTTACGAATTAATTGTGCGGTTTTGTATCGTTATATTTATATATGTATAGATTTTTTTTTCGAACTATATATGCGATCTGTTGACTCAAACGATCAACGCTTGAAACAGATTAATATTGATCCCATCAACGAAACCGATCGAAGACGTCAATATAACACCTATACTACTAAATCAACGATATCGATTAACGCATCGAGTCTCGACCCGTAAATCGGCGGACGCAATTAACGATTTCGCGAGCAAACTGTGACCCAGACTCGCTTTACCTTATCTATTATTATTTTATCTTACAACGAACGATATAACAACTTCCAATGTGGATTATAAAAATATTAAATTCTTTGCATATTCTCTGGGTTTTTCTTTTTTTCTTTTTTTTTTCCTCCTCTTCCTCCTTCTCCTCAACGTATGATAAATACCTGTGATTACTGTGATAATCTGATATGGTATTCAAGGTCACGGGCCAAAATCGGTAATTCCGACGCGGGCCCGGAGGACGATTTATATATATATATATATATATTTTTTTTTTCGTATTTTCATTGTTATTACGTTTTACACCTAATAATAATTATCTAGTATATGATAACTATATACAATAATGATATGTATATAGTATCCACCGGTCTACCAGACCCGCATCCTATTTGGCCGGCGTTACTGTCGTTTTTTTTTTTTAAGTGTTTTTCTCATTTTATCTCGTGTGCTTATGAACGAGTGTTTGCGTTTTGTGTGCTTGTGTGTGTTTTTTGTTTATGCTTACGTAGATTAATCGTTACTCGCACGAGCGTTCGACGAATTTAGACGCACAAATACTCGTTGCGCGGTACTTCAACTTCAACCAACGAAATAAAACGATTTAATCCGATGTACGATTCATTTTTGTACAGTGATTTGAAATATTCGCTAGCCGTAAAAAATAAAAAATTCCGGACCTCGTGAAAATTTTGTGAAATGCGTTTTTTTCTATTTTGGAAAATTTCCAAAATTTTTTTCCAGTTTCATTACTGCCTAGGGAGAAAAATGACTCATTACTCCCTAGGGAAAAAACGAACTCATTACTGCCTGGGGTGCGAAAAATGGCTCATTACTGACCCAGGTGAGTAATAAAACCCGTAATCCAACGAAAAAACGTTGTTGGTCGAAAAAGGCTACTTTTTGGCGCCCTTGTTCGAAGCACGTAATGTGGGTGTTTTTAAAAACGTTATCGAGGGAAAAAAACATCTTATGCTACACGGTTGAGAGTGTGATTTTGCTTTCGGGCGATTCGTTCACCCGCGGAAAAATACGAATTTTCCACCCTCGATGCGTAATATCAGTATTTTTCGACTTATCGAAGTTGGCGAACGATGAAATCGATGGTGGTACTCGAAACGAATGGGAACTGTTGATTGGCTGATTAATCAAGAATCGAAGTTGTCGAGGTAAATAGTAAAACGGCGCCGGTCGCTTTTGAATAACTTGCCCCCAGGCGCAAACAGCCGCCCACGATTCTCATGCCCGTTTGTACGTCGAATTCATTGACCACTCTTGACATTTCGATAGCCCACCAAGCACTTCGATAAAACAAGAGTTGTTTATGAACGGGCATCGAGCGACGGTAGCAAAACTCATTATTGGCAATATTTCCGGTCCATAAAATTGATACATTGCCGAGCTCCCAGCCAATAATCACGTGCGATGGGCTGATAAGATGCTCCGAGAACTTGAAGACCCACGTTTTTCAGCGTCTTTCACTTTTTCAAATTACTCTTCGATTTTTTTTTGGCAATCGGCGAAAAAAATGAGACTTGAGTCGGAATGACCGAATGAAATTGTCATCATATTGCTGTTGGTATTCCAATTATCAGAAATTTCCTCTCGAAGTCAGAAGTTGATGGTAAATTGAAGATCGTGTTGAATGTTTGCTGAAGAGCAACAACGCCAGTGCATCGAACGAATTGAAATTTTTCCGATTTTTCTCACCCAATATCGAGTATCCGCTGAGCAACGAGCTTTCAGCATTTTATATATATATTTTTTTCCCCCGGGAATCAAAGCCTCGCACTTTTCTTCTTGTCTTTCTTGTTTCCTTTTTTTTTTCCACTTCATTGATTTCCGAACACTTCAGTGTTCGACATTTGGTAACACGAAGAGACGAATGACTTTGGTCATTTACGATACATTCGTCGAGGTGACTTCGATCGTAAGTGACAAATGATTTTCCTCATTTTTTTCTGATTCTCATTTACGCTGATGTTACATACCTCGACGTGATTTCAATCGGAACGCGCGAATGATTTTCCTCGTTTACCCTGATGTAAATATTCGTTGACGTGATTCACCTCATTTTCAGCAAGATCAAAAACAAAAATTGCTTCCTCGTCGTCGATATTGGAGTTATCCGGTTGGATTGGTAATGAAGGATCGTATTTAAAGTTCGGCCCAAAAGTGGCAACGCCGACGGCATCAACGGAATTGAATTTCCTTTCACGTGTTCCACACTCAACGTGAAGCCGAGTATTAGGTGGGCAAAGAGCTTCCAGCGGAGTTATCCTGGTGGAGAGTGCATTCGCTAGTTTCGCACACGCCTCGGGTCGATCCGCCCGACGTGCTACATTTCGCTATCACGAGAATGGAGAGAGCGGCGAGCAAGTCGGAAGAGCCGAATGGATGCCTCGTCGTAAAGACTGAGAGGTGGCCCATGTCCATGCTGATGGTAACAGGCTGCGCGAGTTCAGGACCACGCAACTGTGGAAAGTCACGTCGGCTTTCAGCTAATTCGTTAATTTCTGTTGTTCGTATTCCCACAGTAGCTCGGTTGTTGGAGTTGAACAACAAAGTAGTGCTTCGTTTTCTTTTTTTCTTTTTTTTTTCGAGCTTTCCCTTGTAATTTTCTGTACCAACAACCGCATCTCCTGATTATTCCTCATTTCTTCAAGCGCTCAACATTTGTCTTGGACGTTTGATTGAACAGAAGCTTCGTTTTCGCCGCAGGATCGCGCCGGAACCGACAAAAACAGCACTCCTCAACCGTGGGCCTTGAAGATCTTCGATAATTCTCGTCTTCTCAATCGCAGGGCTTGTTCCGTTGAAAATTATTTGAAAATCGGCAGGGTTTTGCAGGATTATCATAGAAAATTGTCAATATAATTGATCCGAAGTGGTTCCAAATGGTTCCAAGTGGTTCAAAACAGTCCAAAACGGTGCGAAACAGTTTGTCCACAAAAGTTCGGAGTAGTTCGAAGTAGTTCCAAGCAGTTTCAAAAGAGTTCGGAGTAGTCCGAACCAGTCCGAAACGGTTCGAAATAGTTCGGAGTAGTCCGAACCAGTCCGAAACGGTTCGAAGAGTTCGGAGTAGTCCGAACCAGTCCGAAACGGTTCGAAAGAGTTCGGAGTAATCCGAACCAGTCCGAAACGGTTCGAAAGAGTTCGGAGTAGTCCGAACCAGTCCGAAACGGTTCGAAAGTCACGATTTTACGGTAGTTTCACAAAGCCCGGTATAAAAATGAATGAAATGCTTTCACATCGAGACAATATTTGGCGAAACAATATAGCGCATCCGTTCGAACGCTCGTGCAACAAGAGTAACCCTGATGGAAGATGAGTAATCCTAAGAAGACGCCGAAGAAGACAAACAAGAGTAGGGAGTAGATACTAGAAGAAGAAGAAGAAGAAGAATAACGATAACAAGAAGAAGAAGAAAGCCTTTCTCTAAGATGCTACTCCTCCGGCCAGCCGAGATCCTCGCCCACGAGCTCGTAGAAACGTTGATTGTGCTCGTTGAAGAATTTTCGCAGCTTCGTCACGACAACCGGACTTACCCTTGGATGTCTTCGGCCTTTGCTCTCCCGTAGGCATTTTTCCGCGGTGTCGTTTCGCAAACAGTAAAAACCCTTCGTGTGGTTGAAGTAGAAGTTGTGCCGACCGATTCGCGGCTCGAGGCCGAGAAAACTCTCGATCCGGCGAAGCTGCGGCACCGGATCCTCGATCAGTTGATCACCGTTCACCACCAGAATCTGCTCCCGCGAAAAGACCTCCAACCAACGGTGCATGTAAGTGTGGTAAAGGGATATCGCGATTGGCCTGTAAGACTCGTTTATACTCCCGTCCGGACGCATCACCAGCTCTTCGAAGCTCTTTGATGGCTCCCTCGATCCTGTCGAAGCCGCTGACACTGTTCTCGGCTGGGCTTCCTGACCCGGCGTCAAACCACCGTCCATCGTCGTCGTCGTCGTCGCCGTCGATGCCGCGTGGGTTCTCAATTGGGTGTAATCCGATATCGCTCGCGTTACTGGCTCACGAACTATCAGCAACAACTTGACGCTCGAGTTCATCGCACGTATACGCTCCGGAACCTGGGACAGAAAACGTTTCGCCCGCGAATCAAGGACACTGTCCTGGTGGAATTTTTTTCGATTTTTTTTGTTTTTTTTTTTTTTCCAAATATTTTGAAAATGGTTTTCGAATTTGCTGGAACTGTAACACGGAGAAAAATCAGCCGATTGACTTGAAATTTTGAAGGGACATTTAGGATGCGATCTCGGATTTTTTGGATCCCATAAAAATGAAATTCCACTTTGTTTTTAATTAAAAAAAAAAAATTTCGGATCTCAATGTTTTTCCAAAATTCTTGTTTATGCCATGAAGAGCACCTACTGGTTCAGCAGCATTGCCCTTTTTTGTTGTTGTTTCTTTGAAAAAAATTCTTTGAACTTGGGATTTTTTTTTTTTTTTTAAGAAGAAGAAAAGTGACTTACTTCGGGAGTGACGAAGTAACTGGGACTTTTCTCGATGGTGAGCTGTCCCTTGAAGGAGTAGGGCATTTTTCGCCGGTACCACTCGAGCCCTTTGCCGTAGTTGTCATCGCGATCGAAGAAGTGGACTTCGCCCGCGGCTTTTTGGATCTGGGGATGCAAAAATAGCATCTCGAGGAGGGCACGAGTGCCGCATTTTCGGACCCCGACGATTATCGCCTGCGGCAGGTGACGATTCGTCTTCGAGAAATGAACCTTGCTGGAGAGAAGAAGGGGAGGCGTTGATCTGACGCGAGTTACGAGCTGCTCCATCGCACCGCCGTCGACACCCGACGCCGCGTGGAGGCTGTAAACTGCACTGTCGTAGAGGATGTGGAAGGTGAGGAACAGCGAGACCAGGGCGACCGATAGAAATGCCGCTGCCATCTTCGGACGCGACACCCCGATCACGAGGATGCAATCCGAAGCCTCGCCAACATCGGCAGGCCTCATGGCGGAGCGGGGCATCCACCTGGAGTACAGAGGTAAAATCGTTGCATACCCTGAAACAGCACATCAAATTATTATTTTTATTATTTTATTCATTAATTAGCGGTTTAATTATATTTAGCATTGAAAAATTTGATTTTCTTGGGAATAAAAAATTTACGACACCAAGGACAAAGTTTTGTTTTTTAAATAAATTAAAATCTTTGTAATAATAATGCCGAACAATTATTCTGGTTCTTATTGACATATTGAATTTTTTTTAAATATTTTTTTGTCATATTTTTGCTTCAGCATCGGGAGAATTTTTTTTGTTAGGGTTAAAAGGTGCTTTTTTTACACATGAGAAGTGCAAACCCGTTTTAATTCTTTTTTTTTGAGACTCTCTATGAATTCTCAAGAAAAGTTGCAACTTAAGTTCCAAGTGTTTTTTTTTTTTTTTTTCAACAAAAAAAAAATATTTTTTCGTAATATCAATGCCAAAAAATGATTCCATGTCTTATCGACACACCTTTCATTTTTTTGCATCAGACCCTGGGAGATTTTTTTTATCAAATTCGATGCAGCTAAAAAAAAATTCAAGTTGAAACCGAAATGTTTTTTTTTTTCCAGATGACTATAAATTGGAACTTGAGTTGAAACTTAGGAGCGCTGAATCCAATCTTATACGCTTACTTTCATTGGATCAATAGGTTCACGAGGTAAACAGTGAGTTATGGGTTAGCAGATTTGCAAGATTCACGAGATATTCACGACAGCTTTGATATCGACGAATCTTGGCCGATGAGAAAGAAGCTGAAGGAGGCATGGTAAATAAGGGTAGGATGTAAAAAGATATTGAAGAGGCAATGTCGTGCCTAACGGCGAAAGGTGAAAGAGTTTCGTTCCACGAAAGCGGCTTATACAGGTATAATTCGGCGGGGCAGTAAAAAGAAGGGGAAAAAAGGAAAGGAGAAAAGGAGTGGACGCGGAGGAGGAGGAAGAAGAAGAAGAAGAAGTGTGTGTAGTAGGTTGTCGTAGTGGAAGTTCCGAGGGCAGAACAAGCCGATTGTTAATCGCACTGCTCGGAAACTTCTTATTATTCACCGGGTCCGTGTCGGAGCTCTTGGAAGCTTCGCGAGGCTCATTAGCATCACGTGAATTCGCACGATGGCACGCTACCTGCCGTTTTCATGATATACCAAACTTCTCGGAGCTTTGCTTGTGCCCGGAGTCTCGGTACGTATTTGTCCGGTCCCGAGTCCTTTTTATCCGCGATAGAAATTATTTTCTCGACTTTACTTTATTTTTCTTCCTCTTCTTCTTCTTCTTCTTCTGGTTCGGTTCAAGTGTTTTCTACATTCCTGAACGAACACAACGAATGTTTGCCGAGGATCGTAACATGCATTGTTCTCTGATTAAAAAACTGTATGCGCTGAGATTTTTTTTTTCAAGACACTTTTATCGCACTAGTGTTGTAATATGGTGTATTGTGACACTAGTGCGATAAAAGGTTTTCTGGGGGTGTTGCAAACACGCGAGTTGGGAAAAAGTTTCGCGGGAACGATTTCTTTTTTTTGGCCAGTGCGAGAAGCGCGATTTCTCGCACGCCAAGAGAAGCGACATGGATTACAGTAATAAAAACTTTGACGTCGAGAGACGCGATTTAAAAAATTATATGTGTTGTAGAATTTTGTTTTGAAGACAGTTTTATTGCACTAGTGTCATAATACACCATATTACGACACTAGTGCGATAAAAGGTTTTTTGATGGGCGCGAGAAGTGGGATTTCTCACACACTTTGTTTTGCGTGCGAGAAGTCGCATTTCTCGCACCGAGTGGCACAAAACACTAGTTAAGCATTACATTTTCATTTTTCTTTTCTGACTTTAAAAAAATGCTTTTCTTTAACGAATACACGAAATTGTGGCTGAAAATCACGACATGCATTTAACCAGTAGAAGCTTCATGCACTAAAGTAAAGTCACGTCTTACACGAGTTGCGGAAATCTCAGTTAGTCCGTCATGACGGTAACTTTGTTCTTGCCCCCGAAACGATAAGTAAACCCACATGCACTTTTACAACCCTCCGCTGATGACAACTCATGGCTAGATAAGACGCAATCACGTCAGAGAAAGTGGCAAGGGCATTGAGGAGCGCCCTAAGCCCTAACCCATTTACAGCAATCTCACCATTTTACGATCTTCGTCCAGTAAAACTAATAATAAAAATAAATCTCTCTACTTGAAGGTAATATATATTCCGTACAGGCAATTGTCATTTTACACAAATTCGTCATCACGTTCCCCGTAAAAAAAAAAAAAAAAAAAAAAAAATTATACATTTTTTTTAGATCCACAACAAATAATTATTAATAAAAATACAATTTTCGAAAAAACTCAAACTCAAAGTCGCTGAGCCAATAAATATAAAATAATATAAATAATAAATATATATAAAATATATAATAAAAAATTTTATTAAAAAAAAATGTTTTAATCATTAGAATTTTCGTCCCTGGGCAGGAAAATACACTTAACGATTCCTGAATTATTCGGTGCGAAATATCAAGCGTATTTTAAGATTAAAGTTATTGAAACGCGAATAAGAGATTATTCAACCAGACGAAATAAAAAAAAAGGGGGTGAGAACATTATTAATTTCACTTTGAGAGCTCAGCTGGCAGAAGATCGCAAATGAATTAAGAGTGCGAGAGAAACTCGTTGAAAGTTGTATTTCACGGGTGCAGCCAGAAGTAAAAAGGCAGTAAAAATTCACGCGAATTTAATGCCTCCCCCAATTCACCCGCCGCCCGTCCCCTGTTTACAGAAACGTTTTGGCGCATCGCCAGCTATTTATTCGGCCCGCTCGAGCGGAGTGATTGGCCTTTGAGGATCGCTCGAGACGAGGACCGAACACCGTTTCGATTTCACGGCGAATTTCAAAGCGACGATTTTCCCTTTTTTCCTCATTATTTTCGAGTTTTTTTTCTTCGTTATCCAAAAAAAAAAAAAAAAAACGTGGCCTTCACCGGATATTCAGAAAAAAATTAAACTTGCATTTTTAATAACCATCTATTTTTTATAGGCAAAGATCAATCAATTTCCGAATTTCTTTTATTTTATTTTAAAATCAGAGCAATTAATTTATTGGAATTATTTTAAGCTAATTAATTTTTTTAAAATAATTCTGAGCCACCGGAATTTCCCTAAAAAATTAACGCTACCATTTTTCTACCCGGAAGTGAAATAAAAATGGCAAGGTCAAATGTTGCATAAGCAGGAAGCTCGTAATTAATCATCAGCTGAAGAAGATCCGCACGTGTCTGCAATGAAGAGCCTAAAAAAAATGAACCGAATCGAATAAATTGATTGAGAATGAAAAGAATTAATCAGCAACCACGAAGAAAATTAGTTCTAAGCTAATTAATTTTTTTAAATAATTCTGAGCAACTAGAGTTTCCCTAAAAAATTAACGGTACCAATTTTCTACCCGGAAGTGAAATAAAAATGGCAAGGTCGAATGTTGCATAAGCAGGAAGCTCGTAATTAATCATCAGCTGAAGAAGATCCGCACGTGTTTGCAATAAAAAGCCTAAAAAAATTGGACCGGAAATAAAATCAATCGAAACATATAAATTGATTGAGAATTAAAAGAATTAATCAGCAACCACGAAGAAAATTAGTTCTAAGCTAATTAATTTTTAAAAATAATTCTGAGCAACTAGAATTTGCCTAAAAAATTCACGCTACCAATTTTCTACCCGGAAGTGAAATAAAAATGGCAAGGTCAAATGTTGCATAAGCAGGAAGCTCGTAATTAATCAACAGCTGAAGAAGATCCGCACGTGTCTGCAATGAAGAGCCCAAAATGGTATTAGGGATGTTCGCAATGGGATAGACAAGCTGATGGGATGAAAGGGTGCAACGGGACCGGAAGTCATGCATCGGTTGCGGCAGGTTCGTGACTGGGCGTCATGTCCGTTGCGTTAAAATTGAAGAGGTTATCCTAACGATGTGTGTGGTTGTGCTGGGCCAACTAATTCAACGTTGAGCGAGTAAAGCTGGTCGAGCTCTTCTTCCTGCAACCCTTCCTTCGGTTATCCCTTCCCCTTCCCTTGCCCATGGATCATAGAACTCTGGCTCACCCTTTTGTCCCCACCCCCGCCAATCCCGCCAACCAACTCGTACAGAAACTTTAATTAGTTAATTACACGTAGCACGCGGAGCGGCCGCGAGTTTGATTAGACCCCAGCGCCCCTTGTAGGGGATACACAATCAAGACAATCGGTTACTTCAACGGGTCAATGAGAACTCAAAGTTTGGGGAGAAAAATTGGATTCCGGGGATAGGAAATGAAATGACATTTTTATGGGGTTTGAATATTGGGTAGATTTTTATGGGGTTTTAATTTTGGGGAGTTTTTTGTGGGGTTTTAATTTTAGTGAAATTTTTATGTTATTAGAATTGTGAGAAAAAATTTGATTCGATCATAATTTTAGGTATGAAATTTTCATGGTGCTCAAAAATGAACAATTTCTTGAATCTCATTTCGAACGAAAAATTGAAATATTTGATAGGAAAATTGGCGAACCATTTAGACAATTATTTTCTATCTCCAATATCATTATTTTAAAAAAGTCAATAAGCAAAAAATGGGCTAAAACTTGGAAATGCGCCAAAATTCTTAAGGTAGTTCACCTAACGACTCGTGGAATTTTGGGAAAGATTTTCCGAATTTTCGGGCAATCGCAGGAAAATTTCGTCGTCGCCATTTTCCGGTGACTCCGGACAAACGTGTGGGACTTAATCCAACGAACTTGATTTTACAGTCCAAAAGTTGTTCGCCGAGTTCTGTGGGAATTTCGAATGAGAATCCTTACCCACGAACTCTGTACCCTTAATTAGTCAGAAAAAGCAAAAAACGAAAAAAAAAAAAAATTGAAAAAAAGCTCAAGGAAGCTTGCAGACACTATACAATCAAAACATCCAATGGCGGTGATACCGTTTCATGAATGTTCGCAAAACGGTGCAATAAGTCACAAGTTATCTCGTCTGAATTTGTGGACGTGGCGTGGCTCGAGTCTATAAAATGGGAGAGCCTGCATTTGCCTAGGACTGTGTAGGAAGCGGTATAAGGAAACATTCCGTGGCGTCCGGTTCAAATTTTCTTAATCTCGACATGCGCTGCAAAGATTTCGAAAATATATACGGGACACGAATTATTTAGCCATAAATTCACCTGTATACGTGAAAAGTCATTTTCAAAAGCTCCAGACAAAATTAAAATGTTGAAAAATAATCGATTTAAATGGTATTTGGTATTGGCTTTGAAAAATGTTTTTTTATGCGACTAGGACAAAAAGTTCGCCTTTTCGGACCCGCAACGTGTTACGTAAACGGCACTTTTTTGGTTAGGCACGAGAAAAACGCAGTCACTAATTTTTTTACACGCTTTTAGTGCACTAGGGCGTAAAAGTCACTTTTTCACACGCTTTTGCCGCACTAGGGAGTAAAAGTCACCTTTTTCACACGCTTTTACCGCACTAGGGAGTAAAAGTCACCTTTTCACACGCTTTTAGCGCACTAGGGAGTGAAAGTTTGTTTTTCACATGGTTTTTTCGCTGCTTAATGCACAGTTTTCGAAAATATTCACATACGATCGATTAAAAATTGATTAATTGATAGGATAATATAATAATATACTTACAGCACATCGATAGGGGATATGGGAGACCACTCACGACGAGGCCGTGCCTTGTTGGGCATTTGCGTCTCTTTACTCCTCACATTTTAGTTGATTTCTGGAAAAAATAATTAATACAATTATACAATAGCCTATCGAGATAATTTTGTGTTTTGGCAATCCGAAGAACTGTCTTAGAATAATTATACAAATAAAATTCATGAAAGAAATTTTTCTTATCGCATCGTGAAATGTTCGGAATTTTCAACGAAATTTTTTTTTTTTTTTTAATACGGTGTAGAAGAAAAGAAAATGAAAAAAAGCTGTGGGAACGAAAAAAATGATAAACACAAAAAGGTTTAACAACACGAGAGCTTCTTTCACGTTTCAATCACATTTTGCCTCACTCTCAGCAAAAGCAGAAGCATCTTCGAGGGTTCTACTACGTGAAGTAGTCGAGGCGAGAGGTAGCCAAGACTCCTTCTTTATTCGCTTACAGAAGAGGCACGAAATAACACAAGGACACAAGCCGAATCGATATGTCGAGTCGCGTCAGGGGCGGAGATGGGAGGAATGAAAGAACGAAGCCGAAGAGGAGGAAGAAGAAGAAGAAGAAGAAGAAGAAGAAGAAGAAGAAGGGACAGGCACAGCGTGGCAGCCCTCTAAATGTTTCCCAGACGATCGTCCAGGTAGACAACCACCCCTTCAAATACGAAGGGAAAACGAAGCTTCCTCTTCATTCTTTACATAACCACCGAGTTAACTCTGTTTTGACTTCAAGTATAACATTGCGCGACAGTGATTCAGTGAAACTCAGCTGAAACATCACTTTTTTCACCTACGATGATTTTTTTCGTGATTTATCCTCATTGGGAAGTTGGGAAAATTATGGTGAAAAGGTCAAAAGTGAAATTTGGAAAAATTATGGGCAAATGGTTCAAAGTGGAACTTGGAAAAATTGTGGGCAAATGGTCCAAAGTGGAACTTGGAAAAATGATGGGCAAATGGTTCAAGTGGATCTTGGAAAAATTATGGGCAAATGGTCCAAAGTGGAACTTGGAAAAATTATGGGCAAATGGTTCAAGTGGAACTTGGAAAAATTATGGGCAAATGGTTCAAGTGGAACTTGGAAAATTTATGGGCAAATGGTTCAAGTGGAACTTGGAAAATTTATGGGCAAATGGTTCAAGTGGAACTTGGAAAAATTATGGGCAAATGGTTCAAGTGGAACTTGGAAAATTTATGGGCAAATGGTTCAAGTGGAACTTGGAAAATTTATGGGCAAATGGTTCAAGTGGAACTTGGAAAAATTATGGGCAAATGGTTCAAGTGTAACTTGGAAAAATTATGGGAAAATGGTCCAAAGTGGAACTTGGAAAAATTATGGGCAAATGGTTCAAGTGGAACTTGGAAAAATTATGGTTAAAAGGTTCAAGGTTATGGTTATGGTCAAGATCAGGAACATGATAAAATTATGACCAAAAGGCCCAAAGTGGAATTTGGAAACATTATGGTCAAAGCGTTCAAGGTTATGGTTATGGTCAAGGTCAGGAACATGAAGAAAATTATGGTCAAAAGGAACAAAGTGGAGCTTGAAAAAATGACGACGTGGAAATGGAGAAAAAGAATCGATTGTCACACATGCCGCGAAATTCGAGGAAATTTAGCAGAACATATTTCTCGGTGGTGGAGTTTCTCGGGTACGATCGTCGATAAATCTATAAATGGACGGGCGACGGGACAGAAGGTTGAACGACAGAATCGACGAATACTATAGATCGGTTAACCCAGTGGCACGAGAATAGATGAATTCATTAACGTCAAATTTTTCTAGAAAAATTGCCAATAACTGTGAGACTGCGCCACATGACGACCTGGGTTTGCATGAGGAATCCACTCGACCCAGGTCATGGAATTCGTAATGTATCATGACGACAATAGGACTCCGATCGTAGTAACGTAGTAAATAGCATATGAATGCGGGACATGAATATGGGACATGCCCCGACATTTTGACAAGCCGCCCAACAACGAAAGTATTGCAACAGTATTTGAAGAAAACTCTTCAGGATAATCTTGATTAATAATAAGAAACGTTAGATCAAATTATTGGTTTTCGGAGTTCACGATATTTTCATGGTTTCTTGTGTCCAGGTGAATTTCTTCATGGTTTTTGGAGTCCAGGTAAATGTCGCATACTAATAGATTCTTTAATATCCTACTCGATTCATATCCGACCCTTTGATTTCTATATCCATAATGGTTACTATAATGGTTACTATAATGGTACTATAATGGAACCATAATGGTTTTTGGTGTCCAGGTGAATTTCTTCATGGTTTTTGGGGTTCAGGTCAATTTCTTCATGGTTTTTGGTGTCCAGGTGAATTTCTTCATGGTTTTTGGTGTCCAGGTGAATATCTTCATGGTTTTTTGTGTCCAGGTGAATATCTTCATGGTTTTTGGTGTCCAGGTGAATGTCTTCATGTTTTTTGGTCTCCAGGTGAATTTCTTCATGGTTTTTGGTGTCCAGGTGAATTTCTTCATGGTTTTTACTACCCAGATGAATATCTCCATAGTTTTTGGTGTCCAGCTGAATATCTCCATAGTTTTCGGTGTCCAGGTCAGACTCTCCATAGTTTTCGAAGAAACCATTGCTTTTATGGTTTTTAAAAAATCTCTACACCGATCCAAAGACCATAAATACAAATATTTGACATATAAACATTCTTTTTCGTCACACCAACGGCGTTAGAAAAAAAAAACAACCTTATTCAGCAGAAATAAATCTTCCGGGACGTTTCTCTTTGGTTTTTTCTTCTTCTTCTTCTTCTTCTGGGGCTCCTTTACAGCGGCGATAAACATATTTGTTTTCTCCGACCTTGTTATCCAATCTTTCGGTATCCGCTTTGCTATATAGTCGTTCCCATAATCCCCGGCAACCTTTGCTCTGTCTTTCCTACCTCAAACCTATATATCTATGGCACAACCGAGTCGCGTTCTCGTTTATCGAACGCTCGACCCTGTCTTCGTATTACCAAGTTCAAACTACGTATGAATACACACACACACACACACACGTGAAGATAGACGAAGAGGTGTAGAGGTGAACGAGAATGGGGATGAAAGCAAGTGTGTAGAGGGATAGAGGACAGAGAGTGGGCGGGGGGCGAGGGGGGAGGGGGTCATTCGGCGCCACCTGTATGCACCCCGAAAGACCTTGCACCCCACCTCCTCCTGGAGAGGCGAGTGCGCGTTGAAGGGGTGACGTAATCAATAATTATTACGTCTGTAGTAGCGAGGGGGGTACGATAGTGGGAGGATGGGGTGGGATGGGGGGGTGATCGTTGAAAGATCAAACGACCAATTTCGAATTTTGGTATCGGCTGTAAAAATTTCGGAAAATTATTCAGTCATTATTTGCTCTACGATTTTTATGACAAAATCGAGAGAATCGTGGAAATTAAATTCGGGGGGTGAATTTTCGTCAGGTAGAATTGAACAGTGATGTCGAAATTAATTTTTTTCGAAAAAAAAAAAAGAATATTGTTTCCTGTAATGAGTTTAATTTGAATTCCAAAATTTTTTTTCCGGCTCCGCATACTTCAATTTTCAATATTTGTAACAAATACCATTGAAATTTTTTTCCAAAAAGGACAATTCATATTTTCTGTCTTAATACCCGAAATGAAAATTAAAAAAAACATGTTAACCCTTTTTTTAAAAATTGATCGTAACTTCGAAACTAATCGATATTTTTCGATAAAAAAAATTGGAAACTGACGAGACCTCGGACGAAATGTCCGTAAGGTCACGACTTGGTCCTCCTGATAGAAGGGTGATAAAAAATGGTGAAAATTCGATAGTATTTTAGGGCTAATCCTTAAGACTGTGAGGTGAGCGGTTAATGTTTAATCTAGTTGCACTGTAGGAGGCAGTAGTATCGTCGAGTACGGGTCAGACGGCGAGAGCGAGCACGCGACTCAAGCTGGGCTGAATTCCACGCCTTCGAGTTCGATCGGACGCTCGGGCGCCTTTTCCTCAGCAATGACGAGCCCGGATAGCCTTGTATATCTATAGACGCATGAATAGCTATACAAGCGACGAGGTTCGCGCTACGTTTCAGCCAGCGCCATTAAAAACACCTAGAATGAAATATCCCGCCTGTGCCAGACTGCGCAACGAGACGACCTACGTGCTGTTTTTTTTTCTTTTTTTTTTTTTCTTAGCGACCCCGACGCACGCCACACGGCCATTCCTTAATTGGTTGCGTACAGAAGTACCTGCCGCAGTCGTACTTATAGTTGACGTTACGAAAAACCACGTGGATATGAAAGAGGCTCAAAGAAAATGGAACATCTGCAAAGCACTTCCGGCATTAATTCATACTTTTCCCTCCCAACTTCCATTGGTATTTCATCGACCAGTGAAGAACACGAGGAAAATGCAAAATGGGATTAAAGACACCGCGGGTACATTAGCAAATTGAACCCGTCGATGGATTTTTGTGAAATTAGTGGCAAAGTGAAGATCGATTCGCGTTCTATGTGGCATTCAAATTTCAGGTCATTCGGACGAGTGGTTCTCGAGTTATAGCGGATTTAATGTTTTATGACATAGCTTATTATCACACAAGGGAGGGAAGTGCGGGATTTCAGACGAGGTTCCAGTTTTCTGAGTTTTGCTGCGATTTTGCTGAAAAAAAATATGCACCTTCGGCGCTCGTGGTGGAGGTGGAAAAATTGGTCATTTTTTGTCTGTGACCTGTACCCATGGGCCTCGTTACTCCCGCCGGGCGGAAATGAACACGTTTTCTCCCTACCGAGTAATGGAATTTCAGATCGTTCGGACGAGTGGTTCTCGAGTTATGCCGGATTCAATGTTTTCGATAGTTTATTATGAAGATTTCAGATGAGCGAAAGCAAATTCCCACTCGGGAAAAAAGTCTCTCTTTTCAGCTTTCTTACGAAAAACCTCATTTTTCGCCCGAAAAAAGACTGTAAAAAATCGATAAAGGACGAAACGTAGGGAAATTTAGAGGGTCCAAGGATTCATTTCTTTCCCGGTCGGGAAAAAAGTCTCACTTTTCATCTCTCTTCAAAAAAACTCATTTTGCACTCGAAAAAAGACTGTAAAAAATCGAAAAAGGCCGAAAGGTAGGGAAATTTACAGGGTCCAAGTATTCATTTCTTTCCCGGCCGGGAAAAAAGTCTCGCTTTTCATCTCTCTTTCAAAAAAACTCATTTTTCGGCCGAAAAAAAATGTGTCTCGATGAAAAATCGAAAGAGGACGAAAGGTGGGGGAATTTAGGAGGTGCAAGGATTTATTCGAAGGTGGTGATGAAGTGTTGAAGGGAAGTTGTAGAAGCAAGTCGCGAGAGAGCTCCTTGTCGCGAATAACAGCGGAGGGGCCGAGGAATGGAGGGTGGCGATAGTAGTAAAAGGCGTAGCGTACGCGTACGTAGTAGTAACAGGAGCGCGGGGTGGACGAGGACCTCGGCGGCGGTCGTTACGCGTCTGCGCGCTCGGGCTCGGCCACTGAGTCAAGGTCTTACCCAAGCCGTCGCGAGCACGCCGCTTCTAACGCCCCGCTAACGTCGTCTGACGAGAGAGCCACGATCGACCTGACCTCGAACTTCTCCTAAAAACGTCCCCGACTCTTCCTAATGTGAATTTCGCCTAATCATCATCTTCCCCTGTCCTCGATCACTTATTCTCACTAATTCCGAGTCCGTTTCGAAAATGGAAGAAATAATTTTTTTTTCATATTAAAAAAAATCAATACACTCCACAGAGTGTATATAAAAATTTGTATAATTTTTGTTAATGTGCAGAATGTGTTTTTATTAAATTATATTTGTTTTTGTAAAAATTTCTATTAATTCAACAAAAATTAAAGGACAATTTTGCAGTAAATGCAAAAAAAAATTTCCATAGGGTTTATTAATTATTTAAAGTGAAGCAGCAATTGTTACGAAATATTACTTTTTTTTCAAATTAAATTCTGCGTCATTTTTAATTATCGAATGCCCATAAAATTATGTGAAAAAAAATCATGAATACAGAAAAAAAAATTAAATTATTTTGATATTACAAAAAAGTGGGACACGAAATGTTGATAAATGTTGCTGTAATTATTACAACAATCACAAAAATTCCGCAGTTATTTAACAACGTAAGTGAACTCAACTAAATTGACCACAATTTAGTCAATTATTTTAATACTCATGGGACATAATTTTTTTTTTTTTTTCGCGTCCTGAACTTTCCTGGCAATTTTCCTGCGACACATTTTCAAGACCATTACCGATTTTCTTTTTTTTATTTTTATTATTTATATTTCCATGCACATGCGCGACCATTTTACAGCTTGCAATTTTCCGCGCAAGCTCCAAGGCAGAATAACGAGGCGAGGACCGGCATCTGGCACTTTGATCCTGATGTGATGAGGTTTCGCGGAGGGAAAAAAAAGAAAAAAACAGCCTCTCTTGTTGCAACGACGTCCGGAACACGTTACACTTCTATTCATGTAGCGGAGAGCGAAAATTACGTCAACGTGCTTCCATTTTGTTTTCCGTTTGGTCCTCCCACGTCTCGCCCTGTATTCTAGCCCGAAAATTTACATAGCCTCCGCGAAACTTTGCTTCCCGCGGTTGAACGTCGGTTATAAATGCATACGAGAAACTGGGGCAAAAGCGAAACGTTAATGTACCTTTGAAAATTGAAATACCGAGAAAAACAATTTTTCCAATCAGCATATCAATTTTTTTAATGAACATAAGTGGGTAATACAGTTTTTTTTTATTTCGTCTAACCATTTTAATAAAAATCAAATGTACCACTGTTAACAATTTTTTTTTAAATCAATATGTCCATGGAAAATTTTTTTTGCACCTACGGAATATTAATAAAATTAATTAAATATGAAATATGAAATAATATAATTTTTTTAAAATTTCAATGATTATATTGTATCATTTTATGAAGGGTTAATTGTACTGTATATTAATTTTTTTAATTTCAATATTTCATATTAATTTTTTATTTATTTATAGCTGTATTGAATGAAATTTAATATATCGTATCTGTAATTATATCAATTATCATCGAAAATCATTTTTGGAGCCTAAAATGTATTTTTTATTTTCGTCGGTATGCATATTAAATTTGGTATTAAAGTATTGGGCGTGGGTAAAGATTTGAGGAAAGGATCTCTTCGTTACGTATGTAAAAGTAGGTAGATTGTGTAAGAGGTCATAGAAGCACGAGTTTGGAAGAAGAAGAATATATCCACTATTCATTCTTATTCGAGACATGCTCCTTTCACAACGAGCTTTATGAAAAGACGTAGGAGCTCGAGATTTACTTTCAAATTTACCAGCGTGAATTTAGTTCGACTAAAAATTCACGATGGCACTGCCGAGAATAAACCATACAGGAAATTGGTGTCAGTATAACATATATATATATCAAAAATATTATAAGAAAAAAAAACGATAGGTTCAAAATAATGCAATTTCAAAATGCTGCAATGCAAATTGACCGAAATACACTTAGAAAATTTCATAGTTATTCACAATAGCCCAATATATTTGTTGAAGTCAATATTATTTATCAATTGTCACATGTTTCCTTTACCGACGAATTTGTTTATTCGAAAATCACCGATCGACCTGATCGCATCTCTTGTCTTAAATAAAGTACATTTCTATTCACCATAATTATTATTTAAAAATCTTTATGGCAAAAAATATAATTCCATGGAAAACAAAAAATCGATTTTTTAATACTGAGTATACTCGAAAAAAAATCGCTTTTTTAAATACCGAGTATACTCGATATAAAATCGCTTTTTTAAATACCGAGTATACTCGATATAAAATCGATTTTTTAAATACCGAGGATACTCGAAATAAAATCGATTTTTTAAATACCGAGTATGCTCCAAATAAAATCGATTTTTTCAATACCGAATATACTTTAAAAAAATCGAAATATATATTTTTTAAACCAAGTATATTTTATGAGAAAAATGCATATTGCATATTTATGCTCTTCTGAATGCGATCAACATTAATTAGATTACTCCAGAAAATGTAATGTAACAAATTACAGTGATATTTTTATTTTTTATTTTTTTTGTTTACCTTACATGTAATATTGGAGTTAAAAAAATTGCAGCGTGGCATGAATAAATGAAATAAACTGGCGGAAAATTTTCAACGGGAATATATTTATGAAAAGAATAATAAAAAAAAATGTTAAGGGAGCACAGGAATGCGAGCCGAGCAATATTAATTTTAATAGCCGCAGTGTGAGTGAAAGGGAGTCGGGTGTACGTGAGCTTTTGTAAGCTCGAATACGAGCTCGGAACAACGCATTCCACCAACGTACGTGCATCGTTATTCAGTGCAATTGGAAGGCGCAAAGAAAGCCGACCCGCTTTTCACCTGAAAGTATGCCTGTTATTCGAGAAATAAAAAAAAAATTATTCCTCCTATCAAATATAGGAACACCGTTTGAGGGACATTTTTAATTTATTTATTTTTTCAATAAATTGCAAAATTCATTACCTTTCCATTTTTTAATTAAAAAAAAATGTCTGCTGCACAAATTAGATGAATTTTAAAAAATTTCACAGGATCATTTATTTATTTAATTATTTATATGGAAGTAAAACGAACGAAGTCGAGAACGAGAACGAAGTAAAGCGATTTTTGCGAAAAACTCTATGAAAAATATGCAGAAAATGTATATTTTGTATTTTGCTAGCGGCGAATTTTTTTTTATCTCAATTAAAAAAATTATTTTTCGTATTAAATTTTTTAAATTTATTAACGAGAAAAGAAAGTTTAAATCCATTTTCAAAGTATTCCCGATGAGCAACCCTCTCATTAATTTCAATAGCTGATGGGCGAAAGAAAAAAAAAAAAAGGCACGAGTGATGTTGTTTAATGGCGCCGGCGTTGTGATTGTTGTTCGGTTTCCGCATGAAACAGCTTCCGCGCGTACATTCATCCCACGCCCTTTCATGTGCACCCTTTCCGCTATAGAACGTCTATAGATGGAACGCATAGAAAATTGGAAGGTGGGCGAGCGAGTGATGGGATGCACTGTGGAAAAACTCGGAAAAACACTGTGAGAAAATGGACGAGGGTGAAAATGGACGGGGGGAGGGGGGGGGGGGCGATAGGTTATACCTTTCCACCGGAAATAGGGGATGAACGAGATAATGAGAAAACAGAAGAAAGTTAGAAAAAAATTACTTTTTTCCATTATTAAATATGAAATTATTAAAATTCGGCTTAAATAAATAATATCCCATTTCGCAATTGAACTAAAATATATTTTATTATTTTCGAACGGATTAAAGAATAATTTTCGATTTTTTTGCATTAAAAAATACAGTATTGTATATTTTTAAAAAATATGTGTGTACAAAATATATAAAATAATGAAAATTATGATTAGACACAATGAGGAAAATTTTTAATTTTTTAATATTGTCGTAATTGTTTTATTTTTATTTTTTTGTATATGAATTTTTAGTTTTTGGCGAATTAAAACGGATGCCCTGAATTGTTGTTTGTTTATCGCGATTTTTATACTGTGACGATAAAGTCCAAGTCAATATGCAATGCAACAATTGTTTACTGATGTGAAAAACGCTGTTTGCGGATATTGCATCGATAACTGCACTGGATTAACGGCCAATCACAATACCTATATTATTTCGAGATCGGAAATACTTCGAGAGCACCTCTTCAGGATCGTTTATTGACTCTCTGTGCTTTATGGTCTCTGGAGATAAAGATCTCGTGATCCCTTAAGGTAGTCAAACCAGTAATGTACCTTTAGGTTATTAAGGATGTGCCGTTAATTCAACGTTATTACAAATACATTAAATTTTCGATGTCATCGGAAATAGCTAATTAACGAGTTTCTGACTTTCGTCATTAACGACTTCAGGGAGGTAGAATTTCCACCTACAAAAATATGCAAAACTGTTCACACATTTTTCCACTTGACAAGCATTTTTGTGTCAGTGTAGAATTTATTCTTATTTTATTTATTTAAAAAATCTGTATTTTTTATTTTATTTTTTGAAAAAATGTTTATTTTTATTTAATTTATTTAAAAGAATACACTACTTAAAAATGAGCAGAAGAAAAATAAATTTTTGCTCGACCCAAAAAAGCAATTGGTTATTGATTTATTTTTATTTTATTTTGTTAACTTGTAAATAAAATAGTGTTTAATTGACGTTTCAACAAAATTGCACTAAAAATTCTACACCTACACTGCACATTTTTTTTATATTAAAAAAATCAATGAAATACTCGGCGTTGATAGATTAATTTTCCGGGAAGCACCAATCGTATCTTCTGCAGACAAATCGATTTAAGGCCTGAGATAAAAATATGATCTCTCGGATGAAATTGTTCGTATTCGCCACGGGAAGAAATTTGAAAAAAATAGGTACGTCCATTTGTATTGACCGGAAGTCGATATTTGCCGGGGGAAAACACTCGTTAATGACAATATTGATTATCTCTCGAAGCGTATCGATGAAAGATAGTATTCTTCATCGTTCTGCTTCAAGTTAACGGAAATATATCGTATATAAGGGCTGCCAATGTCTTCCATGAGAATCATTTCTCATCAGAATTCACAAGCAGTCGGAAGTCATTTTTCTGTCTGCTTAAAATAAATCATTTCGTTTTAGAAATTGTAAAGTAATTTCAAAATGTTCAAGTTTTCGGTAATTTTTCTTGCTATGGTGATTTCTATGGTCATGGCTGATCCAAATCTGTACAATCAAGGTAATTAAATTCATTTTTGCCGATAAAATAAAAAATTATGTATTTTGTATTTTTTTTTTCAATAAAATAAAGAATATTTTATTTTGTATTTTTTAATTTTATTGCAAGGAGAATAATTAATGACATTGATTTTTATCAACAACGAAACATAGTAAAAAAATGCACTGGCTTCTTCGAATTATCGTTATTTCTGATTTTTATTGAATAATAACAAATTTAATTTTTTTAAATGAAAAAAAAAAAAAAAACAAATTTGATTATAATTTGGAAAGGTATTGGCAATTATTAGCAATAGTGTTAATGGAATATTAATAATTGTTTGGATTGTATTATTGGACTTTTTGTGTTTCAGGTCAATGGAATCAATTTCAGATTCAGCCCGGTTTCAATTCTCACGATAATCGACCTCCGATCGATTGGAATCAATTCGGCAACGAGGGGAACAACGATTTGATTGGCCACCATAGTCATCCACACGATGACTGGAATAAATATCCTAATGGCAACAGCAATGGCTTCGATTCGCACCAAAATCAATGGAATTATTTACCTAATAACGGAGAAAACGATATTTTTAATTCACACCCTAATCAACATCCAAATCAGTGGAATAATTATCCCAATGAGGTCAACCATAATCAAATTGGATTCGAAAATGGGTCTGCCAATAACAAGTAATATTTCATTATTTTACAAATATTTCAAGAGGAACTTTATTAATTTCAAAAATTGTGAAAAAATTAAATAATTTTAACATTTTTTTCGTCATTAGGTGCGAAAATTCTTCAGAGTATCATTTGCAAATGATTTTTTTATTATTTCACCATTTTTTTGTTTAGCCAATTTGTTTATTAATCAAGCTTTTTTTTGTCAGTCGGAATTAAACGTTAAAAAAAATTGTATTGTTTTTATTTTATCTTGACACAAAAGCTTGATTAATTTTTCCCTTCTTTTTTTTTAGGTTCACCGACTGCGGACCTACAAACGTTTGGAAAGACGTACCGGGAATGCAGTGGTGGTGTCGCGCTAATTGTTTCCACGTACCGTCATTTTGTCCGAGCTCTCACTGCCGATGTTGGTAACGAGATCGAAATCATTTTTTTCAACCACCGGTGTCATTGACATATACATTAATAGAGCATGTTTTTTTTTCTTAATTGCATAAAATAGAATAAAAATGATAAATTAATACCAGGCTTGATTTTTAATTCAAGTTTCGTTGTTTCTTATTTTTCAAATATAAGAAATTAAAAAGAAATGTTTATATATATTTTATTTAAATAAATAAAATTATCTATTTCTGTGATTTAATTTTTTTTCTAATTTATATTTCTGCTATTTAAAGAAAATCAATTTTTCTAATTTCATTATTTCACGAAAAAAAAAATTTTAAATGAAGAAATGAAAAAAAAAATTCATTTTGCATCGGCGAATTTAATTGGAAGAGGAAGCGGAAAAATTTTAACGGCGAGTTAAGCTTCGCGAAACGTAATAAGAGAGAACGTCCATTGCAATATCAACACTCTTCTCGGTATGGATAGTGATCGCTTGTGATTTTCGCGTAAAATCTAATTGGTATCAACGCCAACGCAGAAACTCGCTTCGGGACTAAAGTTCAAGGTTCATGTACACCCACACATTGCACTACGTTTTCGTGGAACACTGTCGCGAATGAAACTTTAGTGACAACTTTCGATTTGACCAAAACCAGTTAGTTTCTCACTGTTCGCCACGAGCATGACGTTCCAATTCAAAACATATCGAACAATCCCAAATAAATTATTCAATCAAAAAATCAACGAAAGTAGAACGAATAAAAAATTTATGCAAAAAGAAGCAGAGCAAAAAATTTATAAATTTTTCGAATAAAAATATTTATAAATTACTAAAGTCGTGTAAAAAGGAATATTAGAAATATTTGGTGATTATTGAATTTTCAAAAATTTTATGTCAACAAAATTCCCAAAAATTTCATATTCACAAAATTCCCAAAAATTTCATATTCACAAAATTCCCAAAAATTTCATATTCACAAAATTCCCAAAAATTTCATATTCACAAAATTCCCAAAAATTTCATATTCACAAAATTCCCAAAAATTTCATATCCATAAAATTCTCAAAAATTTCATATTCACAAAATTCTGAAAAATTTAATATTCAAAAAATTCTCAAAAATTTCATGGGATTATTTTGCTGAGGAAAATTTTCAACAGCCGCATATATTGAAGGGTTGCGGATTTCTGGGCGTTCTCGGAAATCCTGAGGTAATTGCTTTTCGTGACGTGTGTGCACGTGTGCGTTAACCCAACGTGGAAAGCGGCATACAAAGTGCAGCGAGCAGTCTGTCATCCCTCATACAGTCTAAGCCTCTAAGGCATAGGACGTAGTTAGGTCTACCGGTGACGTAAAGTGATTTGATTTGCATACAGGAGGCCGTCTCATCCTCAGGAATAGGTGCGCGTTTCTACGGTGGTGACACTGCTCGTGACGACGGAATATCTCTCATTCAATAATAATTACGACAGTAGTAAAAAAGTCATTAATTTTTCGAATTCGAAATTAGTAATTAGTGAAAAAGCATTAATTATTTAAATTTCAAATTAGTAATCAGTGGAAGAGCGTTAATTATTTTATAATAAATAAAAAGTGGAAATTAGCGTTAAGGATAAATACTAATTTTTTCAAAAATGTCTGCCGACCCAATTTTACGAATTTATTAAATTTTAAATTTAATTTATAATTTATTTATTAAATTTTAAATTTAATAAATTTATTTAAACTTATGAAGCAATAAAATATCCAGAAATGCAAGGAAAGAACTTAGCAAAGAGTGAATTATAATTTATTTCAAATTCACTTTGTACCCCAATTTTAATTATTAAATTAATTCACTTCCGGGCGCAAGTCCAAAAAAAAATAACTCCGAACTGAGGCTGAAGAGTTCTGCAATTCTCCGCAAAAGTGGTCATCGGTATTCCGAGTTTATCGGACCAAACTTCCACGTGGATTTAGTGGAAGCTCGAAAAAGAGGATGGAAATAATGAATTATCGCATTTCCGGTACCTGAGGCACATTCCGATTTCGTTATTCGAGCTTCCGTTGCCACGGTTGGCCTCGACCTTCGGGACGATTTTTGGCGAGGTGCATCCAAGTGCAACGAGAGAAAATAGACGTCAACATGAAGAGGAAGATGAAGAAGAAGACACACAGCGAAGATATGAGTGTCGTATAAAGGCACAACCGTCGGAATGCACAAACAGCCGTTGGCAATTTGGAGTTGGCACGAATTCCTGTTTTCTCGTTGACGAATCGGCTTGCAGACAAATGGCCAAGTCCGATGTGTGACATTTTTCCAACTCGCCATCCATTTATTTCCCCGGTCGCTTTTTACCCCCCTTTTCACTTATTTTTTTAATTACTGCAACGCTAATACCAAAAATTAAAAAAAATTTGAGTGGTCCTTAAAAAAAATTAACTTGAAATTTAATGGACATTTTTATTCATAAATTAGTATAATAAATTCACTATGCAAGTGCGATGTCAAATTTATTTTTGCTACAGTAATTTTAATAATTTGCTCCACTTTTACTGTTTATTTATTGTTTAAATTTAATTGACGAATTAACGAATAAAAATTTTCCAGTTTTTTATTACAGTGTCATTTTTAATCGGGTATTGCTCAATAAAAAAAATATAGAAAACAAATTTTATAGATTTTCTTATTTTTAAAAATGAATTAAAAATTCAACCAAAATTATGTGAGGTAAATTTCTTTTTTTTTTATTAGTTATCGTAGCCTTTGCAACAAACTGGCGAACAGATTTTAGTGTTTGATGTCTTATTTTGTCTGACGAAGAGTGCATTTTATTTTGTGGGGGTGATCGTTAATCCAGTGACAATTGGATTTATTGTTAATAATTATTAAACGAGAATTTGTGGTTTTTCGTATGAAAAGAAATGGTCAAACTGATAATCCGGAGCAAAAAAACGACTGAGATCATGTGGGATATCCGACATCCCAATTCACTGTCTGTTGGCATATGTCCATTAGCCCAATGCTGATTTCCCTTGGGATTTAGCGAGCGCTTCGGTTATTCCTATTAGAATTCGGCGTGCGCAGTGATGTTTTCTTCTGAGCTTAATCCACTTGTCCGCAGGGATTAAAAAATTAGGGGTCCTTTCGCACGTAGAATGTTAAGCAGGTGCTGTGCTGCCAAAATTCCAAATTTCCGATAACGATCTTTTTTTTGTTCTATTTGCGAGCGTCTGCAATTTTTTTTAAATAGCAATTTTTCCTTCTTAGTTAAGCACAGTAATAAATAAAAATATAGGTCTGTAAAGTAATTTTTCTATTTGATTTTAATTTGCCTTTTGCAAAGTTCATTTTCCATGAGCGAATATATCATGAATTTTCTCACACCCTCTTAAGAAAATTTTTCATCGAAGATGAATTATTGAATTATAGAATCGATAAGTGAAAAGTAATTATTCGTGGAGATTTTTTTTTTCTTTTTAGAGACAGAAGAAAAAAAAGTGATCTTGAGGGAAAGAAGAGAATAAAATGGAGAATTCAGTGGCACAAATGGCTCGACGTCCCATCGCTGCACCGAGAAAATGTGATTCCGTCAGGTGCGCCAGACGTTCTTGACTTGCCAATTGAGAAACTGGTACAAAATAAAATAAAAACGTGGATATGGAAGAAAAACATTGGGGGAATCGAATCAGGGTCAGATGTGGAACGAGAGTCACCCTCAATTCGATCGAACTTGTCTTGGGCACGCTTTTCGTGGATATTCCCAGCGGAAGTGCCTGGCATTCGGCGCCAGAAACACCAGCCGAGCTATTAGATAGTGCAAAGCCGCCTCTGACAAGTGCACTTGAGTTAGCGATTGTGATATTTGCTGGAAAAGAGCTAGGATTGCGTTTTGTTTGAGGGAAAAAATTTTCAAAGAAATGAATTTTTTTTAAAACAATTTTCGATTTTTAAAAAAATGCCACAAGGGCTTCAAGGCCTTGAGGGTGGTATTTCAAGGTCGGAAGTCTTACGGTTCAAAGGCACCTAAAAAGCACCTAATTTAGGTATATTTTCAATGTGAAACACACAGTGCACCAAAATGTTGTACGGTTGAAAGTAACATTTTTATCTTGTGGCTTTCGTTCAAATCGCAAAAACAAATGTTCGTTTTATGTCTTATCTAAATATCGAAGAGGGCATTCTGATGAAGGGAATTTTCATTTTTGCCTTTTATAGGAATGTATTTTTCTCTTGTTATTTTCAAAAAAATTCCACATTTTTTCGCCAAAACCGGTGCTTCCAATTATATTTCATAGTCGAAAGTCAAGCGGTTCAAAGGCACCTAAAAAGCACCTCGTCTGCTTTTTCATATATTACAAAAAATATATATTACCTATTATTTTTCTTAGAAACATTCAGTGGATCAAAGTAAGCAGCGCGAGGAATTTTCATTGCCACTGTCAATACCCTTAAGAATAATTTCCATAATACTCGCTGAAGCAATTTCATTAATTATATAGGGAAAGTCGTAACCGCGGTTGTCCCGACCAGCCATTTATTTATCTTTCAATGGCCTCGAAGCCACACGTTGAAATTCATTGTCAACACGGGCGTCGCCTTGTTTATGGACAAATAGTTATTACGTTCTCCATCGCTTCCACTTCTGTGAGGTTATTAATCGATCGTTCAAAAAGTCATCACTAACTAATGTGCAATCAATCATAAAATTTGCCCATTGAATCGACGAATAACCAAATTCCTCAATACCGTTATTATGGGGAAATTGGACGAAGGCTTGCAGGTGTTTTTTTTCCAAACCCTACAATTTACATTCAAAATCGCTGAGCTCAGCCCAGCGACCGTAGGGCGATCAAACTATGCTAAGGGCGAACCATGACTCGCTATTTTTATCCGTCCGCTGATAAAACGCGATGCAGCGTCAAGATAAAAATCCCTCGAAGGCCTTCCGAATATTTTTCCCTTCGACAAATCGTCGCATTTGTACTTTCGCCCCACATTCGCCCCAATTGCGTATTACATAATGTTTGACATGCCCTTTTCTGACTCCAAACATTTTTTTGAACATAAGAGCGTATATCCGTCATTTCCAAAAGATCGAAAATCAATCGGACGATTTTTAGAGGTCTGCATCAATTTTGCACGAGTTAGAAAAGAATAAATAAAGAATTACACGTTTAAAATCATCTCCACTTGAAGCAGAATCTCCCATACATTCGATTCTCATTCACGTATTTCGCATAAATAACGAATTAACATTTTTCAGTCCAACAAAATATTCACGAAACGTTAAATTCATGTTTTTTTCAAACAAGTATACTTGACGCAGAATGCCCCATATATTGTATTCTCATTCGCGTCTTTAGCATTAATTACAAATCAAAAAAATTTCAATCGAACAAAATATTTACAAAACGTTAAATTCTTTTTTTTTACCAAGTACACTTGACACAGAATGCCCCATATATATATTCCATTATTTACAACTGTGGGATTTTTTAAAAATATACAAAAATTTAAAAAACTGCGTGAATTTAACAGTCTGGATTACATCGTTATTTACACACAGTTTACAGTTTCACAGTTTAGAAAATTACCGGAAATTGAACGTCATCGAAGCTTTTCGCGCGTTGGATAGCAACGACGTTTCGTGATTTATTGTTCAATTTCCCGGTCGGGGTGCAATGGGATCTAGCGCGTTACAAGCTGGTGCGATGCATGTAGGTCAGATTTGATTAGTTCCAAGCTGGGGCAAACTCGAGCGAACGGAGAAAGAGGGTGGGGGTGCAAGGGGGAGGGGCGGGGGGGTGCAAGGTATGCGCCTCAGTCATCCCTTGGAAGCTACCCCTGCAAGTGGCTTTATTAACACAGTTTTTCCGTTGTTGTGGGGGTCCACCACTGCCAACCCCCTGCTGGTCGAGCTAGGGCAGGGTTAGATAGGGGGTGGCAACCCCCACTCACCCGAGAAACAGCCCCTATGATTATACTTCATTATTTTAAGATGCTACCCAAGATAGGGTTAAGTGTTGCTGCACCAGTTACTTTTATCCAACTTTAACCCGGTCGTCTGTCGTCCCTCAGGATTACTGGACTTTGGATCGCCAGACGTGTATTATTGATCCTGAAGACATTCGATCCGATGGATTATTGAGATCTCCACGTACTCTCCGAGATTTGAGATCTCCACGTACAATTATCGGGCGATTCGTATTCTCGATCGCGCAAAAATATCTGCGAGATCATTGATAGCGCGGATCAATAGATCCTGAAGACATTCGATCCCACCGACAACATTATTCCGTGAATGTATGATTGATTTGAGATCTCGATGTACAATTATCGGGCACTTCGTATTCTCGATCGCGCAAAAATATCTGTGAAATCATTGATCGCACGGATCAATAGATCCTGAAGACATTCGATCCCAGGGATCAATAGATCCTGAAGACATTCGATCCCACGGATCAATAGATCCTGAAGACATTCGATCCCACCGACAACATTATTCCGCGAATGTATGATTGATTTGAGATCTCGATGTACGATTATCGGGCACTTCGTATACTCGATCGCACTAAAATATCTGCGAGATCATTGATCCAACGATCGGCAAATGATCTCGATGTGCAACCGATCCGATTTTTTACTCCTATCGAATGAGCCTCTAAAGCACCCCAAAGATCCCCGATTAAGATCCATAGAATATTTTTTTTTTATTCAGAGGATCGAATGCAGATAATCGGCCGATTTTTTTTTTTTTTTCACTTCTTAAATGCCGATCATTTTAAAACTGCCTAAAACGTTTTTATGATTTTGTGCAATGGATCCCGATGAAATTATAGGAGCAATTATAAAAGCTTGGCAGTAGCAAGCACTAATTGTTCCGTTATCTAATCGTTATTTCTCATTTCCTTTCTCGCCCGTTTTTCGTTTGTGTCGTTTATAAAAGTGGATACTCGAGTCTATACGTGCGCTAGAAGATCGGAGGGAGGTCCACGGGGATCCGTCGGGGATACGGCAGGTAGTATCGATCCATGAAGGCCCTATCTTTCCCGGCACTAATTCCCTTAATTGCTCTCGCCGTAACGGCTAACCTTATCTTACGTGCTCGATCTCTATGGAGGTGGGGGAGGGGAGGGGGGGGGGGCAAGAACGTGTAATACGAAGCTACATATCTACTTGTAACGACACATAACGACATATAAGGCCCTACATGAATTGAATTCGCGAGCAGTACAATTATTTGCAGGGTTCGTTCGATTGGAAGAATCACCCAAAAATTTCCAGTGCCCGGGAAAATTGATTTATTGGTGTTGATCAAGCCGGCATATCAAAATTTTATTATTATTTTATTAATTAGAAAAAAAAATTATTGGATTTTAGCAACAATTATTATTAACGATGAGTAAGGAATTTTATTATAAAAAATATATACTCATTAAACATTTTTTTTTAAACGGAGGTTCTTGAAAAAAATAGGAAAATTAATTTTAACCAAATTTAATGAAAAATTAGTAAATCTTTTCTGCGGATGATTTTTTTTTTCCGATCGTTTGATATCACGAATACCACGGGGATTACACTTCCGGTTTAGCAACTTGGACAGTTTTAGTTTACGCAAGTTAGCCTCCGTCTCGTCTCGCAGCGATGACGTGAGACCTTTGATCTCGGGATTGCGAGCTTTTCTACCGCTTCCATTCAGCGGCCGTCAGAACGGCATGTGATGTGCAATTTCCGGCGTGGGAGCTGCCCACAACTTCCTATCCTAGACAAGACAAAGTTTTCGAGCGAGAGCAATCGACAGAGAGACGGTGAACTGGAATTAGAAGTAAATTGTGTGCGCTAATTGAGATGATACATAACTGCGACCATTCGCTGACGTTCAACTAATTTTTTAATAAAAAGTGAAAAAGCTCCGTGCGGCTCAGACAATGAAATTTTGTTGCGTTGCAAAGGCCTTTTTTTTAATGCATATATTTTTACATTTGTTATTTATTACTAAGAAATAATAATTTTCTCACTAAAGCGAAAAATCAAAAATCTTGAAAATGAATAAAAAAGAAAAAAATTCGTCGTGACTGGATCCCCTTAAAATATGAGTCGATTAAAGGGCATAAATCGGCGCGGGTAATAACGGCAAAGCTATTTTGGGTAAACGGAGGAGCTTTGAAAATAATATTAAAACTTAATATTCGGAAATGGAATCGATTTAACTAAATGCTTGCCCAATTGCGGTTACGACTGAGTTGTCCCGACAACAATCCGATTTATTCCTAAATGTCTGCCTCCAGTTATCAATGAAATATATCATTAAGGGAAATAACGTGATATCCTAATGAGAGTCGACGGAAGTAGGTGGAACAATTGTTTCGTACCTATATTCTGACTAATGCTCGTAAATCCATCCCCGAGCATCACGTTTGAACCCCTCGTAACAGGTTTATGAGCATTCCGAACAGGCTGTCAAGGTGCGCCCTGCTGTTCGGTTCGTCCTGCAGTTTCTATATGTATTTACCTGTGTATATGTATGCTTTATACGTCGAGTTCTAGTGGGTTATGTTGGCTTGTTCACCAGGGGGTTGTAACGCGGATTTTATCGTTGTCGGCTGTCTCGTCGAGCCTCGTCGAACCACGTTTGCAAATTTCCGTATATCTATATACCGATTTTCCGCATGTGGCGTGCATAGGACTAACGCGGACACGTTCCAAGTGGTACATTTCCCTCCGTACGCATGAATTTCATCAGACTGTTGGGTCGTTGATCCGGGGGTCGGTCGTCGGTATTCCGAATCAATTTAACCCTTGGAATAAATATTGTTTATGGGAATTTGCAGGTTGGTAGTAATGTTGAAGTTGTGCGTTCGGTTCTCGGCCTTAAGAGGGGTGGGATATTGGAAATTTCGTATCTTTCGAAGGGTAGACGTTGGACGAAATTTTCTTCTTCAGTATCGCATGATTCGATGTGAAGAATCGGGGAAAAAATTGACAATGAGACCTGACCACCGCAACGCACCCCTAGCGAGGGGTGGAATCTTTAAATTTTTGGGGCTTTTTCGGGTTAGGGATTTTTCGAAATGTTATTCAGTAGAGTTATTTATCTCTGTGAGAAGAATCGTAGAAAAAATCGACAACGTGCCCCGACCCCCGGAAATCACCCCTAGCGAGGGGTGGAATCTTTGAATTTTTGGGGCTTTTTCAGGTTAGGGATTTTGAGAAATTTTCTTCAGTAGAGTTATTTATCTCTGTGAGCAGAATAGTAGAAAAAATCGACAACGTGCCCCGATCCCCGGAAATCACCCCTAGCGAGGGGTGGAATCTTTGAATTTTTGGGGCTTTTTCAGGTTAGGGATTTTGAGAAATTTTCTTCAGTAGAGTTATTTATCTCTGTGAGAAGAATCGTCGAAAAAATCGACAACGTGCCCCGACCCCCGGAAATCACCCCTAGCGAGGGGTGATTTCTAAACCTTAGACTCTGCACACAGGTGCCCCAAATTAATTTTTTACAAACTTTTATCCTATTAAAAATAAGATAAAATAAAATATATAGAATTTCACCATGAACAGATATAATTATTTTTTAAATTAATATTTAAATTTTTTATAAAACGGACTGGCGATGACGAATTTTGATAGAGGAAAATAAATGTGCATTGTTTCCTTACATGAAAATCTTGCGAAGGGAATTGTCAAAGGGTTAAACTCATAAGTACTTTGACTGCAACGAACTCGTGCGGCATAATATAACTATAACAATGTGCTTTGCTAACTGTATGCAATTATTGCCGGAAAGTGGATGAAAGCTCGTGGAAGGGGAAGGGATGAGGTCCTTTTCGAATGGTACAGAAGCAGAAGGGTAAACTTCGACCTGCTCCATTATGCCGCACGACGTTCGGTGATTATATTACCGAATATTGCAGGTGCGGAAAACGCACGTACGCCGCCTACAATATTCACGTTCGGTGTATACTCTTCAACAAAGGCTAACGCAAATTTGACTTTTCAATTAAAATCTCATTATGCACGTAATCGAAATGGTAAATACGCGCCACTGAACGAAATTATGGCAATGATAGCGTTAATAATATTTAAAACAAATATTTAATTTGTTACGTAATCACGGTTATCGCAATTATCTATAGAACGTTATTTATTTATCAAGTCCGCGGGAATATAACAAATATTAACCTCTTCATTATCTTCAATCGTCGATTTTTTATTTTTCGTATAAATATCAATAGTGAAACTATCAATTTTCGGTGTATCAATAAATATTTGATTTCGCGGTTAATAATGGAGGTTTGCTTGTATGTTGTTGTTTAAATTTTCGATAAATAAATTATTCGTACCTTCACGCCCTGCGAGGCCCGCGCACAGGAAATCTGTAACAATCAATAATTTTTTCGATAATCAATCATAAGAAAAAATATTAATAATTGTATAAAATTGTTACAAAATTCATGTGTAAAACAATATGAAAAATTATCATTTTGCAAAATCAAACTTTTCAGCATCTTCCGCATTATCAATTATTTTCAATCGAGATTCCTTCCGCGTATTTATTTATTTATTTATTTGCCATTTTTTAAAAATCAACAGCAAGATCCTTGCGCTTAATTGTATCGTCATTTTTTATTATTCGAAAGCTCCTCGAAGCCCGCAAATAACAAAAAGGCGACAATATGTCCACACGGTAGTTGCAAGTCAACAGACTATTTTTTGCACCGTGGAATATTCATTCATCACGTGAACGCACGCGGGACGTTGAATTACACGCCGACTCTTCATGTACTGCGGTCCGCAGTTGTGTTTGCAGAGAAAATGCACAACCGCGTTACGTCCAACGACTATGCACTCACTGCAACAGTCAGCGCTATATTTTATCTCTTCCAGTGCAGACATAGATCACATAATTCTGTTCGCAGCTTTATATGCGTACTCCATTTTTATTTTCCATTGTTTTTTATTTTTATTTTTTCGGTTCATGTACTTTTTCAATACGAAAATGAATGATAATAAAAATCGTTGCGTCTATTCACATTTCGAGGGACATTTATTATTTTTATTCTTTCGAAAATTATATTTCCAACAAATGACAAAAAAAAAGCTCGATTTTTTAAGTGCCAAGATAAAAAAAAAATTATTAAAAATTCACTTCTCTTTAATGATGCTTCAATTCAATTTTTACTGTCTCGTATTATTATTATCGCACCCAAAAATTAAAAAAATCTTTAATTTTTAACAATTAATTTTTTTTTGTTAATTTTACAGTCCACTGTTATTATAATTGCCTGAAAAAATTGAAAAATCTCAAATGGTTGATAGTAAATTTGAAAAATAATTTCTTTTACATTCCCCCATCATTATTACTGCACCCAAAAATCATTCAATCTTTAATCTTCAATAATGATTTTTGAAAAATATTTTTAAAAAATTTTCTCTTATTATTTCCGGAAAAAAAAATTTATTTATTTATTTTCCAATCGATATTCGAGGATAACTATGTCGTAACTCGATGGAAGTGCACTCAAAATACGCAGGTGCACTCGGCTCGTAACTGCGCCACTAAACCTTGGTGAACGCCCTTATATTTAACTCTTTCGGAAGAGCCACGAGGAGCACAGTGCATGCACAGGGTGAAAGGGTGTACGTGGCGTAAAGACGTGTATTATGCACGAGAATAGCCGACGCGCCGGTCGGTCTTAGAGATTAAGGTAAAAACGAAGGGGTTTGCGAAAAAGCACGAGCTTTTTTTTTTTTTTTCACCGGCGTGTGCGTTGTCAATGTGTGCAAGCTCCGCAAGTCCACGACTTTCCTCCGCGTACGAAGTTAATGCATGAGGTGGGTGGAGAAAGGGTAGAAATTCCCGAGACTGCATCGAATATTCAAGGGGTCGGTGGTACCTTTATTTTTCTCGAGTTACTTCAATGCATTCAGCGGAAAAATAAAATAAAAATAGCCGAGCAAGAAAAATCCATGAATGGTTCATCCGAACCTTCGAACACAATGGACCATAAATTCCAGCCATAAACATTTTATTTTTCGGACCAAAGGAAATTGGAAATAAAAACAATATTAAAATGGGCGCATTCGGAAACAGGAAATTGGCGATTTTATTTTATCGGAAATTATTCTTTTTTTTTTCCTTCGATGAGGAGTCCTTATAATTAAAAAAAAATAACTTTTTTGTATCCATCCACAAAAAAAAATCCTTCCGGTCAATTCCGAAGAGAGGAAATAATTATTTTATATTTTCTCTTCGCTAAAATTTCTCTATAACAAAAAATGACTTTTTTGGGTACATTCCCAAAAAAAAAAAATTCTTCGGGTCAATTCTGAAGGGAGGAAATTATTATTATTATTATTATTTCTTCACTGAGGAAAAGAAATGTCCTTTTAATTGAAAAAAAAAAAATTTTTCATCGACTCCTTCTCCCTAATCTCCCTTGTCGTAAAAAAATATTAATAAATGACAAATGTATCGATTGATTTTTGACCGGTTTACAAATTTTTTTCCACCGAGTGTGAAAAATGCGAGCTGGCAATGAGAAAATTGAGATCGACTGGTGGGTTAAGGTGCAAGTGGAAGTGGAAATGGAGGGTAATTTTGGGGAGACGCAACGCGGAGACTGAGGGTAGATGGAAGCTGAACCAGAGGCGGAAACTAACCGAGCAAGAGAACTTGGATTTTCGCCAACATTCGAAGCTGGCGTGTACCGATATTACCTCGGTAAACCGACGGCGAGTACCGAGAGGTATGTGCACGTTCATACGGGTCATTCTCCGTCGAATGGTCCATTTATCGGGCATCTCCACTCCGGTCATATTTATTAGGTCTACGATTTTTCGACCGATTTTTTAATCCACTATCCAAAAATCACAATTTTCTTCTTGATTTTTTAAATGACCATAACTCGAAACCTTCGAGGCCCAAAACAAAATAAAAGATGTAGTTTTGTCTCAGCTTTTCAATGGGCCATTCCGAATAAATTTCACACTCCGGTAATACCGATTTTTTACCGATAAACTGGGAAATTTTTGTTTTTACAAAACCGAATATTTCGTTTTCGCCGAAAAAATCGGTTTTACCGGAATGTGAAAATTATTTTGAATTTTTGATCGAAAAGCTGACGCAAAATTACGACTTTTATATAGAGACATTTTTTTTTTTTTTGGGACTTCAAATTTTTGAGATATCTGGACTTGGAAAAAAATGGGTTTTTTGAAAAATCTGACGAAAATTTGAAGAGTGCTTTTTTGGGCCTTCGATAAATGTGACCAATTATTCGCTGGATCTGAAGTAGCCGGGAAAAAAATTGGCCACTTGACACAGAAGGACTCGTATGCACATATACATACCGCATGTTCGTAGAGTACATGAAGTTGAAGAGACTTGGACCACCCTCGAGTGCTCTTAAAGTCAAATCGTCGATAAGGCTGCGAAGTGAAGGCCTCAAGAAATGGTCCCTCTCCTTTTGATCACGTGAGATCATTTGCGACAATAAGACCCTCAAATTCCCTCGCCCTTTAATTTTCTTTCCCACAGCTTCCGGCATTCTAACGTCTGAAGTACACTAGAATGGTAGCAAAAGTCTTATCTGCAATTGTCACCGTTATCACGAAAAAATTGATGAATTTTCATACTAATTAATGAATTTAATTAAATTCCTCGTAATTAGTTAGTCCAATTTCCATGGCATTGTGAACTATTGAAAATTAAAACATGTGATAAAAGATAACATTTTTTGTTGAATATGAAAAATAGCGAGGAAATAATTTTTCCATATTTCCTGCTCATAATACTCCAATTTTCATTCGTCTCAATTATCTCACAGCAAATGAAAAAACGTGGTGAAAAATAATAACCCGAATTGCACATGAAAATGAACGAGGAACACGACACCATAAATTTCATTATTTTCAATAATCTCACAGCAAATTAAAAAAATTCGTGAGAAATAACATTTTCCCTTGGATATTAAGAAAAACGAGAAAATAATTTTCCCACAAATTCGATTTATTTATTGGAACAAGATTTTCTCTTAAACACAAGAAAAATTATGAACAAATTATTTTTTTAAAAATAAATTTAAAAAAAAAAGAGTAAAATGAAGGAAAAAATATAGAACACTTTTAATACTCTCCCAAAATTAAAAAAAAAATACAACAAAAAACGTGTGAAATGTAAAAAAAAAACGTGATGTTAGATTTACTAAATAGCTTGACCGAATGGCAGGAAGAAAAGAAAAATCTTAGAGAAAAAAAAAAGGAAAAAAAAAAGGAGTGCACGAGGTTATTGCTACAATTGTGTGCCCCCGAGAATGGTCTGGAGTTAAGATGTTAAGGGGGATTGGGGGTCGTTTCGGGGCGCAAGCTCTTCTGTACGGCTCGGCAGTGTGCTAACAATTGGCCGGAAGGGACATTAACTTTAACTGGAGCGGGATGAGTGGCCACCAAAGCTCTGCAAACGTGCAACCACCGCCGATTATAAGGGATGAAAGGAAAGCACAAATTGTGACCCGGTCAAATTTACGAGCACGTGCAAAAAAATTCTCGACTTGTCAAATCGTTCTTTCAACTTTTCCTCTTGCGAGAAAACTTTTCCGATCGCGCCAACCGCAGCATGACCGAAACATTTTTATGGGGTAGTTCGAATGTTATAAAAAGTTTAAAATAAAAAATGGTTGCATAAAAATGAAAATATTTGGAGTTGAAGATGAAGCTATAAATTTTAAAAGCACCGGAACTAAAAATGATATGCTTCGCAAAAAAAAAAAAGAGATTCAGTTTAATCAATAAATTTGTGTGCGTTATTAATTTATTAATTTTATTAATATAAATTCTTTTCGTATATTCATACAACAATTGTATTTCAAATTCAATTATTTTTTGTTATTATTTATTTTTTAATCAATTATGCAATTATCGACAAAAGTAAATATTGCTTGCAAATAAAAAATTGTATTTATGGTGAATAAAATTCTGCAGCAATGAAATTTTATTTTCCAAAACCTAATTTTTTTTCTTTCTTTTTTTTCGAGTTTTGCGATCTCATTATTATTTTTTTTTTCTGTCGTTGGAATATTTATCTTTACGGTTTTTAGGCGCAACTATTTTTTTTTATGATGACAAAATATCCCGCCGGTTATTCGCATCGCATTTTTCCTGGATTATTTACATTTATTCATTTCTTTTTTTTTTTTTTTAAATATCCAGTCAACGTCATATTTCTACGCAGACGGCAAAGCGCCGGACGCGTTAGCATACTATAATACAGACTGCAGTGTTGAAAAAAGCATGGCCCCTCATAGTACGAGCTTATGCTGACGCTGGCTCAGCGAATAAATAAATAATAAATAAGTGCGGAGAGTCGCGTGGACACCCCGAGCTTTTTTCCCCATTTTTTGCACATTTATCTCGACTATCTTTACCGTCCACTGTACTGTTTTATCATTTTTTCAAATTTCCGCTTAAGGAAAAAATATTTTTGCAAAAACAACAGTGAAATTTCTAATAAATTTATATATAAAACAAAAATTAACAATGAAATTGTAAAAAAATGGCAGTGAGTTCGTCAAACGTGAAAAAATATTTATTAACGTAATTATTATGCCTGATGTGGTTTAAATATTTGAAAAATGAACATAACAAAAATTATGATCCGCAAAATATTTTTGCAAAAACAACGTGAAATTTGTAACAAATTTATATTTAAAAAAAAAAAATTAACAACGAAATTGTAAAAAATGGCAGTGAGTTCGTTGAACGTGAAAAAATATTTATTAATATAGTTATTATGCGTGATGTGGTTCAAATGTTTAAAAAATGAAAATAACAAAATTGTAATCCGCAAAATATTTTTTTTTCGCTTTCTTTGAGAATTAAATTATTGTTTTTTTTTTTTTTTCATCCAACTTTTGATTAAAAATGTTATAAATTCGTAAGAACTCGGGACAAAAAGTACAGAGAAGCTTTCGAACGAGCCGCGGAGCTTTCCCAAAGACCGTCCATTTTATTTTACAGAAGAAACTCGTCCGCTGGAGAACTTGATGCTGGAATCGTGTGAAACAACTTCAATGCGAGCTCCGAGCCCGACTGGGGAAAAAAGATAGAGAAAAATTCTGTGCAGTACGATTAAATGGAAGCTCCGGGTTAAGCTGCTTCGAAAGACTGCTTTTTTTTCACGGGCTCTGGTCCCACGTACGCCTCTGCGTGGAAGAAAAATTTTTGCGAAAAAAACTGTGACCTCAAGTAGAGGCAATGAGAGCGAGAATTCTCCGCAAATTCTTTCGCCCGACACATCCTTTCCTTATTTCCGCTTTCCACTTTTTCTGCTAGATTTTATAAAAAAGCACAAAAATTACTCCAAGTATACTCGAATTTTACGAATTAATTTTTTTAATTCAATAATTTCACTTGAAATTATTACGTAGCAACGAAGTTGCAATTAATTTTCGTTTTAGCTTGCAACAAATTTTAAGGGTGGGGGGTGCTAATTTTTTTTCATATAGCAGTGCATTCGATGCGTAATTTGTGCAAATTACAGATTTTTCGAACATAAATTAGTCCTACAATAAAATATTTACTGCGACAATCGAAAAATTCCATGGATTTCAAATAAAAAATTTCAACCCCCTTGGGGGGAGGGAAAAATCTGAAAAAAATTCAGGACTTGCTCTTGTTTGTTTGGAACAAATTCCACGAGTGGGAGGGTTAAAATTCTATGAGATCCCGATTAACGATCGCCTCAATGCGTACGCAGATCAGATCGCACATAAATCGTCTCGTGAACGCAACACCTGCTCCACCCCCGCGACGTTTTACGATGAATATGCTCGAGCAACCATGTATTACGATATTTGAGCAATGGACGACACTGCGAATATGGCGGAGGGTGTTATTGCTTCTCGGTCTGCTACTCTTATGTCGTTCCTATACTTGGCCATGCTCGAAAGAGCCTTTTTCCGCCCGATCGTCATTTCTCCCTCCCTTTTCATCCCCTAACGCCCGGACACATTTATTCTCCTTCCAACGATTTACTTTCGCTTTTTTTTCCACCGCAAATAAAATAGTTATCAAGAACGATAAGGATTTTTTTTTAAATTCAATAATTCAATTTTTTTTAATAATCAATTTATTTTATGACTATATAAAAATTAATAAAATCAATCTCTTTTTTATTTTTTTTTTAAATTTAAATAGAAGAATTTTTGAGTTTACAAAATGACGAAATAAAATGAATTTATTATTAATTGCCATTATTAATCTGCCTAATTAAAATAATTGAAGCAATCAATGCATTCGATTAATTAATTTATTTGTAATTTATTTTTTGTGATGAAAAAAAAATGTAGACCTGCTGTACATTTTATGTTTTAGGCACACACGATAATTCGTTTTTATCGTTTTTCAAAATTCACGTCACGACGGAAGCTCACCGTGCATACAATCCTTTGAAATAACAGGTTTTAGGGATGTGTGGTTTTTCGGAGCTTTCGGCATTATACTTATCGCTTTTCAATCGCGAGTTGTTTCGCGACACTCTCGTTCTCGCCGTTTCTCTTTGCCTGGGCTTGAACCCTCGATTCTTGGAAAAGTTCCAAAAGCTCTGGCGGAACAAACGTGTTATCACGCAACAGCAAACATGACAGATGGTAAAATAAATTTGCATAACTTGCCCAACGTATCAACCATTTTTCCTACTTCGTGCAAAAGTTTCGCTTTTGCCACTTTTTTTCATCGAGATTTTCAACACTTTTTTATTAGGTTCCAAAAATATTTTCATGATTTTTATCAAAATTTCAATATCTTATCCAAATTTTCATGTTTTATTCAAATTTTAATATTTCATCCAAATTTTAATGTTTAATTCAAATTTCAATTTTTTATCAAAATTTTAATATTTCATCCGAATTTCAGTATTTTATCCAAATTTTAATATTTCTTCAAAATTTTCAATAGGTTCAATATTTTTTGAAAATTCTCAAAATTTTCAATATTGCCAATTTTCCTTTATTATTTTATGACGACGAAAAAAATCCGGTAAAATTCAATTTATATGTGTATTAAATTATTTTCTTTAAATAACCATGGAAAATAAAAAATGGTGCATTGCTTCGTAATTTCGAAGAAAAATTTTAACAACGAAAAATATTTTAGAACAATCGTTGGAACGCCTGGTAAAAAAATTGGGAAATACTGCACTTTGGAATTACGTGACGTTCGCTCTATCTGTCACTACTCGTGGTGGTCGAGGCGAGTGGGAGGAAGCTTTTCACCCCCAAGCTGCACTGCACTTGCAGAGAACCCATAGTTGCAGCGGCTTTCAAGCCCAGCACCAAGTGTATCGATAAAACATCTCTGGAGCTCGATAAATCGCGTGGTTCGTTGACCCTCCTTTTTTTTATCGTAACAATTTTTTTTTTTTTCTTTATTTTCTTTTCTGTCAAGTTCTGCAATCCCTCGAACTACTTTAACAGCGACCCATTATTTTGCGAAAGTTTTTTAATTGAAAACTCCGTACCTTACAAAAATGTTTAAACTTTCGAATTAGAAAAAAAAAAAGTAATTATTTTTTTTAATCGGAAAAGAATGTAATGCAATAAGGGATAATAATTGAGATTGGAAAAAGAAAGTAATAGGATTCGAAGTTTTTTTTTAGGTAATAATAAAATGCAATAAGGATAATAAGTGAGATTTGAAAAAGAAAGTAATGGAATTCGAAGATTTTTTTTAGGTCAAATAAAAATGCAATACTGAACAATAATTGAAATTTACAAAAGAAAAGTAGTGAAATTTGAAGTTTTGTTTTGGATAAAAAAATATAATGAAACAAGGGACAATAATAAAATGAATATTCATTGATAACGATAAAACGAAAGTGATAATTGAATGGGCGGATTGCTTTTTGATATAGATGAATAAAATTTGAAAAAAAAATTTAATAAGCGTCGGAAATAAAATTTGAAAAAAAAAAAATTCTTTCTGACAGTCTTGGAGGTAATCTTGTGCTGGTTGTGTCTTCTCGAGAACCAGAGTCGAAAGCTTCCGTGAAAACGACCTCCTTTTGAAAATACTGATGGGAGCCAGGCAAGTAGACTGATACGGAGTTCCGATAAGAAACCGCAGAAGCGATTTAAGGAGGAAACCGTAAAGCCGAGCTCTCATAGTTAGAAACTTGGTGGTCATGCTCAACACGCAGTATATATGGCGCATTCCATTGCAAATCGTTACTGTTAATTTCAAATTTCACAAGTTCAAAAAAAAAAAAAAAAAAATTTCACTAGTTTCGATCAAATCGGATCATTCCTTCAGGAATATTAAAATTATTTTTTTCAATATATTCAATATTTTCAATATATCTAATATATCCAATATATACAATATTTTTTCATACATTTATGAACCAAAAAATTTTCCAGAAAATAGTAGAAAAATGAAATAGAGTCCAGTAAATTCCAATAAATCCACCAAATGTAATAATGACTTTTCTGACTACCAAATTGGAAAAAAAAAAAAAATGTCAGACTACTAATCGCAAAATAATCGGCTCTTTTTGTGAATTCTGACATCAGGTCGGTAGAAGAAATCTCCAGCTGGTGTGTATTCGGAAACTGGTTGGCCAAAACGTCAAGTACGTAAACTATACTTTGCAGAGAACGAAGCACCGGCGTGAGACGATGGTACAGGAAATGAAAGAGCGTGAAGAAGAGGGAGTGGAAAGAAGTGAGGAAACAGAGGGAAAAAAGGAAGGGGAGGGAAAGTGGAGAAGCGGGATCGTCGGCTCTCGACGGCGTAAGAAGACTTACAACCAAGGAAGAGGAGAATTCCCGACGGTCACGTCACAGAGCTTTGTCACCTGGTTAACGGAGCATTTTTCCTCAGCGAAGAAACCAACGTAGCACCTTTACTTTTGTTTCGCTTCTGGTGCTGCCCTCTAGTGGTAATAGTCTGTGCACTCCATAATTTTAATACTCATTTTGGAGAAGATTTAAAAAAAAAATTGAATGTACGATTTTTTGGGCATTTTGTTAGCAACGAAATTCTGGTATTAATAATAATTACATTATTAATAAATTGTTACGTAAATATTTTTCAATTTTTTTTTTCGCGATTTGTCAATTTGCCAATTTTTATTATTGTTATTATTATTGTTTTGTAAAATTACTTATTTGCATTTTTTGGTAAATTTTTGAATTTTTCCAAAAACTAAATCTCGAAATAAGAGGAAAAAAAGTTCGTTTAATTTTTTTTTTTTTTAAGTGAAGAAATAAAAAAAAAGTACGACCCAAATAATTAACCGGAGATCGATAAAAGGAAATGAGAATTTTTTCACTATTATTTCGCGATGACCTAAATTTCGGTGAATTAAAAAAAAATATTTCTTTCTATTTTTCTTTAAAACAAAGCTGCAAAGCTGCTAATTATTCCAGCTTATTACAAAGACATCAAAAGCTCACATTTTTCTTTTCTTGGTTTGGGGAATTTCTTTTATTTCAATGATTTTTTTTTTTGTGAAAAGCTCGGAAAGTGGAATAAACCATGCCCATGTTGGTACACATGGACAATGTCCATACGTTTTAACGAAATTGACGGATAGACGAGGCGAAACGACTTCTTTCCGAAAAACAATTGGGCCACGATTCGTTCATTAACGAACAATGGAAGTGCCATTGAAATTTCTGGCGAGCTTACAAGACCCAAATGGAATGGCTGGTCGAGCGCACGCCAACCAACACCACTTCCGGTGGTACGTGCACACCAGACCACGGGACAACTCACCCCTTCTACACTTGACAATCTAACCATGCACTGACCTCTTTCAGTCATGTAGATCCACGCGATCAACCACTGCGAGGTAAATACGAACCTTCTGACCATGAATTCAAACATTTCACTGGTGTTAATTTACTATAGCATTATTGCAAGAGCTCGTCATTTGGAACCTTGAAAATTTCACTTTCAATTATCATTTTTTTTTAAATAGTCAATGAGTATTTATTAGCAATACGTGGTGACGTGGATTCAAATTCATTTGGAGCTTGGATCTATTATTTTATATTGTATTGTTAGTCGACCGTTTTATTTATTTTTATTTATTCTATGATGTATTCTGTTGCCCAAAAGGACGAGAATAGCTGAATAAATAAAATAAAATACTTTATTTATTTTATCTTATTAATTGTAGTAGCAGTAAAAATTTATTGGTTTGTACACAGACATTTTTACATAAATTTGTGGTTGTTCATTTCTGTAGGATTTCATGTACAAAGCCAATGGGCCATCGACCGGGGTCCTTCAGCCCAATATTTTATTTTATTTTATTTATTTTATTTATTTTATTTATTTTATTTATTTTATTTATTTTATTTATTTTATTTATTTTATTTATTTTATTTATTTTATTTATTTTATTTATTTTATTTATTTTATTTATTTTATTTATTTTATTTATTTTATTTATTTTATTTATTTTATTCATTTTATTTATTTTATTTATTTTATTTATGTTAATTTACTTAATTTATTTTTTCGAATTAGCTCGTAATTTCAACGCCGCTCGAAAAAAAAGAAGCTCGTAAAAAGTAGTGGTGATATGTAAATGCAACACGTAAAATTGAATATTCCCTGAAATAAGGACCTACACATTTTCTAACGCTACGTGTACATATATACCCTGGAAATTTTCCAGGATGTACATAACGGTACTCCTAAAAGTGTCTTTCGCCCGGAAATGTAATTCGTCCTCTCGCTCGTCGATCTGCAGAGGGAAACTTGAAACTTGAAGCAAAAAACTTTCTGGACACCCTCGGGAATCGCTGGGGGGGTTGCATGAGGTATGAGGGCCGGGAGGGGGTCCGACTCGTTCAGGAGTTTAGGCTGTTCGCTCTCGGGATTTACGAAAATTGTGATCGACGAGCGGTTAGCACCTGTTCACTCCTTCGCTATACTATATGCACCGGTTCACCCTTAAGGTGTATAACTATACAGCTCTGATTTTACTTCCTGCAAGCTCTCGAGTATGACTATCAAGAAGTGAGATTAATCAAACATTTTTTTCTGCCAGCGTCGATGTTAAATTTCCCATTTTCCTGTCACATTTTCATATTCATATAAATTTTGCATTTTAAGGGCCCTAAATAATAAATTCCAGCGAAATTTTGCTATTTAAAAAATTTTTTTATTTTTAAATTTTTTTACCGGGGAAAAATGATCTACTTTTTGGGCATGCATAAGGAAAAAAGGGAAAATTGATTTTATTTATGGGAAATTAATTTTTCATTTTTCATCTCATCGCAATGAGATTTTAATTCGACATCGAATTTCCAGTTACCATTTAGTTTTATTAATATTTCATAGTGGTACTCAAATTTTCTCACGTGCTTTTGCTAATTCGCGTGACGCCGCGAATAATTCAATGCGATCTGTTTCATCGGGAGATAAGAGATACGAATATACGAATGGATTAAATTTCTCGCTTAATTTGATGCCGATAGGTAAACGAACGTTCGATCAGGGGAAAAGCTCGTATATGTGCTTAACAAGCTCAAGCGAAGCTCGGCAAAGCCTCAGACGGCCGCTGATTCATCGATTAATGTTCGGATTAATTGCAATTGACATTGGATGTAATAACTCCGGCTTTGAGAATATTATTGGAAAATATATCAAGGCGCGATTATCCGAATAAATAAACTCCATTTTTTTCTGTGAATCAAGTTCACTTATTCCGGGCAATTTAATATCGATTTCAAATTATCGGGACTGTAAAGATAGCCTTTTAATTAAGCTCGACAAAAATAATTTTCCGTCATAAATAGAAGAAAAAAATTTTTTCCCTATTTTCGTTCTCATTTTTATTAAATTTAATAATTGACTCAATTTATTCCAAAAAAAAATTTATAAAAAGCAAATGAAGGCAGATGAATTAATGAATAAATCGTGAGACCATTTAGCCATGATATGTGCCTCTTAAATCCAACATACTCGTTGCGACAGACAATTCCTCGCGAATCCCTTGACTCTGCATAATTTAAACTTTTCATTTATAACCCTATTTCCTAACAATCGAGTTTAAAAGTAATTTTCTTGATGAAAGTGGGCTTTCGGCGTTCTATTCGCAGCACGGAAAAACATTGGACTTAAATCAAGTATGCAAACAGTGTGAAATTGTAAAATATCATTTGATAGCTTGCCTCAAGATTCTACAGTGATAAAGTGCTTTGAAATTGTAGAAACTTTGGTACGTCATAACGTAATTCGAAACTCATTTTCTTATCAAGGGGCAACGATTGTACGTTTCCATCTTGCGCAAGGAAATGATTCTTCAGCCAATTTCGTTGGTTTCTAAACACGAGAGAGATCAAACATCGAGCTTTTACTGATTAGTGTTCGAAGACTTCAAGAAACGAAACGAGAAAGTAATCATTTTCTTTCTGGAAGTGCGTAACGATAAGAGAACCTTTCCTTCCACTTAAATGCACAGGTATGAAAAGGGCCACGACCAGAACGGAGTGAAACAAAAGAATAGCGCAAGATGAGTGACTGCATCATCTTTCTCTTCGTTGTCGTCGTCTCCGGTTTCCTCTTCTAATTACAAGTGGCGTCTAGCGCACCGCGTAACAAAGTGGAAAGGACAGCGTCTGGTTCGCTCGCGCTACAAACGAGAATTCTCTTCTGCCTGCCCGTTATAACACGTGTATATTAAAATTGATACATCAGATACATCGCTTATACCATAAAGATACTCAGGTAACTGGCGAAAAGTGAGAAATTTCAAAAGACATTTTTTGGGAGCCAAAAAACGATATTGATGCCAGTGACCCCGGTCACCTCTATATTCCTTCAGAAATAAGCTTTCAAAAGCTGCAAATAACGCATTTTTCCCCTACATTCCAATTATATCAATTGCAGCTTCATATTGAGCCTCCCAGAGCTTATTTCCAAAGAAATCCAGAGCTGACCGGGGTCACTGGCATCAATATCGTTTTTTCCACTTCCCGACCATCCTATTGAATCTTTTCGCTTTTTGTGACTCACACGACTATCTTTATGGTATAAGTGATCCACCTGCTGCGTCCCGGAAGTTAACACTCATTTACTTCCGGTGTAGTTCGAGAAATAGCGGGGTGGCTGAAGTTACACGCGTAAAACAGTGCACAATTACTTACGCAATCTACAAGGCCTGGTGAAGGGTCGCTAAAAAAACTATGGAGTTTGGTTTCGATTAACACAGTGTGTACCCGACTTACAATGTGGACGGATTACAGAGTATAATCAACGGAATATATTAAAGCAAAAACGTCGGGAAATGAGGATATGATAATTAATGCCGGTGAGCCTGATTTACAACCGACTGCGTACTGTGCACCACCACGCTACGATAAGCACCAGAGTGGGCGTGCTTGGAAAGCTCGCTACACAAAGTAGCTAATCCCGTATACCGAGGCAACTACTGTGTAAGTGACGCTTGTTTTTCAATCACGAGTTTCACGTTCCCCCGAGTACGCCTAATCGTTGATTCAAGCCTTTCCCGGTAACTCCGGTGCATGTGTAAACTAGCTCCAATGGTACGCACATCACGCACGCGCTCGTACAACCCCTTCGTTCACAAGCCCACAACCAATCGAGAGGCACGTCACGAGGTGGAACCGGAGTTTGGGGTAAAATCCGATAGCACGATGCACCACAACGTGTGTACTCACGATGCGTGCGCCACCATTTTCCCCCTCGCCCCCTCACCCCCTGCCCAACTAAATTCTATAGCATTGTTGTTTTCCTCTACTATAACACTATTTATAGAAGATAATAATATTGTCACGCCTATTGTCGCATAATTCGTCGTGACGATTTATCTCATAAATACTGTAATTCATGACGAGATTATTTTTTATCCGGACAACCAAAACAGATTAGTTTGTTGGCTTTAAAGATCTCCAGTGTGAAACATGGAAAATTATTTATTTATTTATTACAACAATTGGGAGGGTTTTCTATTAACGATATTTTCCATATTTTCTTCTTGATATAAAGAGTTTTTACAAATAAAAAAAATGTTAATAATTTTTAAGAATGAATGTTAAAAAAAAAATGTTTGGGAGATTTATTCTTTGACGGTCGTCGCGAAAAAAATTGTTGCACTATTTAAAGCAGTTTTGTTCCCAACTTAAAAATCTCGAAATATGATCATTTTTATTTAATTTTGGGATAGAGAATTTATTTGAAAATGGAAAGAATGGAAAAACAGATTATTTTGTTGACTTTAAAGATCTTCAGGGAAACAGGGAAAATTATTTATTTATTTATTACAACAATTCGGAGGATTTTGTATCAATGATATTTTCCATATTTTCTTCTTGATATAAAGAGTTTTTACAAATAAGAAAAAAAAATGTTTTTGAGAATGAATGTTTAAAAAAAAATGTTTGGGAGATTTATTCTTTGACGGTCGACACGAAAAAATTTGTTGCACAATTTAAGTTACAGTTTTGTTGCAAAATTAAAAATCTTGATGCAATTTTGGAATAGAGGATTTATTTGAGAATGGAAATACTGCAGCTTTGGTTGCAATCATTTTCCGAGCGATATTGTTCAATTTTATCGTATATATGTGCGTTTTAGCGTAGAACATGTTATTCGGGTATTCACGCCAAACGTACTTCCCAAAATCCTCACTAATCTTCCATTCAACGCGAATCCCCACTGATCCCTTTATACATTATCATCGTATTGCCTCTTACACGAGATGTGAAATTCATGAAACGATTTTTCTCCGCTTTTTTTCTCAGCGCATTTCAACGATTACCATGATTTTTTTTAGATTTCCATATCAGAACACTCGAAATGGTTCGTCCAAAATATTGGTTCGGATTTTATGGAATTTTGGAAATTTGAAAAAATTCAGATAATCGCATAAATTTTAGCAAAATTCTAATCACCGAGCCCAAATTTTGCAAGTAAACAAAATAATGTACATAAATAATTGTTCCTATTTTATTTTTGTATTTGAATCGATAAAATCATTTACTTGGAGGTACATATATATATATATATATATATATAGGGAAATATTTCCGTAGACAAAGTCGAATAGATTCAATTATGCCTGATTCGAGCGAATTAAATATTTAATTGCACCTGAAAAATATTTCTTCGTATACAATGAATAATGTAATTGAGGACAATTAAAATAGAAAAATTCGTTCAGTTAGTCGCTTAAAAATAAATCGGATACCAGTTTTATTTAAAAAACCCAGTTGATTGAAGCAATTAAATATCAACGACGTTTCAGTCATATTCTCCACATCGAAACAAATATAGTTTTGATTCAGTGATAAATTTAGTTAGTAAGATTGACGACATGATATAAATTCATATATTGTCTGACATTTTAATTGAATAATTTGATCGAAGCAGTTCAATACTTAATCAAAAATATTAAACATTTTATTTTTCTTACAACAAAACAACCCATTAAATTTATAATTTTTTCAAGTAAAAGGCTTATCTGAATATTTTTCATTCATTCGAATATTTCCAAATAAACCTTTTATTTGAATATTTGCAAATGAGCTCTTTATTCGAACATTTACAAATGAATCTTTTATTTGAATGTTTCCAAATAAGCATTTCATTTAAATATTATCAAGTAAGCCCTTTATTCGGATATTTTCAAATAAGCTTTTTATTCGAACATTTGCAAATAAACATTTCATTTAAATATTTTCAAGCAAGCCCTTAAAACGAATATTTCCAAATAAGCCCTTAAACCTTTAAATTTCCTTAATTCAATAAATGTCAATAAACCGGTAAACAAATTAAAAAAATTATTTAAATATTTAATTCCTGACAAGTAAAGTAACCGGAAAGTGAGGGGAGGGGAGTGATTTCTCACCTGGTTCCTCTGTCTCAAGGTCAGGTCAGTGGGCCGCGTTGCAAAACGTCGCGATGTTGTCCGAGTCGTGTTATTCCTTCTATCTCTCTCTCTCTCTCACTCCCTTCGTCACTTATTGTTAGTCATAACTCAGCGCGAGCGGCTCTCGCTTGCGTATACCAATAGCGGCTGCTCGCCGCGAGAATCACGAGCAACAGCTAAGAGAGAAGCGCCTATCACCACCACAGCTTCTCGCACAGTGGCCAGCGCAGCAGCAGAAGCAGCTCGTAACCGCAGTTACACATCAGACACGCCAGAGAGCGTGTTATCACATCCGGCACAACAAACAAAACCCAACGCACAATATATTTCCCTTGATAAATGACGAAACGCTCGTTTTTCAATCACTTCACAAAATGAAAAAACACAATTATCCATAAGTGCATCTGCAGACGCAATTAATTGTTAATTAATAATCACTTGATTATCTTGCCCGTCACTCGATTTTTTGTTTTTTGTATTTTTATTTTTTTATATTTTATGTCACTTGTGATGTTTTTTGTTATTTTTGTTATTGTTGTTGTTGTTGTTGTTGGTAGTGGTTGTGGTTTTTGTGGTTTAATGATGATAATTGTTGTAAAAGGGTTATATTGTAATGCATAAGAACCGGAAGTCGAGGCGGACGACGACGACGACGACGAGGATGCGAGTTACGATTTTTGGGCGCCACAACGACGACGACCTTCTGCCCGGAATCCTTAAGGGGGATGAGCCCGGCCTCGCCTGGCCTGCTCGAGCTTCGTCGAAGAACTGGCGGGATCTCCCTCTCCTCTTCCCTCGAAAGCTCCGCGCTCTCGCTCTTTTGATGGCGAAACACGCAGGCTTCCACCCACGAGTCGAGGGTGGGAGGCGGGCTCGGATGTGGTAGGGGATGCTAGAGTCGAGCGACCCCTAACGCCCCGCGATTCCCTACTACAATGGACGGGCATGGGCTCTTTCTGCCTCAAAAGGGACGCGAATGCTTTTTTCAAAGCCTCGGAAAAGCTCGGGGATCGCAAGTTTTGCGGATGTGGCTTTTCTCAAACACCATTGTCGTCATTTTTTTGTCTGTAGTTTGCGTTGGAAAAATGTGAAATAATTTTTCAACATTCTTGATACTCGACGCTAAGCTAGAAATAATAATGACGCCATTTTGATATGTATTTTTTTAAATTAATTAATATAATTTATTTTTCATAATTATTTTTTGACTAAAGTATGCGACAGAAAAATCTGAAATAATTTTCCAACATTCTTGATATCCTGCGCTAAGCCAAAAAAAATAGGGACGCCATTTTGACGAACCCGAAAACAAAATGGCGCTCCTGACGCGAGATAACTGCGTAATACACTATTCTACCACCCTCGCCAGATCATAATTATGTTTTATCCAAAGTATGCGACAGAAAAATCTGAAATAATTTTCCAACATTCTTGATACTCTCCGCTGAGCCAAAAAAAATAGTGAGCCCATTTTGACGAACCCGAAAACAAAATGGCGCTCTCGACGCGAGATGGCTGCGTATACACTATTCTACTACTTTCACCAGATCATTATTATTTTTTCTCTAAAGTTTGCGACCGAAAAATCTGAAATAATTTTCCAACATTCTTGATACCCTGCGCTAAGCCAAAAAAAATAGGGACGCCATTTTGACGAACCCGAAAACAAAATGGCGCTCTCGACGCGAGATGGCTGCGTATACACTATTCTACTACTTTCCCCAGATCATTATTATTTTTTCTCTAAAGTTTGCGACCGAAAAATCTGAAATAATTTTCCAACATTCTTGATACCCTGCGCTAAGCCAAAAAAAATAGGGACGCCATTTTGACGAACCCAAAAACAAAATGGCGCTCTTGACGCGGGACGTCTGTATAGTCCGCTGCTTTGATAGTATATACGGCAAAGCGAGTGTCCGCTGTAGTACGGTCTTACTACTACTACTACGGAAGGGAATCTGACATCTCGCCGTAGCTTTCACCACTACAGCAAGCAGCCCCGGCGAAAGCTGCCGGTAGTGGGTGGGTCCTAACCTAACCTCAAGCAAACGGGGAAAAGCTCGCCCCTCTCGCGCACTATGGAATCGCTTTTCCGCGCTTCTCTCGTGCTTCCACCAGCACCAGACTCTATCTCCTGCTCAGGGTGACTGCACTGTAGGTGTGCAGTGCTACTACACCAACGGGTTCCTGAGGGTTCACTAATACGACGAATACCACTATTGTTTCTGGCTTTCCGCATATTCCTAGCTATCGGGTACTCTTTCCAGAGCAAAAGCCCTTAACCCTTTCCAACCCGACTGCCTCTGTAAGATACAAGTACCAATTTCCGGACGTGTCCCAGTTTCCGGACACCTTCCGCTTTATTTCACTTTATCACGAATATTTATTATCAGAAAGCCAAAACTACATTTTTTTTTACATTGCTTATTTTCATTCAGCTTTTCTTTTTTAAAACAGGCTTTTTTTCAGAATTCTACATTTTTTTTATTTACGAAATAAAATAAAGTGATGAAAAAGTAAAATGAATTCCAAGGCGAAGCAAAAAACAGTATTTTTCAGCCAAGGATTTTTTTTTTTTTTTTTTTTTTTTCGGATAAAAAAAATTGCACTTTTATTTCTCTATATCGGAAATACGTCGCTCTTTTTGCCCCACCGTTATTCATGTACGGTTTGGTGTTCTATGTCGCTACGTTTTCCACCCTCATTCCCCCTTTATGTCTTTACCACCCTTGCGTGGTTGCGCACACATTGTCTTCTCTATTCAGAGCATCTCGGTATATCAGCTAAGGCAGAATCATTATACCGGATACAGTATAACCCCCATTCCCATCCTCCAATCTTATCGTTCGCAGGAACGTTAGGCGGGAACTGGTTGCAAGAAACGCGTACCCCTGGGAACGCGTTACGACGCCTAAAGGATAACAGAACGTGGATGAGATTGCGGTGATCTTTCAGAGAACGATAACATCCTCTCGCATAGCGCATACATTTTATAGCCAGCGAAAAACGCTCGTGCAAGCGCAACTGTAAATGGCGACATTGCAATTTACTACAGGGGCACGTAAAAAGACTCATTTCGAGTTTCACTTGTGAATTGATGGCTCTTGAATTTCCCGAATGCTTTATGGTTTTTATTTTTATTTTATTTTTTTTTACTGCATTTATAGGCGTTTAGTTTTAGTAATAAAATATGATTTTTTGTTTTACGATAAAAAAACCTGAGCGTTAATTTTTTTCTTATGTTTTTATTTACAGAATAATAATTTTTAATCTAATAATAAAAATATATATTTATTTTCATTGATAACTGTTTTTTTATACGTACGTATTTTCGAGCGGCTTGAGCGTTTCAAATTAAGTTTTTACAGCTCGAGCAAGGCTCAAAAATGGTACGCCGAAGATCGTACGATGACTGAAACAAAAAAACAAAAAAACGTGGTTCTAATAGCCGCGCGGTGGATGCAAACGTAAACTGAGCTCTCTCGAGCGTTCAAATTACCCGCAGATATGCCTCGAAATATCTCGACCAATTACAAAGATGGACTGGCTTCGGAGACTCTCCGGTGGTGGCGCGTCGGGCGCTGAAAAAAAGTGCAAACAGGAAAATCGCCCCACTGGCAGTCTCTCTACTCATCTCTGAGAATACACATCAGTGACGGGAATCTTGCGATATTTCGATATATATTCGTAAATACTTTCTCCAAAAACCTGTTTTATTAGTTTATTTATTCATATAAAAACTCCAAAACTCATAATTACGGTAAATGAGCGGCGCGCCATTGCGAATAAAAAAAAACTAGCCGGAAGCCGAACAGCTGTTCCGAAAGTGAGGTTATGTTCGATTGTGTACACCGCTGAAGCAGAAACAATAGTTTTTCTGGTGCTGCAAATTTGTTGCAAAAAAAACAGTTTCTCGAGTCGAATATTATGTCGAAGGCTGAAGGATCAAAAAAAGAGAGGAAGGATAAGGAGGGGAAGGATGGGGAAAAACCCATCGTCGCTAAAACAGCTTATGACTTACAACGACTCAAACTTATGAAACTTATGAAAAATCCTGTAAGTATGAATTTGGAAAAAATGGCATCTATAAATTATTGTTATCTTTATTTAGGAAAAAAATGGTCCATAAATTATTATTATTTTTATTTCGGAAAAAAATTGTGCATAAATTATTTTTATTTAGTAAAAAAATTGGCCAAAATTATTATTATTGTTATTGAGGAAAAAATTTTTCTATAAATTATGATTATTTCTATTTAGGACACAAATTTATGTATAAATTACGATTATTTTTATTTAGGACTAAATTTGTTTGTGAATTATAGTTATTTCCGCTTAGGAAAAGAAATTTACCTATAAATTACGATTATTTCTGTTCAGGAAAAGCCAGTATTGTTGCCGGAACGACCTAAATCAAAGAACTCGCCGTCCGTCCCAGAATTTGTGAGAAACGTAATGGGCAGCAGCGCCGGAGCTGGAAGCGGGGAATTCCACGTCTACCGGCACCTGAGACGGAAGGAGTATTCCCGCCAGAAATTTATCCAGGAGAAAGGAAGAAAGGTACGAAACTGAATAAATTATCCCATGAAAAAGCCCACATTTTTAATACATTTTAATATATCAGTGTATGCATTAAAATTTCCTGTGCATGCGAATTACATTTTCAAGTTCATTTTTGTTCCCAGTCGATTTATCAATCGACAAATCTCTCAATTAATTTAAGAACATCATCAAAATTTGATAGTTTTTGTCATGTAATTACCGGATTATCACAGAATTATCACAGTAAATTTACAACATTTTTGAACAATTGTTCATATATCAATTGCCAAAAATTTTGATGAGTTTTTTTTTTTTTTTTTTTTTCTTCTATTAAATTTGAGGTTTTTTCATTAAAGGAAACACTGGACGACGAATACCACCAAAAACTCGAGCAAAATAAACTCCTGGCCGAGCAAGCGACCGCCAAGAAAAGAGCAAAACGATTGAAAAAGAAGCAGAAACAGAAGCAGCTCAAGAAAGTGAAACTGACGAAAAATGAGGACGAGGAGAAGGGCAAAAATGAGTCGGATTGCAGCCACAGCGATTCCGAAAGCTCTGACGATGATAAAGCCGAAAAATCGGACGAAACCGAAAGAGGAGAGAGCAACGAAAACCTGAAAACCACAGAGAATAAAGAAATTGCTAAACGTACCGAAAAAATGGAAACTTCGGTAAATGCAGAAATAGCAAGTGCAGAAAATCAAAAAATCGAGGCTCCCACAGAAAACAAGGAAATTCCGAAAATTTCGGAAAAAATGGAAACTACGGAAAGTGCAGAAAATGGAAAAATCGAGATTTCCATAGAAAACGAGGAAATTCCGAAAATTTCGGAAAAAATATCAAGTACAGAAAACAGAAAAATCGAGGATTCCCCAAAAGATATTGGAATATCCTAGAAGATACTATAACGACACGCGATAAATAAACTTTTAAGAACATTTATCGTTAATCTCAATTTATTTGCGCAATAAAAACATTGCCATACTAACAAAACTGAAAGGAAAACGTAGGTGAAATAATTACCTGACGTTAAGGACGAAACTGACGAATCGGGAGATAAATTGGAAAAGGATCGAGAACAAAATATCGAAATCGAGAAAAACCAGACGTAATCGAATTCCCGATAGAACCGAAATTTCTCAATTCGCAATTTTGCGAATGCATCGCATGTACATTCCCGATAAAAAGCTCTTGGCATAATTATAATTCAAAACTCACGTAACAAATTCATTTCGCTTTTAAACATTTTTTTTTCCCCACTCCAATTTGAATTAAATTATTGAGAATGTATGTGCGATTCTTAAATGTAAATGTTTATAATAAATAAATATGTAAATGTTTATAGTAAATAAATATGTAAATGTTTATAATAAATAAATGTAAATGTAAATAAAAATGTTTATATCATAAAAAAAAAGAAAAACCTCGTAAATTACGCTTCCGCATTAATTTTTATTCGCCATTGAGGCAAATTCGTCGTACATACTCGTTCGTTCGAAAAGATCGGCCAAACTCTTAGCGATTATTCGATCTTCGTTATTCGCAGCGTTTTGATTTAATTTCTGCAGGTGAGTTTTCGCCGCGACGAGATCACCCGCTTTTTCCGGCAAAACGCGCTCCTAAAAAGTTGCCAAAAACATTTTGTTAGTCCTGTAGTAACGCAATATTGTCGACGAAATTTTTAAATAAATTCTTACGTGTAAATGTTTCATGTGATTTGCAATATCGTCGACGTAGTCGCGTATTTCCGTCCAAACGGACTGCAAATCCGATGCGTCAGTGCGCGAGGCCAAATGGCTCAATGTCAAACAAAGCTGCGGAAAAAAATGGTTTATTTAAATAATTAAATAATTTTTCCTTCCCTTTTTTACTTTTTCAACGCGTTTTTTCGAATATTTCAAAAATACCATTTGAAATAATTGTATAATTGTTTTTTTTTTTAACTTTTTACCGAATTTATTTTATTTATTTCGATAAATATCCATTAAATAAACGGCGAATATTCAACACGTTTTTTGAACATAAATAAAATCATCAATTTCAATATTTGTATAATTTTTTTTTTCACTCTTTACTGAATTTATTTTGTTCTCTTTGGAAATAAATATCCGCCAGATGAATGGCGTTTTTCGAAAATTAAATAAATTGTTAATTGAAATAATCAATTAATTTTTTCCTGTACTTTTTTTTTACTTAAGGTACATGAAATTCTTGACTTTTTACGCACTTGCTGAACGAGAACGTCGCGATGAGGATACTCGACGAAACTCGGAACGTGCTGAGAATTTTCCAGCGCCTCGGCGACGCTTTTCCACAAGGACGGAATATATTTTCCGTAAGACTCGCAGGAAGATAACGCCCAAGCCGCGTTAGTGCGTACCTTAAAATTCGGACTTCGGCAGACTAAATTGCACAAAGTCGGAAAAACTTGATCCTTGAAGCAGAAGAAAAAGAACCAATAATTAGCCAAAATTCGATAATTCCAACAGCAATTAAATAGGAAATAAAATCTTACCCTCCAATTCGGCGGAAGAATCGCGTCGGGTTTGTAATTTATAACGAAGCCTAAAGCACGGCACGAATTCCATCTCACCTATCGAAAAAAAAAAAAAAGAAAAAGTATAATTAAATTTCCTAGTTTTCACAATACTCATAACAATTCTGCAACATCGTAAATACGTAAATTACTGTTATCCGAAATGATATTATCAAATTGGCCTGAAAAATGGGCTCCAAAATCTCGTAGCTATTCACGATTTCGGTAAATTGCAAATCAACTTAAAGACCAAAACAAAAAATACCTTCTCAAAAATCTTGTGTTCAACAATAATTATTTCTTCAAAAATAGAAGCAACGCACAGACGATTTTTTAATTGTCTCAATTTTTTTATAGCTAACGTAATTTTTAAAAATGAGTTATAACCGCGGATAAAAAGGCTAATTTTGGAGGGTTTGCGTTAAAAGTTGTCATTTTAATTCACACAAAAGGTACCTTCATGTCATTTTCGAGAGTGGCACATTTAATTAGAGCGTCGAGGCCTTGAGATGCGTCCTTAAGGACTTGTCGATCGGAGCACAGTCTTATAACGCTGCCGACTGCTCGCACCGCGTTGCATTTTACTTTGCAATTGTCTTCGGCAGCTTTTACGCTCGTGACGTAGAGTCTGGGCAGTAAAATGTCCAGAGGAACAGGCTCGGCTTCCTCGTTCTCCTCGTGATTAATTAAGCAGTTGCAAAGATTAGCGAGGGCCCAAGCGGCCTTCACGCGAACCCCGAGATTAGGGTCGTCGATCGCGAGGCAAACTATGTCCACGAGGTCCATTAAAAAGCCGGTGTCTTCCTCCAGAGGCGGCAAACTCACGAGCATTCCTAAAGCTCGAACTGCCGCCGCTCTCACCGCACTTTCCTCGTCTCGCGCAGCGCCGAATAGTATCGTGATTATCAGAATACTCCTCTCCCTCTGAAATTAAAAAGAAAAAAAAAACACACATATTCATTGGTCTTTTAATTATTAACAAGTGATTTGAAGAATTCGGGCGATGATTTTATGATAATTCGGCAGTATTTTATGGTCGATACAATCAAAATGTTATTTCCTTTTCATCGATTCGTTTAGAATTTCATTAATTTTCTGGGCAAAAAAAAATTGGTGACTTGATTTATGTCGTTAGTTCATTGAAATCGATTGGAATAATCAAAATGTAAATACTTTTTTTTTAATGAATTGGTTTAGAATCTGATGAATTAATTCATTAAACCCTTGCCAAAATCTATAAAAACTCGGTGTCTCAGTTAAGATCAATACTTTATTGAAATTCATCGAAATAGTCGAGAGGGAAAATGTTTTTCACCAATTAATTTGAAAATTTACCGAATTAATTCATTAATTCACTTCCAGAGATGCAAAAAAATGTATCAACCGCTTGAAACCGCTGAAACCGCTTAAAAAAGGAGAGAATTTTGATAAATAAACGAATTACCGAAAGTTGGGAGAACATCGTCGAGCCGATATTTCCCAGGCAATCGCAGGCGGCTTCCCGAAGCGTAGTCTGGGAATTTTGTACGAGGGAAGTAACGGGAACGAAAACTGCGTTCCAAAAAGCAGCGACGCTCACGTTTTCGGGGCACGAAGTGGCCAAGCGTCCGGCTATCGTCTCGATAACTCGGCAGGCGTGTCGTGCCACCTGAACTTCCGGTTCCTGAGCCGCCGCAGCCAAAGCCGCGGTCACTATTTCGAGATGAGCGAACACGAGGCTTTCCACGTTAAAAGCCAGCGCGCCAAGGAGCTTAAAAGCTTCCAAACGCACGGGGCCTCGTTCGGACTGCGAAAAAGAAAATATTTTCTCTATTCCCAAACAAAGTCACGTTCAATTTATCACGTGCAATTTTTTTCCCATTTTTTCATCGCCATTTTCCAATAAAATATTTGAAAATACAGTTTTTACAACAAAAAAACGTATAATACAGGGGAAAAAAGGAAAAATATTTTTCCACTTCGATGAAAAGATTTGTTTTTCGTCGCGGTAGTTAAAGAAAAAAAGATCAGATCATTTTTTAGTGGCGGTATTTCGTTTAGCTTTGAATATTGGTAATTGAGAAATTGCGTTTCGAAAAATGGGAAAAAAAAATCGAGGGGCGTTTTGAAAAACACAAAAAGGACGTACCTCGCTCGAGATATTCCTCAGGCAAATTTGAAGCAAAGAACTGACGTCCTTTTCACGACTGGGCATTTCGTCCGCCTCGGAATCGATTTCCGACTCGTCGTACGACAACTCCATAAATTCGTATTCCTTTTCCTCCTGCTCATCGGTTTCTCCGCCACTCGCCGCGCTCAAATTCAATTGCGGAATGTCAGTGGCTATTTGAGTCTTGGATTTCTTGCCCAGGATCGTGAGGATCTCCGGAGTGAGCGAGTCCAGAGACGCGAGAGCCTCGAAAACCGTCAGCGCCGAAACTCGAACCGTGGGATCTGCAATCGATTGGAATTCAATTTTGAGGACATTGTTAATATTAACACAACTAAATTTCCATCAACCAAAAACGCAGCGAAAATCGAAAATTCGAAAATTTCAAAAATCCACCAAAAAGTAAACGTGAAGAAAAATTTGAATAAATCTCCTTTTGTGACAACACTTTCAATATTTCTTTCTCCCATCACAAATCAATATTCGTCAACCCAAAATCCACACACAAAAAAAACAAACAAACAAACCCAAAGCAAAAATCCTAAAATTATTCTTCCCCGAACAGCAGATTCGATATTTCATTATCGACGAGCAAAATAATCTAAAAATTCTTCAGATCCAGAAATTATTATTATTATTATAAAAAAATACACTAGAAACGAAATAATAATGACTTTGGTCCTTCAATAGTCACAAACGAAAAACGTGACGAATATTGAAGGAGCAAAATGATGATTTCGCTGCGGAAAACTTGCCTTTGTGAAGCATATGTGCTCTGCAATTTCTCGAGAGTTTGGTCGCGAGTCCGCACTTCAATCTCGCGTAAGGGGTGCCCTGAACGAGTCCGGCGGCGCATTTGAGGGCGTGGGTGAGGACGAGAACGTTTCTCTCGTAGCTGAGAACGAGAGCGAGAGTGAAATGAAGTTCCCGGATCATAGCGCCGACGGTTCCGAAGAAAGTGAGAAAAGAGGGATGCTCGGAGTCGTCGGCGTGGACCAAAAAGTGTCTCGCGCTTACGAGGAGCTTCGACAGAGTCCCGAGGACGCTTTGCCGAACTTTTGCGACCGGTTCTTTGAGCACGGATCTCGTGAGGACTCGGGCGCTGTCCCGCGATCCGCTCGCGACGATTTGCGGCCAATATCCGAAGAAATCGCGGGGAGAAATTTGCTGGCTGGCCGCGTGAAGCAAGCGAATCGCTTCCAGCCGAACTTTCGACTCGTTTTGCGCGGGATTAGCCGCGCTTTCGGTTTCCGAGTCGCTGGAATATTTGCAGCAATTGGCCGAGCTTTCGCCCGATTTCTCCTCTTTCTTCGGCGTCTGCCGCTTCGAATTTCCCCTGTTTCGCAAATTTCTTCCGCGAGGCGGTACGTGAACCGCCTCCGGAAGGTTCATCGCCGCCGGACGGAGACTCTGAGGCCTTATCGACGAGTAGCCCTTTATTCCGTGGAACAAAAAGGCCTTTACCACTCCCAAAATTTCACCCACGCTCCGCTCCGTTATTATGGATTGTTCTGTCGTCAATTTGCACAGGATTCTCAAGCAACAACAAATCATCTGCGAAAATAAAGAAGAAAAGCGGTTGATTAAATTTGTCGATGAAAAGTTCAAAGTTATTCGAAAAAGTTTGACGCACGACATTTACTGCGGTCGGATTTCGAGTAGAGAACATTTTTTAAACATTTTTGGGGCGATTTAATGGATGCAAAAAAGCTACAATTTTTTTTAATGGCAATTTATGTAGTGAATTTTTTTAGGTAATTTTTTTATTCAATTATTATTTTATTCATTGATGTGTAAAAGTTGATAACGCGAGAGTTTATGAGACTCAGTATTTAATTTGAATTTAATTTGGAAAGCAGCTTTTTATGGGACTTTTTGCTTTGCAATCCTTTTTACCTTGTTGTAAAAATGTTTATCCTGATTTTCGTAGGACAGAGAGTACAAAATGTGGAGGACAAGGTCCTTCACCGTTTGACGAAATTCCGGCGAAATTTTGGCACCGCTGCTTTCCTGGTTTACCATTATTGCCTCGAGACACGAAACCGCCAGGAAATTCGTCTCTGACCATTCGTCGTTTGATGGGGGATTAATTAGCCTTCGGAGAAGGCCTTTTTCACCCCATAAATTACTCAGACTCTGAAGAAAAAAAAAAAACGCTTGTATTAATCGCACAGATTTAAAATTATTTTCAGTAAGTTAAACTATTTCTTTTATTTCACATATTATTTTCACTATTTTTTCATTCTTGTCCTCCATAATTAGACAAATTTTTCTAGTACTAAAAAATCTTCTCAATTTTCCCAAATTATTAAATTGAGTATCTTAAAAAAATACCGAATTTCTTTAAATTCATTGATATCCCAAAAAAAAAAATAAGAAGCATAAAAATTGCAATGGACTTTTAGATTCAATTTGAAAAACAATTTTATCGGACTAATAAAATTGCTTTTCTGTTGAAAAATATAAAGATTAATTCCTCAAAAATCTTTTGATCAAAAATCTCAACTCCCGACACACAAAATCACCCACTTGAGTGATAAGATCGAAGGGTCCGGTGCTAAAAAGGCTCTGCAAAGCTGCGAGCACGTCGTTTGTTGCTTCTGCTTCGGAATATTCCAAAGCCTCGAGCAGCCATCGTTCGCACATGGAAAAAGTTCTTCCCTCTATAATTGCGCCTGCCTTTGTGAAATTTACAATAAACTGGCAATAATTTTTCACCAATTGTGTTTCCCTGGACTGAATGTTTATGCACAATTGATTAACGAGAAGCATCACAGCCTGTGAACAAAAAAAGCGCACATAAAATTTCAGCATTTGTAAATAAATAAATTCGATAAAAACATTTTTTTTTTAAATACAAATTTTTTAAAATATTCAACGTATGTTTGAAAAAAGTGAAACGAACACTTTTTAGCGGCTTTTAAATTCGATAAAAACATTTTTTTTTTAAATATCAATTTTTTTAAAATATGCAACGTATGTTTGGAAAAAGTGAAACGAATACTTTTTAGCGGCTTTTAACTCACATTATTATTTTGTATGAGGATCGATCGATAATCCAACCAATTAAACTCATTTAAACAAGCGTCTATGCATTTTTTGTTACTGACTCTCGAATGAGTAAAGGATAATAATTTGTCAGTGAGTTGAGAGAATTTTACAGACGCATCCGCTCCTGGGACATTTTGTAGAGATGCCATTTTTGGGCACTATTTTTATTGCTCCTTTATTTAATATTTTTGTTACGCTTGCACTGATTTTGGTGACAACGAGCAATGAATTGGAGCAATTTTTGGAGCAGCTGTTTACAGCTGTTTACTTATTGATAACCTCGTGTTATTTGTTATGAGGGCCATTCCAGTTTAGCCATTTTTAAACTAGGGAACGTCTAGGAATTTTTCACTCTAAAACTGATTTTTACTCAATGTTATTTTGAGCTCATCGACAGAAATAGAATCAGAAGATTTTGGAAATTACCATTTTTTTTTTTGGATCATAATATTAGCCATTATCATGAAATTCTGAGAATTAGTTTTTTTTAATTGAATAAAATCAGGAAATTTTGGAAACTACCATTTTTCTTTTTTTTTTGGATCATAAAATCAGCCATTATCACAAAATTCTAAGAATTTTTTGGAATCACCTTTTTTCCAGTCATAAAATTAGCCATTATCACAAAATTCTAAGAATTAATTTTTTTTTTGCACTGAGTAAAATTGGAAAAATTTGAAAATAGTTCGAGCTGATTGCACATTAATTTCTCCCTTTATTAAAAGCTAATTTTTAAAAAGAAGGTTTTATCACAAGATTTAAGGAATTAATTTGTTTTTGTACCGTGTAAATTGAGAAGATTTTGGAAATTACCATTTTTTGTTTTTTTTTTTCAGTCTTGAAATTAGGAATTTATTTCGTTCAGGTTGAAATCGAATGAATTTTCTTCTTTGATTAAAGCCTAATATTTTGTATTTTTTTATTCTCCATCAACAATTCACTTTAACGAAGCGAGCTATAAAAAATCCAACGGTGTCGGATTCTGGTCCAAATCTTCGTAGATTCTTGGCTTCGTCATCGGTTAATCCTTCGATCGAGTATCCACAAGTTCCGGTGTATTTTTTGTCCAATCCCAGCGATTCCAATTTTTCTGGAATCGACGATAATTTCAAGCAAGGAAAATTCTTCAAAGCCCATCCGACGATTCCTTCGTTTTCGGCGATTGTAACGGTGCACGTCGAGTAAACGAGAATTCCGCCAACTCTCAAAACTTTCACCGCCTGCAAAATGCAATTTGAAAAATCTTTTTAAAAGTTACATATTTTTTCTGAACAAAAATTCATTTTTTTCTGAACAAAAATTCATTTTTTTCTGAACAAAAATTCATTTTTTCCTGAACAAAAATTCATTTTTTCCTGAACAAAAATTCATTTTTTTCTGAACAAAAATTCATTTCTTTCTGAACAAAAATTCATTTTTTTCTGAACGAAAATTCATTTTTTTCTGAACAAAAATAAGTTTATTTTTGAATGGAAAAATAGACTGACCGCCGAAAAGAGTTTTCTCTGCAATGGCACGTAAGATCGCAATTCTTTGAGGCTCATGCGATTGAGAAGTTGTGGCCTTTGGCCGAGTGCGCTGCAAGGGCCGTCCAGAAGGACACGATCGAAGCTTTCTCCCCGAAAAGGGGGCTCGTTATTGCCCGAACTCGCTTCGTTATCTCCGCTATTATCGCGAACGATTCTCGTGGAATCGAAGCAGTGAATTTCCACATTTCCGCAAGAAAATAATCGGCAATTTTCCCGGAGCCTCTCGATCTTCGATTTAATTTTTTCCAGGGCGACGAGAGTTCCCTCGCCGTTCATCAGCGACGATAAATGCGTCGTTTTGTTCCCCGGAGCCGCGCACATGTCCAAAATTCTCTCGCCCGGCTGAGGATCCAAAATTCGCGAGCAAATAATCGACGGAGGATTCTGAAGAATCGCAAAACCCTTCGGCAAAGAATAATCGCCCAACTGAGGCAATCGAGACTTTACATCAGTCATACGAACGGCGATTCCACTGGAAATTAAAAAAAAAAAAAACAGAAATTCATTTTACAGATGCAAGAAAATGTGCAATTTTTATGTTTAAAAATCTGCTTGAAATTTAATGTACGTGTAGTGGAAATTTTGGTTGACAAACTGGTATACTAAATTTATTGTACAAGTGCAAAGTGAAATTTGTCTTTGGAGTAGTAATTTTTGTCGTTCGCTTTAATTTAACTGTTAAAAATGTAATTTTTAAAAAATTTGTTTAATTGAACTGTAAAAAAATGTAATTAAAAAAATTTTGTTTAATTTACAATTGTACGTCGAATGTAATTTACCAGATTAGGAATAAAATTTTGCAGTTTTTAAATTACGGTTCACCTTGGACACGCACCTTCGTCGAACAAATCTCGTCGCGTTTTTTCCAGCACACCATTACCGAGAAATATTTTGCCCGCGTCTTGATAATTTTTTGCACCTTTTTTACAATTTCCGGAAGCGTCCGCAAAAACGCTCACTCTGTCGCCGACTTGCAGCCCTATTTTTATTTATTATAATAAAAACGATTTTTTAGTGCAAAAATCATTAAATTTTGCATTCACACTAATTTTTTCAATTTGAAAAAAAAAAAAAAAGTTTCCAGCGGGTCTTGAATTATTGTGATTTTTCGCCAATTCTGATAAATCATTTTAATACAGGATTAACGATTACTAAAAAAAAAACATCAAGATAAATTATGTAAAAAAAAAAGTCTGAGCTTTCCAAATAAAATACACAATAAACAATTGAGAGATGCGAACCCTTACAAAATCCTATTCTAAAGTCTCAAGTCAATTTTCAGCGATACTCAAGTGGAGGTCAAAGTATTTGTCAAATATTTTTCCAAAAATATTCTGTAATAACAATATTATTATTTTTCAAAACACAAATTGTTGTTTATGGAAATTTCTTTGTTATACTAAAAAAATAATGGAAATTTGATGGTAAAACGGTTTTTCCCACATAAATAAATAAATAAATAATTTTTAAAAAAACAATTTTTTAGAACTGACCATGAGGAATGCCAATAATTCCAGGGGCAAATATATGAGCGCCTCTGAGTACAGCGGCTCCACAAGGAGCATCGACAATGACCTCACGACCGTGAACCTGAAGCTCCAATTCGACAGAATCGTCCCATCCATCGACAACAATGATTTCAGGCATTTTGAAGGTATTTATTTTCGGAGGAACTTGAAAATGTTGGTTTATTAATCGCCCAATTTCCTGGGAATTTGTCGCATGATTATTGATTCTGTATGTTATTGATTTGGGCGTTTTGCACATCCAAGAACAAAGTTCAGCCACTTTTTCCTGTAAAAAAAAGCAGAAGAGTGAGAAATAAGTAAAACTGTAAAAAGTAGATCCTGTTTTTCAAAATACCTGCACAACTTCCGGATTCAGAGATTTACCGGAAACTCTCACCCTCTGAAAATCTTCCCTCAATTCCTGGACAATTTCCTCCTCGTGCTTAAAAGTCGATTTTTGAATGAAATTCGATTTTTTCGTAGCCATTTCTGTGTTTATTGTATTTTTCGAGGTTGTATCTTCCAAAATTCTCAGCGGAATTATCACGAGCGAGTAAAATAACCGGCTGGTAATCTGACCGAAAATTAAAATCCCTAGATCCACATCCTATTTATAATCCCGAAAATATCAATAGTTTCTAATATTCAGTTGCAATCATAATTATCCGTTTCATCAAAAATGTTTAATATTTTATGCTTGCGTAGAAATTTGAATATTTCCTTGTCAATAAAAAGTTGGCAGCACTTTATTAACCAGAAATAACCGGTTAAATAACCAAAATAAAAAATTCCTAGACCCTGAGCAAACCCTAAGCTAGTCCCTCAATAAATTCCCTGGACAAAATTGAAGGTTAAATTTCCCTAAAACAGCTGACGAGTCTAAAAGGAAAGAGGCAACCGCAGGTGACGAAAAAGTCCGTGACCCGATCGTAAGTTTCGTAACGTTATTACACTCTGATAAAAATAATAATTAATAAATCAATCGTATCCCGGAGAGAAAATGGCTGGACTCATTCGGCTGGGCGTTTTTCGCGCATTGGGCAAAAATAGCGGCCAAATAAAATCGGCAGTGCAACGGAACATAAACACATCGTCGAAAAAAAATCCACTACCTCGGGGAAGCCCAGGCAGCCGAAAACAAACATACCAAATAAAAATCAACAATTTCCAATATTACCAACAGCACAAATGACCGGTTAAATAACCATAATTATCCCCAGATCCAAAAGCGACCGCGTTCACTCAACAATCTTACCCCACAAAAATCCCTAGACCCTGAAAAAACCTGAGCTAGTCCCTCAACAAATTCCCTGGACAAAATTGAAGGTTAAATTTCCCCAAAACAGCTGACGAGTCTAAAAGGAAAGAGGCAACCGCAGGCGACGAAAAAGTCCGTGACCCGATCGTAAGTTTCGTAACGTTATTACACCCCGATAAAAATAATAATTAATAAATCAATCGTATCCCCGCAGAGAAAATGGCTGGACTCATTCGGCTGGGCGTTTTTCGCGCATTGGGCAAAAATAGCGGCCAAATAAAATCGGCAGTGCGACGGAACATAAACACATCGTCGAAAAAAAAATCGACGACCTCGGGGGAAGCCTGCCCAGCGGAAAACAAAAATTGGATAACTTATGGCTTCAGCGAAGTCGATCCTTTCCTCGATCGGCTCTCCATGCACGTGACCTGCTTCGTGTCGATCTCGTTCGTCATGGTCGGCGGGGTTTTCTTCGCATTTCACATGCCCGATGCCAAACTCTTCGAATGGTCCCAACGCGAAGCTTATCTCGAACTTCGCCGACGAGAATCCCTCGGACTTCCGCCGATCGATGCCGATTACATAGATCCCTCCAAGATCCAATTGCCGACCGACGAGGAACTCGGCGACACCGAAATCATCATTTAATCTCTAATCACATTGTAATATAATTGTTTGTTAAATAGAGGAAACTGAGGGAAACCGATTCGCTCATGTAGTCATACGCAAAGCGATATTTTCGGTGCCTCAATAAATATATTGATTTCTTTCAAAGGAAATTTGTAATCGCTATTTTTATTCTGGTGCAATTTTTTAAATTGTTCATTTTCTTCTTCAGGTTAACGAAAAATCGCGGCCCTTCAATAGCTGCAGGAAAATTTAAAGGGAACTCTGCAAAGATCTGAAAAAGATAGAATTTACTCTGCGCTGAAAATCTGATGGAAATTCCATGAATTTTTTTTTGAGAGCATTTTTTTTTTGCGCATGTGGTAAATCAATATTTTCGATATTTCCCTTGTCTTTCAATTCTAAAAAACAAAAACAAAAAAATATTTACGGAAAGATATTCATATTTTCGATATTTTCCCTTGTTTTAAAATTCCAAAAATCTAAAAAAAAATATATATATATTTTTTTACTTAATTCAAATTTTTATCAGCGAAAACTTAACAAGAAGTAATCGTTTTTTTTTAGATCTTCTCACAAAAAATGCCACGATTAAAGAATTAATCTTTTTTTTTTTTTGGATTATGATAAATGCAATAAAAACAATTTTAATCGCTGTACAGATTTATTGATTACAAAGTTAGAGTAATCGGGCGATGGAAGAATAGATCTACGTCGTTCCTTTAAATCGAATCCTACGTAAATCGAATCTTACTCCGAAATCTTCTGTATAACATCTCCCATATTCACGTTTTGCCTTTCGAGCGCTTTTCGTCGTGCAGTCGACGCGCTGCGCGTTTTCGCCTAAAAAGCTTCCCTTTTTTTTCTTTTCCCACTCTCGACTTTTGTTTATCCGTAAAAATCATTTTGACGAGCGAAAGTTTCTCCTGTGATATTCAAAGTTGATTATTAAATTAATACTCTTCACTTCCGGGACTTTCCATGCGCTCGTTGCCTTGGAAAACGGATTTGGATGCGCGATCGTTCGAATTTTGTTGATCCGTCGATCGATCGATCGGCGAGTGGCCGTTTTTTCATAAGCCATCGATTTTTAGCTACCCAATAATCAGCAAGTAGAAAATGAGTGTTTCAAAGTTCAAATGTACGAATAAGAATACTGAAATCCTCAAAAAAAAATGCATTTTCTCGCTGGACAAAATTTTAATCGACTACCGAAAATTCTGTGGATGATATTTTTCAGAAAATCCCATCAATTTTCGAGCATTTTTATTTCTCGCGGGGCAAAAAGTACAAATTTTCACTTTGTTTTCCGGAGAAAGTGGCGACGAAATTTCGGTGCCTTATTTTATCCGTCGAAGAGCGAATTCCGTGAGTAATTTTCACATTTCCGGCCATTAAATGTGCAAAACATTTTTTGAAGATCCGTTTTTTGTTTTCCTGAAAAAAAAAACGCAATTTTCCAATTGCCGAATACCCACGAAAATCCATTTTTCCCGAGATTAAATAAAACACTCGAGGCTCAAATTTCTTCTTTACTTTCATCTCAAATTTACGAGCCAAAAAATTCGACTTTTTGCCTCGCGCAATTTTCGCATAAGAATAATGCTCAAAAAAGTGATTCGACGATATTGAAACGTAACATTTTCCAAACACGATCCCATCGTCCACAAAATGCATATTTATCGGCACTATTTTCTTGTGGATTCCCCGAAAAAAAAAAAAAGAAAAAAAAGCCTATCGGGAATTTGGCCTATTTACAAAGTACAAAAGCAGAAGCTCAGATTGTTTTCGATCTCCGAAAGTGAATACGCGAATGTAATCGAAAGGGCTTTTCGTTATTCCGCGGCGACGAAAGAGCCGATCCTCGGGCAATGAAAAGTTCATAAAATACGATGATATTGAGGCACGTGGCGTTTTTTTGTCCGCGATGGAAAGAAAACGTCTCTCGGCGTGTTATTTGCACGTGATTATCGAGTTCGGTTATTGGGCGGATGCTGGATTTTGTTGAGAAGAGACGACGTTGCTCATTGGCGGTAATTGTTGTTGTTGTTGTAAAATTGGCGGCATTTGTTGTTGTTGCTGTTGTAAAATTGGTGGTAATTGTTGCTGTTGATGTTGTTGTAAAATTGGCGAGTAAAATGCGGGATTCTGCGGAAGGCTGGCGCTCACAGTTATCGGAGGCATTCCTGGCAATTCGATGGGCGTCGTTAGGAGCGGCGATTGCGCCACGGCGAACGACGTCACTCCTGGAATTACCGTTGGTATCGAGGGATCGTAATTTTCCTGAGGATTCGGGATATTGTGAGTCTGTGCGGTTCCGCCCGGAATTGTCATCTCCACCGGAAGCGGCGGCAACGGCGGCACCGTTGGCATCCCCGGAATCGTCGGAGTGTCTTGGTAACCGCTGGCCATTCCTCCGACTAAAACGGGCCCAAAAAAATGTTCATAGATAGATCAATCGATGCTCATTGATATTCAAAAATTTTTGGTATTGTATCGCCTCCTACGGTGGACAAAAAAGTATCTGGCATTGTATCGCATTTTACGGTGAAAATGTACAAATAACGTGAATATTCGATGAAAATGTAAAAAATCAAGCTCCGTTTTTTTTCGAGCAAATCTGCCACACAATTGGCTACGTTCATTCCAATTGTTTTTAAACTTAAGTGTCCGGGTTTTAAATAAAAAAATTATCTCCCCGATTTTCGGTTAAGCAAAGAGACTGAAATTTCGAACGAACTTCGATACGAATTCTTTTAACAAAAAAAAAAAAAACCCTTTTTTTTCGAAGACACACAAAACGTCCTTTTTCCCGAAGAGACGAAAATATATCTTTTACGAATTCTTTACCGACGAAATGCGAAAAAAATCCTTTTTTTCCTGAAGAGCAGAAACAATTCTTGTTGCCAGAAGCCTAGAAAAAAACCGCTTTTTTCCCGAAATGTAACGAGGAAAATCTGCTTTACGTTTCGCAACAACAATTTTCAAAAGAAAAGAAAGGAATCTTACCATGAGGATAATTGGTGCCAGGCTGGGTAAACAAATGTCCCGTAGGATTGGTTGTGGTCGATGCTCCGGCGGCGGAAGGGTCGAGAACCGGATAAACGCTGCTGGTTGGTATTGTCGGAACCGTGGGAATAACAGGGCTCGTGGAAACCGCGGAGTGATCTCTCGGTGGTCCGAGTTCGTTCGGGGCCGTCGTCGTCGCCACGTAACTCTGAGGAATTGAGAATCCCGGCGGAATTGTAGTCACTGGACTAGTTGTACTCGTCGCCGGATAAATGTTGGCTGACATCGCTTGAGCGGCCACAGGACTTTTTGTACTCGCCTGGAAATCCCAAAATTTACATACAATTGATCGACTGAAGAATGGGAAAAAAATTCATAATTTTTTTTTGCAAAACAGAAATCTCGTTGAAAATTCTCGCCTAAAATTCCAAAATTTACATAAATTTATCGACTGAAGAATGGGAAAAAAATTAATAATTTTTTTTTTTCAAAACAGAAATCTCGTTGAAAATTGGAGCGTTGAAAATTGTCGCCTAAAATCCTGAAATTTACATAAAATTAATCGACTGAAGAATGGGAAAAAAATTCATAATTTTTTTTTTGCAAAACAGAAATCTCGATGAAAATTCACGCACCAAATACGAAGGAATCGTCGTTGTTTCCGGTATACTTCTGATTGGTATTCTGTGAAGATATCCATATCCAATTCCACATCCCAAACTGAAAGAAAAATAAAATAGATTACGATTATCAACATTTTTTTTCGATTTTTCTAGTCCATTATTTAAACAAAATAGTCAGCTTTCCAATAAACCAATTGCAAAGTGCGGATGAAAATATTTTCATCCAAAAAGCTATAAATAATAACTATACAAAAATTGGTTTTAAAACAATGTAATAAAAATTCTACTTGTTGTTCGGACGTAGAAGAATAACATAAAAAATTGGAGATTAAATCCAAGAGGTTTTAAAAAAATTGTTGATCGAAATAAAAACGTAAAAATGATCACGCGATATTCAGGGAAATAATTCGATTGATTACCTTCCCTCACCGCCCCAAGTACGGTTCGGTGTTATTGTTACTTCGCGGCACGTGTCGTCCGTCGTATTATAAACGTAGAGCTTAAGGGGCCGTGATTCGTGGGCCTCTATCAAAGTGAATAGATCCTCGCTCTCGTGGAGCGCTGAATCGGAGCCAATTATGTAATCTGTGAAGGACCTTAAGCCCGCCAATTCGGCCGGCGACGATGGATGGACTTCCTGAGGAGAGAATAACAAAACAATTCCAAAATTCATTGATCAAAAACCAAAAAATTACTTGAATTAACACTATAAGCCCTTTTTTTTAACGATTATATGCGCAGTGATAAATCCATCGAAAATTGTGATTTTAATTGATAAATATTGCTAAAAAATAGGAAAACATGACAATTTCGAGAGAAAAAAGCGAATGGTTTTTAGAAAAACAGAGAAAAATTGTGGGAGTACTGACCAAAACGTGCCAAACGTTTTCATTGGCTCCCTCGAACGAGCAAAATCGAATACTGACTCCGAGAAGACCATGACCGCCCCAAGTCATGCTCGGCACAATAACGGTTTGTCTGACGGACTGCGTTTTGCTGTTGTAAACTGTTACTTGGAGTTCCTTGTCGACTCCGACTTTCAGTAAATCCTTGAGCGTATCGTTGTCCTGATCCTAAAGAGAAAAGCGTGAGATAGTGTCAAAACAAAAAGCGGATTGTACTGTGAATTTTTTAGTCGCCAAACTATTGCATCCGATTGATTTCCAGAAATCAAAAATCCCCTCGCAATCGATACTTTCTCGCGCTTCTCCGTCGTTTCATCGACATTCCAATCTCATTTCCCTTCCCCGACGATCCGCTAAATTACCAAAAACGTTTGCACCGCTAATTACCAATCGTGTGTTGCCGATCGAGACAATGAAGTCGAAAAAAGCTTCGAGTCCAGCTTTTTGGCCCGGCGAACCATCTTGGACCTGAAGAAAATGAGAATTAGTCAGTTTCGCACCAAAAATGGTAAATCATTTCACCTAATTTCAAAACGAATGTAAAAAACAACCGAGCGAATGGCGATTTATGCGAACATCGCAACAAACTCAATAAAGCCAAAGCGGAAAATAAATAACAAGATAACTGCATTAACGACATAAAGAAAAAAACAACAAACAAACAAATAAACATAAAACCATAAAAATATAAAAAAAAGGTGCGACGGATGAATGTGAATAAATTAAGTAGCGTTATAAACAATAAATGTTGTGTATCGAAAAATGGTGATATCAATAATCCATGGGAAAATTCTAAAACCGAAATGGCCAAAATGGCTAATAAATATTGTAATTCTGCAACGTTATAAACAATAAATGTTGCGTATGAAAAAATTGTATGATACGAATAAACCCATGGAAAAATTCATCAGGAATCCATGGGAAAATGATAAAAGGAAAATGGCAAAAATGGCTAATAAATATTGCGGTGTATTAATTTTTGACAGGCTTTTGGATTTCGTACCCGCAGGACGTGATAACCCTCGGTTCCACCTCCGGGTATTTCGACGCTGTGCGACGATCCCATTGTCGCCCTGTTCGTTAACGAAACGATAATAAAGAGGAGCGACCGGCGAGCATATATCCGGAGTTTCGACGAAAATATTCACCTATTGACAGACACCTTCGATAGGCGAAAAATTACGTGGCAATAGAATCCACGACAGATTTCATGATGACGTTACGAATGTCATGGGACATTTCACCGATCGCCCAATGAGAAGACCAAACGCCCGACCAATGAAAACACGAGGCTTTAGTTGCGTGTCCACGTGCGAAGATGTCGCTCTGTGCCAATTCTTCGTGTTCTCTTTTGTGATTCGCTGTGCTTTTTTTTCTGTTAATTTGTATTTGTATTTTTGGATACATTTGTTATTTTGTTATGTTCAGAGGTTTTTATTTTGTTATGACGAATATGACGTTTTGGGTGGATTTTCACGTGCAAAGATGTCGCTCTGTGCCAATTCTTCGTGTTTATTTTTTGCGATTGGCTGTGGTTTTTTTCTGTTGATTTGTATTTGTATTTTTGGATATATTTGTTATTTTGTTATGTTCATAGGTTTTTATTTCGTTATTACGAATATGACGTTTTGGTTGGATTTTCACGTGCAAAGATGTCGCTTTGTGCCAATTCTTCGTGTTTTTTGTTTTTTCTTTGTTTTTTTTTGTGATTGGCTGTGGTTTTTTTCTGTTTATTTGTATTCGTATTTTTGAAATACATTTTCTATTTTATTATATTTGCAGTTTTTTATCCCGAAAAATTGTACACGGGTTAAAAGTCCGCTTTTCGTGGAGCAGACGCTTAGTTCCCGAATTGTCCGTTGGGGGCGCTGGCGCGCCTTACCAATTTTGTCGCTCGGTCGGTAAGACGGAGTTCGCCAATTGTGTTTATTCATTGCAATTTCGTTCCTAACCTCACAAAAACAAAAATAATGATAGAGAAACGTGATAATAACAAACAATTGACATTTTTGTCGAACCTTAAGTCGCTTTAATCGCCGTCACGTTGAATGGCAACCGTAAAATAGAAAAATTACCGACATAAAAAATCGTAAAAATCGATTTTTCAGCTGAAAAAAGGTGAAACTAATAGTATTATGGGAAAACCGCGAGAAATTGCGAGCACAGATGAAGAGACGAGCATTCCCGGAAGTGGTAAGTGTCAAAAAAATATTTTCAATTTCCTGTAACAACATAATAATAATAAATTTTTAAAAATTTAATTTCATAATTTTTGATTCTTAACGTATTAATACTTTTTGTTAACACATAAAAATATTTTCAATTTCCTGTAACGACATAATTATAATAATATATATATTTTTTTTTCATTATTTGTACCTTTCGAAATAAATCGAGCGTACACGCCTACTTTTTTGCTCTTAGCGTATCAATGCTCTTTGTTATTACAAAAAAAAAATATAAAACGTATAATTAATTCAGGATTGGATACAACGACGGCAGCGGTCGCTCAAAAACGCCACAAAAAGCACAAACACAAGAGGCACAAGAAGAAAAAAGTGGCGCACGACGAGATCGAAGGGCCGACCGATTACGGAAATATCGGGGACTCCGAGAGAAAGAAGAATTCAAAAGCGCGGGGGAAAAAATTGGAAGACGCCAAGAAGTACGTGCGAAGAAAGAGAAAAAGAAAAATGGAGAAAAACAACAAAATTTGTGCAATTAAATATAAAAAACATCTAAGCTATCGAGCTGCTCATTAATATTTACAACAATTATTATTCCACCTGATATTCGTTAAATATAAATTGCTGTACATCCATTTAATTAAATATTTATTACTTTTTTTATTGAATATTTATATATATTCAATTTGTTTCAATTTTTAATCATAATAATTTATAAATTATTCTCCCAGTAATTTTTTAATTTTGAAAAAACGTGTAATTGAAAGGACTAAAACATTTTTTTGTTTCAGCTCCGAGAGAATTCGCAACGAGAAAATAATCAGCAATTGCATTGGCGGAAAATTGGCCACGAATTTGTCGGGATTTAATGTCGGCTATGGGGGCGCAGGAAATACCGCGAATACCGCGACGAATGCGGCGAGTACAGCGAATATCGCAACGACAACGCCTCCGAAAATCGCGGGAAAAAAGAAAATTCCGAAAAGCGGAAAAGGAAAGGACAGCGGAACGAGCAGCGAAGAGGAGCGTTGGCTCGACGCGATTGAGTCAGGAAAACTCGAGGAGGTTTTAAAAGTTCCAATGATTTTTCATCGTCGATTAATTCGCCTTTCCCATATTTTTATCCCACATTTTTCCCCCTTTTCCCATTGAAATTCCAGTAAATGTACCAATTTCAATCAATCGGACAGTCGAGAAAATATTTATTTGCGAGACAATCGAAGCCAATATCAAGCCAATAATTTATAGTCACTAAAACCAATCGATTGATCGCCAAAAATATTGAATTTTCCAACATTTCCATGCGAGAATATCAAAAAGCGAGCAAAAAAATCATTACCGAATCACAAAAATCTCGGCTATTTATCGATGAAATCGATTTAAAAAAAATTCACGCGTTTTTCTGATTCTAGATGAAACGTAGAATTTTTTTGAGATTTTTTGGACTCGTCGTTCTTTTTATAAAAATATTAGAATATATATAACGTTAAAATTAGATAAATTCGAAGTCACAAAAAGTCGCTTAATTAACATACAATCTATCATACGACTGATTCACCGACAAAAAAATGCAGATTTAGAGATTCTAAAGCTTCCGGAAATTCGCAGGTTGACGAAGAGCTCAAAAAAATCAAGCCCAAGGATCCGAAATTGATGACCGCGAGGCAACGAGCGATGTTCGAGCGTAAAACTGATACCGAGCCCAATCCCGGCGTGGAAAGGCTCGTGTCTTTGCCGTCCGGTTACAAGGAAAAAGTAATGACCGCGGAGGCGATACAAAAAGCTGCGCTGAAGTCTTTGAAGAGAAAGCAGCTCGCCGACGAGAAGCGAGAAAAGGACAAGGTACAAAAAACGTGATTTTGCGGAAATTCGAGCGAAAATAATCGCGGGGATTTTCCATTTCAACAGAAAAAAACGATGGAGCGATTGCTGAAAAAACAAGAGTCCAAAGCCTCGAAATTCATCGGAAAGGGAAAAGCGTGGAAACGGCAAATGCCGTTAATCTCATATCGATTAACGATTCAGGGAAGCTGCATTTCGTTACCCGCCGGCCAAGAATTTCCCCTTTCTCCTACCAAAACCTTAAAAGAGTAAGAATCACCAACGATTTTCATTCTACCGACTTGCAATTTAAATACCACATTTTTGTTCTATTTATCGCAGACAAAAATTCGTCATCGTGAAATTGATTCTTCACTAATTTTCCTGAAAAAAATGTATTAACGTAAAAAAGCGATCGGTAATTTTCGAATTTACAGCCATTCGGATTTTCAATAATTCGCAGTTTATTTTTAAGCTTTGTTTCAACTTCAATTAATTTCCCCAAATTTCACAAAAATTTTATTGTGATGGATATTAAAATTGATGAAAATTCATTTGGATAGTCGCGTTTTAAGGCATTTTTTAATTACTTTTAGTTGAAAAAAAAAAAAAATGTAAAAAAAAAGAAAAAACGAAGAAATGTTGTATTTCAGTAACCAACTATCATCAGGACCTTCGGATCACGTGACTCTGTGCAGCATCGAAGGCTGCAATCATCCGAAAAAATACTCGTGCTCGAAAACGGGGGTTCCTCTTTGTAGCCTGGAGTGTTATCGAGCAAATCTCGAAGCAATATTGACGTGATATTTTAATATCCCTGTAATAATAATGATAATAAAACACGTGAAAATTCACACCTTTTGCGGCGTTCTTTGCGATCACAATCATAATCACGATAGAGATAATAATCATCGGGCGTATTCGACAAAAAAAAAAGACTCGAAAATGTCAGAAATGCATTTTATTATGTGTTTATATTTATTCCTAAACTCATTCCTACATCATCACTTTTGTTTAATCTAATTCTCCAGCTTATTAATTAAAATAAAAGTTCCACTCTTTTTTTACAGTGTGTGTGTGTGTGATTTAACAAAATTGACCCACTTCGTGAACGTGTAAGAAAAGCCTCTAATTTAATTTGATTTATTTTTCAGGGATAAACTAGGGATAAACTCTAATTTAAATTGATTTATTTTTCAGGGACAAACTAGAATCTACAAGTGCATCAACGTCCGACCAAATCGACCATTGGCTGCTTCTGGAACGGTGGGAGAAAAGGATTGCCCTGGAAATAGTGTATACGGCAGACACTTATCGGTACATGCACCGTTACTGACTGGGCCGTTCACCTTGCTCCTCCGGAAAGACGAGCGGAAGAAATGTCGACACCGAACTCCTAGCTTACTACTACATTAGTCTCTCAGCCTCTAGACCTTTCACAAGTATTACAACCGTAGTAGTGAACGCGGTTCGTCGCGGTCCGAGCTTCTCTCGAGTTCACGTGTATCGTAATCGTCGAATTTACGCGCGAAGCTATAGCGATTCCCACAGAAATAATTAGCAATGAATCGAGGGATTTTTCAAATTTTACTCGCCATCGTCGCCCTCGTTTCCGGTTCACGTGGTACGATTTTTAGTGGTACTCAAAATTAATCAATTGACAATTTTTAATTATTTCCGTAATTATTATTAGCGTGTTATTTTTTTTTATATTTGATGTTTTTTGCCCGAATTTACGTCTCTATTGTTTTTCAAATTTGTTTTTTGTATTTTGTTTTGTTTTTTAAATGTCGATTAACAGAAAGGATTAAAGGAAAATAGTAATTAATTGATATGATTAGCTCCGAGAATTCGGGGATTTTTTTTTTTTCGAATTTTGGAAAATTTTTGGACCACTTTGAAAAAAAGGCTCTGCTGATTTTTTTTTGGATTTGATGTAGAGAAATAACGTGGCTTTCTTCAAGGATTGGGCAATTAAGGTCATAGAAAATAATTGGGAAAGAGGATTAAGGTCATGGGGAAAGAAATTATGTTTTAAAGTAAAAGTTGCATTTTCGTGTAGTTTTTAAATAATTTTCCAATGGTTTTTGGTAGAAGAAAGAAAAGTTTAAATTTGTTGTTTAATGGTTTAATTGTGTAATAAATTAGTGAAATAAATGAATCTTGCAGAGGAGCACGAGTGTTTACGTCCTTGCGGCTCAGCGAATTCCGAAACCTCGAAGATATGCCACTACAAATTTGTCGTCGCCAAAACAACGAGGAACAATAATAATAAATTATTAATGGAACATGTGATAAATGGTTCAAGTCCGGGGCCGCCGATAGAGGTTTGTTTTTTTTTTGTTTTTTGTATTAATTCTTCAATTTTTTCATTTAAACAAATTTTCAAAACAATAAATAATCTGTTAATTTGTTTGCTTTTTTAATCAAAAAAATTTGTCCATTTTTCTGAGAATAATTACTATAAAATTTTTTCATTATTTTCACGAATTCTCGAAAATTATGATTTCTAATATTTCTAATTATCGTCGGATTCTAATTAACCTGCTGAACTAAAAGTAATTAATTTTTTTTAGGTCTGTCTCGGCGATACGATCGTCGTGATCGTTGAGAACAAATTGTCCTCGGAGGAAGTGAGCTTTCATTGGCACGGCTTGCGACAGAAGGGCTTTCCTCACATGGACGGTGTGCCCATGATTTCACAGTGTCCCATATTACCATTCACCAGTTTTCGATACGAAATTAGGCCCGAGCGTATCGGCACTTATTTTTATCACGCACACGAAGGTACGAATTAATAGCAAAATCAATAAATCAAATTAATTAAAATAATACCCAAATCTTCGCCGAATTTTCAATCAACTAAAATTACCTTATCAATGAAAAGACGTTCATTTTTTTCAGACAATTGTTAAGAAAAGTCAAAATATAAAATTATCAAATTTAATAAACATTTTTAAGGTCATCGAAAAAAAAAATGTTTAAATTGAAACGCATTATTTCTCGAATTTTGAGAGCTTGAGAAAATGAACCCGATTAATTGCCAAAACAAAGTTCAATTAATTTCAATCATGAAAATAGACATTCACTTTGCATTTTAAAAAATCGAATGAAATAGAAATAAAATTTCATCAGCTGCATTATGAATTTATTGGAGCGGTTGTGGCGTGAACTTTCTCTCATTTTTTTTTTTTTCCTTGGCATTGGAGAGTCGTCATGGTCTAGTGTTGGAGAATAAAATGTTGAATGTATAATAATGACGACGGGGATCTTTACAGTGCGGCAACAAGGCGACGGGCTGTATGGGTCATTGACAGTTCGAGGTCCACGCGACGACCCGAGCACCGAAAAAATTCTTCTCGTGTCTGCAAGGCCGTCCAGTCCTCTCTCTCAGCTCATCCATCTCGATGAACGGTCCATACCGCAACGCTTGATTTTAAACGGCCAGGTTAATGGATACTCTCACGTTTCTTTCTCTCTTCCTTTTTAGCCTTTTTTGGGAATTTTTTAAATAGAAAATATTAGATGAAATTTTGTTTATATGTCAGGGATGTATTTGTTTGTAAATGAGCTGTGTAAAATAATTTTTTGGTAAAGAAATAATTAAATGCAATGCTTTTTATTATTAATTTATTAAACAAATGCTTTTTTTCTTAGGGGTTTAATTTTTTGGTAAAAATTTAATTAAATGCAAGTGACTTGTGCGCTTCTCATTTTTTTAGGGTTTGATATTATTGTAAATTTCTGTGCATTTTTTCAGAAGAAATTATGTGATGAAAGTTTTTTTTAAATCGGGGGATATATTCATTTATAAATGATCTATGTAAAATAATAGTTTGGCGAAAAAATAATTAAATGGAAGGGACTTATGTGCTATTTTCATTTTTTTTTAAGGGATTAACATTTTTTTTTTAATTTCATGTATTTATTGTGAACAGATCGACGACGTTAAACTCATCGTCGAGAGTCACCGAAAATATTTGCTACGTCTCGTCAATGCCAATGTCTTCAATTGTCCCATTTCTTTCTTCGTTGATCAACACAGTCTGAATATTGTTGCGGTTGATGGTCAGCCGATAGAAAGAGGCAGTTCAGCTGAACGGGTTATTCTTTTCCCAGGTGAGTACAAAATTAATATGCATTTTTGAGTCTTTGAAAAATTATCTTCAGTCCAAAATCCACGGGAAACTCATTCAATATTCCCACGTTAACAATCGAATTGCGATATACTTTCAATATCGAACGTGTATCGATATTCAACCGATCTTTCCCTGCTTCATATTTCGTAGTATCGATACATCGACGAAAATCGATCAGATTATCGATACTTTCGATTTTCGCAATCGAACGTGTATCGATATTCAATCGATCCTTCCCTGTTTCATATTTCGTAGTATCGATGCATCGAAGAAAATCGATCGGATTATCGATACTTTCGATTTTCGCAATCGAACGTGTATCGATATTCAATCGATCTTTCCCTGTTTCATATTTCGTTGTATCGATACATCGAAAAAAATCGATCAGATTATCGATACTTTCGATTTTCGCAATCGAACGTGTATCGATATTCGATAAATCGATGTTCCCGTTTCCCGATATTTCGATATACCGCGAAACGATCCAACAAAATTCAAATATTGATCTTTTCTCACCCAATAAAAAACAAAAATAAATAAAGAAAAATCCCCGAAAAGCGTATTCGGGGGTAGAAAACCGCTGCTTTTAGCCCAGATAAGAGACGTCACTCCCGTTGGACGGAAATTACCGTAAAGAATTCGCTTTTCCGGCCGGCACAAAAAATCCAGCCGACGTCCCGAAAACGTGCCGCCAATTTGGCGCATGCGTGATTCTTTTCCGCCCGATGGCGGCACCGGGCGCCGCGGCCGCCGGCTCTCTCTCTCAATTTCTCCAAAGGGAAGTAAAGAAAGAGAGAAGGCGCGACGGCGAGGGCCGCGATTGAAAAACGAGAAGAAGAAGAAGAAGGAGGCGAGCGAGACTGCGAAGCTGAAGAGAGGCGTTCGGCCAGTCAGAGAGCGAGCGAGCGACCAAACGAGAAGAGAAGAGGCGTCGTCGCGTGGATCGCGAAAAATCATTAATACGCCAAATAAATGTCCAATTAAGGGGACACCACCGAAAGCGCCGCATAAAATCATAATCCGAAAAAGCAAAAATTACAACAAATTACGCATTGTTTCAAAACCAATAAATTTTACAATAAAAAAAAATCCTAAAGTGATTATATTCTAATAAAAGATAAATAAAAAAATCGAAATTAACAAAAAGTGAAGATAAAAAATAATTTAAAAAATTCGAAAAAATATGGAACAGGCGGAAAAATCGGAAATCGGGCACCGGGGCATGGAATGGACGAGGGAAAAGACCCTGGAGTTGCTCCGGGAATATCAGCAGAGACGCGTACTCTGGGACTGGAATGCAAAGGGTTATCGTGATCGGGTTAAGCGGAAACGTGCTATCCACGATCTGGCGGAGGCGCTGCGCTGCAACACCCTCGAGGTCGAGAAGAAGATCACGAATCTGAAGTGTCAGTACTCGAGGGAGGTCCACAAGATCCAGAACAGCAAGGACCTCGCGACTGGCCCCGAGGACGTCTACATATCCAAGTGGTTTGCGTTTAAGGCGATGCAATTTTTGCAGTTCGGATCGCGGACGTACAGCACGAGGAAAAAACAGGTGTGTATGTGTGTGTGTGGGGGGATATTAGTATTAGTATTTATTAAGATCCTGGAATTTTTAATTTCCTAAGGACCAAGGCAGAAATATTACGGTAACTGGTGGTGAATTATCCTGAATCCTTCGGTCGCTTTCCGCCCGGGCGGCAATAACGCCCACGGCGCCCCCTACGCAATGTTCTCAAACTAACATTGTTTATTGTTTAACTTTTGTTTGGCATGTTTGTATGTGGGTTTTTTTGTTTGTTCGGTGTTTTTGTTTTGTTTGTTTGTTTGATTGTTTGTTTGTTTGCTCTTTTGTTTGATTGTGTGGTTGTTTGCTTGTTTGTTGGTTGTTTGTTTGTTTTTTTGTTTGTTTTTCTGTTTCATTGTTTGTTTGTCGATTGGTTGGTTGTTTTTTTTCTTTGATTGTTTGTTTTTTCGTTCAATTGTGTGCTTGTTTCGTTGTTTTGTTTGTTTATTTGTTGGTTGGTTGTTTTTTTTCTTTGATTGTTTTTTCGTTTAATCGTGTGCTTGTTTGCATGTTTTGTTTGTTTACTTGTTGGTTGATTGTTTTTGTTTTTGTTCAATTGTATTTGATTGTTTATTTATTTGTTTCCGGTAAACGGGAGAAACCTTTGTAATATTTTACCTTATTTAAATGAGAAATGCAACAAAAAATTGTACACACATAGAATTGTTGTTTTTAAACTTTGAATTTGATTGATAAGAGATATTATTGATTTTGAGCATAAGAGAACCTCAATAAAGATCTAATTCGATAATATTTGAATTTCCATTCAAATAAGAAAATAAAAGTTTCAATCTTCTTACTAATTCAACAATTTCGTAGATTTTTTACAAAGACAGTAATTCAGTTATTATTAATAAAATAATGTTCACATTTGTCATAGACTCGTGATCATTGTTTTTTTTTTTTTCTTCTTTTTCGAGTGATAATAAAATTGTGAATTTGTGATTTACAGCATCAGAAAATCGAGGACTCAATAGTGAAGGAAGAATACATTGTGAGCGACATTGATCCGGAAAGCATATCGTTTATGCAGTACGAGGGATGCAACGACGAGGAAACGAACGGATCGGCAACGGGTTCCTTCAACAACCCATCGTTGGGCGAATATCACGAGGAAGAATCGTTGTCGTCGAGTCTCATGACAATCGACGAGTCCTACAGCAAAGAAAATCATCTAAACCGAAATGAAAAAATGGCGAAAGACGATGACGATAATACAACGCATCACGAAAATCGGCGGACGAGCGCCAAAAACGACCTCATCAAATTTGGCGAGAGCATCGCTCTTCAGCTCGCCGAAATACCCGATTCTTACTCGAGATCCGTCGCCAAATTGAAAATCAATCAGATTCTATTCGAAGCAGAAATCGGCGTCTACGCCCAAAATCACGGTTAATTTATCGAATTTTTCGAAAATCAATCGATCGATTGGGTTAATCGATTTTTTGGAAAATCAATCGATCCGGTTAATCAATAAAGAAACGTTTGATTTATCGATTTTTTCGAAAATCAATCGATCCCGTTAATCAACAAAGAAACGATTGATTTATCGATTTTTTTCGTAAATCAATCGATCCGGTGAATCGATAAGAAACTTTTGGAAAGAGCCTCGATTCGGGAGTTTTTTTGATCCCGACTTTTTTTTATTAACGCTCATCCTGTCGAAAATCGATGTTATCGCATTAGTTATCATTTTTATCGTTACAATTGTATTATTATTATTATTAGTATTTTTATTACTGTAATGTTAATGGGTATCGGTAGTTGAAGAAAAACCGATTATTTTTTACGAGCTCTTTTTACTGCAGTTTTTTTGCTGCCGCGTAACTCGAAAAATTAAGGAAAAGAGCGAGGAGCGAGGACAGAAAAAAATTTTTGATACCGCTGCTTTTCGTCACCGGGAGAAAAATGACCAAATAAATTGAGCGTTATTTTTTTATCGATCCCGATAGCAAAAACCAAGTGAAATTCATAATTAGACTGATTCGAAAGTGTATCGACGTCCTAAAAAAAGCTGTGCGTTTGTCTTTGTATCAGCGCGAGGAGGAAAAAAGTGTGTGCGAATTTTTGTATGCGTGTGTGCGAGAAAATGAGATAAGAAAAGAGGGTTTTCCAATTTTTATATTTTGCCAAGTGAAGAAATAACGTGCGAGCTTTTGGAGAATAAAGGAGCGTATCTCGCAAAGGAAATATTCTCGTTTCTTTTATTCATCAAATTTCCGACAACTTAATGAATAATTTTAAAAATAAGCAATTTTTCAAAACGTCAAACTATTATATTTTTAATGAAGGAAATTGTGTTTTTTTTTTTTTTTTTTTCAGGCGAACGCTTCGACATGATTATCGAGACGAATAAAACACCCGGAAAATATATCGTCGCCATTCAAGGACTTGAGGAATGCAGAAATTTGACTCACGAGGCTCAATTGAGTTACAAGGACGAGGAAAATTCCAATTCGGCGACGAAAAATCCTGCGACAGCTTTCATCGAGCAGCTCGACGGCAAAATACCGATCAGGGACTGCCAAAAGGGAATTTTCGGCGACGTGAAAACCGTCTGCTCGCTGGATTTGAAGGGGAAATTGGAGGATGATGCGGAAATCGGTGACGAAGAAGCCGACGAAGAGATCGAAACGTACTACGTGCCGTTCGACGTGCATTCTTACGACCAAGTCGACGACGAGATGACCGATTATTCATTCAATATATACAGCTTTTCCTATTATCCGACTTTTCTCAGTGAGTTTATTATTTTATTTTCGTAACGCGGGCTAAAAGTACGACTTTACGGGTGTGTGGCGCGTTACTTCTTATTCGCACTCTTTTTTTTCGTACTGGGGTGAAAAAGGTGGATTTTCGTACTAGCGAGAAAAAAAGCTGGATTTTCGTACTAACGAGAAAAAAGCTGGATTTTCGCACTAGTGAGAAAAAAGCTGGATTTTCGGACTAGCAAAAAAAAGCTGGATTTCCGTACTAGCAGGAAAAAGCTGGACTTTTGTACTAGCGAGAAAAAAAGCTGGATTTTCGTACTAGCGAGAAAAAAGCTGGATTTTCGCACTAGTGAGAAAAAAGCTGGATTTTCGTACTAGTGAGAAAAAGCTGGATTTTCGTACTAGCGAGAAAAAGCTGGATTTTCGTACTAGCAAGAATAAAGCTGGATTTTCGTACTGGCGAGAAAAAAAGCTGGATTTTCGTACTAGCGTGAAAAAAGCTGGATTTTCGCACTAGTGAAAGAAAAGCTGGTTTTTCGTACTAGCGTGAAAAAAGCTAGATTTTCGCACTAGTGGGAAAACGACCAGACCATTCCTCGATTTTTACGCGGCTGATAATGGCATCAACTTGTTTTTTATTTATTTATTTTTGAAATTCTATTTATGTTAAGGTACGCACACGAACGCCTCCCGAATCGGCCAAATAAACCGGATGACGTTCGAATTTCCGTCCTCGCCGATTTTATCTCAGCCGGAACTGGTCCCCGACGACACGATTTGTTCCATCGAGGATAGATCCAAATCTTGCGACTCTGACACTCAACAATTTTGTCAATGCACGCAAATTCTGCAATTGCAGCCGTGGAAAACAGTGGATATTTATCTCATTGATCAAGGTAGTAAAAAGAGGACAAAAAAGGTTTCCCAATTTTTTAATACATATTTTTTAAGGTAGCAAAAAATAGAAAATTCCTTGTCATGTGATAAGATTATTTTATCAACAGGTTTCGGCGGAAATGTAAGTCATACTTTTCACTCACACGGCTACCACGTTAAAGTCGTCGGTACTGGCGAATTTAATAGGCCCGTAACAAAAGCGGAAATTGTCCGGTTAAGAAACGCGGGATCCTTGCGGAAAAATGAAATTCCGGCGAGATATTCTCTTCAAAAGGATTCCTTCGTCGTGCCGAACAAAGGGTACGTCGTACTGCGGATTCATACGGATAACATTGGTAAGCATTTCCTCGCTCTTTAATTATAATTTGTGCAATTACTGATTTCATATTCGGGCTTAATTAAAAAGAAAATTCCGTTATTAAACTTATGAATTCCTGAAGAATAATCACCTAATAAAAGCAAAATTTCGCGGTGAGCACGCCTTCGCTCTTTTAATTATAATTTTTGTAATTACTAATTTCATATTCGAGCTCAATTAAAAAGAAAATTTCATTATTAAAATTATGAATTCCGTAAGAATTATTACCTAATAAAACCAAAAATTTGCAGTAATTTAAACGAAAATTCAATTATTACATTTATTAATTTCTAATTTCTAACTAAATTTCATAATTAAAAATGATGAATTCCTGAAGAATTATTACTTAACAGAAGCCAAAATTTGTAAATGAACTCATATTTATTGGCTGGAAAATTAGGATATTGGCTCTGGGAAGCGAGAAGTACTGGCGTGGATGGAAATTGGCCGCCAATGCAGTTCGTAATGCTCGTTGGAAGCAGAGAAAATATGCCGACAGTCCCGATAGATTTTCCGACCTGCGGAAATCTCAAGAGTCCAGCTTCGATATTCGAAGACAGCGATTGATTATTTATAAGCCAATTATTTATTTCATTAATATATTATAGTTTTTACGTGTGTCGATGAAAAAATAAAATATTTTCATAATAAAGGAGATCAGGAATTCGAACTTTTCGGAAAATTTTCTAGATATCCTTGCAGAGTACGTAGAAAAATTCGTTTTTTTTTTCCTCCCATTTGCCAATAAGTGCGTTTATGCGTATAGGATTTTTTAGGAGCAAAACTTGCTGATGAAATCAATTAAGCCCAGCTCCTCAAAAATCAATCGAGCGCATAATCGTCTGGAAAAAGGAAAAACCATAGAAAACTGCGGTTCTTTCAAAAGAAAGAATTTTTATTTTCTCCTTCGACAATTGTACTCGTTCAGAAATTCCACTCTTGTTATCCTCAAACCTCTTTACTTAAAAAATAAAAATGAAACTACGTTGCCAATGAAGCGAAAAATTTTGTTCTCTTAATTAATTCACACGATAAAGAAATAAATTCATTGAATAACAAATAAGTGAATGAATTTTTGAAAAAAAAAAATAATAATAATAATAAAAACCTTAAAAAATAAGCAAATGGATATTACGTCCTGACCGTTTTTCTCGTTCTATTTCCAATTATTATAATCCACCTCAAAAATTTCCATTAATCACTGCTTTCAATTCTAAGATTTTACACATTCACTATTTTTTATTATTCTTTTTATTATCACATTTTGTGAGTAAAGCAAAGCAAAATTTTGTATTATTCTTTTTACAATAATATTTTGTGAGCAGAGCAAAGCAAAGTTGTCGAGTCGTCGCTCTTTAAATTTGAGATTAACGCGAAATCGAAATTTTCGTGAATTAATGTGAGCTCGATTATTCCTCCCTCGGAAAAACGATTAGCGAATACAGTGATGCCTAATATTCTAGCTGCAACAGCAAATTCCGTTCCCTTCGCTAGATTTGCTGACAAAGCGAATGGCATTCGCTGTCAGAGAAACTCATTTGCTGCAGCAGTAAAGTGAATTTGTCCTGGTAGAAAATGCTTCCCTGTTACGACTGCAAATTGGTTGTCCCTTGAGGGAAAAAAAAAAAAAAAAAAAAAAAAAAATGCCGGAGCAGCAAAAAAGTGCCTAACAAGTTTCACCGATATCATTTTATTTTATTTTTTCGTCCGACTATACGCGAGTTGAATTACAAAGCCAGAATAATAAACAAACGATCTTGCACAACCAGTTTGCTAATTGTGCGTTTTTCGCCCTTATAAATATTGGATTATTCATAAAGTGAATGAGAGAAACGAAATTCTCTCGGTTAGAGGAAATTCCCACAATTTCTCGCGTTGTGTTCCTCGACATGTTTTATCAAATTCATGCAGTTTTCACTAGGTCCGACAATTAAAAAATTACCGGTTAACAGAGAAAAGCATGGGCTAATTTTACAATGAGAGAAAGAAAAAAAAACGATATTTAATGCCGCAAATCATTTATTTTAAATAGCAACTGTATACGTATTATTTATTTCGTTGAATTAATTATAGTAAAAAGCCAAATTATTTAGGAGTATAATTGAGGCAATTATGTTTTTCATTGGCGAAATAAAAAAAATTGTTTCACTTTTGGAATAGAATTAATATTTAAATAAAATTATCGTCACGTTTAAAACTTCACTTCGATATATTTATTTTCACAGCCAATTAAATACTAATAATTATTTAACGAAGGAGTTCTGAATATTTTATATCATTCGTCACAGCGAATTTACATTATTTTTTAACATACTGATAATTAATAATAAATCAAAACTAATAACGATAATTATTATTATTTGATGAAGGAGTTTTACATATTTCATATAATTTGTCACAGCGAATTTACAATATTTTTTAACACACTAATAATTACTAATAATTCAAAAGTAATAACAGTAATTATTATTATTTGATGAAGGAGTTTTAAATATTTCACATAATTTGTCACAGCGAATTTACAATATTTTTTAACAGTGCAAAAAAGCGTCCGGCCACTGGGACATGTCCGGGCATCGGTACCACTCCCTTAACTGTGTTACCCATTCATCATTGCGTGATACTCTCGAGTGAAGTGGCAATAGGAGTGAAGGGGCTTTTAATCCACGCTGCACGGATGCAATAATGAGTATTCCTCTGCCGATTGCTAATTACCCTCGGAAATCTCGCTCGAATCAATCGTGCCAGTCAATCTTGCTTAGCTCCTCGATATCAGCTCGATATCCGCATTCGTATTACATAATCCCGCCCAATTAACGCACTTACAAAACAGTACAATACTTAATAGCATTGCATTAATTATTCCTTAAAAAAATGTCTTCGGTTTGTTGATTTTTTGAGGAATTCGTTAAAAAAAAATGTCCATCGATTGCTCAACATTTCTCGATAACACCTGAATTATTTGCAAATTTTTCGCCATCCAGAAGCGGAGAAAAAAATTATAGAACAAAAAAAAAACGAGCTCTCAAAAACGTATAAATGAAACATGAGATTGAGTCTACAATTTTGCCGATAGTAAATCATTCATTCATATAATTTCGACGAAAATTTTTTTCCGGATTGTCGAGGATTTGCCGGAATGGCTAAAAAAAATTTCGAAGTGATTGTCAATTTAGTTGGGGAGAAAAAAATTCCCAAGTTCGTTGGCTACGTAAAATCATGTTTTTCCGGATATGAAATAAAGAATTAATCCAATTAGTCGAAAAATGCGTCTCTCGTCGGGTCTGTGCGCCGGAGTTGATGTTTCTCGTGGCTGTGCTCTCTGAATTTTGTGTACAACGGAAACAATGTTGGTCTCAGCTCGGAACGTGATGTATGAGGTAAAAAAAAGTGAAGGAAAAAAAGCTTTCCCAGCGTGAAATGATAAGCCACTGACACAATGGTGGAAAAAAAAAAAAGAATTCCACAATTGTTGTAAGTGCATCGGCACAATACGAGAGCTTAGGCGCGTCAATTACTCCCACTGCCTAATTATTTTCACGCCCTCATTTGTGCCACCTGATGAAAACAAGTAATATCGGGGTAATTGGCTTTGCGGGGGCGTTCGAGCTTTCGAGACTTAGCAGTGATACAATATTGAAGCGATATGTGGCGCATGTATCCTCAATAATATCGCAATCCGGCCTTTTTCCATCTAATTGTACCCTCAGGCTATTTACCGATACACGCTCGCATGTAACACATTTTTTTTTTCATATCAACGAGAGCGAACAAATAAAAAGTTGTATCGCATCGATTTTAACAAATCCAGGTAAACATGTTGTTGTCTGGCGAAGTTCAGGGCAGCCCCAAAAGGGCCTTGGGAAAATTCTGATCGACGATAAGCCCTCGTCCGGTGCGTAACCGAAAATCCACTTGGATTCCAACCTGGATAACGTATTTGGGAAACCGGATCCGATCCCGACCAGGGCCCCGTTTCAAACAGGGTTTCCCGGCCAGATCCCTAAATGGGGCCCGGCGAAAATCCCGAGATTACAGAACAATTTAAATGAGAGGCGGGAAATTTTCTAAAGCTCCTGTCCTCGTGATACATCAGGTGAAAAACAAGGAAACAACGATAAAAGCAATGCTTTGCATAAATAGTCTGATACCCGGTGATTATTCCACTGAAACGGGGACCGGCGAGTCCTGCGCTCATTATACGCGCATAAAGGGGGTAAATGCGGGCGGACGGACGCACTCGAGGGTCTAATCCGGGTAATCCAAGCCCATTAGAATAATTTATACACGGATGACAGGGCGCGGCGTAGGCTGAGTTCCCTCTGGCCTCCAGCGGCACATAACATCCTCCTGAATTCATAGGTGTTACTATTTCCAACACTGGCACACCGGTGCACTAAATAACATGTGCCGTTGCGGGCGATAGACAATAATAATATGCCTGTACGTGGCTCGCCTGTATTATCCTCCGGTGTACGACGCCCTGTTACAAAATCCGATGCAGGCTTGAATTCGTGAGGGTAGTTCGACGAATACGTATACACCTTTGAGTCTATTGCCTTATTTACCGAGGCAGCTCATCTCCGGCTTACGAATCTGCTCAACATACGTTATCCAATGAAATTTCTCTTCCATTACACCCTTAACGATAAATCAATTCCGAAAAACACGACTTTTCATCACTAGGCCGAAAAATTTCAATTCCAAATTCCACACAAATGCAGTATGAAATTTTTGTGAAAATCCCATAAAAATCGAAGCAGTTCAATTCCAAATTCAATGCAATTTCAATTTTTCCCAATTAATGTACTTACGTAAAAATTACGAAAAAAAACAATTTAATATTCCCAATAAACGCCCCTACCCCTTCGGCCCATTATTACCTGCTCAGCCCCATTTTCCTCCCCTTGAAAAAAAAAAAAAAAAAAAAAAAAAATCAACCTTTCCCTCCAATCTATCATTTAAATCATACAATTATTCGCAAATTCTTGGGAATAATGCATCAAAATTTCTGGCGCTATTTAATCGGCCTCGAAAGGGGCGAAGAATTTATGGGTAATGCATCCTTACCGCATTGCCGAGTGTGCGGTAATGTGGCTCTTCTCTCCCTCTCTCTCTCTCTCTCTTTCATTCTCTGTCTCTCGAGTTACTTATACACGAGAGAACAGTGATGACTGCTAATGCAAATGCGTTTCACTGACTGCCGTAGCTAATCAATATACAGTGGTGGATTTCTCCGGTGGGAGGGGTTTTTGCATGGAGGAGAGGCGGTAAGTCGACAGCGGGAGAAATAGAGAGAAACGAGAGGTCGAGCTTGAGAGATAGTCTCCCGAGATCTCGTTAAAAGTCTCTTAATTGCGAGCCGAGGAGAAGAAGTAGGGTGCTGGTCGGGCGCTGGCGCGAATCGAGTTTCCACTCTCGGTCCCGCACCGCGGGCGGAATACGCCGCCCGACGAGCGAGTCCGCGGGTAATGACCTAGGGAGAACCGCGAGGGTGTACCGAGAGCCGTGCACGTACGCTTTTGAATAATAAATTAAGCAGCTGACTCGAGGACCGAGGGAACGACAAAGGAACCACTGGCAATGACAACAGGCCAAGAAAGTGAGAGCCACGCGAAGAACACTATTCACTTCTGCGATTATACATGTTCCCTTTCATCAAATTTTTCCAGCCGACGAGGTATATCACAAAAATGTGTTTTGTCGCTCACAAGAAATCTTAACAATCACCGTTTTACCGTAAAAACGAGCGGAAGTCGAAAATGCGCTTGAAAAATGTTTTGCGATTTTTTTTTTTTTTCATGGGCAACCGGAAAAACAGGCGAATTTTATTTTTAGAGCGCAGAATTTAATAATTAAGAATGTTTAATTGGTATATTTATTTTTATTTATATTTAATAATTGAATTCTAAGATATTAATATCGATGCTTTTTTAATTCATTGCCTTTACGAAAACATTCAAAAAGCTGTGAAATTTTCATTTGTTCATGAATGTTTAAAAAAAATTGCAAGAAACAAAGTCGAGCTGACGTTTCAATTGTATGATAAATATCAGATCAATCCATTGAACGGTTTTTAAATTTAACGTTATTGAAATTTTGAGGCCCCGCGAAAACTCGGAAAACACTGAAACGTAGTGGCGTTTTTTGTTAATAACTTTTCTCGACGTTTCGGACCATTTAGCGTGACCGGATATGGAAATGTGACAAAATGAAAGAAATAAAATGCATGAAAAGTGATTTCCTCTCGACGAGGAAACAAAAACGCTCACTTCCTGCTGAAATTTGTGGCTCATGATTTATGTACAATCGATAGTACCTTACGAATGCAGAGCCATTTATTTACCAGCGAATGGGACAAAACAATTCTGATAACGTCACAGAAGTCACGTGATTTCACGAAGAAGATGTTGAAGAAGCAATAAAAAAAAACATTATTTTAGAAGCGCTATTAAATATGTAAAACACTTTCAAAAAATCGTGAAAACGAAACTTTCACTTTTAAAAAATTTTTAAATTTTTTAATATTTTCATATGCGACGTTTGATAATTATTTTTGATAAGTATCTTTATGTAGCCCCGTAAAAATAATTGTCAAATTGTGATGATAATTGATTCTTTTCGAAAATCAAAATTTTTTACTCAATTCAACGGAATTCGTGATTTTCCGGAAATCCTTCATCTCAACGCATGCGAAAACAGAAACTTTTCGTATCCTCTCAACATACGCCCATTCGTGACCTCAATTCGACCTTACCCCTTTTACCCCAGTGGCAAAGTGGAATTGCTACGGAAATTCACGTGAAGTGAAACGTGTTGCAATGATCCCACTTCCGCTCGGTGAATAACGTACGAGGGAAAACATGTGCTCGAGATTATTTATTTAACACCTTCCAAACTTCTCTCGTCACTCTCTAAAAGGTGTCATTTTTAAAACTTTACAGCTCAAAATATCTTGGCAAATCCATTCAATGCGATTTTGACGTCGATTGAAAAAATCCGTACCAAAATTGTTTTTACAATTTCCCAAAAATCATTCCCACCATCATTTTTCCAATTTTCTCAAAAATCATTCCCACCATCATTTTTCCAATTTCCCAAAAATCATTCCCACCATCATTTTTCCAATTTCCCAAAAATCATTCCCACCATCATTTTTCCAATTTCCCAAAAATCATTCCCAACATCATTTTTCCAATTTCCCAAAAATCATTCCCACCATCATTTTTCCAATTTCCCAAAAATCATTCCCACCATCATTTTTCCAATTTTCCAAAAAATCATTCCCAACATCATTTTGGCGATTTTCCAAACATCATTTTTACAATTTCCCAAAAATTATTCCCACCATCATTCTTCCAATTTTCCAAAAATCCTCCATCTCGTATATTTTTTCACGCCCATACGTGACCTCCAAATCCGCCCTCCCCAATTTCCCATCATTGCCAAATTGCAAAAAAAAAATGAATTTCAACCATTGTGCATATCTCAGCAAAAATGGTTAAAATCCCAAGATTTCCCATACCCCATAAAATCCTGAAATTTTCTGTACCCCATGAAAATCTCTCAAAAAATTCCCCTCAAACACCCCCGCCCTTAAATGACCTCAAAATCCGCCCTCCCCGATTTTCCGCCATTTCCGCAAGCATACACAAGCATACGCAACCATACAAACATACAATCGCACCGAAAATCCCCTTAAGGCGACGAATCGCGTGTCACTTCCCTTCGGTGAATAACACCCAAGAGAAAGCGTGCGCCCGTGATTATTTATTAACCACCTACGAAGGTTCGCTCGTCTCTACATCCGCGGGTTATGACGTCGGGCGTCGTCGTCGTCGTCGTCGTCGTCGACGTCCACAACAAGGAGCCGGGGCGTCCGGAGCTTGGAGGTGGGGCGGAAGTCGCGCGCGCGCAGCTCGTCGCTCTTTCTTGCCCTTCCTCGACGCTCGATCTGCGCGTCTCGAGGGCTTAGCCACTGCGCCCGGTCCAGTCGTGCATTTCGGATCGTAACTCCACGTCTTTGCTTGATAACAAGCCTCAAAACAATTTTTACCCCCTTAAAACGTCAAATTTCGCCGAACGCCAACGAAACATTTCCCCTATATAAACATTAATAAACAAAAGCGTTAAAAAATACATATATATACCACCGAAGCGTACGCGCCGACAAAAAAAGCGAAGCGTCTAATTATTCTGTGTGTTTTTCTGTTTTTTTTTTCTGCTTATTCGGTAATCCAGGAGCGAGACAACAATGCCGAGAAAAATGAGGAAGATTGATTGGTGGGATTGACGGTATCCAATTGGCCGAGAGAAATTGAGGTGCGTGATTGGTGGACGATTATCGTGCGAGTGATAAAACGCATTTGGACGACTTCGGACACGTTCGGGTTGGTTTTTTCGAGGTTTTAACCGGTTTCTCGCAGCGCTATGGGGTTTTTTTCGGTGGGATTTTGTTTATGGGGCTTCTGTTGAATTGTCTTCGTGTGGTATAGGTTTTTTTGGTTTTTTGAATTTTTTTTTAGGAGGCATTTTGGAAGAGGAGGTCAGCGATAAGGCTTGGTCCAGATGATGGGGATTAAGCGTCTCGAACCGGAAGCCAGGACCTCGAGGGACTGGCACGCGCCCAGGATGAACCCCACGAGCTAACACCTCGGACCGCACCGAACCTTCGAACCCTACAATCACTGACCTTCGGTATGAGCGACCTGCCGATGGAGAATTGGGGGAAAAAACCCGATTGCCCATGAACGATTGGAGAAAACGATATGATCAGGCGATATCAGGAGTGGAAGAGCCGCCGCACGTGTTTCGGGAATTATTGCTGTTCTTTATTTTGGCTACTTATCGCGGCCGGTTTCGTAATCGATCTCGTTGTCGCCGGTGACCAAGGTGAGAAAATTACATTTTTCGTATGGGCAGTTTTGTTGGTGTTGTTTTTGTTGTTTGTATTTTTGAGGTGGGATTTAATGTGGGTTTGCGTATATTTATTTATTATTTTTAGTCGTTGCATGGACCAGAATAAATAAATTAATGGTTTGGAAAATATTCTTGAAAATATTCATTTATTCTGCAGTGTTTATTGATTTATTTATTTATTTCTGTTATTCTATTTTATTTATTCATTTATTTTTACAGTGAATGGGACACTGTAAAATAAGTAAATAAATAAATAAATAAACACTTTGGGATTGGGTGATTATTGACAATTTTTTAAAAAAATGTTATTTCATAGAATGTTATTAAATTTTAGGGATGTATTCGTTCATAAATGGACTATACAATATCATTTTTTCATATAAAAATAATAAAATCCGAGCGACTTATGCGCAATTCCCCCGAGGCAATTAAAAAACAAGTTTATGCTGCCGTGATTGCGGCCGCTCGAGTGGCTACAAAAAACAAAAAAAAAAAAATACGCTGTTGAGTCGATAATCTGTATGTCGTAATCTAGGATTTTTTCAAAATATTAAAATCTTAAAAAACGAATTTGCGTAGTTTAAAAAAATATATGTATATATATATTGAAATTTTATTTTTAAACACTTTCTTTCAACACGAAATTGGGTTTTTTTTACCCTGTGAAAAAATGCTATTCAAACATTTAGTTTAAAGAAATTATTCAAAAAATATTGATTAATTATTATGAATTTTTTCACCGTTAATTAAATTTTCGAGTGAGGCTCATTTAATTCCGATAAATATCCCATAATATTCGTTTTCCTCTGAAAAATGTGTACAAATAATGATACAAAATGTTGGTATGCGATTGCTTAATTGGAAAATATTAATCACTCGTCGCTAATCATCGTCGATGGATCCCCAACTCAATTATCCAGATTAATTAAAGTTTTAATAATTGCGACGAAAACTTTAAATCCGACGAAGCGCTTATGAATTTTCGTATTTTACTGTATCGTTTTATAATATTAATATTCATATTTGTTTTATAACATTAATATCGGTTGTTTTTTTTTATCATTTATTTCTCCGGTATCGCCTCTCCAGGTTTTTACGTCTATTCGACACTTTAATTCTCTCTTAATTCCATTTTCGATCTCATTAATATTCATATTTATTTTATAACATTAATATTGGTTGTTTTTTTTTTTATTATTATTTATTTCTCCGGTATCGCCTCTTCAGGTTTTTACGTACTAAACCTAAAAAACCCCAAACAAAACAATTTCAAAAAAACTCAAAAACCCCAATCAAAATAATCCCAAAAACCCTAAAAACCAAAACAACGCCGTTAAACAGCCCCTGAAAAAAAAAAAAATCCCCATTACCTTTTCCAAAAATCCCAAATCAAAATTCATTACAATACATTCTTGCAAAAAACCCTTTCCCTTTATATCGACAAATGCCCCCGAAATTTCATCCCCCCGCACGTATCTCAGCATCTCCATTATTATCTCATCCCTTAACACTAACATTTTTCTTTTTTTTTTTTTTTTCTACAGAAAGAAAAGTTTGATCGACAAATGCCCCCGAAATTTCATCCCCCCGCACGTATCTCAGCATCTCCATTATTATCTCATCCCTTAACACTAACATTTTTCTTTTTTTTTTTTTTCTACAGAAAGAAAAATTTGATCGACAAATGCCCCCGAAATTTCATCCCCCCGCACGTATCTCAGCATCTCCATTATTATCTCATCCCTTAACACTAACATTTTTCTTTTTTTTTTTTTTTCTACAGAAAGAAAAATTTGATCGACAAATGCCCCCGAAATTTCATCCCCCCGCACGTATCTCAGCATCTCCATTATTATCTCATCCCTTAACACTAACATTTTTCTCTTTTTTTTTTTTTGCAGAGAGAGAAGTTTGGTACGATGCAGCAACGAGGGCAATCGAAGCGCGAATACGCGGAGCGAAGCCGAGCCGGGAGACGAGGAAAGGCAGCGGCGAGGAGGCCGCACGAGGAGTCGTACTTTTCGTAGGGGATGGAATGGGGATGAGCACGTTGACTGCCGCCCGTATACTCTACGGTCAGCGGAATGGAAATACAGGCGAAGAGGCTCATCTCGCCTGGGACCACTTTCCCGCGGTGGCATTGGCTCGGGTAAGTGTCCCCTTAAGCTTTTACGTATCCACTAACCGAGGATCCGTAAAACGCGCATTTCCGTCCCGTCGATTTTTCTCCAAGAGCAAAATAGCCCCCGCCTCCGGTTACATCAACGTTCTCCACTAATTACAGCATCTTTATTTTTATTCAAGACTTACAACGTGGACGCCCAGGTCGGCGAATCCTCGGCTTGCGCAACAGCTTTGCTCTGCGGTGTTAAAGCAAATTACGAGACTGTCGGCCTCGATTCATCCGCCAAGTTCGAAAACTGCTATTCCAGCGTAAACGCTCGTGTTCCATCGATTATTGACTGGGCCCACGAACGGGGTACCATTTTTTTTTTCGTCCTGTTACATTATTAGTCATTGGGGAATTAATTATTAGCGTTTTTATGTGCGATTTTATTTTGGAAGATGATGAGGATAGTTTTTAGTCGTTCTGATGTATTAGTTTTTTTTTTTTTTTTTTTGATTTAGTGGGAATTAATGAGATTAATGTGTGAACAAATAGGGAATGAGAAATGAGACATTTTTGGGAAAAGGGGGATTGTTTTTTGTAACGCTAATATTTTTTTATATTTTTTGATTTTGATAATTTTCTTTGTGTTATTTTTTTTTTTTTTGGGGTTTAATGGGAATTAATGAGATTAATGTGTGGAAAAATAGGGAATGAGAAATGAGACATTTTTGGGAAAAGGGGAATTATTTTTTGTAACGCTAATATTTTTGTACTTTTTGGTTTTGATAAATTTTTTTTTTTTTTTTGGGAAGTTTTTTTCTCGTTACTTTTTACTTCGGTTTCCGGAAGTCAAATTAGTGGAAATTAGTTGAAATGCAGATAATTCAGGCAGACCATTTTGTCGTAAACCCGCAGGCAAATCAACGGGATTCGTAACGACAACGAGGGTCACGCACGCGACGCCCGCTGCTCTTTACGCCCACGCTTCCAGTCGTTATTGGGAAGACGATGCGAAAGTACCGCTTCCGGCTCGTCTCTCTTGCAAGGATATCGCTCTGCAATTATTGGAGGACGAGCCTGGCCGTAAAATAAATGTGAGAACCATCGAACAGTCCTCTCGATTAAGAATAGTTAATCTACAGTAGCTTTACCATCTATTTTCAATCATTTATTTTTCCTGTTATTACCACTATGCATAAATCGTTTTCTATTATTCGCAGAATCGAATTCTATATAAAAATTAATTAAACTAAAATTCTATATAAAAATTAATTACAATAAAATTCCATATAAAAACTAATAAAAATAGAATTCTATATAAAAATAAATAAAAATAAAATTCTATATAAAAACAAATAAAAACAGAATTCTATACAAAAATGAATAAAAATTAAATTTTATACAATAATGAAATACAATAAAATTCCATATAAAAACAAATAAAAATAGAATTCTATATAAAAATAAATAAAAATAAAATTCTATGCAAAAATGAATACAAATTAAATTCTATCTAAAAACAAATTAAAATAAAATTCTTTATAAAAATAAAATAAAAAATAGAATCCCATATTAAAATGGACTGCAATGCAATTTAGGTAGTCCTCGGAGGAGGTCGTCGACATTTCGTGCCAAAGGTAACTCTGGACCCCGAAGAGCCGGACAAGGAGGGCCGAAGGCTCGACGGAAGGAATTTGATCGAGGAATGGATTCGCAAGCGTCGAGGGGAGGCCGCCAAGTACGTTTCGAGCAAGGAGCAACTTGAGAATGTCGACCCGCGAAAGACCGACCATCTCCTCGGTAATTACCCGATAAAAAGCGAAGCAACAGTTTCCTCCTTATTTAACCGCGATAATTGCCAGCTCATAAATTCTCTCCTTTCCCATAAAACGGGCTTCATATAACATTCATTACATTACACAGTTCATTAATGTAACGTCGGAATAATTTTCGTGTAATTTGCCTTATCATTCATTATTATCGTCGTAATTAACGCTATTGCCATTATCAGGACTTTTCGCCTATTCGCACATGGATTTTGACGTCGACCGAAATACAACCGGAAGTGGAGATCCTTCTCTGGCGGAAATGACCATGAAAGCACTGCGGATAGTGGCCAAAAATCCTACGGGCTTTTTTCTCTTTGTCGAAGGTAAAAGTGCATTTTTTACTATGAAAAAAAAAAAAAAAAAAAAATTGTTTATCATTATAAACTTTTTTTTTTCATAGTCATTTTGAAAATTCAAAAACGTTTTTTTTAATAGAAACAAAAGCTTATCAGTATAAACTTTTTTTTTTTTTTTTCGTAGTCATTTTCAGAATTTTCATTTATTTTCAAAATCAATACATTCATTGATTAAAAAAAAATAAAAACGAAAAAACGTATATCCGAATGTGAATTTTTTTTTGATCAGGTGGAAGAATCGATCACGCGCATCACTACAATAATGCCTACCGAGCTCTCGACGAGACTTTAGCTTTGGAGGAAGCCGTACGCGCGGTCATCGATGAGGTCGACCTCTCCGAGACGTTGATCGTCGTAACCGCGGATCATTCGCACGTTTTGACCCTCGGCGGTCTCGCTACTCTCCGTGGAAACCCAATTTTCGGTCAGTTACTTCGTGCGAAACTAATACGAAACTACCGCTTTTTTTCAACCCTTTTTTTTACCGATTTCCAAAAAAAGCCTCCTTTTTTTTTGGGCGTTAAAATGCGATTTCCCGCACGAGTGTCGCACGGAATTTTAATCCACAAGCCGCGAAAAGGGAACTTCCCGCACTGAGCGAAGTACCGGCAGTAAAGTGACGTTTTACACACTTTTGGGCATAGGTTCGGACAGCAAAACCTCCGATTTGGACGGAAAACCCTATACGACGTTGCTGTACAGCAACGGACCCGGACACACGGCCCCGAGGAGTGTACTCCGCGAAGTAGCGGGCAAGGATTCGATACAGGTAATGCAAACCCATTTTTTGAGTCAATTTTTCCGATGCATTTTTCATTCGTCGCTACGAATTTTGTGTTTCCCTTTCCGCAAAATTGGTCGAATTTCGTTGAACGTTTTTCAATCCTTCAGGAGATTTCATATACAATCTTGACTGAAATTAAAAAAAAAAAAATTGCGAAATCGGTTAAAAAAAATCGGGAGAAAAATGCCCAAACTTCCGTCACTCCCGATCGGTATTTCGTCTTATAATTTTCTTTCGTAAAATGATGAAAAACCTTTTCAATATTTCTCTTGAACCAAAAAATAGATGAACAAACGAAAAAAAAAAAAAAAAAAAAAAAAAAAAAAATCGGTATCGGATACAGAATGAATAACCCTTACAAACGATCCCAGGTATACAAACCATTAAAAATGAAATACAAAAAATCGGCAATGAAATCGGAGAGATCGGTATATTTCCTCTCACATTTTTATTCCCTAAAATGGTGAAACAATCTTTAAAAAAAGAAAAATCGGTATCAGATACAGAATGAATAACCCTTACAAACGATCCCCACAAACCAATAAAAATGAAATACAAAAAAATCGGCAATGAAATCGGAGAGATCGGTATATTTCCACTCACTATTTTATTCCCTAAAATAATGGAACAATCTCAAAAAAAAAAACGATCTTTTTCAGACGGCAGGAGTTCCGCGAGCCTGGGCGACTCACGGAGGCGAAGATGTGCCGGTTTACGCGATCGGTCCACTGGCGAACGTACTTTTTTCCGGAAGCGTCGACCAGAGCTACATTCCTCACGCGATATCGTACGCGGCTTGCCTCGAATCGCGGCACGCCGATCGGTGTGTCGCCGAAAATTCGGTCTTCGCTCGTGGCCAGTCGCCGATCGAAATAAACGACACGGTGAGCTCGATAAGCTGCCCATCGGCGGTGCCGAACAGCGCGGCGATATCCAGCGACGTGATGAACGACCAGGCGAGAAATTCCCCGAGTACAGCCACGAAATCGGAAGCAGCATCCACTTTTTCTCTCCCGACCAATGCTCTCACTTCTACCCTTTTTTTAACACTCTACTACATTAAAAACTACTGCACTCATATTAAAACACGATTATCGGTTACCTAATTTATCGTAAGCCCGTGAAATCTCTAGCCGCTCAAAATCGGTAACGTTTCTTAACGATTTTCCTCCAATTTTCGTCCCAAATTTTCATAGATAAACGCAATTTATCACCTTACGTGGAAACGATCGGTTTTTTCAAATGAGGAAAATCCTACGGGGCATTCCGCGTTCGTTCGGTGACGAAAATGAACCCTTTTCGGCATCGTTACAATTTTGAAGAATAAGTTTTTTCGTTTTTTTTTGTTCGGCAGATTTTTGGTGTTAAGTTTTTTTTGTGCTTTTTACAGTAGATTTTTTTCGGCATGCTTAAAATTTTGAAGTATAAGTTATTTTCGTTTTTTTTTTTTTTTCAATAGATTTTTGTATTTGCTATTTTTATGGATAATTGAAATTTCGATTTTTATTTATTTACTTTTTCATTTTGGAGTTGGAATTGGGGATTTTTATTAATATTTTATTTTTCAAACTGCACGGGCATGGAATGCCCTATGCTTGTGTGTTTCCACGTACAATATACGGGCGATTCCGCGCCAAGTAAACCAACGTACGAATTTCAATCTCGACCAAAATGAGTCACGATTTTTCGTGTGTGAAAAATGCTTTTGCGATTTTTTTCTGCCATTCTTTCGCATGAAAAAATCGCGAAGGAGCTTTCGCCAAGCGGAAGTTGAAATTTGGCGGTCGGCTCGGCGTGGAACGGCCCATACACTTAGCCCACCTGTAGAATTTGCAGAGGCGCGCACGATAAAATCTATCAACACACCACGCCGCAATAATAGATACTATAAAAAAAAATAATAATAAAAAATAAAAAAAACGGCACCGATACGTTCGCCAGGGTCCAGAAGTTGAATAAATTACGAGATAACGGATAAATAATAATAATAACAAACATTATTCTTTGGGAATAGCGGATGCCGCATTTTCAACATACAAAATTTCACAATCGCACATTAAACGCTATTGGTCAATTTTACGGTAACGAGAAATGTCCAAAAAAAATTCATCGGGAAATATTTTGTCGCACAATTTTTTTTTTTTTCATATTTTTTATTAAGCAAAAAAAATTGGGTACAATTATAGTGAATCGTCGGCTCTCTTTGATTAAATAGATATTTTATTTTGCAATTTTTGTCGATGATTCCGCAATTAAATAACGGAAAAATTGTTGTGATTTGTAAAGAAAAAAAAATTGCGAGTGTCGGAAATTGTTTTTCCCACTGATATTTCATGGTAAACGAGAAAGGCAACGTTAATTCGTTATGTATATACCCCCCCAACGAGAAGAAAGTAATGCACATTATGTACATAGTGTATCTCTGTATGTAAATGGTATGAACTTGTTTATCATTTGGTATGAAAACAAAATAAAGTGAATATTTAAAAAGGTCCGAGGATAGGTGGTTCATTTTTTTCCATTGAAATTTGCGCGCGGATTTGCAATATCGATTATCGAGCGGATTAAGGTGATTTTTTTTTTTTTTCGTTGGTCGACCGAGTTTCGACGGTGGTTTTCTGGTTGAAATACTTCGATGGCAGTGCAATTGACTTTCCGTTTATCCAAGTACTTACTTCTGTTCGTGCTGCTTAAAAAATTAAATCATCGATCGTTTCTTAAGCTCAAAAATTGAAGGAATGGGCGATTTTCTGCGATTACATCAATATCGACGTTTTTTAAATCGGTTAATCGATTATTGTCAATTAATCGGTTACTGACGATTAATCGATTATCGCCAATTAATCGATCATTGTCGATGAATCAATTATTGTCAATTAATCGATTATTGTCGATGAATCGATTTTTTCTATAATCGAACATCGATAATCGATACACTCGATAATTTGAAATCCAATTTCTTTTTTTCTTTCATCATCGATAATCACTCAAAAAAATCGTCATTACAGAAAATTCTTCTTTTTCTTTTTCGCGAGGATAACCCGTGGATAATATATCGTTAGACTGTCATATATAATTATTCACTGTAATATATGCATATATACACAATGTATAACATATTACGTAGTACAAGTATATCGACAATTTAGTAAATCAATTCGAAGGATCTTGAGTAGCTGCAAATCGCAAGATCTCTGGATCTTCAATTTGCCTTTTTTTTCTTCTTCTTATTCTTTTTGTAATCCAACAATTGTCACACGATTAATACCTGACAATGCGTAACTAACAATATTTACAATAATTAAAATTATTAAGATTGCATATTCGTACGTGTTTGCATTTTTATTATTACTATTATTTATCATTTATCATTATTATCATCATTATCACGTAAAGAATAATTACTCGAGTACAGAATTTGCGGCTTGTTGTTGTTGTTTTTTTTTTTTAAATAACGAGCGATACGCTCGCTTTATAAACTGAAATCGTCTCTCAAAAATCGCTCCTTCCTCAGTCCTCGTTGCGGATCTTCAGCATTGAAAATCGAAGAATTTGTCTCTCGTGGATCGATCGATCTGCGATTTCAATCGCAGAGAGACTGAGATTTCGGATTTGGATTTTGGGGGTGGATAAACTATATATAATTAATGTGACAAATAAAAACGAGGAGAGAATGAACTCGGAAGCTGTCGATCGATTAACAATCTCTTCAAGTTGGTGTAATTTTTTTAATTAAAAAAAGTGAATTCCTCAGATAAAAAAATCCCGATTTTTTTTGCAAATTATTTAAGTGTCACAAACATTTTGCCCAAAAAATCGTGGTTTTAAAAAAAATAATAATTAAAAAAAACACACACACAATTTAAAGGGACTTAAAAACGATAATTATTTTGACTCTTCGCCTCAAAAAAATTTATGACAAAATTGGAACATCATTTTTTGTTCCTATTATTGTAAATCAATTTTAAACTCAATTTTGCGTTAAAGGGACTCCAATTTTTTTTAAATCTTAATGTCATCCGCAATTATCAATAATTGCACAACTCCTCGCAATTTCAATAACTAGAAATTATTAAAATACACGAGAATAATAATTAACGACGATTGTAACGAGATCGAAATAGTTAAAAATCGATAGATCGGTGATTGCTCGTAGAAAACGTGCAATTTCAATAACCAGAAATTAAAATACACGAGAATAATAATTAACGACGATTGTAACGAGATCGAAATAGTTAAAAATCGATAGATCGGTAATTGCTCGTAGAAAACGGAAGAAAACAAGTGGTAGCAGCAACGAAATGTAAATAATAGCAGAGTTGCAAATTTTACTACAAAAAAAAAAGTACAAACAGTTTTTTCAATTATTTCATAATAATAAAAAGCAGCGATTACAATAAAAAATCTAAGGCGTCTTAAAAAACCATTAATTTTTCGACGAAATATAAAAAAATATATATTTTTCGAAAATTAAACATTTTCTCCAGACATTAAAATGCCTAGAAATCATTTTGATAATCGCCTAAAAATAATTATTATGAAACGATAATTGAAAAAAAAAAAAATTACTAATTTATGATAATTAACAATTGCAATTAAAAGTATTAGTAGAAAGTGTCGACAGCGGAAGAAGTGAAAGAAAATGCGTGTGGTGAATGGAAAATGTTTGGGCTGATAAATAATATTTAATAATTAGGTGGGTTGAAAAAGGCTTCTTTTCTGACCGAGTGCCTTTTAAATGGGCTCGGTTTTTGTGTCATTGACATTCGAGCAGAAAATAATTAAAAGATTGTCGTCGACTTCGTCCACGTTTAATTAATTCACTCGCTATTTATTTATTATACGAGATGTTGACTAAAAAAAAAAAAAAAAAGTCTCCCTTTTATTTCCGAGTTAATTAAAGGATTTTTGTAAAAACGACGAAGCCGATTCTTTTCACGAAGCACGAGACGAAAACAGCTAATATTAATCCCGGTTAATGAAGTTTTATCCACAGAATAATATTAATAATCGTTAATTCACAAGCCCGAGTGTCGGTGAAATAGATTGCACTGTATAATGGCTAATTGAGACGTCGAGATTAAATGGGAAATATTGAGAGATGCTTTAGTAGATGTGAAGAAGCGAAGCAGAAAGCGGTGAGAGCAGAGCGTGCAGAGCTTTGAAGAGTAGAGCAGATAAAGGAGGAGCAAGTCTTCAGCAAGAAGCTACTACCACTTGTCGATAACCGCCTCACCCACTGCAACAAAACATACAACGTTTTATTTAAAGCATCTGCTCCTCGTTGCGTCTAATTTAGCTTCAATACCGCCTGTTACAATTTTCCTTTTTTTTTTTGCAGAGTTGGGCAGCTTCAATTAATTCGCTCACACATTTTTGCCCTAATTACAATCCCTTTTGGTAATTGTGATTTTTTATTTGATTAAAATTGAATTTGGGAATAGTGATTTTTTGATTTATTAAAATTGAATTTGGGAATTGTGATTTTTTATTTGATTAAAATTGAATTTGGAAATTATGATTTTTTGGTTTATTAAAATTGAATTTGGGAATTTTTCAATTAATCAAAATCAAATTAGGCAATTACAATGGTAAAAATGAATGTCTGTAATTGCAATTTTATTCCATACTTTCAGTAATTATAATTCGAACAAAAAAAAAATTAATAATTAATAAATAAAATATTAATAATATTAATAATAATAAAATTACCTCCGGTAATTGTAATTCCGTTTAAAATCAAACAAAAGTGTTTCCAGTAATTAAAATTATTGTCCAATTAAAAACCAACTGCTGTCATCAATTCCAGCGTAGACGAAACAGCTAAAAATTGATTTTCGTGATCCCCGATTAGCAAAATTCCATTGAAACTCGGCCCAACTCCGTCGCCTCGTTATTGAGATTGTGAGAGTCGTTGTTTATTTATCATTTAACTTCGGTCCTTCGTGAATTAAGATCCAACAATTCGATTGTCAATCGATCTTCAGTTTCCGAGCGACAGACTCTCCTCTCACATCTGCTTCCGTATGATCTCGTTTATGATTGTTTAAAAAAAAAAACACAAATTTACACGTACAACAATTTGACAATTGTGCACTATTGGCATTTCCGTAGAGCACACGATTTCGGAGGTGTTTTTTTTTTTGTTTAATTTTATCTTCGCTCATCCGCTGGCCTTCTTCTTCTTTTTTTGGTCTCTTCCTCTATCTATTAAATATATAGATACTTTTTAGTAATTTTTTTTCATTTTTTTCTTTTTTTTTTTTTGTTTAACTACAACGAGAACAATCGGAAGAAATATAATTGACATTATATAGTGTCCGCCGTCTTCGCACCACTCGCACTCGCTCAACTTAAGTTGAGTGTCCTCGAAAATCTCAGGACTCTCTTCAGGGCAGTTGCAGTGATCCGATGTCTTCATAGATCCCCATAGATCATTTTTTTTCTCTCTCTTTCTTCTCTCTCTCTCTCTCTCTCTTTAATTCTCGTTCTCCTCATTTCCTTTCGCTCTCATCGCCGACGAGGATTTCCTATTTCGTCGGGGGAACCGGCGGTGCAACTGGAAAAAAATACAACAACTCGACAGTTACTAAATTGCGTTTTTTTTTCCAAGCGATTTTTCGCTGTTTTGTTTTTTAAATTACCATTCGCCGTGCGGAAAAATATAAATCAAAGCCAATAAGCTTTCCGATTGGAATCGAGGGTTGCGGCCTTTTTTTGCGAGCACTTGCGGTGGATTTGAACGGGTATATGGCGCATTCCACGCCAAATTCAACCGGAATATCCAATGACCCGACCAATTTTCCCAAACTTTGCTCATTTTTTTGTAGGCAAAATAATTTTTTTCAGCGCCTACCAATTGTGATTTAATTGAAAAAGGACAAGTTTTTTTTTGGGCTGTAATTTAGAAAATTATGGGAAGCAAAAAAGTTTAGGGGCTGAAATTTTGTTTTAAAATTATTGGAAATTAAAAAAAATTTTAATTGTGTGAAAAATTCTGATGCATAGAAAATTTGATAAAAATTCAATATTTTATCCAAAGATAAATGAAATTGCTCGCAAAACGAATCCAAATTAGTACCTTTTTCAATAAAATTCTATCTCGAAAACGACTAGGCCCAAAACTCCGAAAAAAAATCACATAATCGCTTGTGATTCGAGATAAAATGATGGCAAAGTTTGAGATAAATTGTGAATCGCCGGACTTTTAGGCGGTGAATTTTACGATACCTCGTATCACAAAAAGCTTCAAGCCAAAAGCAATTTTTTTTCTTTTCGCTCCAATTCCTTCGGTACATTTTTTTTTTTTTTTTTTTTTTTCCGTTAATTGGCGTAATTGAGCAAAGCAAAAAGGCAGCCGAGAAGCGATAAAATAATACCAGCGACGAAAAATCAAACTTTCGGCGATGGAAAGGCGAAAAACAGTGCGTCATCCACTTTGCTTTCCGTGCGATGAAAAATCGACTTTCCGTAGGTCGAATTGCTTCGATGGCGAAAAGCTTCACTCGGTAAAAAGCTCAACTTTTAAACTGGCGCAGAAAAAGCAGCGTAAATGGCCGGACGACTTCGACGACGGCACTTGATTCGTTCCTAGAAGCAACAAAAACTGATAGAGGCGCGTAATCATCATATTTACAGCCGATTGTCATCGGACTGCGTAATTTAATGTCTCCTTTACTCACTATTTTGTGGAATTGGCAGGAGATTATTGGCTGGCCGATCTTTTTCAACCGCTGCACTGGATTTTCAATTTTGTCGTAGGAGATGAGTGAAAAAAATCAATAAATAAATAAATAAAAATAAAACTAAAGCTGGGAAATAAGCTGATTAAAATCTCGCCGCTTGATTTTTTGTTCTTCCAGGGTACAGCTCGAACAGCAAAAATCTTTCACTATTTACAACGGTAACAATTAATAAATAATGTGGGTGAAAAAAAAAAAAAATTACACTGTCGAAAAAATGTAATAAAAAAAATGATAAGCAGAAAATTGTACATTAAATATTCATTTATGTATTACACATTTGATGCAACGACACTGATTTATATTTTTGGGAAACTTGGATATTCTATTTTACCACTAAATCTAAAAAATACAAAAAAATTAATTAGTCGTTTCTACAAAATTAAGGAAGAAAAAAATTGCGTTTTTCACCTTTTTTTTTCTTCTCAACAACGAAAATGAACTAAAAAATTTCTTGGCCCAGAAAAAAGTGCCAAAAAAAATATCTTCTTTGACTAAACTTCGTCCCTTGGAAATTAAATTTTACCTTTACAATTTCACCAATATTACGAATAATTTGTTCGAAATTTTGTAATTCATCTTATGGTTTTACTGTTTTAAAATGTTCCAGTGAACATAATGCCGAAAATAATTTGGCCATTACGTGAATTTCGTGTGAATCGTCGCATTTCGAAATTTTTCAAAACAGCGTAAAATTCGAGGGAAAATCGTGGATGGAAAAAAATTCGCAGGTCCGGATTGCTTATTGGAGGCGAGCGAGTTTGTTGCTATGTTAAAAAGAAACAAAAAAGGCATTAGTAACACATTACTTTATTATAACAAGTAGGAGAGACGGTCGCGTTCGAATTGCTTCTTCGATTATTTTTGCATTGATTTTTAACGATCGTTCCATGCTTTTCGTACTTGCTATAAAAGAGGCCCGAACAAGCGCCTCTAGTATTTTATAATCCTGTCTCGAAAGATCGATATTTAAAGATGACAAGGTGTACATTACAGGTAAGAAGTGGAGAAATAGATAAATAAGAGATTTGCTACATACGTTCGAGATTTCGCATCGCGACCGACCGAGATGAAGAAAAGAAGAAAAAAAAAAAAAGAAAAAAAAATAAGGGGGGTGTTCAAGAGAAGACAAATAATAATCACAACCAACTAGACGATCCACCCACCGAATGATGCGCGTATCCAATCACAAACTCTCGTTACTTGTACCTCAACGAGTAGTCAACCCCTTCACAAAAAAAATAAAATAAAATAAACTATATTTCCCACGATTTCAAAAAAAAGGCCAAAAAATCGAGTGCAAACTCACGAAACTGTGTGATTTTTTCCAAATTTTTCATTCCAAATGTACCAATTTGCTGTTAAATTGAAGAGAAAAAAAAAATTGATCAATTATTTTTTTTTTTTCTAGTGAAAGGATTAACTATTCATCACTGTAGTATCTGCCGGAGTCGATACGACAAAGCAAACACGAGGGCATAATATGTATAACTTATTATTAATATTTGAAGAATCGTTTTTTTTTGTGTATGATATAATAGAATTATTAGCAGTGTCGGTACAGGTAAATGATCAATCGGAGAGACACAGTCTATGCTTTTTTTTTCTTTTTTCTTTTTTCTCTCAACTTGAGACAGTCAGATAAATTGATATCTAGGAGATATCGATTCTACAGGTATTTCGGGAGGGTTTTCTCATTTTTTTGTTTGTTTTTTCTTTTTTAATTGGGGAATAAACGCTCGTAGGAAAGCTCACGTGCTTTAAAAACCATCGATTTGACATCGTTGAAAAAATGATAAAAGTGTCGTTAATTCCTCGAGAAACTCTGCGACGATATTATTTATTAAACAGGGTCACAGAAATTAAATTGACAAAATTTAATCGGATGATGATGCACAAAATCGAACGATTAAAATCGACGGTTTCATCGGCGCGTTGTGAATTAATGTGAAATAGCCAAAAAAAAAAAAAAAACTCGGTTATTAAATAGTATATCTGACGAATACCTTTCTCTCGATCTCGAGGCATCGAGGAAAAAGCTGGGAATATAATTAAGTTACCTTACGCTCGTACCAAACAATCACACCTCACGAATATTAATAATGTATTATCATAATCGATAGGATCTATCGTTGGCGATTAAGAATTCAAATTCCGAGCTGTCTCTTCGATAATACGGAAATATAACAACACAGTTGATGACACACATTTAAGAGACACCCACACAGTAAAGCTCAATCATTATCAACTGATGTTGTTTCGTAAATACGTAGTCGACGTGCGAGAGGCGCGTCAGTTTTATTTTCTACGCTTATTCATTTAGCTTTCGATCGGCAATTAATCATCATTATCACCATCATTATTTAATACGCGACACACGGGTTAATTCACCCTAATTATAATAACAATTGAGATAGACTAGACGAGGGAGGTGAGCGATGAGGATGATTTATCGTCGTTATGCGGGAGAATTCATATCATTTTTACGACACTGAGAAGAATTTATGTTTTTCGTTTTTTTTTTTTTTTTCTAAATGGGATTTACGAGAAGAAGAAGAAGAAGATGAGGTAACAAACGATAATTGGACATGGATAAAGGGCCAAGACTTACCGGGAACAACAAACGATTCCTGGATCACGAGTACCAAACGAATCTACATTTTTCTCTAATTAATTATCGTCAGCACGTATTAGTTTGTGTTCGTTTGGCACGATCGTCAGGAAAGTTGGCAGGGAAATGGTACTGGACGAGGGGGCAAACGTTACACCATCTCGTCACCGAGTTTCATCGATTTTTCCGACCCAATGGCGTTGTTTTTTCATATCTTTCCACGGGCTTGAAAGCGAGAGGCTCCTCGAGACTGCGAAAGAATACGCAATTTCGTTTTGGAGGACGAGAAACATTGAACGGGCAGTTTGTTATTTAGTTAGTCGTACGTGAAGAAGGGAAGAAATTTAATTGGTTGGATGAGAAAGAGAAGAAAAATAACAAAAAAAAAGAAGGAAATACTCAAGCAAGTCGCAAGTCGATGCCTTCACTCACAACTCATGACCGTCTCTCTAATAATCGTAGTGTATTATATCGCCGGAAAAGCGAGAATTTACAGCGAGCGAACCATTGTGTATTTTTTTTTTTTTTTTTTTTTCTATTGCTAATGCAGCTTTTCACTATTTACACGTCAAATGTTTGGTATAAAAAAATCATCAGATTTCCACTTTCCGCAGAATTTCTCCAAACTCGATGAAACGTGGATTTTTTTAACGAGGGAGAATGAATCTGCGCAAGTGGAAACTAATTACTTAGGGCTATCAGGTAATTTGATTTCATTTCACGGATTATCGTGATTTTGGCACATTTTCATTTCTATTAGTTGCAATTCGTCATTTTTATCGAGTCCCCGACGTCCGAAGTCAATAGGAATCAACTACCAAATCGAATGGCTGATTGTAACTTTACTTTAGAGCTTTTTTAAGCGATATATCGTGTGTATGTGTTTTTTTTTTCGACTGATCGGTGAATTTTGCTCGAGATTTTTTGCTAATTAGAATTGAAATCTCTTAGTAGAGTTACAGGATTAATTTGGCAGCTTTTTCGGATGGCAGAGAGATATTAAGGGGCTTAAGGGGACGTCGAGATTTCGAAGCATCGTTTTAACGCATTTTCCGAGGGGTAAATTAGCGAAGACGAAATTGAATCTCAATCAAAGAGGTCCTGGTTGGAGAAAAAACATTTGGAGCAATTACTGCGCGGATCGGGAGTTGCCTGCTTGCCTATGGGCAATTATCCGATCCCGCGAGTCGACACAAACTATATCCACCCATTATCCCCGCAAAAACTCATCTCCTTGTCCGCGAAACCGTTGTTTTCATCCAAGCGTGCGTAAAACCTCGTTTATCGCACTCCCTGGCTCAAACATCTCTCCCCCTTAACCAGAATCCCTCAAATCGCGATATCTCTTGTCCTCTCTCAAAAGCGCGTGAAAACGATGAAAAGAACCGGAAACGTCGCCCCCGAATCTCGAAAATTGCCCAAAAAAAAACGTTTTTCAACTAATAGCCACGGAAAGTGCCGTTGATGTCGGTGAAAGCATCGAGTTACGAGAGAAAGGGTGAGAGCAGGTGTATGATATTGTGTGCGGAATGGACATGACAATAAGTACTGACTGACAGATGCAGGGAATTGAGAGTGGGGGGGTAATGCGGGTCAAATAAGCGGGAGGAGGACATACGTTATCGTTTCGAAAAAGGCACTCGTATAAATAAATTGAACAATTGTGTGTTGTTTTAATCTTGATTACGATGCTCGGTCGGGCATGAGGCGCGATAGGATTTTTCGTGTTCCTTTTCTTCCGTTTTTTTTTTTTTTTTTTTCTCACTGATTCTCTGATTTTAACGATAACAAACGTGTGCACGAGGCCCTCGTAATTATTATTATTATGATTATTTTTTCGTACGACGATGAGCCACAGTGTCGCAGATGTTGTTGTTGTTGTTTTTTTTTTGTTTCGTTTAAATATATATTCGCTCGCGTTAAAAACGCGAGCGACGAGGAGCGGGAGCAGCAGTTGCAAATATATCATATCTCAAACGCTTTCTGCCACTGATCATCATCAACACACACACACGCACGCACAAACGCACCCACGCATTTACACACACACGCGCACACACACTGCACACACTCTGCATGCGCGAGTCATAATAAAACTGGTTAAAACGCCACTTTAGACACGCGCTAGCGATAATTGCGGGCATGGGCGGATGGTAAACGCTCTCCCGGCGTTAATATATATATATATATATATGTATATGTATATATGTGTATGTATATATATATATATATATATATATATGTATATATATTATCAAATCGAAGAAAGAAAGAGAAACGTAAAGAGAAAAAGGCTCGTTTCCTCGTTTTTTTGGGAAATTGCAATTGTCTCTTTTCATTTAAATCTCTCGTGTTTAGTTGTTTGTTGTTTCATTAGTTTGCTGTTGTTGTGGTACGTTTTTTTGGTGTTTTTGGGGTTGGTTTGTTGTTGTTGTTGTTGTTGTTTTCTCGTTTGTTTAATTTGATCTCTCAAGAGTTTTGATACTTGATGATCTCAACAATCGGTCCCTCCTTTTCTACTCGTAGCTTTCGAATTAAATGCAGCAGCTGCAAGTCCAACGTTTTGTTGTTGCTGTTGTTTGTTGTTTTGGGTATTTGTTGTTGTTGTTGTTGTTGTTTGCTGTTTTTTTTGTTTTTAAATTTTTGACGCGAATGCTTTCCATAGGAAAAAAAACGCACTCGCTCATTTAAGCTATTAATTAAAATCAGTTGCATATGCTCTAGATCGGACAAACGAGTAATAGTCCAAAAAACACGGCCCACATTAGAACGATCCAGTGAACGGTGAATATTGGATTCTCACCGTCTGTTATTTTTCTCGCTGTGAACTTGAGGGTCTCGTCGAGAAGCACAACTGGAATTGAGAACTTCATAACGGTTATCCACTCTTCGGCGCTGAGCGGAGTTACTTGGAAAACGGTCTGGAAAAATTTCAACGAAAATATATATATATATATATCATTGATTTATTTAGGAATTTTGAATTAGCGCGCAATTTTTCGTGTCGCTTTCAATTAAATTCTCAGAAAATCGCCACATCGAAGATACTTATTGAAAAAAAGAGTCGTTTTTTTTTATAAAAAAAAAAAAATTGCAATCCTTTGCATGTGACGACAAAGTAAAAAACACAATAATGCAATGTATATAATTCATTGGGTGTTTTTCGTTGGATTTTTACGAATGTTCATTTTGATTTTCGCGAATAAGGGAGAAGAAATATCTGAAGTTATGATTTGCATTGTTCTTTTGAATTGTGGGCTTGAAAAAAAATGAAGTTTTTGGTGAAGTTTTAGTTGTGAAAAAATAATGGAGGGATGTTTTTTGGAATAATTGATCGTTTACTCACCGAGAGAACCTCAACGTAAAGAATGACGAAGTGAAGCGTGAAGGAGAGAGCCATCGAAGCGATGAGCCACATGTTGGACCATGGGGGCATGCTGATGAGAGACTGGTTCTCAGACAAGCTGAAAAATCACGTGCAGCGAGTGAATATCAAGTTTTCCGATCGATTTTCGCAGGATTTTCGTCGATCGGAGCGCACGTGAATCGATTTTTCTTGTATTTAAATTCGACGTTAAAAATAAAATCATCGCGGCTATTCAATATTTCGAATTCGATGTTAAATAAATTAGAAAAATAGTTAATACACATTAAAAAATGCAATTATCCAGATATTTGCATGAGTTTAACTTTACCTTAATTTTACCTTCACTTGAAAAAAATTGATAAAAAATTCTTTGTAATTACAAAAAAAATAAAATAAAATAAAATAAACAGAAAAAAGATTATTAAATTATTCCGGAAACGGCTGATATAAATAACCTGTTCATGGCGTTGAGCATCTCAATTGTTACGAGAACCGAAAGAGCCATCGTCATGGGATGAGGATCGGTGAAGATTTTGCAGTTGACACCCTTAAATTCGTCGCCACCACCGATGCAGGCTAAATGATGAGTCTAAAAGTCACAAAAGTCGATTAATTCACGAATAAAAGAAATAAAAGCAGTTTTTTTTTTTTTTTAAAGAAGTTGGTACTCGTACGTTTTTCGTCTGGAATATAATATATTCGAAAAAATATTTGCTTTGAACACTCACCAATTGGTAGTAATTCAACTGGGGTCCATTTGGACTGTAAAGGAACCACCAGGCGGCAGATCCAACGGTAGCCGCGCCGACGTAGCCACCAATAGCGAGATAGCGGAAAAACAGCCATCCAGAGATAAGAGATTCGTCGGCTTTGCGGGGAGGCTGTATTTAACAAGGCAATTATTGTAAATCCCATTATTTTTCCCCCTTATCGTTAAATTTCTAGCCGTAAATTTGAGCTCAAGTCAAAAATTCAACTGTTTTGCTTCAATTCAAAAGTTTGTGTTCGAATTTTAGCTGCTTTGTGTAAAAAAAGTTTAATTCTGAGCTCGAAAAAATGGTGTACTTGATTTCCAGTAGAAGTAAACTGAAGAAAATCGAGTTTCATATCAATTTTTATTATCTTCTCTTATTCGATTATTTTTCCCCCAAATCGTCAAATTTCTAGTGCCAAATGTGAGCTTAAGTCAAAAATTCAACGGTTTTGCCGGAGAAAAATTTGATTTCGAATTTTTAACTGTTTTCTGTAAGAAAAATTTAATTCTGAGCTTGAAAAAAAAAATGTGGACTTGAGTTCCAGTAGAAATAAAATTTAGAAAAAGTCGAGTTTCATATCAATTTTGAATTTCACAAGCTCAACTCCGATATTTACAGATTCCTTTTGCTTAAACCTTGTAACTTAAAACTTGAGTTTGAAATAACGCATTAACTTTTGAATCGGAGCTCAATTTCGAAGTTAAATTTAAACCTGAAACTGCAGATTCGAGCCTAAAAGTGTGATTAATTAATTAATCCCTGGATTGAATAATCGGAATTGCGAGCTATTAATTACCTTGTCCATGATGTCGAGATCCGGTGGGTTGAAGCCAAGAGCCGTAGCTGGAAGACCGTCAGTCACAAGATTGACCCACAAAAGTTGAACTGGGATAAGAGCCTCGGGAAGACCAAGAGCGGCAGTCAAGAAAATACTGTCCGCGTTAAAACGAACAAATTTTAATTACAATTTTTCCTATTTTTGTCAGTGATTGATTATCACATGATCCATCGGATTTGGGAGGAAAAAAAGGGGAAAAATTACCTTACGACTTCACCAATATTGGAAGAAATGAGATAACGGATAAATTGCTTCATGTTGTTGTAAATGGCACGGCCTTCCTCAACCGCAGCAACGATAGAAGAGAAGTTGTCGTCGGCCAACACCATTTCGGATGCGGACTTGGCGACTGCGGTACCGGATCCCATAGCGATACCAATTTCGGCTTTTTTCAATGCGGGCGCGTCGTTCACACCATCGCCGGTCTGCACAATTACGAGGATTAATAAAAAATTTCAAACTTTTATATTCTCGTGATTTTTTTATAACGAAAATACGAATTTTTCTTTATCTCAAACCCAATTAACGTTTTCCTTTAAACGATAACAATTTTCTTTCAGATTTGAAAAATCATAAACAACGAAACTTACGATTTTCCACGCCAAAAATACGTAAGCCAATTTTCCTTTCCTTTCAAACAATCCCAATTTTTTTCATATTTTAAAAATCCTACGTAAATAAACTTACAATCTTTCTCCCCCAAAAATTCGTAATCCCATTTTCTTCAACCTCTTAAAAATACGAATTTTCGTTTATCTTAAACTCAATTAACGTTTTCCTTTAAACGATAACAATTTTCTTTCAGATTTGAAAAATCCTAAACAACGAAACTTACGATTTTCCCCACCAAAAATACCTAAGCCAATTTTTCTTTCCTTTCAAACAATTCGAATTTTTTTCACACAAAAAAAATCCTACGTAAATAAATAAACTTACAATCTTTCTCCCCCAAAAATTCGTAATCCCATTGTCTTCAACCCCTTAAAAATTTTCCCTAATCCCCCCCCCCAAAAACCCTCGTAAAAACGCCCAATCCTCACCATAGCGGAGATCTCGTTCATGCTCTGTAGATACTCGACGATCTTCGATTTGTGAGCGGGTTCAACGCGAGAGAAGAGCCTGGCCCTGGCGCATGCGGCTCTCTGTTCGGATACGGAGAGGTCATCGAACTCTCGTCCGGAGTACGATTTCCCGGTGGTGTCTTCCTCCTCGGTGAAGACGCCGATGCGTCGGCAGATGGCTTCGGCGGTGGCTTTGTTATCGCCGGTGATGACGATAACGCGAATTCCGGCGGCTCTGCACCTGACGATCGAGTCGAAGACCTCTTTGCGGGGGGGATCGAGCATGCCGACAACGCCGATGAAGGTGAGGTCCTTTTCGTATGTGTAAAATTTGTTGGAGTCCCCGAGGTCCATGTCGTCGGGTTTCATGGGATGATCGGCGGTCGCGAGTGCGAGACAGCGAAGTGTATCGCGTCCGGTACCGTATTGTCGTGTGAGTTCGAGGATGCGATTTTTCAGGGTCGAATTGAGGGGAACTTTGGTGTTACCGACGCGCGCGTGTGTGCACCGATCGAGTACGCCTTCGGGTGCGCCCTTGACGAATAGTTTAGGTCCGGTGCCGAGTTTGCTAGGCTTAAGGGGCACGCAATACGAGGACATGGATTTACGATCGCGTGAGAATTCGAGAGTGAATTCCTTCTTCCACTTGGTCTCGATGTCCTGTCGTACGACGATAGCGGAAGTGCGCCGATCGAGTCCGCTCTTGGAGACCCCGAAGGGATTTATTTTCTCCGCCAATACGATAAGCGCGGTTTCCGTGGCTTCGCCCACTTTTTCAAACGCCTGCTTGAATTCGTTGAAGTCAATAGCGGAATCGTTGCACATTATGCAAATGGTACCGATCTCGTGGAGTGTCTCGAACTCGGAGCCCTTGACCTTCTGTCCCTTGAGGAAAACCTCACCGATCGGCTCGTAAGTCGATCCGGTTATCTCGAATTCGTGAAAGCTACTGTCGTTACCCTCAACCTTGTCGAATATGAACATACGGCTGACGGACATTTGATTGGTCGTGAGAGTTCCGGTTTTGTCGGAGCAAATAACGGATGTGCAACCGAGAGTCTCGACCGAGGGCAACGATCGAACGATAGCGTTTTTCTTGGCCATTCTACGGGTTCCCAGGGCCAAACAGGTGGTGATTACCGCGGGAAGTCCCTCGGGAATAGCCGCGACGGCGAGTGCGACAGCGATTTTGAAGTAATAGATCGCGCCCTTGATCCACGAGCCTCCGTGGGCGGGATCGTTGAAATGGCCGATGTTTATCGCCCAAACGGCCACGCAGATAACGGAGATTACCTTGGACAGTTGCTCGCCGAATTCGTCGAGTTTCTGCTGCAGCGGAGTCTTTATTTCCTCGGTTTCCGACATTTCCGTGCGGATCTTACCGATCGCGGTGTTCAAACCGGTTCCCATTACGATACCACGGGCCTTTCCCGCCGCGACGTTCGTTCCCGAGAAGAGAATGTTCTTTTTGTCCTGGTTCACCGCCCGGGGATCCGGAATCGCGTCCGTGTGCTTTATTACCGATACCGACTCACCCGTCAGGATCGATTGATCGATTCGCAACGTCGTCGAGTAGATCTTCGTCAGACGGATGTCCGCCGGGATCTTGTCGCCCACCGACACCTCCACGATGTCCCCCGGCACGATCTCCTTCGCCCGGATCCTCTGCACTCCCGCCTTGTCGCTTCTCACCACCTTTCCCATTTCCGGTTCGTATTCCTTCAGCGCCTCGATCGCGGACTCTGCGTTACGCTCCTGCCATACTCCCACCACCGCGTTTGCGATCAGGATCAAGAGGATCACGAAGGGCTCGACGAACGCCGTGAACGCGTCGTCGTGCTCCTCAAATAAAGCTAGTACCTGAAGAGGGAATGAAAAAATATGTGGTTTTGAGAAGATTTGGAAACAGAAGAAGAACAGGAGGGAATAATTGAATTTTCGGGCCGGAAAATGTCGAATTTTTATTGGGTTTTGTAAACGGGGAGAAAAATAGTGAGTCAGTTGAAAATGAGGGATTTTTGTGAATTTTCAGTAAGAAATGTGGTTTTTTTGTGACGAAATTGGGAAAAAAATTCGATATTTTCTTTCACTGAAATTTCGAAGATTAAGATTTTTTTTTTTTTTTTCGTTCATTAATTTTGTCAATAATCGCATATTTACAGAGAAATTTGTTGCAAATCTTCGTCATTTACATTGCAATAACTTTTGTTTTCTCTTGATACATTTATTCGATTATTCCGAGGCTAAACAAGTAAGAAAAATAATTTTTTTGAGTTTCGAATTTTCAGTGGCCACCGAAAGAATAGGGTCGAAATTCCGGAAATGCTACTCACGAAAGATATGATAGCCGCTAACAGTAGAATCTTAACAAGAAGGTCGTCAAATTGCTCGAGAACGAGTTGCCAGATGGACTTTCCTGTGAAAAAGAAAGAAAAAAAAAAGGATTACCAAAAAATCGGCGAAATGGTAATCGAGATATTGGCGCGATCCTCCAATTTTCCTCGCGATCAATGCCCCAAAACGTCCGCTCATTTCGCGTTTGTCGAAAGCCCGAATCGCCCGATCACCCGAATTTTCTCATCAATTTATCCGGCGATTAATTCGCCGCGTAATCCCCGAGTTAAATAAAGTAACCGCAGAAAACATCCAGTCTCCGGGGGTGAAAAAAAAAAAAAATGCGGCAAGCCCCAACGAAAGCCTCCACAACAAACTATAGTAAAATACCCTCAACAATCTATTATTAATCCCGTAATTTTATGGTCGCCGAGAAGAGATTATAAATCGGATCAATCATTTATCGAGGCAATTATTTTCCCATTAACTGTTCCAAAAATCCAGGCCTACGATTTTTTTTTTCCAGGATCGGAATTAAAATTCTGTCGATGGAAAATCAAATTGACCGGGCCAATATTTGATTTTTATTTGTCGTTGGTGATTTCGTGTGTGCTCACCTTCCTCAGCCGGTAATTCTGAAACAGAGAAATAAAAATACTATTAATAATTGTGGTCGAGAAGAGAGATCGAGATTTCATCCCCTGAGATGGAGATTTAATATTTGTTCGCGCATGTTTTATATATTTTTTAAAGAGACTTTATATCGTTGCGCGGGTAAATGGTGTGTTTTACGAACGGTAGGTTGGTGGCTTCGCGTAGTGCGAATTTGTCACGCGACAGTGAGCGTGAGCGGGGCACAAGGACGTACACAAAGCTCGGAGCATACCTGTGCACCACCAACAGGTATCTATCCTCTGACAACAATAAAAGTGCAGCGCCAGTCTATGTTTAGAGAGCGTGATGGCACATGCCGAGAGAGAAGGTGGCAGAGTGGGAAAGGGGAGGCCGAGGGAACGCGAAGAGAGATGTGCGATCGCTGTGCAGAGATGTGCATTCCACTGCCACAATATCGCGATAAATGCTGCATGAATTTTTTGAGGTGACGAATCAGTCGTCATGCGAAATATGCGACTTTGTGTTGCATTTTTATCGTGTATACCCTTTTGGATTATTTCATTTTGTTCACGTTTACTTTTTATATTGTTTCTCGGGTTCTCCTATCGTTTTGGCCATTCCTCATTAATTTCTCTTTAAAAAATGGATTATTAAGGAATGATCCATATGTAGAGATGTGCATTCCACTGCCACAATATCGCGATAAATGCTGCATGAATTTTTTGAGGTGACGAATCAGTCGTCATGCGAAATACGCGACTTTGTGTTGCATTTTTATCGTGTATACCCTTTTGGATTTTTTCATTTTGTTCACGTTTACTTTTAATATTGTTTCTCGGGTTCTCCAATCGTTTTGGCCATTCCTAATTAATTCCTCTTTGAAAAATGGATGGAAATATGGATTATTAAGGAATGATCCATATTTAGAGACGTGCATTCCACTGCCACAATGTCGCGATAAATGCTGCATGAATTTTATGAGGTGACGAATCAGTCGTCATGCGAAATATGCGACTTTGTGTTGCATTTTCATCGTGTATACTCTTTTGGATTTTTTCATTTTATTCAGATTTATATTTAACATTGTTTCTCCGGTTCTCCAATCGCTTTAGGCATTTTTCATCAATTTCTCCTTGAAAAATTGATGAAAATATGGATAATTTCTTAATGATTCATGGTCTGCTCTTTTATCAATATGCCAGGTGTTTCAATTAGGGGACCAATAGTTTTGAATTTTTGCTAAATTAATTGCAATTTTTAAGTTCAGAGGATGTAAAAAACAAAATGTTATTTTTTAAATATCGGTACGCGATTTAACCTTCGAGGTTTACTTAATTGCACGTTTATCAAGCAGATAACAAAACATTTACTGCTCGGCAGTAGAATTGTTATACAGTGCGTCACCGATTCGCGCAAAGCCATTGAAACATTTCTTAAAATAACAAAAAATATTTAAAAAATGAATATACTGTAAATTGTGAATGTCTATTTATTTAAAAAATAAAAATAGTATTTACGTTTGTATTATAACATTCGTCCTCCAACATTATTATCAATTTTCAATGGACAAATCAATTGCATCGAGATTAGAAATATGCCATAGTCTAATTATAATTGCACGTTTATCGATAAGATAGCAGTATATTTCCTGCAAAACAGTGCGATTATTGTCCGGCGCGTCACCGATTGGAAAAAAACTCAATGAAACATTTTTCTACAATTAAAAAAATAAAATAAAATGCAAAGTCCAATTTTCAACCACTTTTAACAATACTTTAGAAATGAATATTCTGCATGAAATTTAATTGTTTTTATAGATATTTGTATTACATATTTTCATAGAAATAAAAATATTAATAAGAAAAATCTTTTACGTATTTATTCGTATTATAATCACTGCATATTATTATAAAATAAATAAAAACACGAAAAAACTTCAAAACTTGATTTAAAAAAATTGATATTAAATTCCTTAACTTTACTTAAGGAATGTTAATAAAAATGACAATAAATCTACCAAATAATCGAATCAATATTCCCATAGAATCTATCAATTTTCATGGGGAAATCAACGGAGGACAGGTGAAAAATGAAAAAAGAAAAATGAAAAATAATGAAAGCCCCTCACAAGTTGAAGTGATTGAATACAGGAAGCGACAATTAAACGGAAATACATAATTGTATAGCGATATTGGAGCCGCAGCCGCCTATAGAAGATAACGAGCTTATGAGATTAAAAGCCAAGCCCGATCCTTCGCTGACACTAATGTTTCGCTGATGCACGAATGCAAGCGTCGGTATGCGTAGCTTGGTGCTCGGCGCTGCGTTTATATCGCGCTCGTTTAACGGCCATCTGCTTTGCCGTTTCGCCGTAATACGGGGGCCAATGTCAGCCGGCCGATTGGGCGATCGAGTGGAAAATAGCCCAGGAAATATCGGCGCGCGCGACGTGCACCGCGTTTTTGTTAACTACCTACGTCGACAAAATAGTCAGTAACGACGTCACGAAGCTTCGCACGATCGCAACGCTTGCACTGGCATTTACGGCCAAGAAGTTGTATCTGTACTTTGCACCGCGACTCAAAGATCACGGGCCAACGATGACCAAGTACATGACGATACCGGAAAATAGGTTCGTTAATTAATCGATGAGTTCAATGATTTTAGAAAAAAATATATTGTGAGTAAAATTTTGAGGTTTTCTTCGATTCAATTATCGGAGCAATGAATTTTTGTAAATTAAGGGAGTATTAATATTTCGTCAGGTTTTTAATTAATTATTGTATTTTTTTTATTGTTAATTAATCGATGAGCTTAATGATTTGAGAATAAAATATATTGTGAGGAACATTTTGAGGTTTTCGTCGATTCAATTATTGGAGCATTGAATTTTTTGTAAATTAAGGGAGTATTAATATTTCGTCAGGTTTTTAATTAATTATTGTATTTTTTTTATTGTTAATTAATCGATGAGTTTAATGATTTTAGAAAAAAATATATTGTGAGGAAAATTTTGAGGTTTTCGTCGATTCAATTATTGGAGCATTGAATTTTTTGTAAATTAAGGGAGTATTAATATTTCGTCAGGTTTTTAATTAATTATTGTATTTTTTTTTGTTTGTTTATTAATCGATGCTTTTCAAGATTTTTTGAAAAATCTATTGACGAAAATTTCGTGGTTTCCATTGCATTTAAAATTGAATTTTTCATCAATTTCTCAATAAATAACACTATATTATGAAAACCCTGAATGGGATGAAAATAATATGAAAACAAAGATAGGCTCGTTAATTTATCGTCGCGTTTTAAGATTTCCGAAAGAAAAAAAAAAATGTATCCAAGAAAATTTTGTGGTTTTCGTTTGTTTCATAAGTTTTAAAAAATTCTATTAATCCCTCAAAACTTTCCAAATATTTTTCAAACAAAAATCTCCAATCTTATGACTCTCGACAAAAAAAATTGTTTACCCACGATCCAAAGTGGAATTTTGAGAAAATTTTTCCTTCAAACGATGCGTCACCGTTTTTCGAAATATTAAATATACTCTTCCATTCGAACGGTAATCATCCCTGGACGTGGCGTGGTTTGCGCTCGTGCCAATCGCTCTCACGAGCTAGAAAGCAACTTGAGGAAGTCGAGCGTTAAAGTGAGTACAAAAATATCCGAATACTACGAGACGAGCTCTAATTCGGTCATGGCAGCGCGGTCAGAGAACACACAGAAGAGCCTGGATCTCGTGGATATGACAAGCTCGAAAAAAAGTGACGAGCCCCGTTACCGTTACTAACATTATCCTCGCGACTCGCCTAACGATATTTTCTTTCTGAGCAACTAAAATAAGCTCACGAAATAACAAAGGAGAGACAAGAAGAAGAAGAAGAAGAAGAGGAAAAAAAAAAATGTAACTTTGGAGCAGCGACGAATTTAAGACACAAGTGTTATGCAAGAGAAAAGAAAAAATCGCCACTCGATTTTGGTTTTCCTTTGGAAAGTGTGCTTCATTTTTCCTGGATCTCGTGGATATGACAAGCTCGAAAAAAAAGTGACGAGTCCCGTTATCGCTAACATTATCCTCGCGACTCGCCTAACGATATTTTCTTTCTGAGCAACTAAAATAAGCTCTCGAAATAACAAGAGAAAAGAAAAAAAAAAAATGTAACTTTGTAGCCGCGACGAATTTAAGACATAAGTTTTATGCAAGAGAAAAGAAAAAATCGCCACTGGATTTTGTTTTTCCTTTGGAAAGTTTGCTTAATTTTTTTTTAACTGGCAAAAATAAGAATAAAGCTGAAAATATTTCGCGTTACGCGCATCAAGAAAATAATTAATCGCGGTGGTAAATTTTTCATTTTAGTTTTGCAGAATTTTGTATTATTATCGTTAAGATTTTTAGGAATGAAAGTTTATGCATTTTCGTTGTATTGTAAATTTAGTGGGAACTGCAGAATCATTTTTTTTAATGGGGTGACAATTACACTGTGAAAAAAATGTAATTGAAGTGTAATTGGTGTAATAAATTGGATATTTTGTGGCAATTTTATTCACTGCGATTGTGGATTTAATTTTTGTTGGCAAGTTTGTGTGCATAAAAACTTTGCGTAAGTAAATAAATAAATATTATATATAAATATATATTGTGGGTAGACACGGTAATTTGGATTAATTACTTAGGGAATTGAGGTAAACGATGATAATTAAACTCACCGTTGAGACCATATTTCTCCTGATTCCTCTTAACTTGGTCCATCGACAATCCTTTCTCCGGATCGGTGCTGAAATGATTCAGCACCTCTTCCACGGTTTTAGCGTGGGCGTCCTCCATCCTGATTGATGATTCGGCGTTGTCTCGTCGCTAATTGTAACTATTAGTTTTCATGTACACGTTCGGATACCTGAAATAAAAATAACTATTATAGTTTTGTGAAAGACGATTTAAAATAACAAGAATCCGATCAGGCAAAGTAAAATATCCTCCAGAAATAATTCTGCGCACCGAAGTAACAATTTGTTAACTGGTTTAGTCAAACGCTTGTTACATTGCGACCCGAGAGAATCGAACCAAACAAAATTTACTCTCTGAGGATATTTTAACAACCTGTACAAATAATTAATAACTGCACAACGAATTAACTAAAATCCCCCTCAAACGCAACATTAAATGTTTGTTATGTCGCAACACAATTGTTTTTAAATCCCAAATACGTGTCCTTAAGAAGGATATCGCAGAACCTTTCCAAAAATTCATAAAAACTCCACTAAACCAAATTCTCACTCGGAAAACCTTTCCTAATCTCATTCCGTCGCTTCACAATTTAAAAAAACCCTAAACCCGCGTCCCTACCATCGAAATCACCGAGGCTTTTCATGGATTCATAAAATCCGCCAAACCAAAATCCTCCCTCACAAAATCCCTTCCAAATTCCATTCCGTTGCGCGACAATTAAAAAAAAAAATCCCAAACTCACATCCCGACAACCGAAATCACCGAGCCTTTCCGAAAATTCATAAAAACCGCCGAACCAAAATCCTCCCTCGCAAAATCCCTTCCAAATTCCATTCCGTCGCTGGACGACTCCAAAAAAAATCCCAAACCCGCGTCCCGACCACCAAAATCACCGAGCCCGTCCAGAAATTCAAAAAAACCGCCGAACCGAAATCCCCCTCACAAAAACCCTTCCAAATTCCATTCGGTCGCTGGACGATTCCAAAAAAATCCCAACCCCACATTCCGACCACCGAAATCATCGAGCCTTTCCAAAAATTCACAAAAACCCTTCCAAATTCAATTCCGTCGCGCAACAATTAAAAAAAAAAATCCCAAACCCGCGTCACGATCACCAAAAACACCGAGCCTGTCCAAAAATTCAAAAAAGCCGCCGAACCAAGATCCCCCTCGCAAAAACCCTTCCGAACCCTGCGAAAACCCATCGCCTTGCATTGCCTCTAAAAATCCTTGGCCCTCGACGCATCGCTCGCGCAGCGTCTTAACAAACCAATCCGAAAACCCCCAAAAAACCTCCTTGAACCTCTCTCCCCCCGGCAGACCGTTCCAAACCCTAAATCTTGCCCTAAAAACCCTCGAACCCTCCGCGAGCCCCGCAAACCCCATAAAACGTGGCAATTTCACCCAACCAAAGAGAAAACAAACAAAATCTCAAAAACCTAAAAACCCAAAAAAAAAAAACGAAAAAAACGGAAAATACTCTTGGAGAAAAAGCGAGTCGATTATTGTTGTTATTATTATGATTATCGTGACGATGACGATGTCGACAACGAAAACGACGACGATTTTAAAATGGAGAAACGAGGTTATGTTCGATGATCCACGAGATTTCTTCACTCATTCAGGGTAAAAGCTTCTTTTTTCATTCGACGATTATGATAACAACAATGAAAAACGAAAAAAAAGGGCCAAATTTCACGATGGACGACTTGTTCGTGGGAATTTTGAAAATTATATGGCGAGAGCAACGTCACGTTTTTTTTTTTTTACTTCGCTTTTTTTTTCCTCGTCGCTTTCACGGGTAAGTTAAATGCTAATATTACTAGTTTAGTGACGCGGTGCTAATGGAAAGGTCCTCTTGCGCGAACAGCGGCGACGGCGACACTAGCAGCGGCGGAAAAGCAGCAGCGACGGCGGCGGCGGCGGCGGCGGCGGTGGCAGCACAGAAACGTAAGAGCGCAGCGACTGCGAAGGTAATACACGGACACCACGTAACAAACGACGAATTCACCCGAGTGACAATAAAACTGCAGCGCCACGGGCGCGCGCTCTTCTTCGTCTTCTTCTTCTGCTTCCTCGTACGTAGTACGTACGTATGTATGTATGTATGTATGTATGTATGTATGTATGTATGTATGTATGTATGTATGTATGTATGTATGTATGTATGTATGTATGTATGTATGTATGTATGTATGTATGTATGTATGTATGTATGTATTATGTATGTATTATGTATGTATGTATGTATGTATGTATGTATTATGTATGTATTATGTATGTATTATGTATGTATGTATGTATGTATGTATGTATGTATGTACGTGTGTGTGTGTGTGTGTGTTGTGTGTGCGTGGTTATACGGGGCGTTTCGCTTCAAGGGGACGGGAACTTAGCTATTCTGACGGTAAGAGCGCAGCGGTTGCGAAGGTAATACACGGACACCACGTAACGAAAGACGAATTCACCCGAGTGACAATAAAATTGCAGAGCCACGAACGCGCGATCTTCTTCTTCGTCTTTTGCTTCCTCGTACGTATGTACGTATGTACGTATGTATGATGTGTGTGGATGTGTGTGTGTGCGTGTATGGAGATGATGGTTATACGGGGCGTTTTGCTTCAAGGGGACGGGCTATGGTGGTGATGATAGTTAATTAATTATTCAATGGGGATGAATTTGTTTAATTATAAAAGAATGCCAATATCGAGCGAGTCCATTAAATACGTCCATTTGAATGATTGGAGGTAATGAAGGTCGAAATGTAAGAATAAGCAGGTCCATAAAAATGTTGAATTAAAACTTTTTAATTGAAATGAAATAAAGATGGATAGTGAAAGTGACGAAAATTCATAATTCATACCGGCTATAAAAATTTTTTTGCATGAATAATAAATAAAAATTTGGACTGACGATTTTTCACGTGGAATCGCCTATATACTTTGAACAAACCGGCTGACACGAAACTACCGAATCACGAGGCTCCCACGATTTTTTTGCACCGCACGCTTCCGTCATCCCCACCACTTCGCAAATCGGCAAATATATCAAAATATAATAATAACAATTATTAAACAAGTGATTTAAAAAAATTGGCTATTTGTTTTTGCGGACCAGAAATTTCGAAGGACTAAATAGACACGAATTTCGTCGAAAACTTTCTTCGCGGAAGCTCGCAAATTTCGAACTGGCGCTAATGATTTTTTCGCGGGCTCTCCTTCGGCCAATCACAGAGCTCCGATTCCCTCGGATCGATAGATCGGACAATTGATACCGATTTTTTGATTATTCATTTTTTGACATACTTTTCTTCATTTTACACGTGACGATTTTATTTATTTTTTGTGCAGAAACGAATTAGAAATTGTTAAATTGTTAAGTTTGGGGGGAAAATGTTTAAACAATTAGTTTTTTCGTTTTAAACGTGACTATTTAATTTTATGTGCAGCACTCAAAATTGTTATGTGCAAAAGTGTTCGGTTCTTGCGTTTGCTTATGATAGACATTCTGTTTTTGCATATATATATATATATATATATATATGTATGTATTTTGTATGTGTGTGTGTGTGTATATAGTAAAGACATTACACGTGCCTAAAATTTGACCGTGAAATACGTGTTCAAATTTTTTTCTACGATCACCCAAGATCCCAAATATCAATAAAAATCAGAATTATCAATTTAGCAATAATAACAAAAAAAATGTATTGATAAAAAAAAATGTTTCACCGAATATGAAATCCATCGATTCTTACGATTTCATAAATTTTTTTACACTTTAACGAAACGCAGAAACAAATGCAACCCGTGATCCATTTTTACCATGCGAATAAAACCCCATAAAAAAAACAACATGGGGTTGAAAAAAAATCTTTCCCTCCCCCAAAAAATCCTTGATTATCATCGAATAAAAAAACCTCAACTCTAAGAAAAAAAATCCACACCATGATCCTTTTTCACCATGCAAATAAAACCCCATAAAAAATAAAAAAACAATATGGGGTTCAAAAAAAACCTTTCGCTCCGCCAAAAAATCCTAAATTATTATCGAATAGAAAAAAACTTAATTGGACCAAAAAAATCCAAACCATCGTCAATTTTCACCATAAAAAATAAAAAAAATCCCATTAAAAAAAAAAAACAAAAAAAAACTCGTACTGGCTAAACTCACCACATAATGTCGTGTAATTTTATTGAGAATGATGTTAAATGTGTGTTTCTCGATCGGCGATTTAGTTGCGTTTTAGTTAATATATTAGCGAGACATAAACTGGTGAATGATAAATTGAGCGATTTGTTTAGCATAGGGAGCGAAGATATTGGGAGAGGTAAAAGCGTGCGCGGCGCGCGAGTAGCGGCCGCTCGAGTCGCCGTTAAACGGAACATGTGGACCGCGCTCATTGGCCGAGCGCGTTTAGTGACGCACACAAGCGGCGCTACGCTATTTTCGGCGTGCCGTTACTTTTCCGAGAGGAAAGAGCCTCTCCTCGACCAATCGCCTCTGAGATTACGAGCTCAAGCGCTTCGAACCGCCAAAACAGACCTTAACTCATTTATCGTTATTCCATAACGGCCTATCGTTTTTATCATTAAGTTAGCCATTAACAAAATGCAATTCTATTATTAAAATCCAATCGAAGAAGTGGATTGATGATAATTCAAAAAAATAATAATAAATTATTGATGAGTTTGGGGGCATTTTTTAAAAATCGTTTTTCTGTAATGGATTAAACGGCCTATCGTTTTTATTATTAAGTTAGCCATTAACAAAATGCAATTCTATTATTAAAATCCAATCGAAGAAGTGGATTGATGATAATTCAAAAAAATAATAATAAATTATTGATGAGTTTGGGGGCATTTTTTAAAAATCGTTTTTCTATAACGGATTAAACGGCCTATCGTTTTTATCATTAAGTAAGGCTTTAAAAAATGCAATTCTATTATTAAAATCCAATCGAAAAAATGGATTGATGATAATTCAAAAAATAATAATAAATTATTGATGAGTTTGGGGGCATTTTTAAAAAATCGTTTTTCTATAACGAATTAAACGGCCTATCATTTTTATTATTAAGTAAGGCTTTAAAAAATGCAATTCTATTATTAAAATCCAATAGAAAAAGTGGATTGATGATAATACAAAAAATAATAATAAAATATTGATGAGTTTGGGGGCATTTTTTAAAAATTGTTTTTCTATAACAGATTAAACGGCCTATCATTTTTATTATTAAGTAAGGCTTAAAAAAATGCAATTCTATTATTAAAATCCAATCGAAAAAGTGGATTGATGATAATTCAAAATAATAATAATAAATTATTCATGAGTTTGGGGGCTTTTTAAAAAAATAGTTTTTCTGTTACGGATTAAACGGCCTATCATTTTTATTATTAAGTAAGGCTTAAAAAAATGCAAATCGACAATTAAAAACAGAAATTGTTTATTAAGTTTTATTATTACTAATATTATTAAGTACGGCTTTTAAAAAATGCATATAAGCACTTTGGTATTTTCGATTATTAAAATCCAATCGAAAAAAGTGGATTAACGCTCTTCTTATTTTTTATTTTTTAAGAATATTTATTGATGAGTTTGGGGGAGAAAATTTCGTGGTACATTTTTTTATATCCCGGGACGACGAAATTTTTTATTTATTTTTCTCAAGAGCCCAACATTTTTTCACTTTTTATTTTTTTTTATTTTTAAATTGTTCACATTTCCTTATCGTGAACTACGATCATTAACGATTTTTATATTCCGCGCTTCTAACTCCTCGAGTTTGCAATATTTCCGGTGATTGGCGCTCGAGAAGGTCTTTCCTTCCGGTTAAGTGACGGGCTATTTTCGGCCGCTGCTTCCACCCAGTAATTTCCTTGGCGCGTATTTTAAGACTTTCAAAGGACATTGTCGTATTCTCGAAAATTATGTAACACCAGATTCGTCGTCGATCTTCGATCGCCTTTGTTTAATCGCTATCACGATTATCCTATTATCGATCACTCACAAACAATTTTTTTTTAATAAGCGTTATCATATAATAATAATAATAATAATTATGATTACATTTGTCAATTCAATTTTATTGCATTTCACGAATTATTTAAAAAATTTCCGCTCTGATGTTGCACATTATATGAAATGTTATGTAACACGCAAAAAATCATTTTGTTTTTCAAATTTATTAATCAGGTACAGTTAAATAATTAATTTTCCGCCGATTGAAATTTCGGCGGGAGGATATTGCAAAAATATGCCATTTTTAACATTACATTGATTTTAATGTATTTAAATAACAACAATACCCAAAAACTTGTCAATCAATTATCAGCTAAAAAAAAAATTCATTCATCCATCGATTCACAAATCGAATTTCTTCGTTTTATTCGAAATTTTCCGTATCCCAAAAACAAAAAAAAAATGTAACAGCTGATTTTTCCTAATGACCCTGAAAATTCGTGACGTTTAATTTCCCGAAAAATCAATTAACAAAATGAATTCTTTCATTAATTACAAATGAAAATTATCGATAAATGTCCACTTATTGAAGAAAATCAATACTTTCCTGCCCCCCAAAAAATTCCAATAAAATCGAACTTTTTTTTTTCTTTCTTTTGTTAATATCCTCAAATAAACAAAAATTAAGTTAGCAAGTTAGAGTTAAAAAATTCATTTGATAAAAAAAAAAACACCAATTACTTTTTCAAAAAAACGTACTGAAACGTGGCAATAAAATGTAGCGAAATACTGAGCGAGCATTAAGCGCGACGTCGCTCTGGTGGATTTATAATATAGATCACTGTATCGAGGGATCCAGGGGATCCGAGAGGCCGACGAACGCCGCGGAACTGAAGCGCGGACTGAGCGCAAAGGTGGTCGGTAGGTCGCCGGGAACCGGGATTTCGCTCAAACCCGAAGAGCCGACAAGTGCCTATAGTGCAGCGCGGAGGCTGGGGGGCCACCCGGCCGTTCGGGAAAACAGCGCCTCTGTAAAATCCCACCGCCCCAAAGGTCCCGGGAGAGTACAAGCCGGCCAAATCGCGCGTGCCCGAGCGGACACTTTTAGCACACGTCTCCCGACGACTTCCTAATTATTTTGGCAGGGGTGGTCGCTGTCGACGGTGACGACGACGACGACGACGACGATACGACCACCACCACCAGCACCACGTCCAAATCCCAAGTAACGGGATAAACGTAGTGACATTGTAACGGCGACGTAACGCAAATTAACGGCCGATGTAAAAGGGATGTAAAATTTTGAATGCGATGTTATGGGGAACGCGGTGTTTTTATGTGGGATTTTTAGTGGTGGAGAAATGACTGGAGGAATGCCGTTACGGTGTAACGGCGATGTAACGGAAATTAACGGGCGATGATAATCGTGTAAAACGGGATGTAAAAGTTGAAATTTAATGTTATGGGGAATATGATGTTGTTATGTAGAATAACTGGCAATACCGTTACGGTGTAACGGCGATGTAACGGAAATTAACGGGCGACGATAATCTTGTGAAACGGGATGTAAGTTAGAATTTAATGTTATGGGGATCATGGTGTTTTTATGGGGGATCGTTATTATGGATGAATTACTGGCAATGCCAGTAATTACAGTGTAACGGCGATGTAACGGAAATTAACGGGTGACAATAACGGCAATGCGAATCGTTACGATTTTCTACTCGGCAATGTAACTGTCGTGTAATTGTCAGAATTTTCAACTCGTCGATGTAACTGTCATGTAATTGTAACAATTTCTTGCTAAGCAACGTGACTGTCATGTTATTGTTACGTTGCTCAGCAGGAAATTGCAATGTAACAGTGAAGAAATCGATTGTTAGTGTTTACTCGCCTCCTATCGCGCTACAAACAACACTCGGCTTCGCCTTGTCCGCCGCTTCCGAAACTCCGCGCTATAACGGCCGCTTTCTCGCACTAGTATCACAATGTACTATTTTTCCTTTGTCCGAAACATCTGGATTGTCAGGAGACGATAGGGAACAGCTTTTTGTTATGGACACACCGCACCGACGATTCGCTTGCGAGAGCGTCGTTCGCGCCGGTGGCCATCTAGCGGCCGTCGTTGGTACTACACCCTATAAATTCGCGTTACGTTATCGCAACGCTGCTTTACACCTCATTAACGCAACCCGAGTGTCACTTAAGTTAAATTAAAATTCCTAAAAGCATATTACGCAACTACATTATTTATGTAGCGTAATAGATTACATGTAACGTCCACATAATGTGCCAACTCAACCACCGCGACCTCATTATTATCCTATTTCGATTATCCACAATATTTTTTTCACCTCGTTATAGAAATATTTATAAACCTAAATATATTTAAAAAATAAAAATACAACTAATCGAAGCCACGATCAAATTAATTAATTTTATGTAATTACAGATGTGAATTATTCGCGATGCGATTCAATTGCAAAGGAAGACTACTTGGATATTCCGCGTAGAGCTTTAAGGTAGATGAAAAAAAAACAGAGAGAGAGAGAAGAGAGACATGTGCGCCGACGTCTGTGGGCTATAAAGATAGCGAATGCAGCGGGTTTGTTGGCAAACATGTGGAGGTCGTGTTTGACTATACACTCGAGGGAAATGAGCCCGCGCGAAGCTGCGCACCAATCTTGCATTCGATGACGATGATGATGATCGAGATAATCGGACGAGGGCCTTCGGAAAATTACATTCGAGGGAAGCGCAAAACGCGCGCGCGCGCATTTTTTAATTTTCTCGCGATCCCCTTAATTAATAATTCGATATTTGGATAACGTATCCAAAAAAATGACCGATTTCGAAAAATATTTTTTTGAAACTGGAAAACACACATTTTTTATCGGATTCACGAGATTTTTTGTATCAAGGTCGTTTTTTTATCACGCGACCCTGAAAAAAAAATCACACCGACGTTACCGACGGAGTCAATTTCGTCACTATCGATTCGCGATTTCTCGAACATCGATATTTTTTCTTTGTCGCGATAATCGATTCTCATCGTCGACGATGCTGCCGATCGATTGGATCGGTCATCGATATTTATCCAGATCGATCGATCGCTTACCGATTTTTTCTTCGCACTAAATCGCAACTTCGATTTAAAATCCACCCACCAATCGATTTTCCAATACCCAAAATTTCCCATTCAAAAATTCATCCTATTCCAAATCCCAAACAAAAAAAAGATCCTAAATCCAAAAAATAATCGATCTCTCGATATTCCGCATATAATCGGCCATTCCAAAAAAAATCGCAAAATCGATTTCGATCGTAACGAAGAGTAATTCGCAAGTAACACAGCCTCAGCTCCCATAAAAAAAAAGTCGAAAAAAGTTTAAATATATCGCATATGGAAAACCGCCATCGTAATCGTAAATAATCACTTCGCACGTTGGATAATCACTTCCGGTAGGTCGTGTGATAAATACTCGGAAAACTCACCAATCGATTAAGCTCAATATTGGATCAAGTTAAACCAATCCACGTTGAGTTACGGAGCCCGAAATGATAATTCCACGATCCGTTAAACGGCGAACACTGACCCCTCAAAACCCTCAAAACTTACCAATCGATTAAGCCCAGTATTGGATCAAGTTAAACCAATCCACGTTGAGTTATGGAGCCCGAAATAATAATTCCACGATCCGTTAAACGGCCAACACTGACCCCTCAAAACCCTTAAAACTTACGAATCGATTAAGCCCAATATTGGATCAAGTTAAACCAATCCACGTTGAGTTACGGAGCCCGAAATAATAATTCCACGATCCGTTAAACGGCGAACACTGAGCCCTCCTCAAAACCCTTAAAACTGAATACTCTTAAAACTTACCAATCGATTAAGCCCAGTATCGGATCAAGTTAAACCATTCCACGTTGAGTTACGGAGCCCGAAATGATAATTCCACAATCCGTTAAACGGCGAACACTGACCCCTCAAAACCCTCAAAACTTACCAATCGATTAAGCCCAGTATTGGATCAAACTAAACCAATCCACGTTGAGTTACGGAGCCCGAAATAATAATTCCACGATCCGTTAAACGGCGAACACTGACCCCTCAAGACTCTTCAAATTTACCAATCGACTAAACCCAATATTGGATCAACGTAAGCCAATCCACGTTGAGTTACGAAGCCCGAAATGATAATTCCACGATCCGTTAAACGGCGAACACTGACCCCTCAAGACTCTTCAAATTTACCAATCGACTAAACCCAACATTGGATCAACGTAAACCAATCGACGTTGAGTTACGAAGCCCGAAATGATAATTCCACGATCCGTTAAACGGCGAACACTGAGCCCTCCTCAAAACCCTTAAAACTGAATACTCTTAAAACTTACCAATCGATTAAGCCCAATATTGGATCAAGGTAAACCAATCCACGTTGAGTTACGGAGCCTCGAAATAATAATTCCACGATCCGTTAAACGGCGAACACTAACCCCTTTTGTTTGTTTGTTTTATCGTTATTTTCGGTTTCAGCGGCTGCTCCCGGCTAATCCTCCGAAGACATTGTCGTTATTTCGTTAATGAGAGACCAAAACAAAAGAAGGGTTATAACGACCGAAACGCCCGTTCGATGCACTGAGGCGAGCCGCGGGCGGTGCTCGCTCTCCGGGCCGTTAACGACTTAGAGCATGCAAGAAAAACGAGCTCCGTTCGGATGTTTATCTCGAAAATACGACGACAATGGCTTGGCTACGGCGATTTTGAGCGAAACGGGGCACCGGAGATGGTGTAAATTCGTTTAAATAGTCATCGACATCGCTACCTGGTGGCCGAGCCAGGAACCTGAGGACAATCTTCTTCGGTGGTTCTCTTCGGTGGTGGAGGTGCGTCGATGGTCCCTCCCGAAGCTGGCCACGCGCCAGTCTTGCCCGGCTTGCTCGCTCTACCCTGTTTTTTTCTTCTTCTTCTTTCTCTTCTTCTTTTTCTCTCCACGTTTTCAACCTTCGGAAATGAAAAAGTTTAACGGAGGAGGTAAACCTCGGCCGAGGAACGCGCGCCGTCCTGACGTACGTCTTCCTCGTCGCCGACAGCGCGACTTTCGAAACTAAACCCAAAGGCAACACCGAAGCGTTTCTCTCATTGTTAACTCAGTTTTTTCTTTCTTCAGGTTTTCAACCTTCGGAAATGAGGAGGTTAACTGCGGATGGGAGGCTGAACCCGGCGACCTGACAGACGTCTTCAAAACTGAAGTCAGAAGAAACAACGCTCCTCTCATTTTGAGGTTTGCTAACTCGGTTTTTTACTGGGTTAGGCGCCCTGACTGAAAAAAAAAATCGGCAGGTATTAACGTTTGTTTGTTTTGCAGGGGACGGAGGACAGGCTTGAAAAACTAATGGGAAGGTCAGGCGTTAGTGGGTGAACATGGGTAAGTCACGGATTTTCAGGGTTTGGGTTTTTTCGGAAATTTGGAGGATTTGTTTGACTGTAATGCGCGATTTTTGGACTTTGTTTTGATTGTTAAGTTTTTTTTTTAATTTTTGCAACAGTGTAAGCTTGTTTACAGAAACTAAAGTCACGTTTTTCGTATAAATTCATTTTCATTTTGCCACAGGTGCATTGAATTTCCATTTTCTATATATCAAATTGAATTTTGTATATGAGTTTTTTTTTTGCAAAAATTAACATATAGTATATGAATTTAGAATATACATATATAGATATATTTTTTAGTATTTTGTCATGTATTTACGAGTTATGATTTTCAGCGAGGAAAGTCGAGCTTCACGATTTTCCGGCTTGAAAAAATAGAGAGGCGAATGAAAAAGCTCGGAGGGAACGCGGGCCTCGCGAGACGAGACGTTGGGAAAACGCAGAAAATTCTCATCCATCATGTCGAAAGGCGTATCGCGAAAATAGTCACAAGGATACGGTGACGAGGTCCAAATTGGCGCGTCGAAAGTAAGCGTAGCACGCAACAATAACTATCGTAGCGTCGAGTGCTGTAGATGTGAGTGCTCTGCAAGTTTCTCTGTTTGGATCGGCGGCAAAGTGCACCTTTCTGTACCTGCGAATGTTGTTATCGGACAATTCACCGCCAAGTCCTAGATAACAATTGAAAAATTTTTTTTTCAGTTCTCAGGAAAACATTTATTCATCATTTCTTAATTCCCAATGACTCAATGATTCATTATCAAGTCAAAAGCTCAAAAAAAAACAAGTTTTCTGCATCCGATTCTCTTTATTTTTATGGAGAACGAATTAAAAAAAAAGGAAAGTCAAAATCAACCAATCCAATTGGTAAAATTTTCATCGCTAGCAAAAACGCCGAATAAGTTACCAAAAATTCTGCAAATATGCAGGTGCAAAATTGGGCAAATGATTGATTTGATAGATCCGAAGAAAAAAAATTGATTGATAGAAAATGTGATTTTCGATAGATGCTAGATAACGTTTTTTGGAATAACAATCGCGCTGGAAAATCGTCGGAATTCTCGGGTAAGCTTCGCCCGCAAAATTTCGTGGGCAAAGAAGGCGAAAATTTATAAAGACGCAGACGTCGCTATGTTTGCTGAGAATGGAAGTGGGCTTGCTCCGGCTGCTCGGCTGTTACATAATCGAGGGGTTTTAATAAGCTTGAGCCAGAGGTGGATGAGTCTTGGTGCCAAGGATGTACTTATAGCCGATCCGAAAGGAACAGAAATAGAGGTATTGTAGCATTTTCTAGGATAGACGCAGCGACCGAACGCGTTTACTTGCCCTACCTCCTCGCGGCTAATAAATACCAGTTATAGTAAATTGCGCACTCATCCCTCGGTAACCGGACTGGGTATGAGAAAGGCATTCATTGCGCGCGTTTGTCTATAAAAGACACGTGTCGATATGCACCAAAATCGAACCTACAACAGCGAGTATCCCAGTGAACGCATTTACTTTGCAGTTCGCAGAAATATTACCGGTAATATTGCCTGAAAGTTGCACACAAAAAGCGTGGAAATTGCAATTTATATTGCACAATTAACGGTTAACAATAACTGCAACTTCACCGTTGAACTGCTGTTACCATTTATCAGTGATCATTATTTACTCCTATTTATTATCATCCCATGGAAAATCGCCAAATTTCGGTTAATAATTAAAAGCCGCTACAAATAAAAGCAGAAACATTTTGTGGCGAGGAATTCGGTGCCGAGGAAGGGTAGAAAAAATTTCCGGTGGAATTGGAGCATCGTAGCTTCGCAGTTTTACGTACCGCCGATTCGCTTGCGGGAGAGGTTCGCGCGCCGTTGGCCATCTAGCGGCCGAACGTCGTACCAAAGACGTTCCCACACCTGTTGCGATGTTGCAAATTTTTACACCCATTTTACGCAATGACTACTGCATTTTTCTTGCAGTTTTATCACATTTGACATTAATATTATCCACATTTAGCTCGTTTTTAAAAAGATAATCGCTGAAATATCACGAGAATAACGTTGCTGATCTGCGCGTAACTTCTGCGTTACGTTGTACCGCAAATTTCTTTACCGTGTTCGTTGGAGAATCCGTAAACTGAAATGAAATTCTATTGCGGCGAATGTATAAGAGGCCGCTGGAGCATAAATGACAAATTTCAAGGGCCAAAGTAGGGGAAACGCGTGAACCGATTTGAGCTGCGAGCTTCAAGTGCGTGACTGTTACGGCCGGTCAAGCCTACGCGGCTCTAGGCCAGGGGCTAGGCTATTCTATTTTCGATCCTTAAGCTTATAAACCAAAAATAGTTTTACGCACTAGGCGGCCGTCTACGATGAGCAAACTGTCCCAGCCATTTTTTTTTTTTTTTTTTCTCCAAACAACTGCATCCTCGGAATTAATATTTCCTCTCGGTATCCTCGTTTTATCGGCCCGAGACTATTTCGTTATAGTGACTCTCTCAGCCGATGAGCGTCTGCGAATCGGCGCAAAAAACGATTGACTTTAACTCAAGCAAATTTGGATTTCGTTATCAGTGCTAATCGTGGAAAATTTCACGCCTCATTAAACAAAAATCTCCTTTCGATTTCGATATCTCAAAGTAGAGATCAATTGAATTTTTGTATGAGAATAAATTTTCTTCTCTTCCCTCTTAATTCGGGCCATTTTTCGGGCATACAATTTTGGAAAATAAACAAATTAAAAAAAAATAAAAACATATTACCGATCCGGGCCAAAAAATGATCTCCCAAATAATACTAACTATGCAAACTTTTGCCCATTTTTGGGGATGTGGTTTCCAAAAAAAACAAAAATAATTTAAAAAAAAATCCAAGAACCCCGGTTTTTCTACCGAAGCGGTCGAAATTTCTGTGCATGTGGAGAGAGCCGAAAAGTGGGGGTTTTTGTGCGTCGCGGTGCGGGAGCTATTTCGACCGTCCGATTCCGGTCGGACATGCATGCGACAGGTGCACGCGTATGCGACGGTCTCTCTCTTCGGCCCCTCCACTGCCCCCTCGACCCCTTGCCCCCTCTCGACCGCTCGGCGCTCTGCAGCGTCGATAAGGGATGGCGGAGGCCGGGGGCTGCGGCGGGGAGGACGAAACGCTCGGGGCTTCTCTTCCGACAAACTCGCTGACAATTTCGAAACGACATTTCAGACCAAAACCCGAGATATTTTCAAATCGTTAGCTGCCGCGCGCGGTATTGCCGCCTGGCGATTTCGTTAGCCGGGCCTAAGGCTAAAACCCGTTTGTTAGCTGCAACCCATACTATTTCCGTCCCCGAAGAAGAAGCTGCTCCGCGTCGTCGTTTCTTCTTCTTCTTCTTCTTCTCCCTAGACACCGCCGATCGGCCGCGGACTCTCGACCCTCCTTGTCCATTTTTCCAATTCGATTTACACCTACATCTTCCAGATTGATCTGCGAGTGATCGCAGATTTCGCAGTTTCACTTCGACGTTTCGTCGCATCGATTCTGCGGTTTCGAAATTTTCCAGGCGAATTTTCTCCACTTTCAAGCTTCATTTTTGCAGCTGCATTTCCATATTTCCCATTTTTATTCTTCAGTTCGATGATCCCTCAATTCTTCGATTTCCAATATTTGTCTGTTCAATTTAATGCATTTATGTATGCAGGTAGATTTGGAAATTTCCAAGTTGGATTTGTCAACTTTAGGTTGAATTCACCGCATTTTTCAGGCGAATTTCCCACGTTTCCGAGCTTCATTTGTTCACTCGAATTTTCCACTTTTTCCGATGAATCCAAATCGCTCAGATGAATTTTTCCTTCTTCGTTTCCACCAATTAGACCCATTAAATTCGTCCATTTCGACTATTAACAAACCAAAAAAAAATTTAAAAAAAGGTAATAATTTTGATTTTTGCTCACAAACGCAGGACGAAAAAAATTCCTTATCATCCCATTGTTTGTAAAATATAAATATTGCACGCCAGAATAGCCCTTCGTCGGTATCCCAATATTTGCCTCGTCGTTTTCACCTGAAAAAAAAAAAAATAGTGAACTCAAGAAAACCGCATAAAATCCCATAATTCGCATAGCCATGATCCAACTCACCTTCGAGCGGCCAGTCGCGAAAAAAAAAAAAAAATCTATATATACACATATATAACAAACCAAGAAAAATGCTCAACCACCGGGGATTATCGGTGCGCTCTCTGCGCTCTCGTCTTCCGATACAACTTCGCGTCGCCCACACAAATTGCTCTCGCGTTATTTCGAGGATTTTGGCCTTGGATAGCAGCCAGAGAAAACTTTTGAAATACCGGGCTGCTGATGATGATGATGATGATGATGCTCTCGGCGTCGCCGCCAGGAGTCAAAAAGTCCCAATCGCGTACTCGTGTCTCTGCAATTAACACACACACACACACATGATTATAATCAATTTGCAATGTGGAATTTAATTGGTAAAACACAAATAAATCCGAACTCTCGCCAGAAATAATCACAAGCGTTCCAAATGAAAAGTTCGTGTTTAATAAATTTTTTTTAAATATCGATGCCCTCGGATTGGATATTGAAAAGCCAAAAGCGAAGATGAAGACGAGATGTTTGAAATTTTCAAGACCGCCTACTACATGAAGGAGCGAAGGGGGGGAGGAAAAGCTCGGGGGATGAATTCGGCATACCGAAGCCCAGCCAAATAATGTCTACAATGCCTCCGAGCAATGATAGGCCAACCAACCAACGTACAACGACATGGAAGAATTTCGACGACGGTCTGTCACTGCGTCTGTCCGTCATCGGTCCGTCTCTCCGATCGCGTGCACCTATTGCACACCTTTTCTATATCAAATCCCTCGAATACATTGAAAATAGATGATCCATCGATCGATCAGCTCTCTATTATTGCACTGACGTCTCGCAATCGCGATTGTCTCTGCCGCAGACGATTCTTCAGGGATTTCAGGGACATTGTTGTTGTTTTTTTTTTTTTTTATGGTGAATAATTGGAGGAAAGCTTGGTGAGGATTGTTGGAAAAAGACGAATCCAATTGCCAAATTATTTGCACTGATTTACCACTGAATTTTTAGAGTTATAGATTTTTTTTGCAGATTGAAATTTGTTTTTTTTTTCTTGAGTTTTCAGGTGGATTTTGACAATTTCAACAGTTGGATTTCCACAGTTTGGCAGTTTGATTTATGCGTTTTACTGGTGGATTTGTACATTACAAAGTTGGACGAGTTTTGTTGTTGTTCAGTTGGATTTCGACAAATTAACAGGTGGAATTTATGCATTTTTAAGTTGGAATTTTTTTCCAATTGGATTTCGACTTTTCTCAGAGAACCCAAATCGCTTAAATTCATTTTTCTCTTCGACCAATTTCCTTCACGTATTTCAATACACCTGCGAATATTTAATAATGAACAATAAAAAAGCATTGTATTAATTTTTATTTTCGTTTACCAATGCAACGTGGAAAATATGTCCTACATTCCCAACGAAATGAGCGTATAAAATCGCGTGTATATAAAAAAACCATTGAACACATTTTGCTCGCAATAAAAAAGCAAAAACAAGGATATTTTTTGTGACGTCAAATAACGAAAATAAAGTGGTATTTGTAAAAAAAGAAATATGAAGAAAAAAAACGTGTTACTCGCGTGAGAAGTCGAATGGGATAAATGGAATGGGCAATTATCCCGATGGTTTGTTGCGATTGAGTAGCCAGACAACGAGACCGGCACTCGAGAGAAGGAAGCAGCTTCCAGTCCTGAAAAAAAATTAAAAAAAATAAAACCCCAATAAATTTAATCAGTGGCACGATAAATCGAACGACCATTCGATAAATACGCAAATTATCGAACGGTATATTTTTATTTCGACGTACCAGAGGAGCACGTTGACCCTCTTCGGCGAGTGCCTCCACGAGTCGTAAGGCACAACTTTAAACTCGCTATTTATCTCGTAATGCTTGAGAATATCCCGTGCTCTAAGAATAATAATCAGAGAAAAGGAAAATAAACGCGTTCATTTGTTAGCCAGTGAGTTAATTAAATACGTTGAAAAAATATATATACAAGCGTATTAATTTGTTAACCAGCGAGTTAATTAAATACGTTGAAAAAAAAACATACTAATTTGTTAACCAGCGAGTTAATTAAATAAGTTGAAAAAAAAAAAACATATTAATTTGTTAACCAACGAGTTAATTAAAGACGTTGGAAAAATATATACAAACATATTAATTTGTTAACCAGCGAGTTAATTAAATACGCTGAATATCCGCGACTCTCGGTCACTAAAAGCCGCAAATTTCTACTCCCGAAACATTGTTAAATACTCCCGAAGGCTGAAAGAACAATAATCCTCGACTCTCGAGATTTTAGAGACTAAACGGCGGTGAGTTTCATTGAAATCGGTGAATTACTGCCGGTTACTACTGTGAATTTTCCTGGGAGCCAAAAACCGAGAGCAATATTTATTTTTATTCGTCCGAATAATCGCATCGTCGATTCGGTGCCGAAAAAAAAAAATATGTATTCAGGGAAAATCCGAAAATGCAATTTTTGCGTAAATATCTGTTTTTTTTTTCATACTTACGCCGCGTTATTTGGAACGGCGACCAAAAGACACTTTGCGGAATATCTTTTCACATCAACTGGTCCAAAACGCGAGAATGCATGGGCGATCTGCGTGATTTAATTAAAAGAATTATTAAACAATTCGAGGTCGAAAATTGCAAGTATCGAGAGCGAGGTAAAGTGAATTCGGTGAAAACAAGCCATTTTTTTGGCGATTTGCACAATGCTTTCCTAAATTTTCATTGAATAATATTGCAAATTGATCGGATTTTTGATGCAAAAAAAAAAATAAAAGTTAAATACCTTACCCCGCTCTTAAGGGGCATATGAAAAAATGTACTTTTCGAGCGCAGATATTATCAGCGATAGTCCGCACGTGGAGCCAACGAGGCCTCGTCGATGGTGGATCCGATCCATCCAAACGCTGGAAATTCAACAGTTTATTTAATCGAGAATTTCATTGATTTCGGATGTTTGCTTTTAGCTTGAGATTATTTACATTCGGAAATTGAGAAAAGTACAGTCTTTTAATAACACATTCAAAAGCTCGTGGATTTTTTTATTTAAAAAAAATTAAACACATTAATTGAATCTTACTAAACAGGAAAGATCCACTCTGATCAAATTAACTCAATTTCAAAAAAGAAAAAAGGCCAAATAAATAAATAAAATCTTACCAAAAAGGAAAGATCCACTCTGATCAAATTAACTCGATTTCAAAAAAGAAAAAAGGCCAAATAAATAAATAAAATCTTACCAAATAGGAAAGATCCGCTCTTATCAAATTAATTCGGTTGGCCTGATCTTTTACGCCGGCCATTATCTCGGCGTTTGTAAAATGTCTCATGTCAGAATCACTAAAAATGATCACAGTTTTCAACGATTAATTCAATTAAATAAACGAGGGGAAGAAAAGAGCGGAAATACTGACTTGCTTAGCTTTTTCACCGTGTACACGTGAGCCATGCGTATAAAACAGAAACCAGTGCAATAAGAATCCCAGCCAGCATCATGAAATTTCTCATCGTCTGCGAAAAAAAAAAAACTTATTTCGTTTTCAAGCTCTTCAATTTATTTAAGAGTTATTAGAAAAAAAAGAAGCAATTTCTTAAATTACCGGAAATAATAGTCCCTCCAGGTGCTCCTATTTTTGGAGAATTCAAAGCCAAATGTCTTCCCGGACCATCTTTGAAATAATTGTAAAGTTCGGCGAGCGCATTCGATTTCCAAGATTCTAAAAAAAATCGTCCATAGAACAGGTGCCTTTCCGATTTTTGCGATTTTTTGTATTTTTATTCGTAAGTTCACAACGTTTTTTATCATCGCAATAAAATTAACTCCATTTAAAAGCAAGCAATTATTAATAACAGTAATTTTTTTTTGCAAATCAATTTTTTCAAAAAATTTCGCCCGAGAAATTATTGGAAAGTATTACGTGAATTCTAAAATTGATTTTGTAAAAACGATATTTTTTTTCGTTGAAAAAAAGAAGTTCGCTTATCAGGAAAATTGGAAATTCGCGATGATTACCAAATTTTTCCGATAATTGTTGTATTTTTGCTTACTCGCGTGTAAAACCGTTTTTAGTTCGTAGCTGAGAAACTTCGTGTCGTATATCACAGGAAAATGTTGATTAATCGTACTCTTGAATGATTCGTATTTCTCTGAAATGCAGAAAAGTTAATGATGTCGATTGCTGCATTGATTCGTGCTGATCGACACGAAAATTTTCACAATTTTTTTGTCTTACTCGGCAGAGGTCCGAAAAATTGTTTGTGGATGAACATCAAGTCAAGAAGGAGATTGTGCCCTACAATGGGTTTTTTCAATTTTTTAATCAGCTTAACGACCTTCGAAAATCCCACGTAATAATCCAGCAATTCGTCATCCAGACTTTTTTCGATTTCCTCTTTTTCCAAAATTTCCCGAACGTCCGGCGTAACTTTTATAACCGAAAACTGAACAAAAAAGCCGCTTGTTTTCCAATCTCAAATGAAAATGCAATAAAATATACGAGGATAAAAAATACCAATGTCCAAAATGCCGCCCTTTTTTTTTAAGTTTTCCGAAACATATTCACTTAAAAAAAAGCAAATTTTTACAAAATATCGTATTAAAAAATCCGAATAAAATCGAGTAGAGTCTTTTCTTCCTGGTACTTTTATCTCACCAGTTATGGGCTAAGAAAAATGATAAATAATCGCGAAATCGCAATTTTTTCGACTTTTAAATAAACAAATAAAACTTTAATTTGTAAATCCCATTTCTCGTGTTTAAAAAAAAGTTTTTTTAACAATTATCTTTCTTCACCCGGACGAGAGATATGTAATTGTTTTTTTCTTTTTTTTTTTCGAAGAAAAATTACCGAAAAGTGTTGGAAAATTCGAATTTTAGCGGACATTGGAACTTTTGCCTTAAATAATTCGCAAAATCTTCTTCTACTTTTCTCAATCCTTGCGATTCTGTCCAAATGCCTTTAAAATATTGTCGCAATTCCTTCTGCATGAGATATTGCACCGGAAAACTCGAGGTCGTGATTTCAAAGGCCTTTTCTTCGTTATTTCCTTCGGAAATCCATTTTTGTACACGCTTAAAGGCCTCGTCCACCGCATCTTTGTCCTCGAAGGAAATAAACTCGGAAATTCGGGACTCCGTCGAGGTTCGCAGGCTCCGAGAGAATTTTTCTTCGTCCGTTTCGTCCAAATATGAAATTCCATTGTATGCAAACTGCGAAACGTTAAAATTTCCGATGAATATTAATTGTCCGGCGATTAAAATCGCAGCTTTTAGCTTTTTGCTCGCATACGTAAAACGGAAGTGGCACTCGGATCAGCATAATTCAAGTGAGAAAGCATTTTAAACACTTTTTGTGTATGAATTGTAAATCCCCGTTAATTAAAAAAAATTTATTTCCGGAGTACACATTTTTTTGTAATCATCATTTCTTAATTACGAGACGTGGCGATTATTAAATAATGTGTAAAAATGTTTAAATACTTAAAAATTAAGCGACTTTGGGATAAATATTTGCAATTCTCGATACTCAAAAAATCGACATGATATTTTGCGGTTCTTAATACTAAAAAAAAAAAAAAAAACATGATATTTTGCAATTCTTAATACTCCAAAAATCAATACAATATTTTTGAGTATTAAGAATTGCATTTTTTTCTCTTCAATTTTGTTTGCTTATTTTCTCTCAATTAAATAACCAAATCGTCAGTTTATTTTCTCAACAATTCATGTAAAAAATGCATTTTCGTCTGTAAGACAGGGAAACTTAATTCGAGTATCGATTTTACCTGATTAAAGTCAAAATCGTGCGAAGTTAAAAATTCAACAGCCGACGATTGACACAAAAATGCTCGGTTTTTCATTGGAATCGCTCGAGGAAGCAAGTGAAATTGAAAGCATTGCGCGTTGTACTCGTTATCGTGTTTTGCGTGCGCAAATGTTGTCAGTCCAAATTGTACAATGACAAAAGGTTCAATGTCGTCCTTTAATTTGGAATATCGATCGGCGGGCGAGTCGAATAAGCTATAAAATAAAAAAAATCATTATTACAATTGTATTAAAAATCCAAGAGATCAAAAAAATCTCAAATTTTCTGAAAAAATGGATCTAAATATTGGAAATAATTTAAAAATATGATTTTTGAATAATGCTTCAAAACTGAAAAAAAATAAATAAAAAATCCCACTTGGCGCGGAATGTCCCATACACTGTTTATTATTTTTCCTTTATGCTCGTATTTCAAATTTAATATATCGTTGATATTCAGAAAATTCATATAAAAATACAGCAATTTTCATTATAATCATTTTGACAGTTCAATAAATTCTTACATTTATGATTATTAATAATAATAATAATGATCGGAGTTAAAAAAAAAACGGGTTATGAATAAAATGTGACCTAACCTCTGATTCGCCGATTCCTCACTCGTCGATTTCGTTAATCCGCTAAATTCCGCATCGATTGCAATGAAAGATGCTTTTTTCAATGAATCTTCGATTATCGGAAAGTATCGTTTATAATTGTCATTCGTTATTCGATTCATCGTTGCTAAACCGCAAATTATTTGCACGCCGTTTTCGCGGACAATCGATTTTTTTCTCGATAATCGATAATCTCACCATCGTTTTTTCTCGATAATCGATAATCTCACCATCGATTTTTTCGATAATCGACAATCTCGTCATCGATTCTTTCGATAATCGATAATCTCACCGTCGATTTTTGTACAATCGATCGCTCGAACATCGATCATTTGTATAATCGATAAATCGGAACTCCCAAATAATTTTTCCTAATTAAAAAAAAACAAAAAAAAATGTGACTCACATTTGAATAAAATTTCACGATAAAATATTTATTACAACTGTTTGATATTGCCGAAGCACAATCGTTATTACAACATAACTCCTTAATCGCCTAGAAAATAGCGCATTATTAAATTATTATGTACACATAAATGGTATATACTATATATATATATATATATATAGTGTCTATAGATCTTGTCACTTTCAATGATGAAAAATGACCGAGGGACTATATATGCCGCGGCAGCGGCGACTCTGAAGTTATCCCTATTAAAGTTATCAAAAATATATGTACATATCGTGACAAAAAAAATATATATATCAATGTATATATATATATATATAAAAAAAAATTTTTTTTTCATGCATAGTATTGATTTTCTGTGCGCTAAATACTATTACATAGACAATAAATGCCTGCTTGTTCGGCTCAACCTCCATTCAACCTAGTTACAAACTAGAGGAAGCACTTTTAACTTTTAACTCTGACAACACGATCAATTATCATCATTTATATCATGTTTATCGATAACAGAGTATAAATAGTATAAATAACTAGTTATTATCGCGTGTATTCACGACAATTATCTTCACTAATTTATAATCACAAGTTGGAGCTTTGGTCCATCGTAAAATGCGATTATATTTTATGCACCTATTACACACGCACTTTCATATTTAAAGGCAGTTCTAAAAATCTATCTTTTTACCCGCATATTCGCTTTAAAAAAAAAACTCTTTTTGAGCGCAAAGCTGTTCATTTTCAATTTTTTTAAATTGCCGAAGGAGAAAAATGATTCATTACTCGCTAGGGCGAAAAACGGTTCATTACTCCCTAGGGAGAAAAACGTTTCATTACCGAACTTTTTGCAATCACAATTTTTTGTTTAAAGCGAAATTTCGAGGAAAAGAGAATCGTATGCTACAAGGAAAATGAACGATTTTTCACCTCGGCCGATTTGTATTGTGAAATTTCGCCCGCGGTAGAAAAAACGCACTTTTCTACCCTGCAGCATAATCCACTATTTTCATTGTCGAGCTCCTCATTGAGATGTTCATTACACAATTGCCATTGTGAACAGATTAGCGCAAAGGGGACTTAAATATTTCTGCGAGAAATGAGTGTGTGTGTGTGTGTGTTTTTCCTTCTTCTTTCCGTCGCAGGGAGGAAAAGTCTCGACGAGCAGTTGGCGAAAAATGAAGATTTTGTAAACGGCCTTATCACGAACAGCCACCGACGAATTCGGGCAGAAAGCATCATTTTTTCGCCCACTTTTGACAAAAATTATCATTACGATAGCCAACATATGATCGCGATTGAATTTTCAATAACTAGAGCAGCATCGACTTCCGGTTGCACCGATGAACGATTAAATCAGAGCGAATGATCCTCAATCTATTTTTTTTTTTTTTTTTTTAAAGAAAAATATGAAAAGCAGAGCGATAAAAAAAACGGGGAGACGAGAGAACGGAAAGTGTTTCACTCACGTGCGCAACCGGAAGTAGGACTTTATTTGCCGATTTTCTGTCTTTTCGATCGCCGCTCTTTTATATCTGCAAAATTTTGCCTCTCGTGAAATCGAAATGATTTTTTCCACGAGTGAAAAAAATACTCGTTTCGAAGTGGAAATTTGGAAAGCTGGCGAAACGAGATACGATATTCACGTGCCGCGGAAATATAGTAGAATATACGTAGGGATTAAGTCGAGGAGGAAAAAAGGAAACGAGCGAATCGCGAAAAGCTCAACTCCACACGTCGGTCGAGTAACGCTTTTGCGAATCCATTTTCTTGATGTACGCGGCAGCTTCCATTTCCGACATGTTTCCCTTTTCCTTCACCACCTTCAGCAGTATGTTGTGCACATCGCGAGCCATGTTACGCGCATCTCTGAAAGTAAAGAAAATTTTTCAATGAATATGAAAATGAAACATAGTCGATAATGGTTGACGAATTTAAAAAAATGTTGAACTTGGGTTTGGAAATGAAATTTGTGCTTCGTTTGAAAATTAAGTTTGAACGTGAGTTAGAATTGAAACTTAAGAGCTTGTGAAACATAAATTTAAGCTCAAGCTTTTTTTTTTTTAGTTGCGTTACTCGATAATCGTAGAATATGAATAAATTTCGAACTTGAGTTGGAAGTGAAATTTGAGCTTGTGAGACATAAATTTAAGCTCGAGCTTATTCTTTTTAAGTTGCGTTACTCGATAATCGTAGAAAATAAAAAAATGTTGAACTTGAGTTGGAAATGAAATTTAGGCTTCATTTAAAAATTAAGTATAAACTTGAGTTTGACTTGAAACTTAAGTTTCACTTTGCCAAAAATAAATTAAAGCTCAAGCTTTTTTAAAAAATTGCCATTAACTTGACCCCGCAAATTTCACTTCAAACTTGAAGTATCAATTAATTCAAAAAAATGCGTGTTATGTTAAATGCGAGTTAAAAATTAAGTATGAACTTGAGTTTAACTTAAAACTTAAGTTTCACTTTGCCAAAAATAAATTAAAGCTCAAGCTTTTTTAAAAAATTGCCATTAACTTGACCCCGCAAAATTCACTTCAAACTTAAAGTGGCAAAAAATGTTTAAAAATGCACTTTACACTTGAATCGAAACTCAATGAAAGTAGCGATTATTCCACAACGAAAAATCGAATAAATGCTTACCCGCAAATGTAGACGTGGCCATTTTTCGGGCCGATGACGTCCCAAATTTCGTCCTTGTTCTTTTCCAGCAAATGCGTGACGTAGACTTTATTTTGCTGCTCCCTACTGAAGGCAACGTGCAATTTGAGGGTGCCATTTTTCTCGTATTCCTCGAGTTCTTCGCGGTAGAGGAAGTCCTCGTCGCGCTTACGGCACCCGAAGTACAAAATCGTGTCGCCGACTTCCTTGCCCTCCTTTCGGGCGATATCGCGTTCCTGGATGAATCCCCGGAACGGAGCCAATCCCGTTCCCGGACCGACCATTATAATCGGCGTCGTCGATCGCGTCGGCAATCGGAACTGCGATTTTCGCATGAATATCGGCACGCAAGTCGGAGGCTCCGTCGGCCGTTTTTCCTTCAACCAACTCGTCGTCACGCCTTTGTTCAATCGGCCAGTCGGAGTTTTGTACTCGACAAGCACCGCGGTCACGTGAACGGAAGTCGGGAAGAGCTGAAACGTGATAAACGTCCTTTATTCCCTGTACTTTTTTTTCGAGGGCGATTTTTTCATTTTTTTGCAAAAAGAGCTTCGTTTTTTTATATTTTAAGAGAGACTCGACGATGGACCGGGTGTAAAAATCGTTTCGTGCATTTTTTCTACTGAAAAATGGATTAAAAAAAAAATTAACGAAAAGAACGGGCTGAAAAATTCACGAGCGACGCTGAAAATCATTTGTGTTGTATTCAGTGAAAATTTCCCTTTTTTTTTTCGAGAAAACTGCACACTTTTTTTTTCAAGTTCTTATTTTGTTTTCCTTGAAATTGTGAAAATCTTTTTTTCCAAGCGATCATCAATAGTGTTTTTAAATAATTTCAAGCGAACAAAAAATTGCTACGATTCCCAGGAAGAAAAAAATGATTTTTTATAATCCATTTTTCTTCAGAAAAAAAAAAAGAAATTTCGTTATTTTTAATCGTGAGACGAGATATGCCTGTTGAAATTGCAGAATAATATGAAATATCGTCGATGAAAATATTGAGAAACGCGATTGGCGATTATTGTCACCTTCGAGGATGAAGATATCGAGTAATAACGACACTGGAGGCGCGGCAAAAGCTCGCAAAGATGATCCAGGGCCGGTTTGAGGCTCGGAATATCCTCGAGGATGTGAACGATATTTCTGTTCTCCTGAACGACCCACTGCTGATAAAGTGCCTTGCCCTCGGCAGTTGTGGAGGCCATCAATTTCAATTTATCCTTGTCAGCCTGATCGCTCGCGTACTCGGCCAATTCTTTGAGAATGTGAGTACGAGGATTGCTCGTTATGTCCAAATAGTGAGTCAGTGCAGTTCTGTACGAACAGGGACAAGGGAAAGGATGTTTTTTCGTCGATTCCTCTGCAAGAGAAGCAAATATTAACACAGAGAAATTTTTAAATCCGACTGTGAATTCGAGTCCATTGAAAAAACGAAACGTTCTGCATTAAAAATATAATAAAGATTGCGTTTGTCATATGAAAAGATTGATTTGTATTTGTATTTGTATTTAATTGAATTATCGATCTTCAAGATTTGGTTTTAACATAAAAATAAAAATTCAATTGAAGCGGAAATATTATTTTTTCATTTTTTTTAAAAGAAAATATGGGATAAAAGATGCATTTAAAAAAAGAATTGAATTATCGATCTTCAAGATTTGGTTTTAAAATAGTTTTTATATGTTAAATTGGAACTTACCGTCGGTATTTGTGAGAGTAATAACAGCGTCGAGATCGACGCCGGTCTTGGCGCCTATTTTATTGACTAATTCGGCGCTGTTTATTGGATAAATCGCCAAATGATCGCCGGCGTCGTAACGCATCTTCGAGCCCTCGATGTCGAATTCTATGTGCATACAGGAACGCTCCGAGGACTTTCCGTGAAGCTCTCGGTTAACTTTCACCGGCGCGAGGTACGGATTTTTAGTGTCGTAGGGTCTGGAAAAAAAGGATTGGATTCAATTGAAAAATAATTCACAAAAGTACTTTTTAAAGAGTACTTCACAAATGCACTTCACATATGTACTTTTTAAAAGCTCTTCGCAAATGTACTTTTTAAAAGTCCTTCGCAAATGTACTTTTTAAAAGTCCTTCGCAAATGTACTTCACATATGTACTTTTTTAAAGTACTTTACGAAAGCGCTGTAAAAAAGTGTTTCATGGAAGTACTTTTTTAAAAGTACTTTACAAAGGACTTTTGAAGAAGTACTTGACGTATTTTGCCCAGCTACGATATCAACTCAATAAACCGAATAAGGTTTTAAAGTTAAAAGTACAACTTACGGTCTCTGGTTCTTGAAGGAATGAAGCCGAGCGATTTCGCCGGTGTAAATTCGCTCGGGCGGAGTGTCCGTATGTTCGGTAAGTTGATACTGTCGTATGCTAACATCCTCTCCAGCTCCCTCAATGCCGAAGAACTCGCAAACCGACGGCCAGAATTTGTCTTTCCAAGTTATGAAGTCATCCTCAATGCTGCCAATTTATTATACAATCAAATGTCATACATTTTTTCCAGCTAATAATCTCATTATCTTAAGTGAATCATTTGTCAGCGAAAAAAAAAAATACACCATGAATTTATTTTTTAATGAAAAAAAAAAAAAAAAGGAACAATTGCTTACTTTGCATCGTCGTCGCCAAGTCCAAGTTCAAAAACTCGCGTGGCTCCGAGTTGTTCCAGCCTGTGATCAACGTATATGGCCACTTCGTTATAATGCTCGTAAGTTTTATTGCCCAGACCAAAAACCTAGGGAGAAAAATGCGTTATTACATCGCTTGCAGGAAAAAACATTATTTTCGCACCGATACATTCAATTATTACGAGCGAAATAATCCGCCAATTGAATCCAAATAATTTTTTTAATCTTCCCTCAGTTCATTCGCGTATTCACAATTTTTTTCATATTTTTCATGCGCACAGTTCGAGCGCTAAAAAATATTGAACATGAGAATCGGTGAATTTGGCGCTTCGAAAAATTCATTCGGCGTCGGTAAATTCGGCGTAATTTTCAAAAAAAGTCACTGTAAATTCAGCAATTATTTGCCCAACATGCAGCAGAACGATTTCCTCGAGTTCGCAACGAGGAAAAGTGGAGGGGACGAAAAGCGATAATAATAATCGCCAGCGGTGAGCCCGCGCCACGCGCCGATCCGCGACTTACGTAACACGGAAATCTACGTCATCGAGAAGATTAGCAAAGACAAGTCATGTTGCATGGACGTATCGATACGCATTTTTTCTCTCTATGCGGTGAAAAATATCAGGTTGACGAGCTCCTAACAATAACACGTTATTACCGCGACGAGTGACGACTTAACTGGCCAAACGAAACTTCGATATGAAAAAAAAATAATGTATTTGTCATTTAAAAAATTTTGCACCATAAAGCAAGTCATTTGAATCATGAATTTATCGAATTTACAGTCCAAATTGTCAACTCATTTTCATTTTCGTTAATGTAATTAACGAGAAAATATAAATTTGGGAATTTTTGGATAATCTTTCAATTTTACATATAAAATGAGTTAATTAATTTTTGATCAAGTCAAATTATTCAAGTTTCTGATGAATTTTTGATTTAAAAAAAATTTATCAATTGAAGAAATTTTGCGGTTTTTGGATTTTTTTAAGTGTAATTCTCATGAAATTTTATTGTTATTTTTAATCTATGCTCGATAATAGCGCGAGAATTTTATTCCATTTAATAAATAGGGAGAAAAGGGTCAAATTACGCACGGCATAATTAAGTCCCGTGAGATCAGCGTCGCCGTTTTTCAGCCAATCGACAAATTCCATGGCATTATCCGTAGGATCGCCTTCGCCGTAAGTGGCCAGACAAAAAACTGCCATACTTTTCGGTATTGTTTTCATATTCACGAGTTCCTCCTGAAAAATTGAAACGAACGATTAATTATCAATGACAATTGGGCCCCGAAATTCAGGACCATCGGAAATCATGCATTTTTTCATTTATTCAAATAACAAAGGTCTACAAAAAAATGAAATAAAGAAGAATAAAATAGATATAATTTGAAGGTGGAAAATTTTGTTAAAAAAAATATATATATATATACCATATCACATTCTTCAGGGTCAGCGACCATGCCCTTCATCTGATATCGCAGACCTTCCTTGGCGAGACGACCCGCGAATTCTTCTCCAGTTCCAGTCTGACTTCCATAAAAAACAGCTAAACTACGTCCGGAGGTTTTCAATTTTTTGACAAACGAATTTTCCGACGGTGTCACCGCTGTGTAAGACGTGGGCCTGAAAATATGTTGAAAAATCATATTTAAAAAAGCACGCATATTCGATTTTTCCATGGGATGAATTTTGTATTTTCGTAAATTAATTGACGGCGAGATTTTCACTTTGGATTCTCGATTAATTTTCCATAAATTTGAATAGATACATAAATTAAGTGGCGAGAAGTCGAATTTCGGAATTTTCGATGAAACGAAATGAGCTGATTAATCACTGAGAAAATTCGTGCACGAGGAAAAAAAAAAAAAAGAAGGCACATAGAAGGCTCGACTTTGCAACCTGTTTTAAAATTGACTGCATAATGTTGCACCTTGCACATTGCTCTCTCGGTATTTTTATCATTGCAGGTCAAGATTGACTATATTTCCTCATCAAGGTGGCTTTGCCGCAAATGCTAATTAACCCGGCGATTTATGAGCACATTTTTCATTTTGTATTCTGCCTTTGCCTCGAATTTATAGTTTCACGTTTCAACTCAAGTTCGAGATCCATTTTCAATTTGTAGTTTTAGGTTTGAATTCAAGTTCAAGATCTATTTTCATTTTAGGTTTCGAGTATGAATTCAAGTTCAAGCGCTACTTTCAATTGAAGTTTCAAGTTTCAATTCAAGTTCGAGCTCTATTTTCAATTTAAGTTTTAAGTATGAATTCAAGTTCAAGCGCTATTTTGAATTGAAATTTCAAGTTTCAATTCAAGTTCAAGCGCTATTTTGAATTGAAGTTCCAAGTTTCAATTCAAGTTCAAGATCTATCTTCAATTTAAGTTTCAATTCAAGCTCAAGCTATATTTTCAATTTAACTTTCAATGCAAGCTCAAGCTATATTTTCAATTTAAGTTTCAAGTTTCAATTCAAGTTCAAGATCTATTTTCAGTTTAAGTTCCAAGTTCGAATTCAAGTTCCAGCTTAACGAGAAAAAATCTTTGTAATAATTAAGTCAAGACACGTGCTGACTTAAGTTCTAACTTAAGTTCCGACTTGGGACGATTAATTCGAGAAGCTTACAATTATCATTATCATCATCGTAATTGCTTACTGAATGGAATAAGATTTGGTGGAAGGCGTGAATTCATCCTGCTTGTTGCGGCGCATTAACCACCATACCGCAGCGAGTAAAAGTGCGCTTAAAAGTACAATGTCGAGGGTGCTGAAGAGAGGCTCATCCAATTGCACATCGCTTCCTTCGCTGCCTTCGATCACCGACGCTGAAGAGGCCATTCTCACGGCTTGTGGCTGAGATGCGTCTGCGGTCTGTCAAAATGTCAAATATTAATACTTAATAATAATAATAATAATAATAAAGTAGTTAACGTAACAAATTATGAGATAGATAGAATTTTTTAATTAATTAACAAGCAGATGATAGAGGAAAATGGTGGATTAATGAATAAACATGTCGGTCGCTTTGATACTCGGTAATATTTTTATTTCCTTACTCGCTTAAGAGAGAGAAAAAAAATTTATTACTTTTTTAGTGCGTTGCGTCAAAAGGCGACGTCCTTGGCAAAAATAATATGCCCGGGCGGTTTATCTTGCTTTCTTCTTTTATCGCACCTCCGGTGATAGGAGGAAGGTGAAAAAAGCAATTCACGAGTAACGATTACTTCCTACTGTCAACGAACAACTGTGATGTTTTTTGTTTTTTGCAATAATGTCAAAGTTCATGGTTAAGTTTTTTTTTTTTTTTCGAGCGAGAGACTCACAGGTCTCCGTGCAAAAAAGTGAACTTTTCCGCCCTCCGTGCAAAAAAGTGAACTTTTCCGCCCTCCGTGCAAAAAAGTGAACTTTTCCGCCCTCCGTGCAGAAAAATGAACTTTTCAACCCTGCATGCAAAAAAGTGAACTTTTCAACCCTGCAAGCAAAAAAGTGAACTTTTCGGACCTCGTAACGAAAACTGTCTAATGTCGAAAAGTGCTATTTTTATTATATTGTTTACAAGTGTAAACGAATATTTGGTTGTCGATTTTATCGCCCAAGATAATCGCAAAGCGGATAACAATTTTCTGAATTAGTTGTTTTCGATTTTTACCTAAACACCGCCAACTATCGTCGCGTTGTGCGTTATATAGTTTAATATATTCGGGGGAATTCGTCACTATAGAATTCGATTAGACAGTCACACCACTTTTACCGAGTAAATTACAATCGACTTCGCATCCAACAATAAAGCATGAGACACGACTCAAGCTGACTTGCATTTGGTTGGGAATAGCGAGCGAATAGCGGAAGTGAAACTGCGTATTGCCGAACGAACAGGTCTCGGGGAAGATCGCCATAAATTCCAAATCGATAACTTGAAGTTCTGTGAAGAACTTATATATATATATATATATATATATATTTGCATTAACAATTAATCTTTCGATAAAATCGACTGCCCTTTTTTTTAGAAATATGTTTTTCGGCATTAAAATTCTACGCACCAAAATCACAATAGTCTGAAGTTGTCTTCGGATTCGGGCATTATCATTACGTTATCTCTAAAAATTGATTAAAATCCTAGACGACCATTCAATATCCATTTGGATAATTACTTGAACTGAGCTAACAGCGCATCCGGTGGAGAAAGTTGACCGACATATATGTATATATGTATATTACAGTACATATGTGTTATATAAGCCCCCGAAGAGTTTCAATAGTCGCGGTCATTAATTCGGATGCATTGAATTAGCATAGTCGCTTCTTTACGGAAATTGAAGACTTTGGAAAGATCGTCATAAGTATCAATTATTTATCACTAATTACCATTATTTTTAATATCAGTTTTTTTCCACGAGTGTTTTTGTTGGGATTTGTTTTTTTCCGTAATATTCGGCGTGACGCGTTTGGTTCCTCGACACTAGTAATTACAGCGGAAACGGGTCATTAGATTCGATAGAACCGATGCCTCAATGTGTCCCAGTCCCCGGACACTCGACTATTTTCTCCAGTTTATTACGGAATTAATAATGGAAAATCAAAGTAGAAAATTACCAAAATTCTTAATTAACATGCGTGGAAAAATGTTGAGTCGGTGAACGATGAGAGTAACACCGTAACATCGTAATAATTAAATAACTAATTTGAACTTTGACTCAGTGGCGGCCAAATATTTTGTTTCGATGGCTGAGCTTCCAGGACAATTATTGTTATTACTGCCGGAAGTTGGGATAAAATATTTTAATTCGAGCGAAAATAGGTGAGTCACTTGGTGACCCACTGTGACGCAGAGGGTTAGCCGTCCGGGTACTGGTACCTCTTCTGCCTTAAGGTAGCTTAAGGTTCCAAAATGATAGATCTCGTCGATTACTACCGGAAGTTGGGTTAAAATATTTTAATTCAGGGGAAAAATGGTGACCCACTGTGACGCAGAGGGTTAACCGTTCGGGCACTGGTACCTCTTCTGCCTTAAGGTAGCTTAAGGTTCCAAAATAATAGATCTCGTCGATTACTACCGGAAGTTGGGTTAAAATATTTTAATTCAGGGGAAAATTGGTGACCCACTGTGACGCAGAGGGTTAACCGTTCGGGTACTGGTACCTCTTCTGCCTTAAGGTAGCTTAAGGTTCCAAAATGATAGATCTCGTCGATTACTACCGGAAGTTGGGTTAAAATATTTTAATTCAGGGGAAAATTGGTGACCCACTGTGACGCAGAGGGTTAACCGTTCGGGCACTGGTACCTCTTCTGCCTTAAGGTAGCTTAAGGTTCCAAAATGATAGATCTCGTCGATTACTACCGGAAGTTGGGTTAAAATATTTTAATTCAGGGGAAAATTGGTGACCCACTGTGACGCAGAGGGTTAACCGTTCGGGCACTGGTACAACTTCAAACAACCAAATAATAGATCTCATCGATTACTACCGGAAGTTGGGTTAAAATATTTCAATTCCGGCGAAAATTGGTGACCCACTGTGACGCAGAGGGTTAACCGTCCGGGCACTGGTACATCTTCTGCCTTAAGGTGACTAGATGTCATAACTAATGGCAGCGATCGAGAATATAGCCTCCGTAAGATAAGAAATGAAATAAACAAAAGCGAATGCGGAGCGAGTGACTTGTCCGCGGTCGCCGAGCTCTCGGGTAATAAAAAACCGAGTACGTACAATTGCGACACGTACACTTTCTCCCTATACCCGCAAAGAGGAAAGTATCAGGAAAAGACCAGATACGCGGAGAAATAAATGTGAACGTCCTCGGTTACGACTGAATAACAACTATTCCAAGAACGAAAAAAAAAAAAAAAAAATGTTTTCCAACAATCGAATTATGCAAAACAGCTTCAAACATTTTTTTAAAATACTGCATTTGATATAACAATTATTCTATTCAATAAAATATATCATTCCTCTTACTGAACACACAAAATTATTTTTCACTAACTTAAACCAATTTTCTCGATTTCAATAATCGAAAGAAATCATATATTTTATTTATAAAAAAAAAATGAACAAAAAATTTTTTTATTAATTTTTTTTCAGTGTATATACTCCAACATTTACTCACTGGCAAGTCCATCATGAACACGACGATAAATCTTATTTTTCCAGTTCAACTATTTGCAGAACTCAATTTTGGCCACGAGTTTCGCGAGGTAATTTAAAAAAAAATTTACTTTTTGTTAAAACTAACTTTTTCTCGAATCGATTAACAAAAATTATTCCCGGGGAATTGGTGACGTTTTCGTTTGGAGAAAAAAAAAACAAAAACACCGTCGCCGCGAACTTGAAGAAGCGGGTCGCCCAACTGACTAGCATTTGCTCGGTTCCTCGCGCAGGAACCTCAACCGGCGATGACCACCTCTCCCACTTCTTCTTCTTCGTCTTCTTCTTCTTCTTCTCTTCCTCCTCGTCATCATCGCATCGTCGCAACTGGCAACCTCGCTGCCACGCAGCGTCACGAGCTTTCTTACGTGCGCGATTTACTCGAGCACGTAGAGGAGCTCTTCATTGGTATTACGGAAAAGTGAAGAGTCATCATGTATACGTTGAACGCGACGAAGAGCCGTCGGCTTTACGATATCTCGGCGAATGACGCGCGATCGTGATTTGTGAAACGACCGATCGACGTGCCGCACGCTTCTCTATCTCGTACCTAGGCCGATTTTTTTTGCATCGAGTCATCATCTCTGCATTCCCCTCCTCGCCGTCCTCGCTAATGCGGAAACAAAAGTGCGTAAAGAAACGGCGTTTAGCTTCCGGATTAGCGAGGCTTTACGGTTGGGATCAATAACGAACACGTGGCAGGTCGAAAGTCGAAATATCGAAACGATCTGATTGGTCCCTGGTGACGTTGACGTAAAGACAACTTCAGGCAAGTTGGACGGTAAATAATAAACACGGGGGACGTCGAAAGTCGAAATATCGAAACGATCTGATTGGTCCCTGGTGACGTTGACGTAAAGACAACTTCAGGCAAGTTGGACGGTAAATAATAAAAACGGGGGACGTCGAAAGTCGAAATATCGAAACGATCTGATTGGTCACTCGTGACGTTGACGTAAAGACAACTTCAGACAAGTTGGACGGTAAATAATGAAAACGGGGGACGTCGAAAGTCGAAATATCGAAACGATCTGATTGGTCACTCGTGACGTTGACGTAAAGACAACTTCAGACAACTTCTACGGTAAATAATAAACACGGGGGACGTCGAAAGTCGAAATATCGAAACGATCTGATTGGTCACTCGTGACGTTGACGTAAAGACAACTTCAGACCGTCGCGATTTAAATGATTGTGTTTTTCGTACTTGTGGAATAGACTAGGTCACATTATAGAATACAAAAGACACGATGAAGACCAAATTTCCAAACTGTATTGTACTAATCATTATTACTTCATATTATTGTCTCTACGAAATTTGTTTATAAAATTCTTTTTCCAGTTCTGTATTAAAGAAAAAAAAAAGACTTTTATTTCGTTCTATCTACCAGGACATTTTTAAGTGGGATCGATTTGCCTCGCGCGCTCAGTAACACCGTTTCATCAATTGACCTTGGGGACAGTAATATACCGTTGATCTACATCATCAACTCCATCGAGAATACTTTATGGTGATGCAGACTGAAAAAAATAGTATAATTACGTGTTCACTAGAGACGGTGCGATAATACATAATCTCATTGAGATTGTGACAAGGTCACATCAACGTTTCGTGAATAGTCGTCGCAATTTGTATCACATTAATATATATTAGGCATTCCCGTTTTGTTCGTCGACCTTCTGACCTTGCTAATTTTTCGCGACATCAATTTTTCGTGGTTTTGCGATTTTTTTTTTCCAATATTTTTTGTATATTTTAAAACATTTTTCAATAACACCTTATAGTATTTAAGCAATTATGCAATCTCAAAGAATCGATTATTGAAGAAAACATTTTTTTTTGTTGCTAAGTCACTAAAATTCGATGATAAATATAAAAATATGGTTTTTAGTAGCTGAAAAAATGGTTACTTTTTGGGCCAATGGGAAAGAGAAAAATTGCAAAATATCAACAAAACAATAATAGCGAGGTCAAATGGTCTACGAACTGAGCCGGATGACCTCATCATAATCTGTGATTTATTGTAGCTCTATGTCTCGTTACCTCGTTACTGACTCGTTCTCTTATCGTTTCGACGGTGGAAGACTGATAATGCGGCGCATGAACTCGTTTGTCTCAGAAATTTTCACAATACCGGGCAAAGTTTCATCTCAGCGAAATGTCTGATATTCGTCACGACGTCTGCGACGTAGACGTTACCAATAAACACATTTTATCACGACAACATAACAGGAAAGCCACGTGTAATGTTATAATGTTATTTGTGTAACGTGTAGCGATTATGCAGCATGACTGTACCATTATTTACACCAATTATCACAATATCACAAGGTTACAAGTCATAAGAGCAACGCCTGTAGCAGGTACGACGTTTAGTACGACGTTCCGCCGCTAGATGGCCAAAGGCTCGAAGCGCGAACTCGCAAGCGAAGCAGCCGCGCTTCGCACATTAGAAGGCAAAGCTCCGCTGATGAAATTGGACACGAGGGATCTGTCCTTTGAAGGTTTCCCAATGCATAAGCATTATTTACCGTGACCAGCTTTCGCGTTTATTAATAAAAAATGATTTTTTTTTAAAACGATGTATTTTTTTCATTAATTGAGACGATGCATTTGGTAATTCGTGTAGATAAATTAATTTGGCAACTAGTTTACTCGAATATATCGAAATATCGTATATCATAGATGGATAATATATCAAAATTGCTCACTTCTCTTCCTCTTCCGTGACTGAATTGTTATGCTTCCCGACAATTTTGCAAAATATGTATTCTCGTTTAATTATATGCTTCGGAGACGCGCTAACCCGAACTTATTTCCATATTTTTCTCGGAAATGGGTGGATTTAAGATAAAAAGTGGCTCGTCATTCTCAGCGACGGGCGATCTTCCGGAGCGCGATACTGTTTTTGTCTGTAATCTCTTAAGCGTGTTGAAGAAAATAAGTGCTGATCTAAAAAATCCCCCACTATCTTACACTCCAAACGTATCTCTCGTCTCCCATTTGTCCTTACAATAAGATATCTTTTTCTTTCGTATCATAGCGAGCTTAATCGGAATACGACTGAGGATAAGACAATTCTCCCTCGTTATAATTTGCTCGATGAAAATTATTTTTGATGAGACACATTCAATATTACGGTGTTATACAACCGTTGCATTTAATTAATATTGCAAAAAAAATGCAACATTGCTGGGACATTTGTAATTAAATTACCGATATAAATTTTACTACTGTGTTTTTTAATTGCCACGTATTACAAAAATTATATTTTTATATTACAGCGGAGCCTTTGAAAATAAAAAAAATATGTATATTATAATAATTTTGACGAATACAAATCTTTCTTCCTATGAGGAAGGAAAAATTTACCAATAAAAAAATGGCCCTCTTTATAAGGAAGCAAAAATTTACAAAAAAAAAATTATAAGGAAGCAAAAATTTACCAAAAATAAATTTTCCTCTTTATGAGGAAGCAAAAATTTACAAAAAAAAAAATTCCTCTTTACGAGGAAGCAAAAATTTACCAAAAATAAATTTTCCTCTTTGCGAGGAAGTAAAAATTTACCAACAATATTTTTCCTCTTTACGAAGAACCAAATTCCCTCTTTACGAAGCAAAAATCGTTGTACATCAACGTAACCGATCTCGAAAATGTAATAGACTGGAAATGCGCAATGACCTCAGTGCCAAATACTGATTAGTGCCAAGGCAATGGGTCATTTGCGTTCAAGGTCCGTTGCCCGTGTAGATTGTACGTATGCACGTGGGCCTCTAAGGTATTATTGCCTAATCATATCTCGTACCTCTTATTTCGAGGATTATACAATCGTTATCCGCCGATTCCCAAAGCCATTCGAAATATTTCGTATTATTGGGCAAAACGGAGACTTTGACGCAAACATCGTCGCTTTAAAGTAACAGGATGAAGTCCATTTTCCCAATTTTGCTATCTCGCTCCTTCGGAACGCCGGCGGTTCCTTTTTCCCTCTCTCTCTCTCTCTCTTCTGATTTTAATCTTGACCCTTGAAGCATTGAAATTTCCGAGCCGACCAAACTTGTTTTTGGGGAATGCATATCTTATGCACCCTCAACTACATGCCGGAATATAGAGTGAGAAAGCCCGAGCATTTAAAAAACGTATATATGGGCCATTCCACGCAGACTCGACCGAGAGCCCCCGTCCGATTCTCCCAATTCGCTTCCCAATTTTTTTCACCATCGACGTCATTCCCAAAAACACTATAATCATGATTTTCGAGTTTTCTCAGTGATTTTTTCAAACGAATTAACGAACAGTATTTTTGTCGAATCCGAAAAAAGCTCAGAAAATCAAGAATTTTGGCAATTCAGCTCTTTATAATTTTTGTTTAATTTTTTTTTAATTCCTGAAAACAAAAAAAATTCAAAAAACTCCTTTTCAGTCATAAAGAAATCATTTAAAAAAATTGCTCAACGACGCGGAACGTCCCATGCATAACAATTGTGACAAATCATCATGTTCAATTTCAATTCTCCGCGCGTTCGAAAAATTTCGTCGGGCGCGTTGCCCAATTTACAGCGATCGCAGTACGATCGATAAAGCGCATTTCACGCGAGGTGTGATCGATCATTTCTCCGGCGATTAATCCGAAGCGGGTGTACGTGGTCAGCGACGCTGAAGAGAGCCACATGTGCGCGTGAGGGTCAAGTGCATTGGTGTGGGTGCGATTGAATGAAGAAGCAGCAGCAAAGCGTAGAAGCTGAAGAGCTACAACATTGCACGAAAAGCGCTGTGATCGTCGTCGTCGTCGTCGTCGTCGGCGTCGGCGATGACGACGACAGCATCGGCCAAACGCGTCACCTTGAACCTTGATCCTGTCCTTATGAATAATTCACAGCGACACGACACGATCGCGGAATAGATTGTTTTTTTTTTTAAATCATTTCTTTTTTTCCCCTTTTTTCCTATCTATAAAAGAAATTGAAAAAAAAAATTACTAAAACGTGAAGCGAAAGTTTTTCGTGGCGTATACAGGACATTTCATGTATCGTCAAAATGGTCTGGAATTTTTTTTCCTTTTTTTTCTTTTTTCTAGGCAACGAAGGTGAAAAATGGAGAAAATAAAAAAGCGAGAAATGGTGGAATATTAATTTTTCGGCTCACCTTTCGTGTTTTATCGAACGTAGAAGCGGACCCTGAAGAGCGGCTCGCCTGCCGATGATATTTTCGCCTCGGGTAATCGGAGCCGATTTCTTTTTTTTTAAATTCGATATCTCGTCTTTCGGAGTGTTGCTAGTGCAACGCACGCACTTTATTACCGCTCGCGTAATATTGGTACCTACGGTCGCTACGCGATGCGCTCTTAAGCCTCGATGAATCGAAATCCGGCCACGCTCGGCGCTGGGCTTATCATCGCACGCTCGTGCGAACGAAAGTCCTTGTTCGGTTATGCGCGAGTCTCGAGCTATAACAGGTGGTGGTATCGGAAATTACGAGTGGAATGCACTGTAGATGTGTATATGTATGTGTAGGCGTAGATAGGCTGAATGGAGGTGTGGTGATTTTTTTTTGTTGTTTTTTTTTTCCTTTACTTTTGAAACGGAAGCACTATATATGAATGACACGATGTATTGATGCGTACTACAGGAAACGTAGCACAAGACTGACGCAAGCCGCCGACTGTAGGCCATGCGCCTCTTGCGAACGCCTGCCGAGAGGTACGACACTTACCGACGGTGGGAGTAGCGAGGTTACTGCACCGGTGACCGAACGCGTCCCGGTAGCCGCACGTTTAGCTGTCTACTTGAGTTTGGCTCGATTTTCTCGGCGGTAGCTGGACATTTTCGTGCTTGAGGCGGAATCGCCTCAAGGTATGCGTTTGGTTTATTTGTTTTTCGAGGAAGCGGATAGTCAGCGGATTCTTGCCACTTCCCTGTATGATCTCTCGAAATTTGAACCTTTTCTGCCGAGTGGTTCAGGAACCAATGGGCATTGAAATTTCGAGGTGACGTAGTGGCACTGTCACCGCGTGACCGCACCTCAAAATTTCAAACGCGATTTTCTCCCGAACTACTGGACAGAAAGAGCTCAAATTTGGAGAGAACGTGCGTAAGAGTGGCAAGAAGCGAGGGGAACTCGGGGCTCCACGAAATGCGAACGGTTCGTTCGGGAGAACCGGAAACCCGAAGACTGCGCCTTCCTCTCGTAATTTCCTTGAGCTAATCCGGAGCATTTCTCCCCGGCATTCGCTCCAATTACTTTCGGGACCCAGAAAAAAAATGTAATTACGCAAACTACAAGCTCTAAGCAAAATATTCCGCGATGTCGATGATTTGAACAGAAGCGCGGGAAAACGCGCGAGGAATTAGCGCACGCGCAGTGCGCCAATTCGCCTGTTTTACGAATCGCTAGTGCGACGGACGACTGCACGAAGACGGAGAGCGCTTATCACTCGCGACTCTCGTTATTTCGTACGTAGTAACAACTGCGCTTGGGACGAGTAAAAATGGCGTCTCTAACGGGTGTACGATTGTTAATAAGGAATGCCGGTCTCGTGAAAAACGCGAGTTCCCGTTTGACGGTGCGAAGTCCCGCGGCCGTTTTAACCTCGTGCTCCAGATTCATTAATTCGGCGCCGCTCAATTCGACGATATTCCAAAATAAGGTAAACGCTAAAATCGAGTCGCACACGCGATACTCGATCTCAAACGATCGAGGCCAGATGATAGTGCACCGAATTATCAAATATTTCTCTCCTCCTTATCAAACCTCGTACTTACATACGATATTCCTATTTCCGGTGATTTTCACTCATGTTACATAATCTCCATGTCGACGAGTTACATTTCTCCCTCTCTCTCTCTCTCTCTCGCTCTCTCTCCCTTCGGCAATGCGAGGTATCGATTCTCGGAATCGTTTTGTTTAAAAAAATTTTGTCACTGATAACATTTCATTGATTATGCTAAAAAACACGAATTCTGGAATGGAAAAAGGAGAAAGTAAATTGTTACTTAAAAAAAAACAAAGACAATTGAAAAAATTTTTAATTTGTGGATTGCCAATCTATTGAAAAATGTTTGGTTCATTATTATTATTATTATTGTTTACGAAAAAACAACAACAAAAAAGTATACGTAAAATGTATAACAATTGCACAAAAGAATTTTGGAATTTGAGGATAAAATGAAGAAAGGAGGAGGTAAATAGTTATTAAATAAACAAAAAAAAACAATTGAACAAATTGTTAAATTGTGGATTGCGAATAGATTGAAAAATGCTTGGTTTATTATCATTATCATTATTTACGAAAAAGAAAAAGTATACGTGGAATATATAACGTCTAATAATAATCGTTTGGTTTTTAACGATAATTTATTGAAAGCAGACAAAAACGGTGGAAAATAGTTGTGTTCTATTGAATTTAGAGGGTTTTCGAGTTGCGTTTGTGATTTTTAATGAATCGCACTTGAATTTATTAGTTTGCAGGAATAACAACCGAGATCGGTAAAAGTTTGTTGCGTTCGGAACGAAGTTTCAGCGCAGTCGCAAAACCGTCGAGAATGGAGGTGGAAAAACGCGTGTTGGACGTCATAAAGGCGTACGACAAAATTTCAGCGGAAAAGGTTCACTGAGTTTTTATCGTTTGAAGAACTAATGGGAATATTTGTTTCTCGTATGCGCAGGAAACTTCGAAGCCACGAATCACGCAGCTCCGTAGATACAGCGACAAACCTCCGCTATCTATCAAAATGATAACCGAGAGAGTGCTTTTGGTCCTTAAGCTTTATGACAAAATCGATCCCACAAAGGTAATATATTTTAATAAAGGCTAATACTAACATTACCGAGGCAATATATTTCTATATAGTCTAATATTCGTATTACTCGAAGAGTTTTCCAAGAAATAATGTCCTTTTTATTAAATATAAGTGCATTTTTTTAATTCAAGAAGAAAAAAAATAGTTTATACCGCAAAATGTTGTACAACGTTATACTTATATTCATATTTTTATTCGCACTGATCCTCCTTTTCGAATCACGAATTTTTAGCGTTATTCAACTTCAAGATTTTTCATAGCAATTTCATTACCGCTGAAAAATCGTCCAAAAAATTCCAGCTATGTGCTCTTTTTTTTTTCTTTTTAAGATAAAAAATTTTACATGTCCAATAAATATTCAATAGTAGAATGTAATAATGCGACGAATTTTCTCTACACTTAGAAAAATTGGAACATTTGCTGAATATTTCGATTTTTAAATAAAATAAAAAAAAATACCCAAAATATATTTAATTTTTTTTAACGTCCTTAAAATTCAAGGCGAAAATTGGAACTTATCAGTATTATAATGTGCCAAGTATTTCCACTTTAAAATAAAATAAATAAAAAAATACCCAAAATACATATATTTTTTGAACGCCCTTAAAATTCAAGGCAATTTTGAGTCGTGGCTTCGTGGCTTTCATGAGCAGCGAAACCGCAAAAAAGCGACGAATTTTCACGTCGCTTTGCCTGAAAACGATAATTGCAAAAAAAAATTTTTTTCGTAGCTCACTTTGGACTCGCACTTTTTAAATGATCTCGGCCTGGACTCCCTGGATCATGTGGAAGTTATAATGGCGATGGAGGACGAATTCGGATTCGAGATTCCCGACATCGACGCGGAGAAATTACTGAAACCCGGGGACATCGTGCGCTACGTCGCGGACAAGGAGGACATTTACGAATAGCCAATTAGCGCGCTCCGCCAAATGTGGTTTAGTATACCTCTCAAGCTCTCCGTCGAATTTCCTCGCGGAGCAGTTTTCTCCTAGGATGCTCATCGATTATCCAAAAAATTCTTCTCGTCGATCTTAACACACTGCTCGCCTTTATTTTCTTGTGTAAATAGACCAATCATCATTCTACAAATAAAGTTACGTCTATGACGCTCGTTACTTTCTCTCCGTCTACCGAAATCTATTCTCAAATCCCGCGAATTCGTAACAAGCACTAAAATCGACAATTAATTATCACGTTTTTCCCTAAATTTTCGGTTTTTTAATTTTTTTATGAGACATAAGTGAAAATGAGGGATTATCAAAAATGTTTATGAAGAGCGTGGCAAAAAAATGGCCTGCAGATTAATATTTATACGGGGTATTCCATGAAAAGTCGAACCTTTTTTCAATTTTTTAAAAGAAAAAGTGTTAATACGTACTCCAGATGAAAAATATATAGTAATTGGTAAATAAATGTTGTGAAAAATAAGAAACATGTTTAAAGGAGGTCGTAGAATTTTTTTTTTTCAGATTTTTTTTACAACGTCGTTTAGCAATGATAAATACTTAAAGCTAAAAGCCATTTTTTTTTTTTTTTGAGGGGCTGAAAAAAATCGTTATTCGTGGGAATAATCACTTATACCGCGTTGTAATATTAAAATAATTTATTTTTCGTAATACGATAGACAATAACATTGCTGACATGTATATAACGCCACACGGAGACCTTGATTATTATTATATAGTTAACAAGAATTTAGCTCGTTCAACTTAATAATACGTCGTTGCCTCTGGAAAAGTTGCAAAAAAATAAAAATAAAAAAACGTCGTTATCCCGTTCGGAGTTTGGGCTCAGTCTCCGAAAGCCAAAATTGATCGAAGGAAAAACTATACAGATATTTAATTAGGTGGCTTCTTTTCCGTCTATCAAAGAGCGACACATTTTCCGTTGGGCTTAAAAACTACAAAAGCGCTCGCGACGTTCACGCTTGCAGCTTATTGATAAAAAGCTGCCTCTATTTTTTTTCCTTTTTTTTTCGTCTGTACAATCGAATCGGCGTGATTTCCCTTTAACCCTTTTCCTCTCTTAAGGCAATTTTGCTTCAAAGGACCCAAAAAAAGCTTTTTTTCGAAGAACAAATAAGACCGATGCGATTCTTATTTTTCAGCCACTGAATAATTACCAAATTTTACCAAAATACACCGAAAAACATTGACCATTCGCTGACGATCTTAATGATTCAAAATCGATATTCATTCCTGAATAATTACGTAAAATTGACTACTTCTTATTAAGGAACAATACGTTTCCTTTTTTTATTTTTATTTAGAATAATTCGAAAAAATTGCGTCGTTGCTGTTTTTTTTCTCCGTTTTTAATGATTATTTATTTTGGCAATAAAAAAAATCGATTTAATTGCAAGGATTAATTTTTAAACATCTTTTTTTGAGTTCTACTAATACTTTTTTTTTTAAATCATACAAATTTAGACCCTTTTTTGGGTCTCAAGGCAAAATTCGAGCCTTAATCGATAAATTAGCTTTTCCATTATCCGCCGAATTCGCGATTATTTTTTTTTTCTCTTTCGTCGCTCGCGCTAAAACGAAGAATACACATATGGCAACACATAAACATTTATAGGTCTCGGCACAGAATTTCAGAGATGTTAATCGACGTGTCTCTATTTTCCTGCGAATTTACAAAAAAAAAAAAGAAGAAAATACGCATATTAAGTACCGTTATCATCGAGTTTCAATGTCCTTTGGCTCGCAGCGCTGATAATTCTGTCTCACTGGCCATTGGCTAGTCATTTAAATAGAGAAACCATTTTATTTCAAAAGATAAGCCGTTCCACTTTATCCTCTGCGATATATAAATAATAATAATTAAAAAAGTCATAAATATGCAACAAAGTAGAAATTTGTCGGCTGCAGATTTTACAATTGCCGAGAATTAATGAGACAAATAATTCGTGCGAATCGCAAATTCGAAGCTCGGAAGTTCGCCTTGAAGTTTTGCGAATTCGCGACGCAATTAGCTTCTTCATTAGTCATTTAATTGATTGATAATCGCAATCAAAATTGCAAACAGTCGCACATCAACGCATTTACAAAGGGTAACGTAAAAAATACTAACGAAACGTCGACATCGGCTCTGAATTATTGTAAAACAGCGTCTGCAATTATAAGAAGAAATTTTTGAGGGAATTTTTCGGCTGCACATTTTATCTTCGCGTAAAATTGCCGAGAATTGATGAGAGAAATAAATCGTGCGAATCGCAAATTTGAAGCTCGGAAGTTCGCCTTGAAGTTTTGCGAATTCGCGACGCAATTAGCTTCTTCATTAGTCATTTAATTGATTGATAATCGCAATCAAAATTGCGAACAGTCGCACATCAACGCATTTACAATGGGTAACGTAAAAAATACTAACGAAACATCGACGTCGGCTGTGGATTATTATAAAACAGTGTCTGCAATTATAAGAAGAAATTTTTGAGGGATTTTTTCGACTGCCAATTTTATCTTCGCGTAAAATTGCCAAGAATTGATGAGAGAAATATTTTGCGTATCGCAAATTCGAAGCTCGAAAATGCGAAGAAATTTTTGAGGGAATTTTTCGGCTGCAGATTTTATCTTCACGTAAAATTATCGACAATCGACCAGAGAAATATTTTGCGAATTCGTGACGCAATTAGCTTCTTCATTAGTCGTTTAATTGATTGATAATCGCAATTAAAATTGCGAACAGTCGCACATCAAGACATTTACAAAGGGTAACGTAAAAAATACTAACGAAACGTCGATGCCGGCTGTGGATTATTGTAAAATAGCGTCTGCAAGTGTAAGAAGCTTTCGCACGAAGCTTTCGTAAGGAACTCGATTAAATTCGATAGAGTCCGTCGCCGTTTAGCCATTTTTCGTCATTTTCTCACCCCCCTCTCTCTTTCTCTCTCTCTCTCTCCTTTATCTAACTTTAATTATACGTTATTATAATTGTACACGTTTCCATTGTGCATTCCTAAGAGAACGTGAGTCTTGGAGTGTCACGCGTTTGCAGTTTCCTCTTCGGTACTCGTTACTACCGTCGATTTTTCCGGCAGCAGTCGATCCTGCAATGACAGCTGTCGTGCCTTTTCCGCCCACAATTCGCCATCCGCTAATACCCTTAAAAATACATTTTTAAACAATTAATTTCATGAATATCAATTTACATGGGAAATGTTTATTTTTTAAGGCATTTTAGGAATTACAATGAAATCAACAATTGCATTAAATGGATTTTACTGAATTAATAAATGAGAATGAATTTTTTTTTTCGATTTTAATGACTGACTTAAACAATTAACGATTTGTTATTGAACGAACCTTCTCGTATTATCGCTGACGACACTGTCCGGGGCTCCGTAAACCGGAGGATTCGCGTAGGGATCGTAACCGAGCACCGAAAGCATCGGTGCAATGTCCGGCATGTCCTTAATAACATCTTCGGGTATGTGACCCGTCCACTTGGTCAGGGCTTCGAGATTTACCGGTTTTATTACCTGATCCGAGGATCTTTCCACTCTGATCGAAAGAAGTAGATGCGATTATTAATATTATTGGTCGTGAATTCGTGATTTAAAAATTTGTAATTCAAGAGAAAAACGAAAAGGAGTAACAATATTCCCAATTTTATATTATTAGTCGTGAATTTGTGATTAAAAAATTGTAATTCAAGAGAAAAACGAAAGGGAGTTAATAATATTGCCAATTTTATTTTATTAGTCGTGAATATGCGATAAAAAATGTTTTAATTCAAGAGAAAAACGAAAGAGAGTAACAATATTATTGGCAACTTTATATTGTTAGTCGTGAATTTGTAATTGAAGATAAAAACGTAAGAGAATGATAATGTTGCGAAAATGTGGACTCACTTGCTGAGCGGCACGCCGCCGGGCTTATTTATAAATTCCTCGTGATGCAGCACCGATTCGTTCCAGGGAACGTCGAGGAAGCGTAAAATTCTTTTCATCCACTCGCGAGGATGAAGGACCAGCTGCTCGTAGGGCACCATCAGGCACCTATCGAAGCCCATCTCTTTGCACTGTTCGTGCATCAACGATATTGCGTGATTCCACCTCGACAGGCATTGTCTGTACGACGTAAGATCGAATCCTGTTATCGTCACCTGCAATTATTACATTTATCGATACATCATCGATTTTTCAATCGAGCACTGCGAAAAAATATTATGTATAATAATCAAATATTCAATACTACGAAATTACACATAATCATTGATTCAATAATTTAAAAAAATGATTTTTCAATTAAAATTGCTACGAATTAAATTTTTTATTGAAATTAAATTTTCATGATTTTAGTTATACACAAGGATAAATAATTATATGTTTATATAAATTCCTGTATAATTAATAATTCAATAATTTTATTAACTATTTTTTTATTTAAATAATTACGAATCAATGCGTTTGTGGTTAAATTAATGAGCTGGGGCAAATTATTTTACCTTTCGCGAAATAATTGAATGGACGGTCGCGCGACCGTCTCGCACCATGAAGAGGAACTTCGCATTGGGAAAAAGTTCGAGCATGTACGAGCCCATTTTTAGAGTCAGCGGATCCTTGTTGCACAATCGTTGAGCAGGTTCGCCGTGTCTGGCTATAACTTCGAGGCAAAATGCGGCAATAGCACTGTCCATTACCTATTCAATCAATCAACGATAATTCGATTAATCCTTGATTAACATTTTTTTTTAAATGAATAAATAAACAAATGGCGTTTTTCCGAAGACTTTGAATATCATCGCGAAATAATGCACGAATTATTTTATTCGAAAATTCAAAATTTTCCTATTTTCATATTAAAAAACGCACCTCTTTGGAAATACCGGCTTCGATGAGTCTCAGCGATTCCCTGTCCGATTTTTGCCAATGAGTTCGCATCTGCAGAATTCGTGGAATGATCCTCGTCTCCTGGCCGCATCTAAAAAAATTTAATTATTTTTATTACATATTAATTTCGAATCGCATGTTTTTCCGTATGTCATCATTTTTTGAAAATCAAAATACAACAACGCGATCTCGAATGGCTTGGTTTTATATATATATATCATATTGCATTAATTAAATTTAATATAAGCGAGAAATTCAAGGAGGCGCTTTTGTTTTTTTTTTTTTAAATTCAATGCAAAACACTACGTAAAATTTATGCAGGAATTAGTTTTAAAAAAAAATTAATTTCCGCCATGAAAATAAAAATACAAAAACACGTCCTCGAATGTCTTAGTTATATATATATATTTGTTAATATATCATATTGCATTAATTAAATTTAATATAAGCAAGAAATTCAAGGAGGCGTTTTTATTTTATTTAAAAAAATGTAAAACATTACATAAAATTAATGCAGGAATAAATTAATGCTAGTGTAACACATTAACGATTTATGCACTTAAAAAGCCCCTTAAATTTCTATATCCGATGACTTTTCTTGCATTAACCCGGAAGTAGTTAAAAAAAAAATTTATTTCCGCCTTGAAGTGGCGATTCTTCAGGAACGAAGAACAATGCCCAAGTCCTTCTTTTTTTTTTTTACAGTTCATTCTCTTTTCTGGCTTCCTCTTATTCGCCGTTAATTTTTTCTCAGGACTTTTATTCCCTTCCACTGGAAAAAATTTCCTTCGGCTCCTTTGACCAGAAACCGCACAAGTTTTTATCAAGTTGCAGGAAAAATGAAGATTTCCGCCCGACGAAAAATCCGAATTTTCTCGCTTAATTACCTGACGTCGGGATGAGCGTCGAGCATCGCTCTCATTAACGTTGTACCCGAACGAGGAACACCTCCGATGAATATCAGTGGCATATTGCGATCGTAAGGATACGTTTTTCGATCCAGGCCACCCACGACGTATTTCTGAAACATAAATCAATGCCAATGTCCTTAGAAACAATTGTATCAGCTATTCTGATTTTTTCACAAATTTTATTCTCTATAAATTCATCAATTTGTTTTTATTTACCACCTTAAACCCAATAATTATTACAATCGGTATTAAAGTACCAGTAAAAAGCACTTTGTGTGAATTTTTAACAATTTTCTTATCCATTATTTCAGGAAACGCTGTTCTTTGAATATGTGATGAAATTTTGGAAAATTGAAGTCACTAAAAAAAAAAAGTCTACATAAAATTTGTAATGAATTATTTGCCTCGAAGAAAATGAGATTCTAGGGAATCTTTTTTTTTAATGAAAAATTATTAGACAAAAAAATGATGCAGTTAAAATTGATAAGAATAGTGGATGATAAAAGTGGCTTTGTTTAATTAATAAAATGAGAATAAAATGACAATGAAATAAGAAGACAATTTGCGGATTTGACTTTTTTTTTGTCTGAGGAAAACATCAATTTAAAAAAATCGCATAAAAATTGAACCACTGTACCGATTTTCCCCAAATTCAATACCGATCTTTGGACTACAATGGTTCTACTTTTTACCAACTTTCGACGTTTCTGAACACACTGAAATGAAAATCAATTAAAAAAAAATTTTTTTTTACTATCACAAAGCTTCCTGAGGAAGCAAAATAAAATAAACTTAGTGTTTTGCATGCTGAAAATATTTTTCTGGAAATGAGAACAGAGTACAGAAAAAAAAAAAAGAAAAAAATCGTGGAAAGCTTTTTCGGACATCAAAAGCTGCTCCAGAAGTGGAAGCTCTAACTTTTCCACTTTCATCTGTATACGTGTGTATCACTCAAAGCAAAAGGTAAAAGAAAGAAGGACACGTCTCGCCGATTCGACGTTATCTCGAGGGTGGATAAGAGACCCGATTTCACGGCCTCTGGCTTTTCGCCTTTGCTACCCTGACACGTTTTAACGTCTCAGTGGCACGCCTGAAATTTCCGGCAAGCAATTTCAGAGCTTTCGGAAAAGACACTTTTCTCAATATCCGCAGCTTCCGAATTTAGTCTCGATACACGAGTATCACTTATCCATTTACATTTTATTAAATCGAAATATTTACTATCCAGTTACGATATATTAAAATCCATTCATTTTTTTTTCTCATTTGTCGGAGCTTTTTTTGCAGTATAAAAAGAAGCTCACATTTTTTTGCCTAAACATTTTTGTCGCTTAAAAAATTTAGACGAATTTTTGTTTAAAAAATTACGCAATCTGAAGGTTAATAAATAATTATGAATTTGATTTTTGTGGGTATTCTTATTAAAAATTATGATTTTTTGTTTCAAAGGAAAATGAGTATTTGAAACATCAAAAAAATTTGTACGTGTTCAGAGAAATCACCAAAAAAATGTCTATTCATTAACAAGAAATAATTGCAATTGTAATGGAAAATCAATGTTCTTTTCTGCCAAGTGCAGTGGAGTTGCTGAGGCTGATGAAAATTAATACCACATTACTTCCAGTTAAGCAATTCTGAATTACATTTGCGGCGAGGAGCCTCTCGGCCCGAAAGTCAGAATAAAATTTATTACAATTAGCATTTATATGATTATTATCATATCAATTATGATTTTATCAAATGTTATTCATATTATCATATCAAAGATGATATTATCAAATCAATTATGATTTTTTGTTCCAAAGGAAAATGAGTATTTTAAACATCAAAAAAATTTGTACGTGTTCAGAGAAATCACAAAAAAAAAAGTCTATTCATTAACAAGAAATAATTGCAATTGTAATGGAAAATCAATGTTCTTTTGTGCCAAGCGCAGTGGAGTTGCTGAGGCTGATGAAAATTAATACGACATTACTTCCAGTTAAGCAATTCTGAATTACATTTGCGGCGAGGAGCCTCTCGGCCCAAAAGTCAGAATAAAATTTATTACAATTAACATTTATTTCTCCGGGTTTGGAGGTTCAGTGCACCGAGTGCACTTGGTTCGTCGACGAGCCTGTAAACGCGCCCGCAGCCTCAACCCTCTTCCTGTTGCGCGTGTTTTATTTTACTCATTTTTTTCAATTTCCTTTCGTTTTTTTGCCCCGCTTTTTTTTGCAGTCGTTTATTTTGCTCTTGCCTCTGCATCGCGCTGGAAAAAACTGAGCGTGAAACCAGCGATTTATCCTCGCACGTTCGCGAGAGTTAGCGAAAAAAAAAAAAAAAATGTGACGTCGACGACGAGAGAAATGGAAGAAGAAATGGGGGAAAAATAGAAAAGAGCCCAATGTGCACCGACAAGCTGGAGGAAATTCCGTTTTTCTTTCGTTCATCGAGCTCTCAGGCTTATTATTATTTTTCTCGACCCATTCTGGGCTTTTGTGCCAAAAAAAAAACGCCTGCTCCAAATTCTTTTCATAATTTATAAAAGGTTTTTCATTCGAGAATCGCGCGAACGTTTATGCTTTTTATTTTTTTCATGCTGCTTAAACATATTATGTACCTGAATTTATTTGTCGATTTTGTTTTAGCTGGATTATAAAATTTCACAGAGGGATAAAATGTAAATTGTGGCTTTGAAAGGAGATATTGTAATATTGTTACTTTGTTTCGCGTGTAAATTCCTTTTTCAATGCTTTGAACAGTCGTTAATAATTTTTTTTTTTTGTATTTTCCAAATATTCCTGACGCTCCAAAAATCTTTTAAAAAAAAAAGTTCCTTTTTTGCCCAAAGAAAAAAGGAGCGCACTCATTTTCCTTACCATTCGTCAATTAACTAAAAATATATATCAGCAATAATAAGTTTACAAAATAAATTTTATCTTTTGCCTTTTGCCAATATTTCCAAAATAGTTCAAAAAAATCCTTTCAATTTATGAAATATTTTTGAAATTACAAAAAAACCAACAACAAAAAAGTGTCTTCTTTTTGAGTCAAAAGAAAATAAGGCTGAGATTTGATCTCAAAATATTCAGAATAAAACGCAAAAATATAAATATTATTTCTCGCCTCTTTGCATTATTTTCAAAAATGGTTAAAAAATTTTCTTTTTAATTTATTAAATATTTTTGAAATCACAAAAAAACGAACAAAAAGGTCCTTTTTGTTTTTTTTTTAAATAAAAAAAAGTAAGGCTGAGGTCATTTTCCTGAGAATATCTCTTGTATGGTGCATGTCTGGAGGATCCAGTTTTATGTTGAAAATTTTATTTATTTATGTTAAGGCCCTTTATGTTTTTTTTTTTAATAAAAAAAAAAGGCTGAGGTAATTTTCCTGAGAATATCTCTTGCATGGTGCATGTCTGGAGCATCCAGTTTTATGTTGAACATTTTATTTATTTATGTTAAGGCCCTTTTTGTATTTTTTTTTTTTTTTTATAAAAAAAGTAAGGCTGAGGTCATTTTCCTGAGAATATCTCTTGCATGGTACATGTCTGGAGCATCGAGTTTTATGTTAAAAATTTGATCTAAAAGAGAGGCATACAAGGTTGTGTGGTGATACGCTTTCACAAGAAAAGCTGGTGCCATCGGGAAAAGCATCCCTTTGAAGCTGATAGGCTTGTTGTCTATGTCGAGCTTCCACCCTATAGTTATTACAGGAAGGAACTTGGCATGGAACAGCGACACGAGGACGACAAGAAGCCTCGTGTTCATGTATTTTTATCTCTTTTATTTTTCCAATCCGCCTTCGCGCACTTGAATGCTTTGAAAAACAATTCGCACGCTCTTCCTTCCGGATCACGTCATTTTTCACGCTACAGAGAAATCCATCTCCGCATGCAAAAAACTATGGAAAAATCGACAATCTTCAGTCCATTATTTTTTCTACTTCGACAAAAAGCAATATAGAATTTTCTTTGGAGAAGAGGAAGAAGTCGCTCTTAAAATTTCATTGAAAAAAAAACAACTTTTAATTACAGTAATTTTTTTTAATTTCGTATGTTTCAAAATAATAATTGAAAAAAGAAAAACAAAAAAAAGATAAGAAAAGACAACAAAATAAATAAAATGGAGCTGCTACAGATTTTTATTTATTTTTTACTTTTGCCAAAAGGAATATAGAATTTTTTTTTGGAGAAGAGAAAAAAAATCGCTCTCCAAATTTCATTGGAAAAAATCAACATCAAACTACGGTATTTTTTTTCCAAAATTTCATGTGTTCGAAAAAAAAAATTGATAGTTTTTTTTATGTTGTCGTGTCTGAAAAAGTGTTTGATGTAATATTGCGATTAAAAAAATTAGATATTTGCCTTTCGTTGAACTTTTAATTGCAGCAAAATGTTTGGATAAATTGGCAATCCTCCATTTGACATGGACAACCTCGTGTATATCGTGTATATTTATCGCGGTACATTGGCGGAGAGAAAATCACGTCGCCCAGGAAAATCCGATGAAGAGGGTAGAGTCGGGCGGAGCGTTCGTCGGAGAGATTCTGTTGAATCAAGTCGGGAGAGGATCAATGAGAGCCTCCCCCTGCAATCCGGCTTTCCCAATCAAGCTAGCCGCGTTAATTTTGCCGATGGCGTTATTGCCACTGACAAATCTGTCGCCAATTTTCTGGTCAGCAGTAGCAATGTTTAATTAATCGTCTCAATTGGTGGATCATGCGATTAAAATCCAGACAACAATGTCAAAAAACGTCAAGTGGTTTCATTTTTTTATTGCTTATAAAAAAAACTGAAAATGACCGCGTTCTGGGAATTAAATACGTTTTGTTTTGGAATTCTTAAATTCATTTACTTATTTTTATTTCTATTTCTGCACTAAAATTGAAAATTCGGTGCATTCGATTAAACGTTTCGTTTTCTAATTTTCGCACATTTTTTTATTCAATTTGTTTTCATAAAAATTTCTCGGACTCGTTTAATTTTTATTTTTTTATGATTAAGATTTTTTATCGATTCGGTTTTCTAAAAACTGAAGACTCGGTATTTGATTACTCGGATAAAAATCCAAAATTTCAAAATTTCAAAAGCTAAAAAGATAGGATACAAATTCGAATTTTCCCAAATCCCGTTCACCATTTTTACTTAAATTTTCCCAAACTCTTTCGCTTATTTTCAAACGTATCATCGCCGAGAGAAAATTCGTGCAAGAGCTTTTCTCGATGTTCGCTTTACGATGAGATCATAAGCGTTTTTTTATTATTCCCTTTCTTCCTATTCTTTTTCCTTGATATTTCTTCTGCCTTAGATGAAAGATTTTTCATCGATTCGCTTTTCTAAAAACCAAAATTTTAAAATCCCAAAAGCAAAAAAGATATGATACAAATTCGAATTTTCCCAAATCCCGTTCACCATTTTTACTTAAATTTTCCCAAACTCTTTCGCTTATTTTCAAACGTATCATCGCCGAGAGAAAATTCGTGCAAGAGCTTTTCTCGATGTTCGCTTTACGATGAGATCATAAGCGTTTTTTTATTATTCCCTTTCTCCCTATTCTTTTTCCTTGATATTTCTTATGCCTTAGTTGAGCTTTCGAGCTTTCGAAATCCACCGTATACTCGGAGTTATTGAAAGCTCTCTACGTGTGCGATCGATCGGAATAATATCGTGGCAAGGCCGTTTTCTTTTTTTTTTTTTTTCCCCCCCTCTTTCTTCCTTCATGGGCAACGCGATGGTCGACGACTTTTCCACCGGAAACGACTTCATCCCGGTTTTTTTCCACCTTACTTTCCGGATCGGTCTCTCCGCAAATGTTGCGTCCCTCGTGGACTTTCCAATTTATGGTGAGCCCCGAAGATACCGTGTAAAATATAGAACTGACGAATAATGGAGCGTAACCATGGCGAGACCGCTGGACACTCCTGAATTATGGGCCCGACATATTTATCGGTGCACGCAGAGCGCATCATTACGACATAACCATTTTTCGTTGTGAGTCCTCGAAGATTCCTGTGGGAATAAACGGCCCGATGGATCAATAAATTATCGACGAAAAGGAAAATGGCCCGTCGCACTAAAAACTGAGTGTTCGTCAGTCGATTTTTTATTTCTTTTTCTTTTTTTCTTCATTTTTTTCGGGGTAATATATTTAAGGTGGTGCCAGCGAGTTTCGCATTTTTTTTTTTCAACAAAATCAATATTTTCGAAAATATTGAAATTCAAGTATTTCGGAAAATATTGATTTTTGATTTCTGACAAAAAAATAAAATAAAAAATTGAAAATATACGTACGAATTTTCGAAGAATTTCTCGCAATTAATTGAATTATTATTATTGTTATTTTTTCAATTTTCGCAAATGTGCGGAAGGTCAGGAATTTTGGATAAATTTCTCGATCATAAAAAAAAGACAGAAGAATTTGAAAAAATGGCGAATTATTTTGATTGGAAAAAAAAAAATCAATGTGATTGATTGAACATTTTTTTTTTTCCCCTGAAATTGTTAGTAAAATGTTGAAATTATTTTTAGATATTTTCGACACGCTTGATTTCGTTCCGTTCCAATTTTTATCGTATCTCCTCGAGGGCATTTTCGTTTTTCCAGGGAAAATGAAATAATGGTGTTTTTATACCTCTTTGGCGACCATCATGGAAGTGGGTCCATCCTTGCCGCTGCTGCAAATAATTCCGAGCTGATAAAGCGCAAAGAGGAATATGAGAGCGACGAAGCAGATAACTGGACCCCTGCGGCCGCTGCGACTAAGCAAAAGGGACATCTCGAGAGTTTCCTTTCGGCGTTGAGATTTTCCAAGGAAGATCCTCGCAGATCCTCGAAATACCGAGACTTTTCTCCTCCGAGTGCAGGTCGATTAAGGCCCCCGGCGGTTCACTGGCCCCTTCACCGATACTTGAACTAAGTCATCACTCTGCAACACAGAAAACACAATTATTCAATTTCAACTAAACCCAATTTGTTTTTTAATTTCTCCAACATATTCGTATAATCTCAAATTTTAACTCAAGTTTCAACTCAAGTATAAATCATGGTTTAACTCGAGTATAACTCAAGATTTAATTCAAGTTTAACTCAAGTTTTAACTCAACTTGTAACTCAAGATTTAACTCAAGTTTTAACTCAAGATATAACTTAAGTTTCAACTCAAGATTTAACTCAAGATTTAACACAACTTTCAACTCAAGATTTAACTCAACTTTCAATTCAACTTTCAACTCAAGATTTAACTCAAGATTTAACACAACTTTCAACTCAAGATTTAACTCAAGTATACTTGAGTTTCAACTCAAGTTCAAACTTGAATCTATAAATTGAACCGTGAATAAAAACAGAATACTTCACGGATTACTCAATTAATCCATTACATTGGCGTGTACAACGAAAATAAAAATTTGGCGCTATCCAAACGTGAAACTGTAAATTCACCCGTCAATAAAAAAACGAATACTTCACGGATTACTCAATTAATCCATTATATTCGCGTGCACGACGAAAAGAAAAGTTTGGGAGTGCCCTCGTGGAAAAGCCATTATTCGGAATGAACGTTATGCTGCTGGCGGAGTTACCGAGCAACGGCGACTCCCAAATAAATCATCGGATGAAGCGACTCGGCGACATGTCCTTCGCTTGCAAAAGCTCCGTTCGCTTACCACCGCCACGTCGTATAAATTTTAGTTGCGAATATTGCTGGGTCTAGGGTGTAAACTGCTAGTGATAGATCAGATGGATCCGATTAGGACGTATATCCAACCCACCCACCCACCCACACACGTACCTATATATACATATATGGACACCAGTGACCAGTTGGCACCTTTTGGTGAACAAGGGGCGTAGGAAACGGACCATCCGACACCTAGAGCACGACAGAAAGCACTGGACCCAGTTGACAGTGACAAACAGTTAAGCTCCAAGCTCCCCCTCCCCCCCTCCCCCTGACCTAACTGATCCTACTATGTGGATCTGGGAAATCACAAGTGGCAAACGTTGTTGCTGTCAGCGTGTCGAGCTTTCAGATTCGGCGGCACGTAAATCGAACGATTAATGTCCCCTTTTCCAATTCCCATTAAAAGTGTTATTCATTACCTGTCCCGGCTCGACTGGTTCATGACATTGGCAACATTCTTGTTGGCTCAAGGAGAAGAGCTTTTCTTTAGGTGACAAGATTCTAGGCTATCCCGTTGAGGGATTGAAAAAGGGAATTTGAAAATGATGAACTTCGTCGTCAGGAATTAGGAAATGTTTTTATTAAAAAGAACAAACCAAGAATGTATTTGGAGGGCCTAGGTTGATGGACTCGATGGTGAGAACATTAGCAAGGGTTTGGGATGAAGGGAGCAACATTAAAAGTGTTATTCATTACCTGTCCCGGCTCGACTGGTTCATGACATTGGCAACATTGTTGTTGGCTCAAGGAGAAGAGCTTTTCTTTAGGTGACAAGATTCTTGGCTATCTCAACGAGGGATTGAAAAAGCGAATTTGAAAATGAGGAACTTCGTCATCAGGAGTTAGGAAACGTTTTTATCAAAAAGAACAAACCAAAAATGTATTTGGAGGGCCTAGGTTGATGGACTCGATGGTGAGAACATTAGCAAGGGTTTGGGATGAAGGGAGGAACATTCGCTTTCTCATCTCCATTAGTTAACTCCCCGAACTAGCCGCTATCTCTTCGACGAGCGGCGCGCGATGCATGCCGGTCTCCACGCGTCAGCCAACGTTAAATTGCTTCGTGTCCTATTATCGCGAGTTTCGGGTGAGGTCCGGTGAAGCAGTAACACCGATATAGCGAGTTAACGGGAGGGAAGGAGAGAGGAGAAAGGGTCCGGATGATGACGTCTGTGCGAGGGCGTGGGAAAGCTTTGGACCGCCAACAGGAGCGGAAGCTCCGGAGGGATGAACCGGCCATCATCCCTCGGATCCTCACGCAACACTTTCAACCTCGCCGCTATCGCTCTTCACACCGTTTCGCAGCCTGTATTATCCCTTATCCAGAGCCACTGTATATATTCGGCTTTACCATCGTGTACACCATCCTCCCATTCCCATTTCTTTCCCTCCATTAAACGTTATCCGATGCTTCTCTTCTAAACGTCACTTCAACATGTCGCGGTTTTCATGTTCAGCCGTGGATTAATGGAACGGGAGATGATAAGAGTGGCGAAAAACGTTTTAGGACATCGCTAAATCCGGGATAATCGGTTGGTGGACGAAAAGTACTGTCCGGGATCTGGCCGGGACCCAAACAGGGACCCTTTTTGGGTGGCCCTGATAAATCCCAGCTTTCACCGCGCAAGTATTGCGATCCGGAAACGGGATTTATGCCGATTACAAAGAGAATATGCGTTTTCGGGTGACTCTAGTGCATCGTGATCGATTATAAGCGAAACCGGGATCTGGTCGGGCCCTGGGTTGGGTGATCCGGGTCTGGCCAGGAACCGACTAGCACCCCTTTTTGAATACCCGTGTCAATACCAATCGGGTACGAGTGTCCACTACACGTAATTTAAAGCCCCGCTACAACGTGTGGTCTCATTTCCGGTCCACCTGTGGATTGATAAATTACGACATGCAGAAGTGGCGAAAAGAATATTCCAAAGATAGGGCGTAAAGATTAGCCGATTGCAAGTTCGAGGGGTTGGTTTATCGAGGTGCCGCGGTTCTGGGTTGGGGTCCAGCTGCTCTCGCTGCTCGAGAACGCAACGTGTAAAAGGGGGAGGAAACTAAGATAGAGGTTCGCTGAAACAGGAACATTCAGTCCCTCCCTCCCACTTCCTCGACTGTGCCATTCACGATGAAAGATGAGCACAATCACCACATATTGCTTGCCACCCTTCTCATCCCCCGTTTTTTCACCCCCTTCACTTCCATCTTCTCTTGGGCCATCTGCTCGACCGACAGCGGCACAAGCTCTCGACACTGCTGCGACATCACATCCCTTTTCTCCCTGCACTTCCTCTTTTCCCATTTTCTTCCTCGTCTCCATCACTCCACTTATTTTCTTCCTCTTTTCTCCCTCCCACCCTCCTCCAATGTTTATGTTTCTGCTGTCCTCTCTTCGGGGCTGCTCGCTTACTCTCCTTCTCTCTCTCTCTCTCTTCACATTTTCTTTTATCTCTCATTTTGTTCGAGGCACCTTCTTGGATGATGCCTTCTTTATTTTCACCCCTTTCACACACACCACCATCCACCCCAACCCCCCTTTCCATCCTCTCTTCATTTTACGAAGTGACACGTTCTCCACGTGAGAAACGAGACGAAAAACACCACCGGAAGCTACCGACTTCTCGACCTCTTCATTCTCATCAACGCCCCCAGTGCTTTCTCCGCTTCGATGTCACGTGATTCTATCCCATATTCTTTTTCTTTTTTTTTTTTTGGGATTAATCATAGGGCGCTTTTTTGGTTAGTTTTACTTTGTCAATTTCCCGGATTTTTTTTTTTGGCACTTCCAATTTGCAGTAGTCAATATCTAATCCACCTTTTTTTTTTACTTTGTCAATTTTCCGAAAATTCTGGCGAATTTTTCTTTCGATGGTATCAGTTGTGACCTTGAAATAAAATGAGCGAAATTGGAAAAAAAAGAAATCAGAGCTTTTGCGTTGAAAGAAGGAAAAAGTGAAGGGCCTTTGAATGTATTAATATCGTTTTGCTTAATTAATAAATTAAGCAAAATTGAAAAAAAAAGGAGAAGAAATCTGAGGGTTTCCGTTGAAAGAAAGGAAAAAATCAAAGGTCTTTGAATTTATGAATCTCGGATGTTGAAGTTGTGAACATTTGAGCGACGGCACTTAAATAATCGTTTGGGCGAAAGCCGAGGGTGGTTACCACTGACCCTTTCCACCCTTTGAAACTTTGGTAATGACGAAAATTCAACGGGACTCGTTGAAGGCCACGGGTCCAACTTCACAGAGTTTGGGCAATGGAAGGGCGAGGGGGCGGAAGGGCGAAGAGGGCGGGGCGCCGATGAAGGGCGGGAAGATGGGCGACGAGAAAGCGAAGTACGTAGTCACGTGCGGTTTATTGGCCTTTAAATCCCTGGGCTACAGAGCACTTGCTGTTTCTCTGCACCTGCCAAGCGGAGCCGAGAGGAGGCAAGAAAATGCAACGTCGAGGGCTTTTCGTAACGACCGGTGGCCTTCGCCCTCCTCCCTCCTCTTCAGCATCTAATTTTCCCAAAGCTTATTATATTAACTGCGGGAGCCAGTACCGAAGAGCCAGTAATAGGTCCAACAAGGCTTTAAACCTCGAACAACACATTTTTAAAGAGGGAACTAAAAAAACCCTACGAGGATTTATTAGTTATCATTTTTCTCATACTTACGCTGGTAAACAAATTTTTTTTTTGCCCATTTGCATTTGGTTGCCGTATTTAAAAAATATGATTTATCAAAAATGAATTTACTATTAAATGATTTAGAATTATTTTCTAATTGAATATCGATAAATTTATTTTAATTAAGGAATCCATATTTCTCATTAAATTTTTTATTTATTTATCTCAAAAAAATGTATATTCTTACGATAATTTATACCGAAAATCCTGAAGTTCATAATTGAAAAGTCTGATGAAATTCTCATTATTAAAAAAAGCAATTGCGTCGAAGCAATTTTTTGAAAAATCATTTATTTTATTTTTTTTTCAATTATATTGGTATTAAAATAGTTTGCAAATTGGCCGCTCTCTTTATTGGCTTATTTCCGGTCCTCTTTGTGTCCCCTTGATAATTGTATTCCCATTGTGCAAGCTCAGCGGACCATGAAGGATTGTAGTTTGTCGAACAATTATTCGTCCTCGTCGTCGAGCTTTTAATCTCTCCGGTCCAGGTTTGCTAATTCTTTTTTTCTTTTTTTTTTTTTTCGTCATTCCAACACAACGTGTGGATATATTTCGAGATGACGATTGTGCGACGGCACAGGAAGAATATAAAATTGAATCCGCGGAATGAAAGGGTGCGGAAGTCGCGCACACATTCCGCGCTTTCGAGCCGCGCCACCGCGCGGATTTTCAACCCTTTACCCGCGCGGGGGTCGAGGAAATTCTTTAGAGCTCCGGAAAACTCGCCGCCCTCTTCTTTCCACCGGTCCATTCGAAATTTAATTATGCTCCGGACAATGGCGAGCAGAATGCCCGGGCCCGTATGTTTCACCTGTGCGGCATATATATATATATATATTATATATATATATATATCGTATATACATATATATATGTATATCGTATATATATATATATATATGTATATCGTATCGTATCGTATATATATATATATATATATATATATATGCTTTCTCCGTCTCCTCCCCCACATATGATTTTTGGAAAAAAAAATAAAATGATGTATATCCGAATTGCGATGTAGGTAATTATATATTGATACCGACGTTTTTTTTTTTTTTATTATTTTGGGCAGGGGAAATTTAAGGGTTTTTTTTTTAAGGGATGAAAACGTTTGCCGTTTAATAAATTAATGGAGAAATACGGGGATCAGGGAATTAATAAATAAACAAATAGGATTTCACTTTTTCACAGGAGAACACTTAAAAAAAATAAAAATAGATTTAATAAAAATGAATAAAAAATTATTAATATTATTTATTTTAAAAAACACACACACCTTTTTTCTGATTATTACATATATTTGTTGTCTTACTGTCTGCCACCCAATAATAAAATAAATAAACTGAGTAAAAAGGGTTTATATTGTCTCTTAGCTTTTTTTCCAGCGTCTGTATTTTACATTTGGATTGCTTTTACTGGAAACTCTCTCATCGAAAAGGCGAAAGGAGGAACATCCGAGCAACGAGAATTTTTCAGGAGAAAATATGTCTCCGGAAGAGGAAGAAGAAGAAGAAGAAGAGCCGCTTCCAACAACTTCACCTCAAGTTAAAGTTAAAGCTCAGCGCGGATATCCCGAGAGAAAATCGCCCTCGTGAACAGGTAAGGGCGAGGCCCTTCCGACAGGTGTGTCGAAACTCTAAGTTCAAAGTTACCTGCGTGGCTATCCGTAACCGAGCTTTTTTTTTTTTTTTTTCATTTAGAGCATCCTTTGTTCTCGTGAAAAGAATATTCCCGAGATTATAATTTCGCTACACTCTAAATTATGTGTTACGACATTAATAAACGAGGCTGTAAAATATAATCTTGCCCATTCTTCACTATTTTTTTTATATCTGCTTCTACGAGCACGAATCTTCATCGATTTTCGCTTATTCTTTTATTACATAATATACAATAATAAACATTTTATTTGTAATCGAAATTTCGTAATTCCCATTTTCGTTTTCAATTAATTAAGAAAATTGAAATCTCGAAATAATGATTTTCAAACAAAAATCATGAAGTAAAATAAATTATTTATTTTCTTTTTTTTTTTCATTCCTGAACCTGTAAAATCTCAATTAAAACCGAATAAATTTTTTTCATCAAAATTCCAGTTCATTAAAATTTCAAGACCATGTTTTTTTTATTTTTAATATTCAGCGAGCACAAAAATTAATAATAAAAATAATAAAGTTTTCGCGAGGAGGAAGAAAACAAAAAAGAATGGGAATTATTATGACGTTATCAGGCCAAGTTGAAGAGGGCGAAGTGATGAAATGTTCCAGTTAAAGGATAAGCACTTGAGAATTGCCTAAGCGACAATTAGCGGGTAGACCGAGTGGAAGAGTGCTAGATCGGAAAGGAGAGAGAGAGAGAGAATGGATGACAAGTGTTCGGACAGTGGCGAGGTTCGGCAAGATTCCCGGAGCCAGGGAGCGCGGAGCAATAATTAATTCACGAATAGCGTCATGATTAATTCATGGTAGTTTGGTCGCGCTTCGTCGTTTGGTGGGTTCGGGCTCGGTCTTCCCAGCACTGAGATTAATTGGCTCGTGCGATGGGCCGCGCAAGCGCGACCAGCAACGTTCGCGCGAATTACCCAACTTCGGTTCTACGACTAAATATTCTATGACTCTTTGGCCTTGGTCGCGTTAGCCCGACGTAACCATCAAAACCACGATTAATTCATACAATTTCACCCATTTTATCGGGATATTTAAGCCACAAAGTCAAGTCTATCGGAATGACATCGATTATGGACGATTTTCCGATTGAGAATCAATAATGATGGGAAATTGTGGGAATTATCATTTGGAACGTTTTGGGCTATCTAGAATACCAAGTCGGGTTCTGTCCGGGAGTCCCGGTTTGAAATCAGGTCCTGGTCGGGATTTGGTCGGGCCGCTGAATTCTCCTGTTTTGGCTCTACGGCCGAATATTCTGATGTTTTCAATCAAAAATATTCTGTATTTCTGTTCTTTGATGGAAATAATGATGGTAAATGGTAGGAATTATGATGTGGAAAATTCCAAGCTGGCCCAGCGTCCCAACGTTTTTAAAAATTTCTATTGCAAAAGTAACAAATATATCAGACCTTTGTGGGTGTTTCATATATTTCTGATTCACAATTGCAATGATTTTGAAGGCGCGTAGGAAACAGAAGAGCAAATACCCGAAGAAGCTGAAGAGCATGAAAAAATGTTACATGGCACAGCGTCGCGGCCTCGTCACGATTTTTGAATCCCCTGCGGCGAATGAGAGCCCTGGAAATGACACATTTTTGTCTCATGTCCTATCTCTATTCCTTGCATTTCTGACTATGTGCAAAGAAATGAGTGAAACAAAAAAAAAAGAACGAACGAAAAAAAGAAATGTATATATATCCGCAAAGAGAAAAGTCGGAGGGAACTGTATCTCTTTCATCCGCGTGCCTCGAGAGAGTATGAGGCACATGAAAGCTTCGCTCTTGCTTTTTCTTTACCTCGCTGACACTGCGAGAGAGAATAAGCTCCCGCGCATCGGTTTTTCAAGACTCAACTTTGAATAAGGCTTGATTATACATCACATCCTCCACGCTGAAAAATATGTCGAAATTTTCTATAGCCAGCGAATTTCGCCCGAAACATTTTTCAGTTCCTGGATCACTTTGCCGATTTCGCAAAAAAATTCAATACCAAGGTATTGACTTAGCTCAAAGTACCAACAAATTTTCAGCAAGGCTGCGAAAAATTTGTTCCTCTTCAGCATCGACAAAAATGCGACAAAATCTTTGAGATCCCATAAAAACCGAACGAGTCGATCGATTTCAAAAATAATTAATGCCAATTGAAGATCGAACTTTGCTCTTCGAGACAGCAAAATCTGAACTCGTTCGGTCGACTAGTTCACGAGTTACGTTCATTTGAACCCGAGGACCTCGCCACAATCTGACACCTAACACCTGATATCCGAACGATTTTTTTAAATCACCTTAAAGACACAAATTTTCGTTTCCAACGAAGCAAAAATCTTAACAATCGTCCAGCGAAGCCCGGTGTAAATTTGGGAAACGTTTCGTCGTGGAAATCGAATTCCCGGATCAAAAGAAACCTTGATTACAATCCGATCCTGAACAAAAACTGGAAACTTGGAAACGCATGCTGAAAGGTGATGGAAATTGGTCCAGCGGGAGTTCATATTTTTCCGTGATTTCTGCTCCTTGCTCGCCGGATGTTTGTCGTTGATTTTGATGGCTCTTCTGAAACTAGCGCCTCGGTTAACTAGGCAGTAAACCCTAGGCGTCGTCATAAACGCCCATGGTGGTTATGGTTCTGCAATGGGTTCACAAGACACTGCGAACATATAAGCGGGTTGTACAACGTGGCCGTTATCGCTTGTTGGGGTTCACCCTAATACGTTAACCAAGGATTCCGATTGGAGAACGGACCCTGAAGAGCAAATACGCGTACCCATCCGAATTCCCAAATACAGTAAATACACCATAGGCTAAATCAAATTAGACTAGATTAGGATTGTTTAATCAAAAGCATCTAATAACATTTTTTTTTTAAAATTTATATATATATATTTACAGCCTTTTTTGTGTACCGTGTTGTTCTGGTACCAGACCTTGACCTTGAAATAAATGAAAATGAATAAATAAATAATTGCATGGGTAGAAATGGGAATTGGCTCGGACAATTTTCCGACGTCACGAAGGGAAGTCGTTTGGTCCTTGTTGCTTAACCCAATTAGGTTACGACTCCATTGATAAGGTCAACTGTATCATTAACTGGTACCGGACATGAAGAAGTGGTGCGCGCCCTGAAGTACAAGCGCTTTTATTTTCATTGTCGGTAATTCAGCTGGGAAATTAGTGAGAATTTACTCTTGCTTGAAATATTGGTCGAAGCGGGAGGCGTGAAATTAGTTGCTGTCGAAACCCACGAATTAAACCCATTTCCGGGCTAATTATAATTGCACGAGATCTGGCCGACCATTTTGTGTCTCCCTTTTGCCCAATCTTCCGGGTGGTTATTTTTCGTTTTTTTTTTTGCATTTGTTTATCGTATGGAAATATATTTGATTATTACAATTTGGGGTTATTCTGTAATACATAATTTCACATGGTATTTTTTTTTTTTTTTACGGATTACGTTTGTTTGAGTCAAAGAAATAATTTCTTTGGATCAAGGAAAAAATATTCAATAGAAAATTTAAATGTTTAATTTTAAAAAAAAGAACATTTTTTTTCTCTCTTTGCAGTCAACATTTGAAATTCAGTATCGGACGAGTGAGTTTGGCACAGATTTTTGATTCGAAAAAAAAAAATCAGCGTCAAGTGCGAAAAATCTTTTGGTTAAAAAAACGATATATATTGCCCAATTACTTTTGCGAGTAACGCACCGAAAAAAAAAATTGTCCAAAACGACGTCACAGAATTTTTTCGCACTGCGTTACCGCCGGAAATGGAGAACAATAAAATGGAGTAGGTTAAAAATTTGTCGATTTTTAACCGAGCGGTACAAAAATGCGGTGGCAATGCAAGTGGAAAAGCATTTATGCCTCGGACCATTCATGCGCTGACGAATTTTATTTTTCCCCCCGGCGGGTTATTGTTCTTTCACTCGGAACGATTATTCCGCACCGATAAAGCGCGAAACGAGATCTCCCACTCGGACTATCCCCAAAAATTCTTATACAGATTTAACGTTCTACATTATTCCACCCCCGCACTCCGCTCGAAACACTCCAAGCAACTATTTCCGACTTTTCCCGCCTCTTTTCGTGCAATCGATTACGATTTACCGTTTAACAAACGATTCGCTTTGCATTATGTGTGTAAAAGCGATTTTACATGCCCCATCAACTTTCGTGAACTCCTGAGTAACGAGGTCAACTCAAAAGTTCACTTTTTTGTTTCCAAGCTTTTAATATACGATTATTATTATTTTTTATTTTTTTAAAAATCGTTTTGTGCATTTGTAAATTAATAAAAATTGATTTTTTCCTTTGGAGAATTGCAACATTTTGGCTACTCGACTGTAAAAGGGATTTTATATGCCCCGTCAAATTTGGTGAACTCTTGAGTAACGAGGTCAAATCAAAAGTTCACTTTTTTGTTTCGATGCTTTTATTGTACGATTATAATTATTTTTCATTTTTTTTAGAAGTCTGAAAAAAAAATTAAACTTGATTTTTTTTATTAAAAATGTTTTTTTTTATTTAATTTTTTTTTATTAAATTTTTTTTTTGGGTATTCGACTGTAAAATAATTCGATGTAGAAATCGTCGTCAGAATGACGTTCGTATAAAGTGATACTGATTGTAGCGATAACGAAAATGATGCAAGACAAATGTTGATTAACGATGATGACACCGATGTTGACATACTGTCAATAAGAAATTGGTGTTGGTTTTGCAACATTTGAATTTGTTTCATCAATTTCGCGTCGATATTAATATAGAATTTTTTTTCTTTTTTTTTTTGGAATAAATTAAATGCGATAATTATCAAAACTTGATTGACATCATAAAAATGTGACGATGAGAAAATTTGTAACGTGGTCAAAAAAATCTTGTAAATGTTCAATAAATTTTACGTCAGAATTAAAAAATAATTAAAAAAAATGATTAATGTTAGAAAAATGTGATAATGAGGTAAAAACATAAACGTGGTAAAAAGGAAAAAAAAAAGTGATGTTGCATCTTGCTGACCGGTAAGTTGGACGTATTTCTATATCGGTATCTGCTGACATCACGAGAATATAGAATTATCGATGTCAGAGAGGAGCGCGGACTCTTGGCTATTCCGTATTCTCGTGATTCCGGGGTATGTTCCTGCAATGGTGTGTGCCTTCGTCTATGCAGCGAGCCACGGTCGTGTTTCCTTCCGAGGATATTAGATACGTGTGTGGATTGCAGAGAGCCGCGTCGCTTCATGGCTTGCAGAAAATCCGAGTCTCCGATCGCGTCGTCATATCGCAGCAGCAGATTGTGCATCGTGCTGGTGCATCGGAACTGTTTCTCTTTCTGTAGTACCATTTATTTCGTATTTTCTCCGTCGTCTTGCGCTGATAATAACATTGTCGGTCGAATTTATAGTTTCGGGTTGAAACTCAACTTTGGACTCAATTTTGAAGGTTGAGTCGAAGCTCAACATTGAAGGATGAGTTGAAATTCAATTTCGAAGGATGAGTTGAAATTCAATTTCGAAGGATGAGTTGAAATTCAATTTCGAAGGTTGAGTTGAAATTCCATTTCGAAGGTTGAGTGGAAACTTAATTTTTGAAGGTTGAGTTGTAGCTTAATTTTGAAGGTTGAGTAAAAACTCAATTTTGAAGGTTGAGTAAAAACTCAATTTTGAAGGTTGAGTCGAAACTCAATTTTGAAGGTTGAGTCGAAACTCAATTTTGAAGGTTGTGTGGTAACTCAACTTTGAAGGTTGAGTTGTAACTTAATCTTGAAGGTTGAGTGGTGACTTAATTTTGAAGGTTAAGTCGTAACTCAATTTTGAAGGTTGTGTGGTAACTCAATTTTGAAGGTTGTGTGGTAACTCAATTTTGAAGGTTGAGTTGAAACTCAATTTTGTAGGTTGAGTGGTAACTCAGTTTTGAAGGTTGAGTCGAAAATCAATTTTGAAGGTTGTGTGGTAACTCAATTTTGAAGGTTGAGTGGTAACTTAATTTTGAAGGTTAAGTCGTAACTTAATTTTGAACTTTGAGCTGTGAGACCAAAGTAAAATAACAAGTTTGAATTTTCAACAAAAAAAAAAATATACATTCCGAGTTAATTGACAAAAATGCTCATCAACATTAGACTAATTTTTGGTCGCGTATAGCTTTCGTCTTGAAACACGCACAATTAATTCTTTGTTCAATGTTTCCATTGAATTTGCACTTAACCGGCGATCCGTTCGTGCAACGAGTACTTGATATTCGTGGGCACTTTCTTAATATCGGCGAGGTAATTGAAAAGCTTGTTTTTCCGGCTTTCACTCGGAGATTTACACGAGCTAACTTGCATATAAATTGTGAGGGCAGCACGTGATGTTATATATTTTTCGGTGAACACTCGAGTGGAGTCGAGTCCCGGCGCCCGAGCTTTACACACGTAAATGGGGAAAAGTACGTGGGAAATGGATGAGTTAAATTCTCAAGCAAGTTTTGTGCGCCACTTTGCCGCCCCCGCCCCCGCCACCGCCGCCTCCTCTTTTGCCACTGAGACGAGCACTCTCCGGCCGCGAATTACTCGCAAGCTTCGCGCGGCTAGCTCACAGATTTCTTGAAGCAAGCTCCGCAAGCTCGAGCTTGCGGCTGCGAGACCAGATAACCGCAGCAATATTAAACTTACGCTCATCCACAGAGCACTGTCACTTTGTCGGTGTAATTTCTACGAGCCGCGTAATTTCTCTCTCTTCCGAAAGCTCGAGAAACTTGTACTTTCGGCTGAGAGAAGCTTTCCCACTTGTTTGTTATCATCAGTTATTTACATAAAGTTTTTTCATTAATGTTACAATCTGAATTTACATTCAGAGGATGATTTATTCGTTACAACAACAAAAAATTGCATATTTTTATTTTGAAAACGTGAGAGCTTTTTTGTGCTTTTGGCAGGTTAGATTGTTTAATTTTGGAATAGTCGGATTTTTTCAAATGCATTTAAAAAATTTTTTTAGCTTAGATCTCGAAAACTGAATATGATATTGTTAAAGGCATTTTCAGAGAATGCAAAAAATGAATCTGGAAAAAAAACATCAAAGCCAATTTTTAAAAATTAAAAAAAAAAAGCTCTAGCGACTAGTTTGAAATTTGATGGTGATGCTGCCTCGGCACGTGTTTTCCAAAAGTTGTGACTGAATCACGTGCGAAGTCGCGATGCATATATTTCACTGAGCCAACATCGAACTTCTGCAATTCTGACTTTCGACGATATTCACCTCGAGTTCCCGTGACTCTCATTACTTTAATTACCCGTGCCAATTACCCATGCGCTCTGGTGCCTCGAATAATAATTATTAGATCAACAAGTTCATAGCATATATTAAAAAGATAATATCTCACTTGCATAATTTAACATTGGATAATTTATCAAAATTTTCGAGCTTATTTTCCAATAATAATTAATAAAACTAATTACAAATTTATGATTAATATGAAGAAAAAACATTTTTTTTGTCTGCAAGTTGATTATTGTTATATCTGTATTTTGATAAGGATTCTTATCTTCGCATTAAATCAGTCACCCTTTTCCTTTCTTTTTTTTTTCTCTCGTGGAATGTCATTGAAAAAACTCGGCAGACGGTTCTATTATCTTAATAAAAGAGAATAAGAAAAGTAAGTCTATCGGGAGTCCGGGACGGAAGATGCAAATGGGCTCAATCTTATTCACTCAAGAATTTATAAAGAAAAATAAAGCCCTCGGCCAGTCGCTCCGAGAGCTTCCCCTATATTCCAATTCGCACCGAGAATAATAACGAGGAGCGGATTTATATTCGCTTCTTAAATAAGGATGTATTAAGAATTTATCAATAATATGAATAACCAATGCTGCGAATTTTTTCAAAGATTTCAAAGATTTTATAATTTATTTCATATTTCATATTCACTAATTAAATTTCATATTTCATATTTCATATTCATTAATTACAGTGAAAGATGAATTTCATATTTCATATTCATCAATTACATTGAAAAATCAATTTCACATTTCATATTCGTTAATTAAATATGAAAATTAATTTCATATTTCATTTTGTACCAGCCAGTAATGTTTTTTGCTACTGCCCTTATCACCGCAACGTCAGCGTTCGCACGTTGATTATCAAGGTGCCGCGTTTTTCATGAGATTTCGCGACGTCCTTCTCGTCAATTAAACGTAACATTACTCTGTACTTCTAGTGCACTACTAACAATTTTATTTATTCATTTATTTTTCAAATCAGTCATACTTAAATTTTTTTTTCGAAAAAAAAAAAAAAAAAAACAATTCTAGTAAAAATGTTGCATCTTTTTTGACAATAATTAAAAACACTTGTCGAAATAAATGAAATTTCTTTAACAAATTTCCCTCTCCCCCCTTTTTTTTCTTTTCAAAAAGTATTTCGTAAAAAAAAAATATTGTTCTGCTCCGGACTTTTTTGTATTACAGTTGTTCACTCGACTGTGCATAACTTAAATTGTTTTTCGTGTCAGAAGGTATAAGCGGTGGTTACTGTCGTGAAACACGGAAAGTGGATTGGCGGACAGGGCCAAGAATAGGAGATAGTGCAGGGACAGCGTGCTATAGACGTCACTTTGGGTTAAACTTTCAAAACCACGAGTTAGCGGCTGTAGTTGGTCCATGCATAGGGAAACCACCGCGCAGCATCCCTTTCACGGGATGGAAGGGCCGAGAGCCCTAAATATAAATATTGAAACGGGTGCTAAGCGAAAAGTCGGACATTCCTGCCTACAAAAAAAAAAGATTTGTTGCATTTTAATACACTTTGATATTAATTTTTTAATTTGCCATTACATATAAATTATTTAGATTCTCTGCGGCGTACAATAAATAAATCAGGGACGATATAATAAATTCAACAAAATCGTTTCCGTGTCAATCCGACACCGCAAAAAGTGCTAATATTAACACGTTACCCTAGGAAACCATAAAAAACTTCACTTCCACCGAGTTTTACGCCGCGGATTTTTTTTTTTATGGCGTAATCGTACGAATTGGCGACGTCCTGCCTTTGCAATAAAAGGAAAGATTTTCTCACAGCCAGAGAAAATGGAGACACATTATTACACGCTATAAAATTCTCGACCTTCGACTTTCGATATGCACATTCTTCCTTCTCCACATCTTCGAGGCATAAAACTAAAACGTTTTAAATAATAAATAAAATGATAAATTGATTTTTGTTTATTTGAATTTTTTTTCTAAATAAATAATAATAATAACAATAATAACAGTAAAGAGGAGGAAACTTAGGCGAGCTTCCTTAGGAAGAAAATTAAAAATTTTTAATATACAAATAAAATAAATAAAATAAATAATGGTAAAGGGACGAAAACTTAGGCGAGCTTCCTAAGCAACGAAAATTCACAAACTTCGATTTTCGGTATGCACATTTGTATTTCGTGCAGATCCTGGACAAATAAAAATTTTTTTAAACTTTTGTTGAAAAAATAATGGCAAAGGGGAGAAAATTGCGTCCAAGTTCGCGAGCGATAAAAACGTAAGCTCGAGCTTCGATTTTCGATATGTATATTTTTTTTCTGCAGCTTCTCGAGCGTCTTATCAATTCTCCTTTGTAGAGTAAGGCGTCTCGGTGTTGCCTTCTCGACGTCATAATGTCAGTGATGGTAAAAAAAAAGAGAGAAAAGAAAAAAAAAAGAAGCCAAAGGGCCCTGAGCTACCGTGCGATCCTTTGAGGTACGAAATTACATCTGCTCTCTTACGAACGACGTCGTTACTGTCAAGTTCTCGTTAAACGCTCGGCAGACCGAGAGCCGGAGCTTGGGCGCGAGGTGAAATGAGAGAAAGTCCACGAACGGCGCGAGGACAGAAAGGAAAATGTTGAAACCCTCGAGTAGAGCAGAGAACCAAAAAAAAAAAAAAAAAAAAAATAGTACACAGAAAGAAAATGGGATAAATTTTTTTTACCAAATAAAAAATGGTAAATTAACAATTTCTTAATAATTGGGCAATTCATTTTACTACGAGAAAAAAAAAAGAAAAAAGTTTTCATGACAAAATTCAAATCCTTGACTTTTCCGATTTTTTCCCTTTCGGAAAATTTATTTATTTAACATTAACAAAAAAAATGTTTTTTTTTTTTTTTTTCAATGGCTGAGAGAAGGAAATTAGAAAAAAGCTCATTAAATTTTCTTGAAACGTAGAGAAAAAAAAGTGACTCGTCGATTGGAAAAAATAATGGAAAATCGTGAAGAAAAAGCTTTGTGACGCTTTTAACTCTCTCTCTCTCTCTCTAGTTTTTCTAGGTGAGAAGGAGAGGGTTGAAATCTCGTGCGGAAAGCTGATCACGTACGAGTAGAGTGCATCCCGTTTGCGTTAACCTATATACGCAGGAAACGTGTATGTACATATATATATATAGTATATACACAGAAGTGTAGTGGTTTTCGGTATAAAGTGGGGGTTGCAAACGTAATTACGTAAATACTCGAGACGACAAGGAGTGTCAGCTGCCCTCGGCCTCTCGTCCTGTCGATAACCCCCCAACCCCTTTGCTTATCCGTTTTCCGGCCCGTCCTGTTGGTAAGTACGCGCGTCGGGCACAGGAATTCTTCGTTCCCCGTCAGACGGACCTTTTTCACCCACACACAATAGACATCACAACAGTTGGTATACTAAAATCCAATAACCCTCTAAACATATATTTTTCCATTGTCGCGCAAATAGAATAAGTACTGTAAGTAAGTAAAAAAGGAAAGAAAATAAGAAACAAATCGATTATAATTTGTTGAAGATGTTGCAGGCGATAAAATTGGCAGGGGCCAATAAACTAGGTGGGTTAACGAGACAATTGGTTAAGCCAATTGGTCGGATCGAAAAATCAATTGGCTGGGTTAACGAATAAATTGGTTGGGTTAACAAATCAATTGACTGGGTTAGCGGGTCACTTAGTTGGGCCAACAAATCAATTGGTTGAGTTGACATATGAATTTGGGTGGGTTAGCGTGTAAATTGGGCGGGTTAACGTATAAACGGGGTGGGTTAACGTGTGAATTGGGCGGGTTAACGTATAAACGGGGTGGGTTAGCGGGTCACTTAGTTGGGCCAACAAATCAATTGGTTGAGTTGACACATGAATTTGGGTGGGTTAGCGTGTAAATTGGGCGGGTTAACGTATAAACGGGGTGGGTTAACGTGTGAATTGGGCGGGTTAACGTATAAACGGGGTGGGTTAACGCGTGAATTGGGCGGGTTAACGTATAAATTGAGTGGGTTAACGAATCAATTGGTTGGGTTAACCAATACTTAGGATCGAAAATTTAGCCATTGAAGTTGGTTAAGGTGACAAATAATTTTTCCCTGAAAATTTGGTGGTTAGTTAGTATAAATTCATTAATACTCCATTTTTTCTTGATTTTTTTGGAAAAGGTTAAAACGAAAGTATCCAGACTCACGATAATGATGTCGAACTTATGAAATATTAATGATTCTCGTGAAGGAAGATTGTTTGGTGTTTGCTTGAGGGTTTTGTGACGAACTGGCGGAGGCAAGAGGCGGATGTTTGGGGCTCGGTTGTTTGCAGTGATTCAACGTATCGAGTGCAGGGATCTGTACTGTATGGGAGCGTATTATCGAGAGGAGCGGAGCTGTTGATCCAGGTTGAGCTTCATTCAGTTGGATTAAATGTTTACCCTGTTGGAATTATTGTAACAGAATGCACACTCATATCTCCAATGATATTTGCCGGCTGATTGAGTCAACCCATATGATTAAACTCAAGCCATCCAGGATAATGTCACATTAGCGCCTAACGCTCATCATCCAAATCGCTTAATCATCACCGAAATAAAGTAAAAATTAATTGTCACTATCAATTTTTTTGTTAATTATTTTATTTATTGTGCTAATTAATTTGATAATAAATGAAGAGAAAAATTATTATACAGTCGATTTTATTGGCTGACTTTTGAACTCAATTTCATTTTTTTTTAAATAAAAAATTTAATGTTTATTCATTCCTTTGAACTGAAGTCACATTTCCAAAAATTCAAAGTGCACCTTTTTCCCTTTGACGTTTTTAAAAGCAAAATTAATTTATCGGATTTCTCATTAAGCTTTTATTCTTTTTCTCTGTTTCATGTCCTCCGGCGAAATTCATTTTCATTACACAAGAGTCGAAGCCGACATTTTTTTTTCTTTTTTTTTTTTTTTTTCTTAATTAGTAAAATTTACATCGTCATTATCGATAATCACTAATTTCTTATCTTGCGAAATTATTTTAATTGGCCTGATAATGACTTCTTTTTGCCTGTCGAGAGGGAAAATCGAACGTTACTCTCGTTTATTAGAAATGGGTTTTGTTCGGTTAACTTAGTTGAGTGCTAAAGCTCGAAATTACGATCGTAAAATTTTCTCGGTCTTCGTCTCGCCCGATCGATGGACCCCCGAAACTTTGGACACGTGATAAATTAAGCTCTGGCTTCGGATTCTCATTCCCTTGCGCATGGACACGTACATATATGTATATATATATATATATAGTAAATAAGAGATGTCCGCAAGCTTTCCTCCATTTCCAACCGGTTGCCAATTGGACAATTAACTTTTGCCAAACTTTTAAAACTCTTGTCGCCGTGAGTTTTCCCATCGCTCGACAGATTATCTGAAAATTCAAACCGAATGCAGCATCCAACACGAATTTCATATAAACGAGCTCGAGAAAAGACGAAAAAAAAAAAAAAAAAAAACGCCATTATTAATCGACGTTTAGTAATTAAATTGTTTATTCATTTATTTATTTATTTATTTTTTCAGGGATAAATATTTATTTATTGTTGTAAATGTATTTGTATCGTATTATACTAAATTATGGATAATTGTATTATATATTTTTTATTTCTTTAAAATTTTTTAAAATAATTTATATTTATATATATATATATTTTTTTTTTAAATATGGTAATTATTTTGAAAATTAATTGGGAAATCTTTTTTGCGGCTCCGGTATATTAAATGAAATTTTATAATAATAATAATAATTTTGAATGAGTATTCGATTTTAAATAAATGATATATTATTATTTGAATATTTTGAAAACGTGGAAAAACCGAAGCGAGTTTGCGAAAAGCGTAAATGACGTGGTTTGGCCGATATCCTGGGTTAAATAGCGATTGTCTGGAATTACCAAAAGGCTCATTGTGAGGCGCACCTTGATTAGTTATCGCGGTGGTTAGTCGCGAACCGGTGTATCGATATAACGACGCTTATCAGCGCCTATACACGTTCAATCGCTTTTATGGATAGCACAGAATTACTCGGAGCTCATTTATTTTTCAAATTTACAACCAATCGTTATTATTATTATTATTTCACTATCTTACATTTATCAATTGAAATTATCACTGGCAAATATTTATATTTATGAATAAAAAATATTGTTCATTATGTTGATAAAAATAATTAACAATAATAATAACAGTCAAACCTTGCAAATTATTTACTCATTATTTTTTACTATCTAATATTTATATTTATTGATAAAAAAAATATTTTAATGATGTGTCTATTTTTTTTCTATCTTTTTGAATAACAATAATAATAACAATAATAGTCCAATTTCAGCTTTGTCATATTTTTCAAAACTCTGAATATTTAAAAAGTGCTTATTATATATATTTTTAAATTTATTTATTATTATTTTTTAAATGATCTAATAGTGGATTTGTATATCGTAAAAGGGTTAATAACGGATATGGGTATTATGAAGGAGGATGTAAGCTTTGGTTTTCATCGATTTAATGTAACCGTCGCGGCAGTGATCGTAAAGTACCGTGAACGGTGTGCGAGGTACATCTACAGGGAGAAAAGATAATCTTTGGATGTTGAGGGTGAAATTGCCGAGGATGGAGCCTACCGATGGATAACACGCAGAATAGAGAAAAGCGATAACGCGGTTCGGTAATGCGAGACGTCGTTAACGCCCGACAAAATCTCGTAAAATATTTTACTTTTCTGTATTATAGGCGACCATGTACCTCCGTTTGATATTCCATCAGCTATCAATAAATAATCTCATTTTGAAAATTGAAAATAAATAAATAAGGAACATTATTGATCACAGATTTTTTATGGGAAAATATATTTAGGGAAGGTTTTCCGGAAAAATGTCCTCAAAAAGCATAGTAAACATTTGGGGAAAAAATTCATTTGGAACAAATGTTACGGCCATTCGGAAAACAATGAATTTGGAAAAAATGTCCTCAAAAAATGTTACGGCCATTCGGGAAAAAATGAATTTAGAAAAAGTGTCCTCAAAAAATATTACGGCCATTCGGAAAAAAATGAATTTGGAAAAAATGTCCTCAAAAAATGTTACGGCCATTCGGAAAAAAATGTCCTCAAAAAATGTTACGGCCAATCGGCAAAAAATTTAATTTTGAAAATATGTCCTCATGAACCACCCCGTAATTCCTCAAAAAATAGAAATTGGTTCAAATCACCCCTTAATTCGTTAAAAAAATACAAATTGTTCCAAACCACCCCCCTAATCCAAAAAAAAAAATAGAAATTGCCTTAATTTAAAAAAAAATCACAAAACTGTCCCCTCAATTACCAAAGCCCTTTTTTCCACCCCATAGTGAAAATAAAAAAGGAGCTTTGGAAAATTCATCCGGCTGACGTCGAATTTTCATTTTCGCCAAACCAACAAATGCAATATTATCATCATTATTATTATTATTATTATTACCATTCGATTAATAACGAAATTCATTAGCGAGTTGGTTTAACGGCGTTAATGGCGATTCGGTCTCATTACCGCTGAGAGCCATTCGTGATTTGGAATAAATCAAGCGGAGCTTTCGCCGAGCATCCCGTTGAATGAATATTAATCAGAGCGATGGTCGATCCCGGAGCTGGAGGCTCCAGCGCCGACCGGGAGACGTGATTTCAAATTTTCGGTTTCCCACTTTGTATCCCACGAATTCCCCGAATTTCATACGGGGATTGAGACGTATATACGCGTGGGAAAATGGCGTTTCACTAAATGGAAGTGGGAAAATTCGAGCGACGCGCTTTCACCACGAAAAGAAAGATTTTAATGGAAGCTGCGCGCCGTCGACGAAAGCAATGCGCCGTTTTGACCACCACCGAGAGAATTCGCTTTGGCTACCCTTAAACGCACATACAACAGGGGCGGATTAATGGGATTTATCGATGGGTTCAAAGGGTTAACATTTTTTTTTTTTTTTTGGGAATTTTTTGGACAATAAAAGTCGTGGGCATTTTTTTTTTTTTCTTTTACGGCGTGAATAAATTATTACTCGTTTTGAAATAATAGTTTTGTTTGTTAATCAAGCTTTTCAGGTTCACTGTCTGAGAATTTTTTAAACAAATTTTTTAGAGATTTTAATGAGCTTTTGAAAGTTGGAAAAATATTTTCTGCGTTCCTTGGAAAATAATTAAAGAAAATAAATCAAATTTTTTGAATGAATATTAACATGTGAAAAAAGCCTTTTCTCATCGAAATACATTTTTTTCCACTTTGGAATTTATTAACCACAATTTCAGGGAATTCTGGATAATTTATTTAATATTGATTACCAATTATTAATATTTTCCCGAAAAAAAAAGAATTATTATCTTTGGATATTACTTAAAATTGTTACGACTCCAAAAAAAAAAAGCTCGTTTTCCTCTTTGATTTTTTAGCGAAAAGCTCCAGCAAATTTTCCAGTAGCCATGGCGCGAATGAAAAGTTCATCCGCTCCTGAAGCTCACATACACTCGCCGTTTTCGACTCGTTTGCTCATCAAGATACGTTGCTGAAGAGGTTGCGAATTTGCAGTTGAAAAGTTCATCCGGAGAATGATTCTCTGGAGGGCGAGGTGATCAATAGTAGCAAATGTGACATTGCTTCGATTTGCATCTTAATCGATCGGAAATTCGATCACTGTGACGTTTCAATGGGACCCGAAACGAGATTGAGGCAACAAAGCTCCTCGATTTGCATTTTTCTTTTCTCTGCATTTTTTTTTTCTTGCTATCGATCCTTGCGTTAGTTCATTTGAAAATTCGATTTCATTTTCCATTCGCGTTTTGATGTACACATTTCAAGGAGGACAGTCATAAATTCGTCGCTATTTCGCATTGACAGGGAAAAAGAGAAATGAAGTAAAGTTCGTGTGACGTTGAAAAATATTGAGTCGCCAAAGTCTCGGTATGTATATATCTGTATATATTTTACGAGCATTTCATAGTCGAGCACTTGTCTGCAAAGATAGTATTTTATTTTGTTGTATATGAGAAAATTTAACGGAAGATATTTTCTCGAGAGAGAAGCGTGGCCTTTGAAATGATATATGATTAACTATGGGCGATAAATAGTGTGTTGTAACTTAATAAGACACGAGGTTTGGTATTAAGAGGTTGAGAGAAAATTGTGGTATTGGGAATTATGGTGGACAACTATTTTTTTTAAGTTGGGACAACGATTTTTTTTCTTAGAATTCGTCACGAATATCGAATAGTTGGCACAACTATTTTTTTAGTTGTGACAACTATTTTTATAGTTGTCAGAAATATCAAATAGTTGCCCCAACTATTTTTATAGTTGATACAAATATCGAATAGTTGCCACAAATATTTTTATAGTTAATACAAAAATCGAATAGTTGCCACAAATATTTTTATAGTTGATATAAATATCGAATAGTTCCCACAACTATTTTTATCGTTGTCACAAATATCAAATAGTTGCGCCAACCATTTTTATAGTTGATACAAATATCGAATAGTTGCCTCAACTATTTTTATAGTCTTCACAAATATCAAATAGTTGTCACAAGTATCAAATAGTCTATTTGACAAAAATAATTTAACGCCAATTACTATACGATTAAGATTAACTTTTTTTCTTCTTCTTCGATTGTAAATATCTCTTGTTATCGATTTCGGATAATCGATCGGGAAAAACGGAGGAGATAAAATTTTAGTTCGCTGCTTGTATGAAGCAGAATTATAAACCATGCGAGGTTTATAACATTGAGTGAATATTGTGAATGATTTGAGAAGATCCCGACGGCCGTTGTAGCTCGAAATGCGGGAGAAGTGTATTTAATAGAATCGAGTAGTTGCGCATTCGCTTTGCCAATCAGTCGAGTTCGATTGGCGGCTCTTGCGGAATACCACAAAGGAATTTATCGGATCTCTCTCGTACATCACACGGCTGTTCACCGGCGGTGATCGTTCCTCGACCATTTCGACTACTCGGCCAACTCCACCCCCGCTTAGATCCTCTCCTCTCATTTTACACCGAAACACACAGCGCCCTTATGGTCCCGCACTTGTCCTCAGCAACTCACAACCAACGCTCATGGAATTCCACTAAGTTTCATTGTCTCTCACCATCTCTCCCAATTTTCCAAACATTTCCATCGTATCTATTTCCCGGCTAATTACGCGGCTGTCAATGCCAAATTTTGGTTAATTAATTTTTTAATTGGGACAAAAAATTAATTAAAATTCAACTATCCAATATCGTAATTCGATATTTATCTATTCTTTCGTTTGATAGGAAAACAAAGATTTAATATTTTTTAAAATACATTTTATAAATTATTAAAATGATTTTTTTAGCTTTTTTTTTTTAGTTGAATAGAAGTCTAGTAATTCAGCATTGAAATAATTAATTTTATTTCCGACTCTGCAAACTCCGCCCGTTTAACTCAGTGAAGCCCAGGGCTCTTATGGTCGGATTTGTCCTGGAGCAACAGAACCAACACTGATGGAATTCCACTGAGTTTCATTGTCTTTTCCCGCACCCGCCGATTTTCCAAACGTTTCCCTCCAATGTATTTACAGGCTAATTACGCGACTAAACTTAAGATTGGGAGCCCGAGTTAACGATTTCGTTTTGTTTAATTAATTTAGGACGAGCAATCGCGTTACGCAATTTTACTTAGCATCTGGAGTAAAGTTTTAGTGATATTAAATAAAATTAAGTATAAAAAAAATAGTACATACAAAATAAAAAAGAATTATTCATTTCTATAAAATAATTTTCATAAATTTATTTTTTCAAAATTCAAATTTTTCATTTCACCTCCACTAAATTATTTTTGTAAAAAGGATCGTCAAAAATTATTCATCCCAAAGTTAATTAAAGTAACACTCCCTGTGTAAATGAAACCGACCATTTTTTTCCCTCTCCAAATATTAATAATTTAATTTTTTTTATTTGAAAAATCGCAATAACCGTAATACTCGTAATTGGAAATGACCGAAATGCCGGTAAAGCCTGGAAATACTGGGCTTAACGTGGAGAAATATTTTCCGACCTTTTCCGCATTAACATTATTATTATCATTATTGATATTGCAAGTACGAATAATAGAGTGCAGTGGAAAAGCTAAAAAGATTATGTGCCGAGTTATAGAATTCGAGGGAAACGCGGTAAGGGTCGTTAATTGAATGATTAAAGCATGTTCGACGAATGGGGTGGGTCTAGGAAAGGGTGAAGCAGACTGTTGGTCGGAGGCTCCAATGGAAAGCACAAAATCGGTACAACCATTTGCGATATTGTGGAATTATCGAGAATTGGAAAGCCCTCTCGTTTATCACCAACACATACCCAGTTGACCCATTACTTTTTTTCCATTTTTATTTTCTTTTTTTTTACTATTTCTTTCTCTATATGTCGAACGATTTGTACTCGATGAATTTTCGTTGCCGCCGCCGGGGCTCAGACTACGTGCAGTCTATTTGCATTCATGCGCCTCATTTTTTTTTTATCGACCAACACTTTTCTGCTGACAATCCACTGTTTTATCCCTCTTTTTTTTTCATTTTTTTCTCCTTCCAACCAATCATTCAACGTGACCACGATTACCCACCGGTTACGCTTGTTCGTCAAACGAATGGCTAGTTAGGAATATATACTGCACACCGCCGCTGTTTTACCCCCGTTCCTCCCCTACGGCAAACACTCGCGGCATATACGGCCGCGATGTACAGGGTGGCGCAGCGATAGGTTGGACATTTTTTTTTTTTTTTTTTTTTTCGGGGTGCGTGAAATTTTTGGTCAGTTGAGATTTGGAAAACATGTTGAGCGTCGAACGTGTGTTTGTGTAGAAAATGCGCGCGGCTTCGAAAATGTGGGGTTTAATGATTTTATTTCACTCGGTGCGAGAAACGCGATTTCACGCACGCTGCGCGGAAATTTAACGCTCTTCACACTCCGTGGACGATTACAGTTTTGGTGAGATGTGTGATTACGACAGGGACTTTCAAGTCGTCGGAAAAAGTTTTATCGCACTAGTGTCGTAAAGTACTGTTATTTCACTCGGTGCGAGAAACGACGTTTAACGCACGATAGTCGGGGAATTAAAGTTCTCTTGGGTCATGTGATTTTGCGACATTCACTTTAGGCCCACACGCGTCAGATAAAGTTTTATCGCACTAGTGTCGTAAAGTACTATTATTTCACTCGGTGCGAGAAACGACGTTTAACGCACGATAGTCGGGGAATTAAAGTTCTCTTGGGTCATGTGATTTTGCGACATTCACTTTAGGCCCACACGCGTCAGATAAATTTTTATCGCACTAGTGTCGTAAAGTACTATTTTAAGTGAAGAAACTGTGGGATTATTTAGTTTTGACAGTTCTTCGGTGGACTTTTGAGAGAAAAAAGAATGGAAAAAATATCTTAAACGATTTGACTGGTGGTGGACACCCTGTAGATCGTTTTCCCTCAGCCTCTCGAGGTCACGTTAATTAAACCCACTCCGATATTTGTCTATTTGTCCCACGCGAAAGCTCGGTTCCAGTACTCGCTACTATATTTAAACCAGCCCTTTTTAGCTCCACCGTACCGCTATCATTCTCTAATTCTCAAAGTTTGTTCCGTCCGGCATATTATAATTAATACTTGGCGTCGAGACGCTGCCGCGTCCCTTGATCCTAGTTTAATTAAACGGAAAGTGCATTAAAAGGGGTTACGTCAATTTTTAAATCCGTCCAAAGCCGTGACATTTTTTATTAGGAGCTTCCGTGAGCTCATGTGCGTATTAAAACCCCAATTTTTTTCCCCCTCATGTTCACCTTACGAAAGAAAATCCAATAATTCGACTCTTGTCGACATCCAGGAATTTAATTTGCAGAAAAGCTGCTCCAATATTTCCACCCAAGGCTCGAATTTACGGCTCCACGATTAAATTCAAAGTCCGACTTAAGCTTTTGAGGTTTTTTTAAGTTGAGCTTGTGAGTCGAAACTCAAGTTTCAATTTTTGACTCAAAACTCAAGTTTGAACTTTCGACTCAAAACTCAAGTTTGAACTTTCGACTCAAAACTCAAGTTTGAACTTTCGACTCAAAACTCAAGTTTGAACTTATGAGTCAAAATTCAAGTTTAAACTTCATTCTAAAATAGTAACTGTTATTGCAAGCCTAAATCTTAGCTTTCAAGTTTAGTGGGAGAGCTTTAGAATAAAAAGAAGAGGCTTTAGAATGAAAAAAAAAAAGAAAATGGGGAGGAAAAAGCAGCCAGAAGAGGTCAAGTGAAGGCAAAGCCGTGTGTGCCCGAGCATCAAATCGAGCATTTACGTCCAACGTTTTTCTCTCTGCGAGAGGAGGCACACCGTGAGCTCGTTCCTATCTTCTCGTTTGGTGTTACGAGAAGTGAGGGAACTGCGCTATCTTTCCTTGGATTATTTTATCTCTTTCCGTTCTCCTGTCGTTCGTTCCACGAGGCTGCGCGCGTACCTCTCGCTGCATCGATATCGGAAAACAATTATCCGATAATTGCGGCTGGACTTTTACACTAGTAAAAGCTTGGCCGGAGCTTCGAACGTGCACGTAGGTGGCACTTAACTGACATTACGCGCTCGAGTGCTTGACTTGGCAACCCACTGATGCCGAACTTTACCCAGACTCCCTCATTTTTCCTCGCGCTAATTATTGTTACGCTAAGTAACGCATATTTCTTATTGCTAATACGTCCAATTTCTCACACGTGACTTCCAAATTAATCACGTTATTATTATTATTATTGTTATTTTAATCGTGGCAAAAAATATAGGGAAAATCTTTTAAAGATCGTAGGCGTCTTCATTTTATTATTATTTTTATTATTAAACTTATAATATCTTCTCAATGACTTTGACCGAACATAAACTTTTTCGTAACACGTATCCTTCGATTTTCGTTGACTTTGACCAAACATAAACTTTTTCAAACGTGAAATTTTTCGATTCTCAATGACTTTGACCGCACATAAACTTTTTCGTAACACATATCCTTCGATTTTCATCGACTTTGACAAAACATAAACTTTTTCAAAATCTATAATATAACTACAACTTCAAAGGAAATAATAGGAGAACAATTTTGTTTTTTAAACACAATTTTTACGATCTGGTGAATACAATATGAAATTCTTAACACAAGGGTTTACTTAGTTTTAATTATAATGAACAAGTGAGAGGAGAGAAAAAAAATGTTCGCGCGATTATCGTGTGCTTCCGACCCTTGGCAATTAATTTTGTTGAGCTGGGTTATCTGCTATCACTCCGTTTGATCTTTTAGCTGAGGAGAATTATTGTGGTGCTTAGGATGACGTTATCGGGGTTAACCGCAGAGCGGGCCAGAGTTACTAATTGCACAGGTGCCGACGCTTCTTGTTTAACGTATCGTTACCGCATATCCGCTCATTTTTATTTTTTATTTTTATTATTTTTTATCACTAACCGCACTGACATAATCAGCCAGCCAAATATATAAAAAAGATAAAGAATTAATTACACAATGTCCCATTAAATTTTTCATTTACCCGTAAACATTAACTTAAAAATTTTCTCGACGTCAATAAAATAACATTTTATCTCAATATTCCATTAAATTTCGTGGCATTGAATTTAAAAAAGAGAATTTTTAAATAATCAACCAACAATTTTTTTCATTGATTTAATTTTTTTTTTAAATAATATTTATTTAAAGACAACAAAAATCCAACCCATTTTTCGAGGTGATTTTTTGTAAAGACGTAAAAAAAAAAGGGTGGAAAATATCGACGCTTTACCTAGCCCATTTCTCGTTTTCCATTCAGCGTTTCCTTGGTCCTCGGAGTTTGGGCGTTTGAGTAGAGTACCCGCTTTCGAATACTTTCTCTCTCACTCTCTCTCTCTCTTTTATTTACGCGACAAAGGAAAGCTGCCGGATGGTATTCGCGAAGCTACAGCAGTTGTATGGTCGGTAGATCGAAGCTTTAGTGTAGAAGCTTGTTGCGATGGGAGGGAAGAATGGGGCCCCTAGTCGTTGGGTTAGAGAAGCAGCGAGTTAAAGTTAGTCGAACGATAACGAGAATCCGCACGAGCCTTTTCCTCGGCTACGAGCTCCTCGGCAATGCAGTCCGGGATCTGTGCGTGGCAAAAGCTCGGTGCACTTGAAATTCTAAAGAGACAGCGTTAGACGAGACTCTGTAAAAGCTCGAGATACGAGAAAGGTGGAGGAAATAGTGATAGAGAGTGGGAAAAGGAAGGAATCGTGCCAGAGACGCGAAATAAAAAGGATCCTCCACCTGCGAAGCTTCCTGTCTCTCTATTCACACAAAAGTGTGTATTAGTAATGATTTCCATGTTGCATTATTATTTTTTCTTGTTCAAGATAAGAATTATTGAGAATTTTTTTGACAAATAGGTAGGCTGGTGTTGTGCGAACTTGTTCTGATGAGATTGAAGGTTGTTCTGTGTTGTCCGAGTTTGTTTGAAGTTGTTCTGATGAGATCGAAGGCTCTTCTATGTTGTCCGAGTTTGTTCGAAGTTGTTCCGACGAAATCGAAGGCTGTACTATGTTGTCCGAGTTTGTTCGAAGTTGTTCCGACGAAATCGAAGGCTGTACTATGTTGTCCGAGTTTGTTCGAAGTTGTTCCGACGAAATCGAAGGCTGTACTATGTTGTCCGAGTTTGTTCGAAGTTGTTCCGATGAGATCGAAGGCTCTTCTATGTTGTCCGAATTTGTTCGAAGTTGTTCCGATGAAATCGAAGGCTGTGCTATGTTGTCCGAGTTTGTTCGAGGTTGTTCCGATGAAATCGAAGGCTGTTTTATGTTGTCCGAGTTTATTCGAAGTTGTTCTAATGAAATCGAAGGTTGTTTTATATTGTACTAACTCGTTCCAAGTTGTTCGGATAAAATAAAAATGTGTTCCTCATCGTACTAATTGTTTCCACGTTGAGCAATCGACAACAAATGATTTTTCCAAAAGCTTGTCCCGGCAAAAAAACGTGAACAAATTGTTTCTTCTGTCCATCTTCATAGTCAATATTCTTTCTTAATTATTCCATGGCAATTAAAACTGTCCTGTTATCGGCACTTGATGTATAAAAAATAGAAAAATTGTCAGTGACGCAATGCATTTTATTTTCAGAAAAAAATAAATAAAAACGATACATCCACTGACTACCTGAAGACTGTAAGAAAATGAAGAAGAGAAAAGTTGGGACGAATGTAAAAAAAGAAAGTATCGAGAAGCAGCCGCCGTATTTCCAATGGACTTTTTCATTAGCCGTTAAGCGCATTACTGCGTCGCTAGCGCAACTCCGCCCACCTACTTCCGGTTCCCGTGATCGTAAAAGTCCCCGATTCTTTTCCTACCGACTCACCCTACACTCTCAAACTTCGGCACAATCTTTGACTATATTCTTCGAGGATCTACGTATATTCGCGAGCTGGGAACCGTGCCAATCCGCACATTGACATTCTCTTCAGCTTCTCCAGATTCGAAATCCTACCTCAATCGCTTAATCCGTTAATTTTATTTCGTTTATCCTCTTCTTGATTTTTTCAACTATTTTACTTCAGCATCAGCATTTTCATTTCATTAAAAAAAAAATGCTATCCTGTCTCAAAATGAACGAAAAAAAATTAATTAATATTTTTGGAAAATAAAATCTTTTTTATTTATAATTTTTTAAAAATCATTTTATCCAGCGTTAATTTAATTTTCATTTATTTCAATAAAAACCGAATGATCGATTATTACATTTTTTTTAAATATCGCTTCCTAATTTTTTTTTTCGCCCATAAAAATTTCCTTCCTGATTAAATTAAAAACAGCGACGCACTTTTCCATGGGATTAAACAAAATTATTGAGCAATTTACAAGATTGTAGGTTGCAGCTTTTTTCAATATTACATTCTGACGAAGATTGGGGATTTTTTATTAATCAATTGAGATTATGGAATAAATTTCGTAAGATGGACGAAAAAAAAAGAAAAAAAAATGGGTATTAGAATTTCCAATAACGATGAGGACCAGATGTGGTTATATACTTCATGAAATAACAGGATGCCAAAGATTAAAGTAAAGTGAGCGTTTTATCGAGGGTAGGAAAAAAAAGATTAAGGCACCCTTAAGCGAGCGAAGCGGTTGAGTTAAGAGGGAAACGAGTAGCGATAGAATTTTAAAAAAAGTAAAAAGAAAAAATTTATAATCGGGACTCACAACAACGAAGCTTCTCATTTTCTAAGTGAAACTCTTCTTCAGGAACTTTCATGAATTCATCAGAAAATCCCGATGAGTTGACGAAAGTTTTGCCCTCGAGTTGTTCGCCTTTGAAAATGAGGAAAACGAAAACAGCAACTTTTCGCGATGCTCCTTGAAACAAGTGAAAAGTAAGCTTGTTAGTTTTGATCCGCGCCAATATTCGAGCCATTAAAACGAGGATGAGATTTTTTTTTCAATCTCCAAAGATTTTTCAAAGACACCTCTCATCAATTGGAGAGTTTATTCGAGATTGAACTTTTAATTAATATTATTTTACAGGAGTATCAATATTCTTTCATCTTTGCTCAGAGCGAGATTTTTTTTTTTCGTGATTGAAAAAAATATCTCTGAAATTGCCGCCTATAAATTTTTTTACGAAATTAATGGATCCATTTTTTAAAATCAATTTTTTAAAAATCGATAGACCAAGTTTATTAAAATCAATTTTTTTAATCCATAGACAAATTTTACCAAAATCAATATTTAAAAATCGATAGACCCATTTTATTAAAATCAATTTTTCAAAAATCAATAAAACATTTTTTCCCGAAACAAAATTTCCATAATTCTCGATAATCATTGGAAAATTGGGAGTATTATATCGTAAGGACATCGTCGAAGGGCTTAAATCGAAATTTGGTAGTACAGGAAGGAGAGAAGGAGAGAGAGAGAGAGAGAGAGAGAGAGAGAGAGAGAGAGAGAGAGAGAGAGAGAGAGAGAGAGAGAGAGAGAGAGAGAGAGAGAGAGAGAGAGAGAGAGAGAGAGAGAGAGGCGAGGGAGCAAGTAAACCTCAACTGGCCCATTGCCAAAACAATCGTGGCTTCTTACACTTTTCTACCATAAGCACGAAGCTTTCGCCTCTCACCACCGGAAGTGATACGGTCCAAATAGTACAAGGAGCACGTTTCATTCAAGTCCATAAAGCGCGTGACTTTATTTCCAAAAATGTCTCAATTATTTGTATCCCCGAAGAATATTTTATTCGATACTAAATATTCAATCCCATTCGCTATTTTGCATATTGAAAAAAAAATGAAATTTATTTCGTCTCTTGAATAAAAATTGAATTAATTTTTGCTATTTAAAAAAATAAAATTTCTTTTGTCCATAAATAAAAATTAATTTTTTATCGGAGTTTGTATAATAATTTCACTGAAATTTGATACTAAGGTTAATATTATGCAATGGAGGAAATAATTGGTGATGATCCGTTAATTAGAGTGTGAATCGATTGCATATGTAATGAATTAGAGCGCATAATTGAACGAACGTTCTAGGGCAGAGCAATTGGATTGTCTCTAATGGTAAGCCTGGTCCTATATAGTGTTACGTTTCCACGATAATTACGACCAAATAATAATTCCCTCCTGGTAGCGGCCAAAGGAGAAATGCTATTGTTTGTCAGGAAAATTAGTTGTGACGTTATCTTACCTTCCGAAAATAAATTCATTTAGAGTGGACTGCGCTTGGAACAATTTACCTTATATCGTACATAATATTTCCATTAATAAACCGAGTAATTATGGAGATACGTTAAATAGAAGAGCGTGTTTCTGGCCACTAATGGACAGTGGACATTTGAGTAGCCGATATTTTATTTTCGGTATAATATCAAATTGAAATAATAATATGATTTTGGTGAGGATTTAAATATCGAACCACCAAAATAGCGAATTTGAGAATAATTCGAAAACTATTCGCTACTTTGATCATTTGCTATTTTGGCGATTGGCTATTTTCCCTATTCGCTATTTTGGCTATTCGCTATTTTGGCCATTCGCTATTTTAGCCATTCGCTATTTTAGCTATTCGCTGTTTTAGCCATTCGCTATTTTATTCTACAGTAAATAACTTTTGCGGCAATGTGCGGTCGTAGGGAAAAATAACAAAAAAGTTTTCCCTTTGCATTTCGACGCGTATCGATATTTCGAACCTCACCTCAATTATTATTATTTTTATTTTTTTGCAACCGTACCCAGTTTACCCTTCCTATATATCCTGTTGAAAGCCAACCCTATTTCCTCGGTAAAATTTTTTCACAAATAACTAAACTCCCTGTTTCCCATCGAAATCCCGATTTCTCCCGGGAGTACACAGTCCTCTGGCCCGCCGGGTATTTAATTAATTGAATCCATAATTCATCGAGCGATTGCTCGCGAGGTAGTGCAGTCAGAAATGCAGTGCAGAGCTGCCCGTGTTAATACAGGGCTCTGGTATATTGGTACAGAACCGAGTATGGCATCTATTACCTTACCTCGAGGTTGATGGAGTGCCCAGTAAACTCTACTCCGAATCCTCTTCGATTTCTGCAACAAACAACAAGATTGTCATATTAGTAACGACCAAATCTACAAATTTAATACCATCATGATTTTATTTATTTATTAATAAACAACATCCCATTTACACTGTTTGTACACTGTACACTGTACAGTGTATTTTACCGCAACAATATTTGAGATAAGAGTACTGCACAGCGTAGAAAGGGTTATAAAAAATGTATTTATTTATTTTTTCTATATTAAATTGAATAATATTGGATTGAGTATATGAATTTTTTGAAAAAAAAAAAAAAATCCTGGCGTGGATCTGTCTGGGAATCCTCATTTCAAAGTCGATTCTGGTTGGAATCGGATCTGGTCTTCAAAATTTATGGAATACGGAGGAAAATAGCTGTTTTTCAATGCCCTTTGAAAAAATGTGACTCACGGGTTCCCCGATAATGGATAAGATATCGACATTTGCACAGTTTACGCACGAGGAAATAGAGAAGTTGGTCCAGCCGATTTCTCTCCCGGCGCATTGAGAGCTTCGAGCCGATCGGAGCGCAGAAGCCGCTCTCGGCATCGTTTCGTCTTTGTCTCTTCCGCCGCGGGCAGTTTCCACTGAAGCATTCGAGCGGAAATTCAGAAACGAGCCCTTGGAACGTTTGCTACCGTCTCCTACGTCCACATTGTAGATGGGCAAGCACAGCCGGGAGAAAAAATGTTTCATTGATTCGCAGAAGTCGTTGGCGATGAAATGAAATACCCGAGTTTCGATACCATCGTTTTTGTTTTTTAATAACCTCAAATTCAATGTAAAGTAACATTTCTGTAAAGCAATGAACCTTTTTTTCATTGATTATGAAGAAATCATCTCCGATCAAACGAAATCCTTCATCTTCAGCTTCGAAAAAATGTATTTTTACGCCATCTACGTTCTCTTCATTGACTTCAGTGACACCTGCCCCACCTCGAAATTTCAAAACCCATTTTTTCCTAAACTACTCGGCGGATAAAGCTCAAATTTTGAGAGAACGTGCGGAAGGATGGCAAGAAATAGACGAACCATGTGGCACCTTGAAACGCCGAGTCATTCGTTCAGGAGAACGAAAAAACGAAGAGCGAGCTTATGCACGTGCTGCCATCTTGTGTATCTTTTCTTCAAAACAATGCAACGCTTTCTTTACAGCCGGATGTTCTGTTTTAAATCAAAATGCAGCATACCATCGACGGAAAATACCTTTATGGCTTAATGAAACTAGATGCAGACAAGGAAGAATGCTAAACGCCATCTGCTATAGTCTCGCTTTCACCGTAGACTGTGAAATTCTCGGAAAATCTCGGGAATTCACGGAGGCATCGTCGTGAAATATCTTTCAAACATTTCGCCATTCTTCGTGTACTCGAAACGAATAAAGTACGCAGTGGAATCAAGCAGAGACGACAATAAGGCACAAGGATACTAATGAAACTAGCGGCAGCTTTTCAGCTGGTTGCATTCAAAGGTCGTGCTGTTATTGTCCTGGAAAGCCACGCTCCGAGTATTAATACCACAGTCTCGAAAGACGATGAGAGAAAAGGTCTCGATTGTATGAAACCTCGGTGCTCCTCAGCTCCTCTCAATGCCGGAGTCCAAAGGAAATAAAGGAATCCCCGATGTTGATGTGATACTGCATACCGTAGACCCTGAAGACGTACTTCGAAAACTTAAGATGCCAATGCATGATTATATTCAAACAAACTTCCGCAACAAACATTCAAGCAGAGCGAATCAATCAATACCCTGAAGAACTTAACCCCGAATAACCCCCAAAATTTTCGTTCACCTTTCCCTCAATGTCACACCGTTAAAAATTAGTGAAAACTTTGTCTTCATCAACTGCTTAATTCAATGTTGTCCAAAATTGAAGAAAATCATTGAAATCACCTAACATTTAGGATACCAATTCATGAATAAAAACTTATACAAGTACTTTCTGTACTTGTGCATTAAATTTCAAGCAAATTTTTTTTTTTCACAACGTAAGGAATATTTGTCCAATAACGGAATGAAAATTGGGATCCCATAGATTTTTCAATTGACCCGCTATTTCGCAGTCGTTCGTCGACAAACTTTGTAAACCTGAAGCCATCCGGCTTCTTCGTCTTTGGTTGTTTTTTTGTTCTTCCTTTTCTCCCTCGGCTACCTAATAAAATCCTGGCTCGTTTCTCGTTCCAATAGAGAAAAGTAGAAATTGGCTTGTTGAATGGATAGGACAGCGAGCGGTTCGGATTTCTTTCCTCTTCTTCTGGTCGTTCTTCTTGGTGGAATATCTCGTTGATGCTGCTATTCTTCCAGAGAATGATCGTTGAGGAGGAGAGTTGCCAGAGCCATCTGCTCGTGGAAAACTTGTAACGTAGACGGAGGAAGTAAGCCGAAGAGGAAGTGGAACGATCCTAGACGCGAGAGTCTCTCCTCTCCTTCCTTTAACTATATTCAGCACAAGTCGAGCATCATGCCCTCGGAGTTTTCGGGAGTTTGTTCTACCACTCGGAGAATGGGACCTCGGTAAAGTACCCCAGGCTGTTTTCCTACCTCCCGTCGAGCAACAAATAATAAGGAAAACAAAGCCGTAGGGTTCACGTCAGGGAAACATAGAAAAATAAGAAAGAGAGAGAGAGAGAGAGAGAGAGAGAGAGAGAGAGAGGGAAAAAAACAAATCGGCTTATTTCCCTGGCGGCTCGATAGCTCAGCTTTCGCGTAACCGTTTGGTTTTACTTCCTCCTGGAAGAATATTTATCTTGTTTCTTCTAATAGACGAAACCGTTTGTGTCTGATTTCGACTTGGACATAAAAAACGATGGAGATTTCAACCTGGACACGAAGACCCAAGAAGAATTCAACCTGGACACCAAAACCCAAGAAGAATTCAACCTGGACACCAAGACCCAAGAAGAATTCAACCTGGACACCAAGACCCAAGAAGAATTCAACCTGGACACCAAGACCCAAGAAGAATTCAACCTGGACACCAAAACCCAAGAAGAATTCAACCTGGACACGAAAACCCAAGAAGAATTCAACCTGGACACCAAAACCCATGAAGAATTCAACCTGGACACCAAAACCCAAGAAGAATTCAACCTGGACACCAAAACCCATGAAGAATTCAACCTGGACACCAAAACCCAAGAAGAATTCAACCTGGACACCAAAACCCAAGAAAAATTCAACCTTGACACCAAAACCCAAAAAGATTTTAACCTGAACACCAAAACCTATGAAGACATCGACGTGGACACCAAAACCTATGAAGACATCGACCTGGACACCAAAACCTATGAAGACATCGACCTTTCCCAACATTCACTCCGATAGATCATACTCGAGTCATTTTACTTCAGATACTCTTTCGATACATTCAATTTTCCACAGGAGACTGTGGACAGAGACCGGAAGCGGCAAGTGAAGAGGTCATAGTGGAGGGAAGCTGAAGAGCGAGAGCCACCGAGTCGAGGGTCTCTTCAAGAAGTTTGAGGGTAGCCTCTAGTTCGCCTTCTTCTTCTTCTTCATCCTCTTCATGGTTCTGCTCTTACCACTTGTGCTATATATTTCAATAAAGTAACTCGAACGCCTAGTGACATTCACCGAGGAATAATGTACAGGAAGGGATGAAAACAAAAGAATTCAATGGCTAAGTCGTGATCCAGGAAAAAAAATTGAAGAAACCCAAGAGGAAATGGAAAATTGCAACGGAGGCAGGAAAAATCAGATGGCTGAGTTATTTACTCGCAAACTTGAAACACGAGCTTTTCGCTCTCGGCCTCGACGTCTGTGACATCATCCTCTCCACCATTTTCTCTCGTAGCCTTGCCTATGGCTTTCGCAGGCGCAGGATATTGTAACCGTGCGATATACGATTCTCAGTGTACAATCGTCGGTATCGTCGAGCCTCGGGGAAACTTCACCGCGTCGTGAATCAAACCTCGCTCTCTGTGCCCAACAGTAAAAGGGACAAGGAGAAGCACTTGGCATTCGTAATCAGCTCTTCGCTTCGCAAAGCTTCGACGCTAAGTAGACCCGGAGTGCAACCCGCTTCTCGAATGCGTTCGCCTTAAATATACGACGGATCATGAATTGTATATTCTTGAATTGCATGGGTTCAGATGCAGCGCGCCCTCGAACGACGATTTTTTTTTTTTTTTTCGAACTGTAACGTGTTACTAACGTTGTGGGGCGAATCCAAATGACTCTATGGTCTACAAGATTTTTTTCACATCTGTGCGAAAGCTTAGGTGTAGACGGAGACATTTTTGTCGTCGTGACAACGTAAAGTGGCGCCGACAAATATCCGTTTGCTAGCCTAACGCTACAATTTCGTAGCAGAACAAAAAAATTGTCAGCAGCACAAAAATTTTGCCGGCAGAACAAAAAAATTGTCAGCAGCACAAAAATTTTGCCGGCAGAACAAAAAATTTGTCAGCAGATCAAAAAATTTCCCAGCCAAACAAAAATTTTGCCAGCAGATCAAAAAATTGCCCAGCCGAACAAAAAATTTGTCAGCAGATCAAAAAAATTCCCAGCTAAGCAAAAATTTTGCCAGCAGATCAAACAATTGCCCAGCCGAACAAAAAATTTGTCAGCAGATCAAAAAATTTTCCCAGCCAAACAAAAATTTTGCCAGCAGATCAAAAAATGTTCCCAGCCAAACAAAAATTTTGCCAGCAGATCAAAAAATTGCCCAGCCGAAGAAAAAATTTGCCAGCAGATCAAAAAATTGCCCAGCACAGCAAAGCTGATTAGTCAGGCGAGCAAAAAATGTCCCATCGGCCCAAAGCTGACTTGTCAGCGGAACAAAGGATGTTTCCATGCCAACAGCTCGATTTTGTTGTCACCGCGATACGTCGTCACCTCCCAGAAGCCTGTCTCGCTGTAGTCACGTTATCGCAAATCGATAGATTGTAATGAAAATGAACGATTGGTTTAGTTTCCAAACGCGTCCGTCATGCCTCCGCAAACTTTTATTTTCCATTAATGCCAAAAGTTATGTTATCGTCAGCCGAAGTGAGATCCAACAAGAGCCGGATATTGGCTCAAAGTTGGCAAAGGTGAAAGGGAAACGGAACGAGGTGTTCTCCAGTTTTACCGAACCAGAGGCGCACCGAGTTCTCCCGATAATTCCCCAAGTCAAACGCTTCCGACGGTTGCGATGGTACACTCGGCGAACATTTGCGTTAGAAACCTCGATAAGCCGCGGCGCGGAAGGTTCAACCGTGGAACTGGGCAAAAGATGAGCTGTGAAGGGGACGGAGTCTCGAGATTCCCGAGGAAGACGAAGACCGAGCGATCCACGGTTATAACCGTGGAAACTGGATATTCTGTACATGTGAAATGATAGACGGAGTTTCATCTCCTTAATGCACCCAACTCCCAACTCCCCGGACATCTTATACCAAAAACGTGTATACAGTTATACTCGTCACGTTATTTCCCGTCGTATCCCGTGCATGCTTTTTCCAACCGCAAGTTTTCTTCGATTAAAGTTCGAGTACTTTGCGATGCGGAGAAAGATGAAAAGAGAGGGATTTTTTTTTTTTTTTTAATTTGTAATGGCGTTTACTGATGCGGTCATTAGCCGAGATCTACTGTTTATAGTGAAATCTGAACCACTTGCACTTCACAAAGCCTCGGAAAAAAATCTTTGGCCCTGACCGGGATCTTCTGCGCGTGAGTCGTGCGCCGATCTCACTCGCGCTCTCTCAAAACCGAGATTTCCCAAATTTTCGTGTCATTTTGATCTTGGAAAAAAAAAAAGAAAAATTGGAAGCTTTGAAATTAAGTGGAAAATAAAGTCACAATTAAACGTACTTTGACAATGAGATTGAAGAAAATTGTTAAGATTACTGGAACAAATGGGAATTTGATTTTGTAATTGTGCGGGAAATCTTTTTTTTACGGCCCGAATTTTTGGGCTGTAAAATGCCACTTTTTGGCATGTTGCTGTGAATTATTTTTTATAGTCCTTTAACAATTTTTTTTTTTTTACTATTTCTGTTTTACATGGGCATGGGTGGTGAACTTTCTGTTAACTTGCCATTTTTAGTAGGTAAGACGTGCTGTTTTTTTTTTTTTTTTTAGGAAAACTGGAGAGGTAAGAGCTTTGGGAGTTGGTAACTCGTCGGGCTCTGAATTTCCGCTTGCAAACAGTCCATCTGTCCACCGGGAATTCGGTCACGCCAGGTCGTCTCTAAGCCGCTTGTACTGATCCCATTTCTGCTCCCGTATCCGCCCTCACAATTCCCTGCACTCGTGTCAAACCTCCGAGAGATCGTTTTTCTTCGTTTTTTTTTTTTTTTTAGCAACGTTTGCTGATTTCGAACCTTCGGTCGACTTCTTCGCTTTGTATCACTTTCCACTTGTTTCTGAAGTATTAGGGTTTCAATTATTTTCAACAACTGTCGAAAAGATAAAAAAAAACAACGCTGATCGGAAGTTGTTTTCAGGACATAAAAAAATTCTTAAATGGTCAAAATGACACACAAAAAAACAACGCTGAGCGGAAGTTGTTTTCAGGATATAAAAAAATTCTTAAATGGTCAAAATGACAACAACGAAAAACAACGCTGAGCGGAAGTTGTTTTTAGGACAGAAAAAAAATTCTTAGATGGTCAAAATGACAACAACGAAAAACAACGCTAAGCGGAAGTTGTTTTCAGGACATAAAAAAATTCTTAAATGGTCAAAATGACAACAACGAAAAACAACGCTAAGCGGAAGTTGTTTTCAGGACATAAAAAAAAATCTTAAATGGTCAAAATGACAAAAAAAAAAACGCTGAGCGGAAGTTGTTTTTAGAACAGAAAAAAATTCGTAAGTGTTCAAATTGACCAAAAAAAACAACGCCGAATGGAAGTTGTTTTCAGGACAGAACAAAAATGTCTGTAAATGGCGGAAACTTAACTTTTTACCGTCACTTAACTTTGACAGTGACGGTGTGTTTCCCGTGGAATACCCTGAAATGGTTCAGCCCATCGTTTCACCATACGAGGCCATACAATTTCCATGGGTAATTGAGATTAAGGGGCAGAAGGTTGTAAAACGTGTTCGCTGAATGACAATAGGAAGGAAGACGTTCAGGAACTGAGGGAAAAAAAAGAAGAAAAAAAAAAAAATGGTGTTGTAGCGAAGCTAGTGGGATTATTCAATTGTCGGCAAAGTGCCGGCGTGAACGTCTCAGTTGTTAACTTACGTACGACGTTGTTTCGCAGTCTCACTGCAGTCTTTGCTCTCGCATCGCTCTCGACGTTCCAACTTCATTTCACTCTCTCTCTCTCGACTGTCGCTGCTCCCCCATAACAATTGAATATTTAGACGGCACGGAATTAAAATTCAGAGCGTCCTCTTTCATCGCCGACTTTTATAACTGTATAAATGGATGTCACGTAGGAACGGCAACCAGCGCTACGCGCTATGCGCTTCCCTCTCTTATGTTATTTATATGTTTTTTCGCGACATGACAGTACCTCTAAAGTCACGCGCTTCACCAACCATAATGCATTTACTACGGCTTCCCAGTTTTTCATCATTTTACGGAAATCAATTTTTACCATAATATTATTATTATTATTATTTTGCATTTACTGTGACGCATTTGTGGCATCTTCCCAATTATTCGTCATTTTATGATAATCATTTTCCATCGTGGAATTAATATAGGGAAAATCTTTGAAATATCGTAGGCGTCATCGTTACACCCCCTTAACCCTAACTGTAATTATTATTATTATTTAGAAAACTAAATATCATGTAAAAAAGGCAGAAAACCGTGAGATATAAAAATGAGACTATGTTATTTTGAATTCGCCTGTATTCGGATAATAATTCCTCAGCTCTGATTAGCAATTACTTGAATTTCCGCGGAATTTATGATAATTTTCTGGTTCAACGTCTGTTAATGAATATGCACTTGATGAGAGATGTGAAGAAATAGAGTGAGTTAAAAAACAAAAACGGGTTGGGACGGTTACAACTGCGTCGGTAGGAGAGCTCGTAAACTCTAACTTGTTACAAAGGGAGTTTGTGAGGTGACGATTTTCGCGCGGAGATTGTCCCCTCGGCGGGAGTTGTAAAAAAATACGACAAGTAGAATCAGCGGACAGAAGCGTTTTGTTGCCGGTGCCGTAGCAGCCCCGAGCACGTTCTTCCAGGCTCTCCAACAACGTAGTCACGAAGCTACATTCTCGCTTTTACCGGACTTCGGTACAGCGCCGGGCTTTTAATTGGCCGGCGTCGGCGAGCTTTTCCTTGCTCGAGAACCCGTTAAAACATTTCGCCACGCCCCGCACGACGAATAAACCACCGGGTGTTGGAGGTCCAATTCCCGGCGCGGACCGACGATTAAAACTTGTTACAGGAGCACTCACTTGACCGTCTCGTCAGTGAGAGAAGGCATCTCCAATTAATCGAATAGTCATCGGAGCCCTCTGCCCAAGTGCCATAGGTCATAAAAATAACATTTCAACTTCCGGATTTTCAATTGCTCAAAGATTCCCACCCATTTAGGGACCTGGCCGGGTTCTGTCCGGGTTCCCTGTTTGAAATCCGGCCCTGGCCGGGAACTGCCCGGGACGGCAGGATTCTTCCGCGGAGAAACTATGCTATCGATCGGGATTTCCTAGGGTTACCCTAAACGGATTTTCGCGCAAATAATTTTATTGTTAATCAGCTTTTAACGGCGACTACGTTTTGCGGTGTCCTGAAAATTCCATCTCCAAGAACGAAAAGTGGAAAAACGGATCGCAAAATACAACGATTATTATCCACCCATTGTTGACTTCGATTTTCATATTAACGCGAATACATGTTAATTTTCAAATACTCTGTTGACACGCTGCTATTGAACTCGATACATAACTTGACGCGATCGAATCCACTGAACTGCCGAGGGCTGTTGAAATGACCTTAAACGCTTGAAAATTCCGTTTCATCGTGGGGAAAAAAGCTCGTTTAATTAACGAGCTCAAAGCTACCCCCGGCTTTGGTTTTTTTTTTCCATCCACTTTGACCCGACAAATTTGCGAATGCTGAAGTGATGAAAGCCGAAAGCGGCGTGACCCTTTTATCGCGACGCGTCAAACGCGACCAAAGGTACGGAAGGGTGAAGAAAAAAAAAAGTGTAGACAGAGAAAGTGAATAAAGCTGAAAACGTGACGGAAAAAAGGAGCAAAGGGATCGCGGGGATCTGCGCCTTTGGCCGAGGGACGAAGGATCCTCGAATTCCTCCGACACAGAATCGCTTATCCCTGAGCCGCACCAGTCGACTTCCGGTCTCGGGCAACCCTCGTGTTTACGTATTGCAAACCCGAAAGCCCCGCTTTTTCGACACCTTCGCCGTAAACTCTCCGCCTCGGGCGTCCCCTGACGAATTGACTCAGTAACGACTGACGAGGTCCCAAGTATCTCGTTTTTTTCCCTACGCTTCGCTCCTTTTCACTTTTCGCGCTATTTTCGCGAGGGCTTAAATATCGAATAGCGAATTTCCGCTGACACGCGAAACTGCGCACTCTACTTTTTTCGCCCCCTCGTGCAGAAAGCTTTGTTTTCCTAGCATCCGCTTTTTTGTTTATTCGTTTGTTTATGTTCTGTTTTTTTTTTCATATCGAACAAAGCTTAAAATGTACCTTCACCGCATCAAAAATTCAATAGCCCGCGACTCATGAATCATTAAAACCCTTCCATTTAATTTTCCATACATTTTTTATTTACCCAATAATTGGAAAAATGCAATTGCTCTTGCAATGAAATCGCAATTGGGCGGAACTGTGTGTGTGTGTTTTTTTTTTCTTTCGTCTGTTTTTTCGGTACCGAAATTCGGATGGGTTATTGATTGATAATTGGAAAAAGTCAATCGCTCTTGCAATGAAATCGCAATTGGTGGAGTTTATTTTTTTGGGTATCGAAATTTTGATGGGTTATCGATTGTCAGCAATGAGCGAGTTCAAGTTTATGTGATCAGCAACTGTGATTAATTGCAATTGGATTATCGGGGAAATTACCGATGAGAGATGAAATATTGATTATGCCCCCCCCCCCCCCCCCCCCTCTCCCTCGCCCCTCCGCCATCGCCGCTGCTTCTGACGTCGTGAAATACGCTCAAGGAAATATCTCAGTGGAAGATGGAAGAAGATGATGAAGAAGAAGTGGACGAGTTTTAAACGGGGGAAGAAATATATTACGTGGGCAAGCAACAGCAGCGGCTCACGTTTGCACGGAAAAATTTTGCGCAGGGATACGCTCCTTGAAATATATAGATCGGGGGTCGGTTCATCGTGCGATGAACCGACCTCACAGATTCACCTGTGCCCGGTTCCGGACTTTCTTCCCCGGCATTTTCCGAACGGCGTGTCTCATAATTTTCCGCTAGCATACTCCCAAAGCTGCTTAAAGGATTTCTCCCGTTCCGTTCCGTCGCCGCGACGAGGAATAGCGAATAGAGCGAGTGAGAGCCACGGGGAAACTCTATTCCTTGTGATTAATAAATCTCGACTCGTGGGCGTAACTCCCGAGGGTAATGTAAGTCGCAAAAGCCTTCTCCGCCACTATCGAGGCGTACAGAAGGGCGGCCAATTTTCTCATTGGCGGAGAAAAATCTATTGAGGCGCCTCCGGTAATTCAACTAAACCGTCTTTATTAATAATTACAAAAAAATCGACATCTCATGGGGCGGTTTATCGGGTTTGTTTGACTGTTGATTGTGCCGCTTGTTGCATCCTCTAGAATTTTCTCCGAAATTGGGCTTTTTTATCGTCAGAAAAACGCAAAATACGTTGCATTGGATAGCTCATGAAAAAACACAACTTTTTTGTCTTTGCAGTTTTTCCGTCCGACGCAAAGCTTCCGAGATATACGCGATTGAAAGCAACAGTACTTTAATACACTAGCGCGATAAACCGCGCTTCTCGCACTGCTTCGGAATAAGGCGATTTCCTCGGAACCAGTGGGTCAAAAAAATCGGAAAAAATTCCCACACACTATATATGAGACATACTACAAGATGGCCAGGTGCAGAAGAGATCCTGGGGTTAAAAAGGTGACCCAGTTAAAAAATGCCTCGTATACAAGTCGGTTTAACTGTATAGGGAGGTAAAAACGGGGGTGGGTATCGTTTTTCCGAGGAGCGCAACGTACGAACACCGGATTAACGTGCTATCTATCGGATTTCATTTGATTCGGATTTTATCAGTGAATTTAATCTACCCGGCTTGTCGATTGTGGATCTTGGAAGTAATATTACGTGTATTGGGTCAAAGCGGGTCTTCCTTGGTAACGGAATTTTCTCGTCGAGCCTATGCGCCTTCCTGGAGCTTCGAAAATTGCCCGACCCCGAGGGTATGTTCGGGGGGGTGGGAATCCCCCACCAAAGCCACCATTTCCACGGTTCTAGGCTTGATTGCACAGCAACTTCAGCATTCGCAAGCAGATCGTTGCATAAAGAACGTACTTAGGAAAACATTGGCTGGCGCATGGACCATTCGGCTTTCCATTGTTGGCACATAACCTCCTATCTTCGCTTTGTTTTCACGGATTATTCCGCCAGACACTATACAAACGTGGTCTCTAAACCACGTACCCCATATCACTTATCCGGATTAACTGTTTTCTTTATCTCTGCCCTTCCGCAGAGCTTAATACCAAAAAATGATAACACCATAATTCTGATAATAAAGCTCAGTACCAGGGACCAAATAAATGATTAATAAAAAATAGCCACCCCATTACTCGCTGCGGCTTAAATAAATATTCCTCCTGCGAATGTCCGGCTATCGCCTGAATAATAATTAACCCAAGTTCTCGTTGCCGGTACCTCATCAAATAAACCCTGAAATACAGCGAGCAAACGCAGCCACGGATCCCAATATTTTCTTCTCTTCATTTTTTTCCCCATGGGTTATTTACTCTCACGTCGAAGCGCGGTTGAATTTTTTTTTTTACCGAATTATGGACAGACACACGATATAATTGAATAAGGTAAATTATTGTCATCTCCCGAACTCTTTTAATGACAAATTTTCCATTTTGTTGCTAAGTTCATACGTTTTTGCAGTATGTGATTATGTGGATTTATGTGGAATAAACAGCATGAATAAATTTAAAAAGGGCCCCGAAAAAAGGTACCGAGTCAATGATTTGCAAACAATGCATATGCAGTTCTATACATCGTTTATTGGGGAAATCGATACGTGCACTCTCGATGTGATGTACAAAGTCATGCATTATGCATGTAGAAAAGACGAGACCAAGGTAGACGTGCATCGATCAATCGGATGCCGATATCCGGTGCACGTTACTTTTTTTTCCCAACCGCCTTGTATCCTTGAGGAGAAATTCGAGATTCTATATCGATTATATGAAGAATTATGAAAAAAACGTTGTACATATTGCATATAGATTGAATGTATTGTGAAAAAATAATAATAAAGAGGATTTAATGTAAAAAATCCGAAAATTTGACTTTGGGAACAAATTGATTCCGAACCGATTTCCCATTGGATTGATGCCCATTAGATGGCAGGATCCACTGTGCCCATTGGATTGCATCCAATGGATCCATTGTGCCCATTGGATTGCATCCCATGGATCCATTGTGCCCATTGGATTGCATCCCATGGATCCATTGTGCCCATTGGAATGCATCCAATGGATCCATTGTGCCCATTGGATTGCATCCCATGGATCCATTGTGCCCATTGGATTGCATCCCATGGATCCATTGTGCCCATTGGATTGCACCCCATGGATCCATTGTGCCCATTGGATTACATCCCATGGATCCATTGTGCCCATTGGATTGCATCCCATGGATCCATTGTGCCCATTGGATTGCATCCCATGGATCCATTGTGCCCATTGGATTACATCCCATGGATCCATTGTGCCCATTGGATTGCATCCCATGGATCCATTGTGCCCATTGGATTGCATCCCATGGATCCATTGTGCCCATTGAATCCCTATGGCAATTTTCGCACGGAAATTGTCGATAAGCATACGAAAATTTAATTCGCAAATATGTAGGTATCACAAGAGCTTCTGTTTCCGAGTGATAAAGATAAATGAAGGTTGCCGAAGGTCCGCCTCGGCAAAGTAGTTAGCGAGCCCCGATGTCACACAGAGGATTGTGTTCCCGGTTGGATATAATAAACGATAGCGGGGAATATCCACCGCCATTGTAGCGTGGAACGGTGCTTGTATCCACCGTTCATATAGTCATACCGATGTAGTGGCTATATAATCCGAACGATCGTTAGGACCTCCGGAAATTAATGGTGAAGGGGTGAAGAATGATAATACAGCGCTTCTACTCCATGTTTCAATTATCCGATTACTCTTTTTTGCACTTTCAATTTAATATCTCTTTACCGTATCGATAATCGATAATGCCGATTTTTCCATTCGAACACAAATCAATAAATAAATAAAATGCTATACGATATTTTACATACATTTTTTTTTGTGTGGGTAATCTCACGAAAATTTCAAATCAACCAAATTTTCGACGCTTTCATTTTAGTGTGTGTGTGTGTTTTTTTTTTCCTTCCATTCTATCAATCGGTCGATCGAACTCGGAGCTGCACGAGTTCGAGTTTGAACGACGCTCGTTTGGCCCTATGTACACTCGGTCATAAAATCATTAGACGAGTTAACTGTTGGAGAGCATTTGTCGTGACGAGACTAGCAGAGAGTCCGTCGGTTGCTCCGATTTGATCGGTAAGCGAGATAGACGAATGGCAAAGGAAACTCGAGACCACAGAGAGATATCGTTTCGCGCGAAACGCGATTATCCGCCCGGTAACCGGGAGACGGCTCGCATTGAACGAGATATGTCTTCAGGACTTGGCTTTGCATTTCCTCGTGGAATCCGTGAATCAATCACCCGTTTCAATCAGAGGCATCTGTATCCTTAGTTCAGCTGGCGGTGTCGGCCGTTTAGAATTTTTTTCTCGTTATATTAGGCACAATTCGGGCCCTGGCTAGGCCCTGGTCAGGCCCGGATCTGGCCCTGTCAGGGCCCGGCCAATTCCCTAATTGCACCAAATTCAACGCGCTGAATTCCCAATCGGTTATCCGACTTATTATATTTATGCTAAAGAGCATTTGAGTAACTACATGTATTATACATGCGTAAAACATTAATCTGTTCTATATTCTGCGCAAGGAAATTTCTCTTTATCTCGTTTTTTTTTTTCTTGTTCCCACCAATGTACATTAATTTTGTCCTTCTGGTCGTTGAAACTCCAGTACGTCGCACGCCACCCGTTATATCGGTGGTATGCGACAGACCAAAACTATTTACCAGTGGTTCACAGTCTCACTTTTTGATACACTTTATATTTTGATTTATTTTTTCTCTCATTTTATATTACGAAAATTAATATGGTTGGTGAATGATTGTCGGAAAATCACAAAAGTCACCGTGCCATCTGGTGGACAAATGGCAACTAATGTAACCCCAGTCACCATAACCTAAACGTTTTTGTGATTCACATTCGAAAAAGACGTTTTCCATAAAATTGTTTATTAATTTCAATGAAATTGGCCTCATTTGAGAATTGCGCGGCAGCTAACGAGCTAATGTACGGCTCCGACGGTCCCTAGAGTTCAGCAACATTTCTTGTCACTGTAACTTACACGGTTGACCCGCGCCACCAATTTGCGCGCCATCTGGTGAGCTGCAACAGTTTTTTCTGAGGTTCTCAAGTATTCTCATCAGCGGTGACTCGGTAAAAATGAAGCCACAAGTATCGACTACGATTTCCACGGTTTCTCTGTGGCTTCGGGCAAACACGATACGTCAGTACATCGGGAAGAGTGACGACACTCCAGGGAAACCTCCAGAAACGAAATAGGGACGAAAATGGTGAGATTGAATTTGAAAAATTACGGGATACAAAAACGCTCTGAATAATTGATTTTTTATCCATGCAACGATACTTTATAAAGATATAAAGATACGAATTCACTATTTTCAAATCAAATTAATTTTTAAAAAAATTTTATTCGAATAAATTTCTTATTTATTATATTTCTTATATCTTCTCGAATCAAATTTTTGATCAAATAAAGTTTTCTCTTGAATAAAATTTTCATAAAACTAAATATTTCATTTAATTAAATTTTTTATTCATATAAATGACATATTTAAAAAAGTAGCAGTAGCAGTATTAAATAGAAGTAGTTTTATTGAGGCCATGCTTGAATTGAGTCGAGAACCACGGTTAGAGAATACGCCTCTATAAGCACTCGGGATATCACGCTCGCACGCGACTTTACATAATAACATTATACATTGCCATGGTGTACTCGCAATACGTACAGCGCACGTATACGTATTCTCTTTACTCTCAACCAGGATAGGATAGTAGTTGGCCGGTATATGGCTCGATCTTCCTTCCCGCGCGACCGCACTCCGTAATATCCGAGATATGTGGCCTACGTGTACACGAAATAATATACTATGTACAGCATCTATACATGTATATATATATATACATATATATGTATCAGCTAAAACCAAGTCCCCAAGCGAACGAATGCAATTTCGAGTGTTCGTCATATTACTTTGGATCCAACCACAAGCCCAGTTGCGCCCTTGGCCCTTCCATCGTCACCCAAATCCCCAAAATGGTTCAATATAACGTATATTATCCATCGCGTAAAGGAACCCCGAAAAAAAATCGTTTAAACAGGCTGCAGGCAAGAAAAATGCAGTTAGACCGATAAATAAGTGGGTTAAGGTGTCGAGTAAGTTAGTTAAGGCTATAAAATTACGAGTCGGATCCTTAACCCACTAGTTTTTCGGGCTAACCCTACGATTACTTGCTCTAACCCACTTACAAACACAATTCGCTATTTCTCGACGAGATGGAATACTTTATTCGGCGTGGTGCATTATTTGACAGTAGCTCGTATTTGGTGGGACGCGTCCATAATGCGATGGCATGGTTTGGACCATTTGATAGATGCGTGCGGATGTGCGGCTCAACGTCGCGCCGAACTTTCCTCGATAAGCCGATTCAATTTCGCTACCGGGTTATAGATGAGCTTGGTGTGCGCCATTGTAACGCGCTCATGAAAATCCTCCCTCGTAAACAATACACGCATTCTCATCATCGTATATGTATATATATGCAGGTTAACCCCATAGTTAGATAACTTGAAAACCGAGCTAAGCTATTAGCCGCGTATGGGTAGACAAAAGCGGGTTGCGATGCGTAAACCAGCTACCCAATAGCAACATCAGCACACTCGGAATCCTCTTTTATACGCGAACAGAACGGATGCGGATGCGCGTCGCGCGCGGCAAAGTGCGATAAGAAAATTCAATTCCGTAATGGAGAGACGGGCGAGAAGACCGCAGTTAAAAGCAGATAGGTACACACGAAGGTACACGAGCACTCTGCCTCCCAATCTATTACCTTGCCGTTTCAATGTTATTGATTGTATATATATATATTTTTTTTTACGAACCCAACTTCCGGTAGAACTCCAACCATTATTGATTTTTCCACAGAGGAAGCTAATGAAGAATTCAAATCAATTTGTTTCGAGTATACGCGAGATTTTTTGTTTTTTTCTTTTCACAAATACAAAAAAATTGCGCGAACAAAACTGAAATGGCAAGGTAATTGGTACCACCCCAAAAACTTTCGGGTTTTACTCGACGGAAAAATGTTGCCTATTTATGAGAGTTGCCGCATAATTATCACAACTTTTATTGGAAGGTTGAAAAAAATTTGTTTTTTTCGCACTTTACATTTGAAAAAAAAGCTGAAAATTTGTGTGCGGATAAATAAAGGCCGTAATTTTAATGGAGAACGAAGGGGAATGTTGAAAAATGCGAAAAAGCTGCTATTGTAACTGGCGAATTATGGCATATTTCGTATCGTGCGCGTATTATATTATCTAGGTTATGTTTGTACAAAGCATTCGGCTGGCCACCGTATATTCCTACCGACGTTGTGTGTTTTATATACACAAAGCTTCAGGCGATCCGAACTACAACCGAAGGCTAAACTTTTATCTCGCTGATTTATGAAAGCATGAGCTTATATGCCGAAGGTATATAAATAAAGTAAATATATATGTATGTATATGTGTGTGTGTGTGTGTGTGTGTATTTGGGCATCAGTATTCTGCGAGCGTATCCATGACATCTCTTCTTCCGTTTCTTCTCAAAGAAATAGACAGTAAAAGTATATTATGTCATACATACACGCAGTTATATTATCCGCATGTATTACATACACGCATGTCCATAAAAATTTTGCGACGGTTGTTGAGACATGCTGTCTCTGTATTTGGACCAGAATGTGCTGAGATTAAATCAATGGCGGCAGTAAAAAGCAAAATTGAGAGGTATAAAAAAAAGTGTGCCTTTTCGTAGGACAACGAAAAATACATTTTTTCGTCGTCGAAAGAATGTTTATGGAAATTGCCAGGTCTCCGGTGAAATGATGACAATAGTGCTGTACACTGCCTTCATTTTTCTAACGTCGTAATCCTTTATTTCACTCAGTGCGAGAAACGCGTTTTCACGCACGCTGCACGTGTAAATTCCCACTTTCACGCCGCGTGAGATAAAATCTCGTACGAATTATCGGCACAAATTGCTTTAATTTTAGTAACGTCAAAATCCTTTATATCACCCAGTGCGAGAAAGTCGTGCGAGAAACGCGTTTTCACGCACGCTGCGCGTGTAAACTCCCATTTTCACACCGTGCGAGATAAAACCTCGTACGAATTATCGGCACAAATTGCCTTAATTTTAGTAACGTCAAAATCCTTTATATCACCCAGTGCGAGAAAGTCGTTTTATCGCACGCCGCGCGAATAAATGCCCATTCTCGCTCCGTTTAAAGTGCAATTTCGTCGGAATTTTTGCACTAGTGTCGTAAAGTGGTATTTTTAAGCAACGCGAAAACGCGACTTGGCGAATGGATACCAAAATCTTTACCACGATCGCAGTCACTTCTCCTACCCCGAAATTTCCAGTTTCGTGGATCCAACCCCGAATATTATAACCGGAAGTACATACATACATACATACGTACATATAAATGGACATTTGGGAGTTATGCAGGATATTACAGAGGCCAGACGGGAGCTTAGAGGGAATCTGCACTTGCGGCAACTTCTAAACGGATTTCGCCGCGAATGAGAACGTAGCGGAGAGTCAAAAGCGACGGGGAAGGCAACTCGTCTCTTTTGAGCCCCGCCAGAGCCTCTCGCTTCTCTTGTCCCACGTTTCTCCGTCCCATTTCTCATTCTCTCCCGGTCTTCCCACTCGGAATCCGTCCACCATGCCGACTTATCATTTCCAGCGAACGGCACACAATGACCGAGTTAGTTTTCTCCCTGCAAGAAGCTCGCGTCAAGCTTACCGGCTTCCCACGCCCACCCCCACCCCCGCCGACTACACGACACGACTTTCTATACGCTTCCCACCTAAACTCGTACATGCCCTTTTCACCCTCTCCCTCATTTATCGCTGGAAACACGCTCTTCTGGAGCCACACCGCCTCTGTTCGTTCACAGTCGTTCTCCACTTTCACCATGGCGATCCAAAGCATCGAATGATCCACGGATCGCGGGTCGATGATCGCGAGGACGTGCGCCACGAAGTGTCTCACTTTTCAGCAATGAATTAGTACTAGTAGAAGTGTTTTATTGATAATACGATATAGACATTTGGGTTTTTTTTTTTTTTTTTCGTGTATTTCTAACATCGCTGTATGATCAATGGGCCACCGACCGAAGCCCTTCGGCCCAGGAGTACCCGAAATTAAAGAGCTTACTCGTTTTTTTGCTTCCTCATAGAAAGAGAGGTTTTTTTTTTTCTCTGTGTATTTATGTGTGCATTTTTTTATGGTTGTTTTTCGTTCAATGAATTATTATTTTTGGAAAAGGTATAAAATGCGAAGAGTTTGTAAGGTGTGAATTCTCGGTTGCCCCTAATTTCAAGAATTTTTCTGTTATCATGCCAATTTTTTTCGGGAGCCATGGAAAAAAAAGAAAAAAAAAATGGGACTCTGATGGATGCAGAAGGGCGGATAAATTTTGAGTCGCCCGGTGAGAGGCACTCGAGAAGTAGGATGTTACTGTGGATGTGGAGCAACAGTTGAACCTCGAGCATTTACGAAGAAAAGCTCTGTTGCTCTTTTGCCGAGACGAAAAGAGAGAGAGAGAATGTGAAAGAGAGAAGGAAATGTGGAGCAGCGAAGCTGAGGAGTTTGGGGGGGGGGGGGGGATAGTCGGGAGGAGGAGGAGGAGGAGGGCCTGTGTCTCTGGAAAAGAGTTTGCACGAGGATGAGACGAAGCGACGAGGCTTTTGTCGGGGGTGGGGGGTGGGGGAGGAAGGAAAAGACACCCTTCGGGTGTGAAAAGCTCGCTCGGCCAGCCCTCCACTACAACACAGCGATACTCTCGAAAGTAAAGCGATTTCTTGGACGCTGTACAAGGAAATAAAAGTATAGATGGGAAAAAAGTCGGGGGGAGTCCGGTGTTGCTAAAGTTTTTCCACTTTAACATTCGCTCGCGCGAACAGCCAAGATATATAGGGACTCCAACTTATTTGGGGGCGATGCGAACATCCGGATTGCTACATTGAACTGCCTAAATAATAGATATGCACTCACGTTAAGTGCCACAATAAAAGCATCTCGAGTGCTTTGTGTTGCAGTCGGTCGATTATTAATTGAGGCAAACGATACTCCAGATGCAATTTGGATAAGTACCCTTTATAGTTTATCGAGATGACTCGATTACTTTGACTCGGCCGACAAAAAAAAGTGTAGCTGACAAAGAGATTCGTTAGCCTCCGAAAAATTTGTCAGTCTACAAACAAATTTTTCAGCCGACAAAAATTGGTCAGTTTACAAAAAAAAAAATTAGCCGACAAAAATTGGTCAGCCTACAAAAAAATTTTAGCCGACAAAAATTGGTCAGTCTACAAACAAATTTTTTACTCGACAAAAATTGGTCAGTCTACAAAAAAAGTTTTAGCCGACAAAAATTGGTCAGTCTACAAAAAAAAATTTCAGCCGACAAAAATTGGTCAGTCTACAAAAAAAAATTTAGCCGACAAAAATTGGTCAGTCTACAAAAAAAAATTTAGCCGACAAAAATCGGTCAGTCTACAAAAATTTTTTTTCAACCTACAAAAATTTTGTTAGTCGACGAAAAATTCGTCAGCCTACAAAAAATTCATTCACCGACAAAACGATTTTCATCGCAGTTTTTCCATGCTGTCGGAACACAGAAATTCCTCTCTGCGCTCATAATTGAATGAACAAGTAAAGTGCACGGGGGGGTGGGTGGCCAGTTGTTGTGGCGTGGTTTCGCGGTCGAAGCCACATCATCGAGGCAAGTCAGTTTCCACCACCGCGTGTTGCGTTATATGTTGTCCAATTTGCTCGTTAACGAGAGCGCCTACAAACTGCCATTGGCGGCAGCCATAGCTGGACCCCAGAAAGCCACACACACACACACTGAGGGGAACAACCAATTATAAGAATCAACTAACGAGCATCTCGAAACATTACGTAGCTCGATCGAATCTAACGGGCTAATGTAGGCATCGATTCTCCTTTGCACGAAACTTGCTTCGCGCATCGAAATTCCTAATTACTACACCGTGTCTCGTGCACCTACACCACGCAGCCCCATAGTTGCCAATCAGCGAAATTCCACACACCCGAAGAATCCAAAGCCAAAGTAAACTTACCTATTTCAATGCCATCTCACATTAATTTCATTAATTAAAACAATGAAACAACATTAAAGTCCATCAACATTTGTAAACTCAATCTAAATTCCATAATATCCATGAAAATAGACTTATAATTCGATAAATCAATAAGCGGTTAAATTGTAATGAGTAAAATTTTGCGAAACAAATCATTTTGGCATATGCTCCTCGATTTTTTAGGAGCAGTTTTGATAATGGTAAATAACGTCCAAGAGTTAAGCTTGGATCTTTTGGTGATTCACGATAGATTGATAAACACCAAGATTAATAAAGCCGAACCGCAGCGCGATTTAATCCGAGTAACGACGACGTCGCCGTAACGCATAATAAATGCAATTATATTACGAATGAATTGTCCTATAAAGCAAACAGTGAAATAACAGGCTACTGGAGTAGACTGCGGTTCGCCGAGTCGGTGATTCACTGTAGCAGCACCGGCTCTACTCGCGGTCAGCAGTACAAACTGTAGCATTATAGTTGCCCACCTCTCGATTCCTTTATAGGTGCACATCGCGCACTGTACAAGCTTCGGTCACTCGAACGCTTCTGCGGCGGTGTCCTCATCGTTAGAGATTCCTACTCTAAGAGCTCCGAGGACACGAGATCAAGCGCCCTCTATAGTCTCCACGGCTCGTTGGCTCGACTATCGTGACTCGCAACCGCAAAACCATAGCTTCTATCCAGCGTCGCGGATATAATTGGCTACATTTCAATAAATCCACATTTTTGCCCCTTAAAGATAAGACCTTCTTTGCCTTTCTCTTTTTTTTCATGTCTGGGTACGCAAAATTGTGAAAAACGATCGAGAAACAAGCATCGGGTGAGTGTCACCCTTCTACGAAAACTAAAATTGGCTGTAACTAAAAAACCGTTCGGCCGATAGGCCTGATATTTCGTCCACGTATGAAGAGGGAGTACTTCTTTAAATGGTGTAAAATTTAGCCAATTCTATTGAGAAATGTAGTTTCTACAGCGGCCAGAAGTTTTCGCCGCTAGAGGGCGCGTGTCTCGCGCTTAGGCAAAAGTCACGTATCTTCCGTCCTAGTAGCGCTATACACTTGGAACAAAGTGTGGTGGGTAATTTAGATGAGAACGGGTAAGTTGAGTTATCAGTTGAGAGGAGAAATGGTGGAGCACATTGGATCCATTAAGTTTCCTTCGACTGGAAATCGAAGAGCGCGCTTTGACGGCATAGCAACTAGAGAGACTTAAGTAGAGTAGACCGAGAGGATTGCGCCGCAAGGCAACGACGGTCGAGCGAGCTCAGACTTAAGATCCCTCGGCACTGTACACAGGAGAGAAGGACAAAGTGTTTGTCCTGCTGGATGTTTGCATCTGCCTTCATCGCTCCGGCGAATCGGGCTACTCATCATCCGTTTCGCGTCCCTCAGATTCTCGTCATAAATACCCCGAGTGGTGTGAAACTCTGCGACAACAATTCCCCTTGCCAACGGTAATGTCCTTTGCATGGTAATAATTTTCTCGGGAATATCGAGGATCATGAATTCACGATTGCACTATCACGTATAACTTTATGTGCATAGAACAGTGAATGGAAGGACGACAGGGATTACGTTACAGCTCGTCGGGTGCGAAAACCGGATACGGAAGCACCGCCAGAGAGATCCGGGCACCCTCCATCGCCTGCTTACATACGTCGATATGTATGTACGTGGCATTCCATTTCAAGTCATCGGCAAACCGAGATTCCCCGAATTTTCATTTAAAACCATATTTCATTAAATGAAATAACAAAAAAACTAAAAATTTCCCATCATCCCACGTGACGAAACGTCACAACAGCCGAAAACAATTCGTCCAACGATGAGAAAAGCCATAATCGCTGTTACAAATCACACCTTTATTACCCATCATCGTGTGTTACACCTAAAAATTGGGCAAAAAAGCTCACACTCAAGTGACCCCGTGGAGAACTGATGTTCCCGAAAAAAGTGGAACTTGGTAATCCGAGAAGGGAGATATTTCAGGCCTGTTGAAGGGTAGCCGGTGATCCCGGGGCGTTGAAAATTTCGATTGAACGTGTCGGCGAGCGATGATCGATCACCTTCGGGTCATTGAAATTGATATATCATCGGGAATCCCGCTGACCAGTTCCTTTCTGACCCGGTTAAATATACTCCCGCAAAATAGTAACGACAAATTCACCCGGTAAAATCAAATTCACAATGGATGTCGAGTAGTGGGTCGTTGACAACGCTTCGAAGCGTCAATATATCTCCCTGGCGTATCGCATACACCTACCCAGCCTCTACTACCTCGTTGTTTCCCAAAGTCCCCGAGGCTCCAACAGCCTATCCAATCCTACAGCTATATTATATATCTATATATTACTATATATCCATATATATATATATATATTGGAGAACGGCGTGATGTAGTCGAGCCGAAAGCTCGCCTGACCGAGCGTATCAACGGAATATAGAGGGATATAGTTTGAGACAAAGCAAGCCTCGGAGACACACTGTACGAGCCCTTATCCACTGTCTCTCCATCATCACAATATTCTGGAACTTTCGGGTTCATCGATTTTACGGGGTTAACGACGCTGCCAACAGTGTCAAATCTCCCAGCCTCGACGGATCACAATTAGTGCTATACCCGGGCTCGTGATCATCACCGAACTAATACCAAAGTCAGCCCTTCGATGGCTACAGTCTGGCCCAGAAATGGCTATTCGGGACCATCGGATTCTATGGGGGGAACAATATGAACAATCCCGTTTCCACGGGAAAAATTAGTTTGTTTGTTTAAATTTTCATTTCGCTTGATTGGTCATCCTGGTCATCAATGATTATTCGGGACCATCGGATTCTATGGGGGTAAAAATATGAACAATCCCGTTTCCACGGGAAAAATTCGTTTGTTTGTTTAAATTTTCATTTCGCTTGATTGGTCATCCTGGTCATCAATGATTATTCGGGACCATCGGATTCTATGGGGGAAAAATATGAACAATCCCGTTTCCATGGGAAAAAATTCGTTTGTTTGTTTAAATTTTCATTTCGCTTGATTGGTCGTCCTGGTCATCAATGATTATTCGGGACCATCGGATTCTATGGGGGAAAACATGAATAACCCCGTTTCCACGGGGAAGATTCATTTGTTTGTTAACACTTTCATATCGCTTGATTGATATCCTGGTTTTTTTTTCTATTTTGTTCAAAAATTGAGCTTTGCTTATTGTATTATTCTCGCAATAACGAGCGAGAATAAGGCAGAATCTTCCCTCATTTGGATAGCCAACATCGCTGAACGTCGTTTAGTTTTCGCAGCAAAAAATAAGGGCACTGGCATTAAGGTTTTCAAAGTTAACGGGAATACGGCGATATCTGTGAGAAAATGTTGGAGACTCCGTGAAATCCGGGCGACTTTGGAGATCTCGTTGAGACGCGGTACCAAAGAAGAGGCACCACTTCCTCCAAGTTTCATGACAACTTCCGGATCGATAGCCCAAGTTTCATTCCGGTTTTTTTCGTCGTCGTCGTCGTCGGAACAAAACGCGTCCTCGACGTTGAAGCAAAAGTATGTGAAGCATCCGGGGCCAGGTAATATTTCGGAATGTGCGCAACGCGTGAAAAATGTCGGCGAAAAATCCGATACCGGAAGTGATGTTTTATACATCAAGCGAACCATAGAGGCCAAACTATTTCGGCTGACGAAAAACATGGAAACCCACGGGAAAAAAAAAAAAAAACAAAAACAAAATTCAATGCGACGAAGAATGTTGCTGAAAATTGTGGAAGATACGAAAATCTAACTGTCCCAAATTTTCTTCAACAACTTCCGGTAAAATGCGAATTAGCCGGTAAGCGTAACGCGAGGATTTACCTTCTGCATGATTGTTTTTAGGACGCGGTGAAAATGCATGTGTGTGTATGTGTGTGTGTGTGTGTGTGCTTGTTGTATTTTCACGAGAAAGAGACAATGATGTGCCATGCTGAAGGGAACATCGGGAACTGGGGCGAACAAGCTGAGCTTCGCCGATCGAATAACCAACGAGGGCAAAATGTCTGACTGTGGCAGGTCTATACTCTGCGGAGTCAATCACTGTGAAAGCCAGGAAAGAGAGGAGAGCGTCGAGAACGAAAATCACGGTCTCTTGATCATGCGTCGCTCATAACGCTCGTTGCTCTTGAGACCATGTGAAACATGTTTTCATCAGGTCTGTAAGCCCGTATAGTCGCTCTTTCATTTCCATGTTATTACGGTACTTAAAGGATTGCAAATACGTGAAAATTGTCTATAAATATTAATATATCACAAATTCTTGCGACCGCAAGTCCACACGTTGATAAATCCAACTTTTCATCATCAGCTTTGTAAAAAAGCTCGTATCGTCACTTTTCCATCTTGGTGTAATTAGCCAATTTAAAGAAGTGCAGATACGGTAACGTTGCCCATAAATATTAATATATCAGAAAATTCACCGCTGATTTGATCCTCGATCCAACTTTTCGCATCGCCCATCGTGTATTACAGTGAGAGAGTTACGCGTAACCGATAATGAAATTAATTGGTATATTGCGCACCAACAACTCTTCATCGTCAGTGAATATTCATCATTTTTGGAATGGGTTACCCGCGAGTAATACTGTGTCTTTCCCTTGAATTAATAAAAAATCGGTGTTTCAATTACGAGAAAGTATTCATTTCACTGGGTGCGATAAAAGTTATTATGCCACTCAGTGCGAGAAGTTCCTACTTCACGCATACTTCGGACTTCTCGCACTAGTGGCACAAAATTTGTATACAAAACTCATTCCATTGCACTTTTATCGCACTAGTGGCAAAAAAATTGCATACGAAACTCGTGCAATTGCACTTTTATCGCACTAGTGGCATAAAATTGTACACACAAAACTCGTGCAATTGCACTTTTATCGCACTAGTGGCATAAAATTGTACACACAAAACTCGTTCCATTGCACTTTTATCGCACTAGTGGCAAAAAAATTGCATACGAAACTCGTGCAATTGCACTTTTATCGCACTAGTGTCCTAAAATACCGTTACTCTCGTATTTTGTCATACCGAGCAAACAAAAGCTAACTAAAAAATTGCTGCGATACGCAATTGACCACCGAGACCCGAGTGAAGTGGCTGTTCATCTTTAACACCGCGGTACCCTCGCTACTTCCGGTCCCTGATGTCTGCCATTTGCAGCGATAGCCAATCGCACTTACGCCACTCTAATACACGGGGCTTGTTCATCGTGATGCATATTCGCGTTATATACGTACTAAACCGAACCGAACGGAAACTGGATATCGTATCACGCACGTAAGTTATCGATCTGTACCTCCCCCCCCCCCTCCGCCACCTCCTCACTCGCCCCTCCCTAATTACTCTGATTGACAAAGTTGAGCTTGGCAAACTGACGCGATAACGACGCCTCGTGAGTACAGAGAACCGCGGCTAACCGCAAGAACCATTTTTATCGATTGGACGAAAATCGGTAAAGCGATAACGATTTTCACGATTTTATTCGTTATTTCGAAAAATATGATTTAACAAAAATTAGTTAAATCACGGACGATCCCTCAAGAACATTAGCCTAATTTTCTTATATCCCAAAAGGCAAGAATATTTTCGAAAAAAAAAAAAAAAAAATTGAGTAATCAATTTTGATATGGGGTGAATTTTACGAGGGGCGTGGCATTACCCCTTGAAATGGTTTAGATTGCGTGTGCTTGTAAGCCCAAGTAATAATGCTACGAATGCCCGAGTACACGATGGTTAATGGCAACTTTTAATTAGATTAATTGCCAGATCACAGACGATATCCTACACAACTCTAATTATGAAAGTAACACCTCTTTAATCCCTTTGCTGGCAATCCTATACAGACACAGCCGAGCCACTACTGATAACCCCTTTCTCGTCCTTGCCCGCGATAATCGCACACCTTAATCCGATGTTTCCAACCGTGATTTAATGGCGTAATTGAAGAAGCGACGGGTTAATTAACCGACAGACGAGAACACAACGCTCCCTGACTCTCTCTCTCTCTCTCGTGAACATGACTGTGTAACAATACACATTTCAACTTTGTTCCAGCGTTTATATTAGATTCGAACCATAATCACCGTGCGAAAAATACCCCAACTTACCACCCCCTAGTACTTGTGTCAGCTCGATATTTATCGTGTCGTGAAAAAATTAATAATATTATCTGATGAGCCCAAAAATTTTCAGGTTTTATGGAATCGCAATTTTCAGATCCCAAGTACTCATATCAGCTCGGAAATTTGAAAAAAATAAAATAAAATAAAGCCGAAAAACAATAAATTTTCAGGTTTCAAGGTATCGATAACTGGCATTGCAATTTTCAGGTCCCCAGTACTTATATCAGCTCGAAATTGGAAAAAAAAAAAAGCCCGAAAACAATACATTTTCAGGTTTCATGGTATCGATAACTGGAATTGCAATTTTCAGGTCCCAAGTACTTATATCAGCTCGAAATTGGAAAAAAAAAGCCCGAAAACAATACATTTTCAGGTTTCATGGTATCGATAACTGGAATTGCAATTTTCAGGTCCCAAGTACTTATATCAGCTCGAAATTTTTCGTGTTGCAAAAAAAAAAAAATTATCTGATGAGAATATCGAATGAAAATTGGCAAATATAAACAAATGTTGTCCTAGACTTAAATTCCTCAATTAATGGGACCAAGGTGACCAAAAAAGTAATTGCAAAAAATGTTGGATTCAGTGTGAAAACGAAGTAAAATTTTGGGGATTTTTGAAATTCGACCCTTGGAATCGTCGACTCAATTGGTCACACGAAAAATAACAGACAACGGCAAACAGCCGTTAATTTAAGTGCAATTTTTGTCATAGCATTTGGAAAGGCAGCGGTGAGCGTCAAAGGAATTATGGGTTTAGCAGAGCACGGGTCGTTAGGCTCTCTCCGCAACTGCTACCGTCTACTCCCATCCTCGCGGAACAAGTTATTACTATTTACCGTCGCGCGGAGAGCTCCAACCTGTTATTAGTTCTGCGAACGGTAAAGAAGCACCAGCGGCGACGATTCTTTCCTCCCCGCTGACCAAGTGTCATTCTTCGTGGATTCCGACGCTCTATATTTAGAAGCTTAAGACAGTTCCGTCGAAAACGACGACGACGACCTTTTCACTGCGGTGCTAGATTTTTCAAAATATTTTCCAGCTTCGCCACTCAATTTCGCGCACAAAAAAAAGTCCTTTTCAACGTCTAAATTAATGTAAAAAGTGGATTTTCACAAATTAAGTTGGATGGAATTCAAGGCCGCGTTCGAACCCAAAAATAAACCTACTTAAACATCACTTGGGAAATTTTATGATAAGCTCTGTCTGAGCTCAGCTTTTGAAGCTTTTGGCGAAAGCACAAAAACGCTACTTTTCGGCCCACTCGACAAATATTTTAATTGTTATTTACTGTAAAATTGTATTTGTTGTTACATGATATAGATCATTTTGAAAAAAAATAAAGAAAAAATCAAGCTTTTTGTGGTTTATTCACAAGTGAAAAATGAAGATTTTTCAAAATATTTTCTAGCTTCGCCATTCAATTTCGCGCACAAAAAAAAATCCTTTTCAATGACTAAATTAATGTAAAAAGTGGATTTTCACAAATTAAGTTGGATGGAATTCAAGGCCGCGTTCGAACCCAAAAATAAACCTACTTAAGCATCACTTGGGAAATATTATGAAAAGCTCTGTCTGAGCTTGGCTTTTGAAGTTTTTGACGAAAGCACAAAAACGCTGCTTTTCGGCCCACTCGACAAATATTTTAATTGTTATTTACTGTAAGATTTTATTTATTGTAACATGATATAGATCATTTTGAAAAAAATGAAAAAATCAAGCTTTTTGTGGTTTATTCACAAGTGAAAAATGAAGATTTTTCAAAATATTTTCCAGCCTCGACCATTCGATTTCGCGCACAAAAAAAATCCTTTTCGACGACTAAATTAATGTACAAAGTGGATTTTGACAAATGAAGTTGAATGGAATTCAAGGCCACGTTCGAACCCAAAAATAAACCTACTTAAGCATCACTTGGGAAATATTATGAAAAGCTCTGTCTGAGCTTGGCTTTTGAAGCTTTTGACGAAAGCACAAAAACGCTGCTTTTCGGCCCACTTGACAAATATTTCAATAGTTATTTACTGTAAGATTTTATTTTTCAACGACTAAATTAATGTCAAAAGTGGATTTTCACAAATGAAGTTGGATGGAATTCAAGGCCACGTTCGAACCTAAAAATAAACCTACTTAAGCATCACTTGGGAAATTTTATGAAAAGCTCTGTCTGTTCGTTAGGTTTTGAAGCTTTTGACGAAAGCACAAAAACGCTACTTTTCGGCCCTTTTGACAAATATTTAAATAGTTTTTTTTATTATAAGATTTTATTTATTGTTACATGATACATGATATATTGATCAAAATTGAAAAATGAAAAAGATTTTAGTCACGAGGCTGAATAGCGAATTATACAAAATGGCGTGCGAAAGATGTTTTATTACTTGTAATCAACAGCTGACGTTGTTGTAAAGTACACTTGGTAGTTACGAACGCAAGAGAGTTAAGAATTCTACTTTCGCTTATGTCGAGCTGAGATCTCGTCACGGTTATTATACTGTACAACGAGTTTCCGCACTCCCAGTTAATATTTTTACGACGTAAATAGTATACGGCTGCATTGAACATTCTTTTGCCGCATTATTCAAATAATCCGGGTTATAATCAAAGCATCTTCGACTCTCGCTATTTAAGGTGCGATATTAGGTTCGGGACAGGTTCAATTATAGGAAAGAGTGTCAAGTATATCAGGTCACTATTAATTATCAGGAGCTATTAATTATTAATTCAGTAGATAAGTGAATTAGGACGAGAATTTCATAAACACGATTTAATATTTAATATTTATTATAACAGTATGAATTTTATTAGAAATTAGAAATTAGCAAGTTTAAAAATTCGGTAGAATTTACAGAAAAACCTTATCACCAAATTAGAAAGTGAAAAAAAAAAAAAAAAAAAAATTCTGCAAAATTTAGATAAAAATTTTACCACCAAATTAGCAAGTCGAAAAATTCTGCAACATTTAAATAAAAATATTACCACAAAATTACCAAGACGAAAAATTCTGCAAAATTTAAATAAATATTTTACCACCAAACTACCAAGTCAAAAAATTCTGTAGAATAAAAAAAATAATTAAAAACGTGTATTTTCGAGAATTAAAAAAAAAAAAAAAAAAGAAAATAGACCGATCGAAATTGTCGGTGATATCGAAAAGCCACGAGGGACCGCTCGCCGTGGCGAGTAAAAATAACACGCCGGTATATATAGATACATGAGAAAGGAAGAAGAATTTAACAGAAACAGCAATATATCCGCGGCGCGTCCATCTGATTGTGAAATATAAGCGCGCAGTTCGCGGAGGTCGGAAACCGGCGAATTTTGAGCCATGTAAAAGTTTGGAGAACGCGGTGATAAATTCGAGGTTAGATGGCAGCACGAGTGAGTAGGAAGGGGAGGGGAGTGAGTGTAGATATATAAACTTTGCTTGTACTGCGTAACTTCGAAAATCCCCATAAACCAACCGAAGCTGTTCGTTACCGACAATCCACATTATTATATACAGGTCTTGAAACTCCAATGAATTTTTTTTATCTCAAGAAATCTTCACCAGATGGCGCTGTAATCGCTCAATACCGATAAGTTCACAGGAAACACCATAACCCCTAAATAACTGCACAAAAAAAAAACAAAAAATCATATTTCCAAACCTTGGATTGAACGATCTGCGATCAACTTATCTTTCACCAGATTCCAATCAATTTAGGCACTTAATTCGCCATATTTCCATTGATTAATGTAATTGCTGTGCGGAGCGCCCCCCGTGGCGATGAAGCGAAGCTGCTATTGGTTCCCGTCCCAAAAGGTCCAAGACCAGAAATGATTGAATTTATTGATTGGATAAAAGGTGAAATGTGAGGTGAGAAAACGAAGTTAACATTCGTTACACGGGCGTTCGTTTGCCAGTGAAATTGAAGCGCCAGTTCGGAGATCGAAGCCCGCGATCGCGAGTCAAAGTTTTCGTCGTGTAGGGCGATAAATTTGCGGGTAGGTGGCGGCAGCATCGGTTCGAGCCAGTATGAAAGGCGGACGAACGGTGAGATACGAGGAAAGGGAACAAGGGAAACAATGTCGGAGTTTTGCTATGGGACACGGGTCATGAATCCGATACAACGGGGGAAAACTATGTTGGAAAACGGCGCGGCGGTTCGTCATTTCATTCCTGTGGATAAAAAGCGTCAAGCTCGCTCGGCTGTGCGCCTTAACCCGAAGAACTACCGACAGTTTCCCCAAGGAGAGTCTCCACAATGTCGCTATATATTTTTCACCACCACTTATCTATAACTGCCGAGTTTCGCTTCGATAACCAGAGCAGATCTTTTAAGATTCACGAACCGTAAACGATATATATATATATATATATATATATAGATGCAGTGACATAAGGCGCCGAGAAAAAGTTTAGGAAAGCAATGAATTTCTGAATTCTGAGTTATAAAAAAATTGTTTAAATCAATGCCTTTTCCGTTTTTTAATTGGGCAGATTTTTGATATTTTTTTTTTAATAATTAATAAAGGACAAAAGTTGCAATAGAAAAAAATTGATAATTTTTGTATGACTTTATTCACGTTCGCGCATTTTTAATCTATCAAAGTGGCCGGGCTTAACATTGCTTCGCGAAGATTAAAGGTGTGTGTTTTTTTTTTTACGAACAAGTAAAAAGCTCCTCGCCTCACGTGAACGTAAATATAATCTCTATAGCGGCGCTAGAGGCCGCGCCGCTAAGGTAATCATAATAACTCGGCGTAAAGGAACTCGCCCGATGCCGCCCCTTAATTAATTGTCTTGCGATTATAATACACGTGAATGTACTTTAGTGGCATATGGAGAAATTACACGGAAGTTTCGATGGAACTCATCGCGACGCACTGCCGCAATACTTTGGTTATGCTAAACACGGTTATACCCGTTACCGGATCTACACAAGCAACTCTACACACGTGATTGTGTAGACTGTTTTTCCTGTAAAATATTTTTTGTGAACGATGTTGCTTGTGTAGAATATTTTGCTTGCGTAAAAGATTACTTGTGTAGAACATTATTTGTGTAGAAAATTGCCTGCGTAGAACCTTATTTGTGTACAATATTACCTGTGTAAAATATTTTGCTTGTATGAAAGATTGCTTGTGTAGAATATTATTTGTGTATAATATTTGCTTGCGTAAAAGATTGCCTGTGTAGAACATTGTTTGTGTATAATATTGTCCGTGTAGAATATTTTGCTTGTATAAAATATTTTTTGTGTATAATATTGTCTGTGTAGAATATTTTACTTGTATAAAATATTGCTTGTGTAGAACCTTGTTTGTGTATAATATTGGCCGTGTAGGATATTTTGCTTTTATAAAATATTGCTTGTGTAGAACCTTGTTTGTGTATAATATTGTCCGTGTAGAATATTTCCCTTGTATAAAAGATTCCTTGGGTAGAATATTTCTTGTGTAAAATATTGCTTGTGTAGAATATTGTTTCTATAGAACATTACTTGTGTAGAATATTGATTGTAATAGAACATAACTTGTGTAGAATATTGCCATTGTGAATTTTGCTCGTGACAGTTTTACGGTCGAGAGTTCATCTCTGTGTGGACTCGGTGGTTTAAAGCCGGCGATGTCGAGAATCGGGTTCTGGAGAAACGAAGTATCGCCACCACTGCTACTACCGCTCAAAGCTGTTGTAACCGTTAATCTTGAGACGGTACAAGGTTTCTTCCGCTTTTCCACGATTATTCAAGTCTACGTACATACGTACATATGTGGAGACTTGAATACCGCCTTGAAGACTGTCGTGCGGACCGACGATACAAGCGCAATCTTTATGTTCGAAATCCTTTCCTCATTTTTTTTTTTTTTTATCGTTGACACGTGTCGACCGCCCGTGAAGTTTATAACGCTTTTCGTTCACGACTTTGTTCCTACTTAAAAAAGAAAAATCGATTCCACATAACCGATTTCTTTTTCCCCCAATCTTCGCATCATTTTTTTCGACCTTTTTATTCCGAAATCAGCGATCGGATTTCTTACCGATTTTCACGGATTTTCTTCAATTCCCCTAAACGATTTTCAAAAAATCGGCCGATTTTTTTCTACCGATCTTACATCCGAACTTCGACCGTTTTTTCTCCAATTCTCCGCTCAAATTCCTTACCGATTTTCGCGATTCTCTCAAATTCTCCCAAACGATTCTCAACAAAAACCGACCGATTTTTTTTCCACCGATCTTCCATCCGAACTTCGACCTTTTATTTCAAATTCTCCACTCAAATTCCTTACCGATTTTTGGCGATTTACTTCGATACATCGAAATTACCGATCGATTCTCAAAAACCTGGTCACCCGATCCACCCCAACCCTCCAACAACCGATTCCCAAAAAAAAATTTTTTTTTCAAACAAAAAAAATCGGTTTCCCCATTACCGATCCCCCCTCCCCCAAATCTCATAAATCCCATCCTCGGTTAACGATAACGAGAGGCACCAAGGCCAAGGTAAGCCGATCGCGCGCGAGACTTGACATGCGTGGCATGGTCATTGACGCATCAGGTGTCAGTCACCTCTCTCTCTCTCTCTCACTCTCTCTCGTCTCTCCCCTGCGCTCGCATCGTGCATCAGATCGAAGATACCGAAGAGTACCGGCATTTCCACTATTTCCAAAGCCTAAGTGCGTGAGAATGCGCACGTGCATGACCTCTTTCGCACATTATTAAATTGCTCGCGTGACGTAAACGCCAATGAGCCTATAATTGAGTGACTTTATTCGCCCTAACTTCTCCTCGACTTAAATTTGCGCCTTTTCATCCTTTTAAACACACACACACACACGCACATATTAATAATTTTTTTCTAACTTAAGTAAAGAATCTTAACCCTTATATACCTAAAAATAAATAAAGTAAATTATTAATAATGTAAAAAAAAAAAATTTTTTTACTCACCCAAATACGAGATGTTGTTTGAAAAACAAACAAACAAACAGCGTCGCCGTTCGCTCGGCTCGAAATGCACTCCGCGAATGAGCCACTAACACCAACTGCAGAAAAAAACTTTTCCTTCACACAGGCCAATGAAAACAATGTATACAGGCTTGACACGTTGAGAAAATATATATTTGGAAGCACTTTTATAACGAGCACCGCGTGAGATTATAAAACGCGAAAGGGAACGGTTTAGTCGCACGGGCAACGAGACTAGCGCGTATTTAGCACCGATATGCAATGCAATGCAATGCAATGCAACGCAGCTGCAGCAGCACAGGTGCACCGCGCTCTCCGTTGTTACTACCAGTCCGGTTGGCGGATCAGCTGCTACTGTCTCACTGGCAGCATCACGGGCGATGGGTGACGGTGTGACGCCGCGGTTGCGCGCTCTCGCGGACGCTCCGCGAACCGCACCGATTGGCAGAAGCCGCGGAGAGGGGGTAACGAGAGCTTGGGCATTGGGTTCGGAGAATTGACACGGCGCTGGGAGCGCATTTTGGGGGTGGGCGAGGGTGGCAATATAACCTATAAATTTGCGGAGTGTGGTTTTTTAAATTATTTTTTATGTGGATTTGAAGAGATGTTTTTGCGTTGGGGAATTGATGGGATGTTTTTTGAAATTTGTCGGATGTTTTTGGTTTTGTGGAATCAACGCGGCGCTGTGATCGAATTTTGAGGTGAATTACCTAAAAATATTTGGTGGGATGTTTTTAATTTCGAAAATTGTCACGGCGCTGTGATCGAAATTTCAGTTGCGTTACGGTGAAAATATATGCAGTTCGGATTAACAATAACAATAAAAAGCTTCTAGCGAGTGGCGCTGGTGTTCTTAAAGCGCGAAGACAATTGCACCGCAGCGGGTTGGGGGGGGGGGGGGGGTCGAATCGGTTTTCGATAGTTAATGCCATCACCGCTCGAATCGCTGCATGCGCTTTTCTTAGCGCGGGAAAATTCAAATCCCTACAAACGACATAATCTCATTTCTCTTCCATAAAACCAATAAAAAGTAATGCAAAATAGATCCTCGCATATTGATTCATGATATTAAACCCTCAAAAATTCAATCTTTATCACGAAACATCCTTATCAATTTTACTTTTCTCGTGGACCAAGAAAATCTCCAAATAACGAAAATCAAAAGCGGCGAAGAGCGACGTCAGCGGCAGAATTTCGAACCACAAAATATCCGAGCACCTAAAATTCCCCTCAGCTGTTGAGAATTACGCACGTGAGTCACGTCAAAATTCGTGGTACATAACAATTCCAAAATCATTTGTTTAACTTTTTTTTTTTTAAATTAATAATAATCATGAAAGCTCATGTACCGAAAAGCGTTACTTTTCCGCCTCGATCGTAATAAAATTTTTGGAAATTCATCCAATTTTTCAGGTTATGCATTTTTTTGTTTGTTATTTTTTCAATTAAAAATATAAAATTCCCTTAATTATTATGAGCGAAAAGCCCGGAATAATTTGCTTTGCTCATTGCGATAGTCGGAAAATTTATTGCAAAAAAATCCCTGAAGTTTGCCCTATTTGCGAATCGCATATATCGAAGTACTTTCAAGAGCCCTTCCGATTGGCTTATCCCTGCCACGATGCCAGCCAATATCCCTGCAGTGTTGCCATTAAACCTGCGCGGGGAAATTTCCTAGAGAATTTTCGTCCCGCGGACGATTTGCATATAGCTATAGTCAATTCAAAAGGGCACATTTACGAATTCGATAATTGCGGACTGATAATCAATAATTGGGCAGCCTGGAAAGATTGTCTGAGCTTCGATGTCATTCCGGAATCGTGGCGATGTCATTGGGATGCTGTATTGGCAGATTTATCTAAAAGTCCCAAATGGAAGGCCAATAATTATAACAGCGCGTCTATGAATTGCTTTAATTTTGTCGTCGATTTTTTTCGTGCCCTTAAATATCCAAAATTGGAATTTTGCGATAAGGAAAATTTCTGCCGATTTTTCGTACTCCCGAAAATTCAGGAAACTCTGAAATTTATTTCGTTGTACAGAAATCTTGAAAATAAGGAATATTATATTTCTTAAGATTATAATTAACTTTTTTTTTTTGTAAAATTTTGAGTATTAAATATTTTTCAAATTAGCGAAATATCAAAATTCAGGAAAATTGTATTTATTGAGCCAATATATATTTTTTTTCAAAATTTTGAGCATTAAATATTTTTGAAATTAGCGAAATATCAAAATTAAGGAAAATCGTCTTCATTTAGCCAATAATTTTTTTAGATGAATTTATTTTCCCAAAGGATAATAATTCTTTTTTAAATTCCATCTGCTCATAGTTTTTTTGAAAATTTTCATCCACCCGTAGTATTTTTGAAAAATCGGTATTGTTTTCAAGGATAGTTAGAGAAAAATCTAAGCATTTATTTTGTGATCGGTAAATAGTGGGGAAAAATGGCGCTGCGAAGAATGAAAAAGTGGTTGTTGAATTGTGAAACGAGAGGCGTTTATTATTACCGATCGATTAAAACTGTCGCCGAGGAAATCGGCGGAAGTAAAGATAAATTCGACGTGATCGTTATCGGCGGTGGACACGCGGGTACCGAAGCTTGCGCGGCCGCCGCGCGAATGGGAGCGAAAACCTTATTGGTAACGCACAAGAAGAGCACGATCGGTATGATAAATGAATAAATATATTATTTAAAAAATATGAGACAAGTGGATAAATAGCAGAAATTTTGGTTTTAGGTGAAATGTCGTGCAATCCATCGTTCGGAGGAATCGGTAAAGGGCATTTAATGCGAGAGGTCGACGCTCTCGACGGACTTTGTTGCCGGATTGCCGATAAATCGGGAGTCCACTACAAAATTATAAATCGACGAAAAGGTCCGGCTGCTTGGGGTCTTCGTGCGCAAATCGATAGGAAATTATATAAAAAGCATATTCAAGGGGAATTGTTCGATATGAAAAATCTACGCATCCACGAATCGCCGGTCGAGGATCTTATACTCGACGATAAAATGCAAAAATGCTGTGGGGTCATTACCAGTAAGTCACATTATTTATAAAATGCTAATTCAATAAATTAATCATATAACAATCGTACGATAAATTTAGAAATTTTCTAAATACGAAATTCAGGACACAAAGCAATTTTATAATTGCCATAAAAAAAATAGAAAGCCTAAAAATTTCATTCGATTTAGGCAGCGAAATAATTGCAACAATTAAATAAAAAATTTAAGCGCATTTTCATAAATTAATTTTAAAAAATGTTAGAATCTTGTGATTCCAGCACGGAAAAAAATCAGAGAACTTATTCCGGATCCTTTTTTTAATAACTTCCTTGCATTAAAAATGATAAATTGATTTTTTTTTTGTTATTAGAGGACGGCACGAAAATATTCAGCGAAACGGTGGTCATCACAACAGGAACCTTTTTGAAGGGCCAGATTAATATAGGACTGGAAAAACGTCCAGCAGGAAGAATGGACGACGAGCCGAGCATAGGATTAGCGAATACGCTCGAAAGTTTGGGTTTTAGGATGGCGAGACTTAAAACTGGTAAGTCAATTACGAATTAAAAAAAATATTACATCCGCAGTGATTAAAAAAATCGAATTTTTTTTACAAAAAACAATAATTCAATAATCTAATGATTTAATAATTTAATAGTTTAATAATTCAATGACTTAATAATTTAATAGTTTAATAATTGAATGGCTTAATAATTTAATAATTTAATAATTATCAAAGGAACTCCACCTCGCATTGAAAAATCTACGATAGATTTTTCGCGTTGCGAATTACATTTGCCGGACGAAAAACCCGAGCCCTTTTCGTTCGTGAACGAAAGAGTTTGGATAGAACCGAGCGAGCAATTGCCCTGCCATTTAACGCACACGAACGAAGCCGTTGCGAAAATAATTCGCGACAACATGCACCGAAATTTGCACGTCGCCGAGGAAATCACAGGACCGAGATATTGTCCGAGCATCGAGAGCAAAATATTGCGATTTAACATAGCGGAACATCAGGTTTGGCTCGAGCCTGAAGGTCTGGACTCCGAATTAATATATCCCGCAGGATTATCGTGCACTTTGCCAGCGGAAAATCAAGTTGAACTTGTGAGAAGTATAAAAGGCTTGGAAAAGGCTGAAATCGGTAAATCCCTCAAAAACTCCACGATAAATTTATCGATTCAAAGTAAATGTACAATTTTTCAAGCAACTTCAAATTATACTTCAATATCATTTATTAAAATTTCAATTTCAAACCAAATTCTCAATTCTGTGAAATATTAGAGAATTTTTTTTACATACTAGAAAAAAAGGATCAAAGAACGAATAAGAATTCCTGGACAACGATAAAATTTTATTGATATTACCATTGCTTTTTGATAGATATTTAATAAAAATTAACTAGCCTTTCTAATTGAAGTTACGATAAATTTTTCGTTTGAAATTATACATTTTTCAGCTGCTAATTATTGAAAAAAAAAAATAAAAAAATAATTACAAATGCTACACTTTTTAGCTCGTCCGGGTTACGGCGTCGAGTATGATTTCATAGATCCTCGGGAATTGACGCACCAATTGGAGACGCGTAAAATAGTCGGGCTGTTTCTGGCCGGGCAAATAAATGGCACGACTGGTTACGAAGAGGCAGCGGCCCAAGGAATTATAGCAGGAGTTAACGCGGCAGCGAAGGTAAAAAAAATGATAACTCCTCTTCTCGTATTTCTGCAGCGATTAACAATAAAAAATAAAAACGAAAAAATCAAGCGAAATTATCCGCTAAGAATTCTTGTAAAAAAAAAAACACCCATGATTAGTAATCATTGACACAAAGGCAAACTAAAGTGACAAAAAAATCGTAAATAATCGTACAATTTTTCAAAAAATTATCGTCTCAAAATTCTAAACATTTTTCACCGGCAATATGCAATAAAATCGATGTAAATGTTAAGTAACTAATTATTTTAATAAATTTTTTTAACTTAAAAAGAAAAGAAAAATTCACATGAATGATAAAAAAGATAATAATTCATTGTCTGTCAGGCGCATTAAAAATTGCCCTTAAATTGAGAATACCTTGATGATTTTTTTCTTTTAATTTGCCATTAACAATTTAATTACCGCAAAAGGTGTTAAAAAAGCCGCCACTGGTGATCGGCCGAACCGAAGGCTACATCGGCGTGCTTATCGACGACCTGACGTCCCGAGGAACCTCCGAGCCCTACAGAATGTTCACCAGTCGCGCGGAATTTCGATTGAGTCTGCGTCCGGACAACGCGGATCTTCGGCTGACGAAAAAAGGCCATAAAACCGGATGCGTATCGGAGGAGAGAATGTCGATAACGAAAAGCATGGAATCCAAATTACGCGAGGGTTTGGAGCTGTTGAAGTCCGTGGAGAAATCGCCGAAAGAATGGCGAAGAATATTGCGCCTTAAGAAAACTAAGAATCCGGCGATAAAAAGCGCCTACGATTTGCTAAAGCTCACGAACGACGATTTAATCACCTTCGAGGATGTCGCGCAAGCTTTGCCCGACGTTTTTCACCACCTTCGAGGAGATCCTAAGCTCGCCACTCGCTTGAAGGTCCGTTTTTATTCTGCGAAATTTAAAAAAATCACTTTTTTCCATTTTCGATAATTTATCCATTTATTTCCATTTTTTTTCGACGATTAATCCTATAAATTCGATTAAGGAATAAATGGAAATAAATGGATAAATTATCGAGAATAAAAAATGTAACGTTTTTGATCATTCTCGATCATTTTTCCATTTATTTCCATTTTTTTTTTTCGACGATTAATCCTGCAAATCCGATTAAGGAACAAATGGAAATAAATGGATAAATTATGGAGAATGACAAAAAGTAACGTTTTTGTTAATTCTCGATCATTTTTCCATTTTTTTTTTTCGACGATTAATCCTGCAGATTGAATGCATATACGCGCACCCGATTAAGGAACAAATAAACGAAATGGAGGAAGTGAGACGCCACGAGAAAATGATTATACCCAATGACATCGATTACAATTCGTGAGTTTACATTTACAGCCAAAAAAAAATTATCATCGAACGCCGATCGATGAAATACTTAATTATGTTTATCTTCAGGCTCAACTTGTCGTCCGAAGACACCGAGAAATTAATTTCGTCTCAACCATCGACGGTAATATTTCCGAATTTTGGAATTTTTGAATTTCCGCCAATTCATCGAATTAAAATTGACTAAAACGATTATTTTCGGCTTTTTTAGATAGCAGCGGCAGAAAGAATTTCCGGCGTTACTCCAGTCGCAGTTTTGAGGCTCGTTAATTTTATTAAAAGCGCGGAAAGATAATTATAATGAAACAGTGAATAATTCCCTTGTAATAAGAGACTAAAATACATTATCAATTTATTTAATGAGTTTACTCATTAATATTTTGAATTTTTGTATTTCCTCCAAATCATCGAATTAAAACGCGTCAATTAAATCAAAAGTATAGGCAAAAAAATAATTCCAACGAAACAGCGAATAATTCACTCGTAATGCGAGTCTAAAATTCATTACCATTTTATTTACCGTGTACATAATGACCCGATTTTTCGGCCATTCCTTCAAAACAATTTCGTCGATGAAAAATCCAGTTGATAGGACGACTTGGCATTTTTTTTCTTCTTAACCGTGGGCTCGTTGCTGCTCGACGATCCGCTTTCGAGTCTGCGAGAAAAGTGAGTGAAAAAAAAAATCGGAAAAAGCTCTTAAAGTACACAAAATAATTTGATTATTAATTCGCTCACTTTTCGGCGTCTTTGGACATTTTTAGGTATTTTCCTGGACCGGATCTGAAGACTTTATACACGTTTCCGGTTTCCCGTTTTCCCGTGGAATTGCTTCTCTTCGCCTCCTCAGCAGCTCTCTCGATTTCCGCCGCCCTTTCCGCCGCCAATTGGTCGTCCGCTTCCTGATAAGGGTCCACGAAAACTTGCGCCCTTTGCAGAATTATATCTTCGATCGGTCTGTCCTTGTTATCGACCTCGATCTTCTCGATCGCGTTCAGGGTCTCCAGACCGCCGACTATTTTACCGAAAACCGTGTGTTTTCGATCGAGATGACGACAGGAGCGAAAAGTTATGAAGCTGAAAGTGCGAAGAAGAAGAAGAAGCGATTTATCGAAGGTGATCGAGATTACGACACGAATAAAATGTAATTAAGTTAAAAGAGCGAAAAAGAAGTTGATTATCGAAAAACAATCGTGATTACGACACGAGCGAAAAGTAATTAAGTTAAAAGGGCAAAGAAGAAGCAAATCGTCGAAAGAAAATCGGGATTTATTTTTCCCAGGGAAAAAAGTACGACTTTTCATCACGTACAATTGGGATCCGTTTGTGTCCGTGCCCGAATTCGCCATTGACAAAATTCCACGACCTTGGTGAACCAAATTTGGCTTAAATTCGTCTTCGAATGGCGAACCCCAAATGGACGAGCCTCCGTTGCCGGTATTTGTCGGATCGCCGCCTTGAATCTGTCGATATAATTGATTTCATCATAGAGTGGAAAAATTTTAGCGTTTCCGAAATTTCGGTACGTAATGATTTCGTTAATTTTCGTAACTCGAAAGAAAAAAATGTTAATTACAGAAAAAATTTATTCATACGTTAGAAATAATGTGTTATCAATTTTTCTTTTTTTTACGCTTACCATAAAATTGCGTATCGATCTGTGAAATTTCGTGCCGTCGTAATAACCATTTTGACAATGTTTCATAAAATTTTCACAAGTTTTAGGCACAATGTCGCAGTGAAGCTCGAGATTAAGGGCACCAAAGTTGGTCAAAAATCTGACGTATCCTGAAATAAATTGCAATAGCAGCAATTATAATTGGATTGAGTGAAGCGCTGTAAAATTAATTCACGAATTTATACCTTTTTTCTTCACTCGCTCGTAACGCACGGAATCTTCGGCGACGACTGCGGCTTCGTGTATAGTTTCTCTCGGCATTACCGTCGACGTAAAACCGGCGGCGACCGCTCCCGTCGAATAATGTGCCTGAAAGATTTTTTTTTTCAATTTATAAAACGATTTTTCCGAAATCGTTGCAAAAATATGAATATTTTCCTCGATTTTGCTTAAATTTGCACAATTAATTTTTAAATAATATTTTTCCTGTAGGGCATTTAAAAAAAAGTATATTCTCATTGTTTAATGATAAAATTAATTGAACAAAAATATAAGATTAAATTTTTTTTAAAATGAACAAATAACGTACTGCATTAAATTTGTCTGCTTTTTCCTTTGGCGCGGTTTCCGTAGATTCAAGTGGCTTAAGTTCTGATCTCTTAAGCTCCGCCAATATTTCTTGAGTCTCCATCGACACAGTTTTGAGTTTGGCGTTGGGATCGCTGCGTTCTCTGACCGTCTCTGAAAAAAGAATTTTGCATTGCGACGAATCGATGACGCTGAAGTTTGTATAATTATTTTAAAAATTGAATCGCACCTTCATCCTCGACTCTCAAGTTATTTTTGATATGGTGAAAAGTGGAGAGATTAAATTTGGTGGGATTGTTGGGATCCTGGATCGTAATTAGATCCTTCCTGACGAAAGGCTCGTCATTGACGAGATCCTTCCAGTTTCTCGTCTTAATATTCAATTGTTCTATCGCCTGCAAAAATATATATCGGCAATTAAGTGAATCCCGATCTAAATCTCCCAAAAATTGAAGCTGCCTTTTAACAGGAAAACTGGCGAATTAAGGTAGAAAAAACGGCCAATAATTAGCGGAACGCTCAAAATGCAAAGAAAAATTGCTTTTTTTGAATCGTCGCACAAAAAATTCTCACCTCCCAGGAAAAAACGTTGCCCGTTGTTCTGACAGCGACGATGTGCGAGTGTTTTGTGAAGGTTTTAAAAAGCACCGGGCAATGGTACTGTCCGTCGGAATTTTTGTGAAAATTCAGTTTTATCAACGCTTTAGTATCGTAAGGTTTGCCGGTTATCGGATTGTGCTTAAAGTGCTTGACGTAATTGAGTATCGCCTCAAGTTCGAAGACGTTGCCCTGTAAATCGCAGTACGGATGCTCGAACGGCACCAAACTGAGACAACAATGGTCGTAAGGCAACCGTCGGAAAGTTGTGTCTTCGCTGTCCTCGAGAGTTCCTGATTTTTTTCCACCGTACAGAGTCGTCCACTCTGTGTACGTCAAGTACCTTAAGAGATTAAAATTTATTAAGGTAAATATTTTCTCGCTGAAAAAAAAAAATTATTTTTGTAAATAACTCACATTTTATCTTTCTGATGCTGGCGTTTTCCCATTTTCGCTCTGTTTTATCGCTATTTTCTCGAAAATATTAAGGGTCCAGTGGTTTGTTTAACCTCCCTGACGTTTCCTCAATTTTTGGGACAAACGCGCAATCAATTTTTGCCCCACTCTCGCAATTTTCGAGCGTGTAAACAGCACGGCATTCTATTCGGGGTAGAAATTTCGGTAGTGGGGGAATCCCCACTCATTGACGATTAAACGAGTAGTTCGAAGATTGGCCGCTAGGGGCGCAGGTCGAAGAGAATCACGGGTTTTTATTTCTCGACGACATGAATTTCGCTAAAGTTCAATTTTCCTAATATTTATTCGACGCGAGAATGCGAAGTATGAAATTGATAATTGCTTAATTATTATTGTTAACTCTTTGCAAAGATTGTGCCTCTTCGTCGTCTGCGGGAATTTGAATTTCCCGCGTCTCCAAATGCGCAAACGAACCAACGAAAAACAGCTTCGGATGGGGGAACCCCCCACCACTGTACAATCGCACGCGTTTCCCGAGCCGAACGGAAAATCGTGTATTATAAATGTATTTATGTTTATTTAATAGCGACATTAAGTAAGTACCTTGCATTAATAAATCACTGTATATTTCAGAGACGCAAAATTATTATTTTTTTTCGATCATGTATGTAAAATTTATTTTAAAGTAGTCATATAAAATTAATTTAATTAGGATTAGGTTTCGAGGTTAAATATCGACGAAAAAAAAAGTTATTCATGTTGTATATATATATATAAGTTGCAACGAGTTATATCAAATTAATTTATAGACAATTCGCACAAGTGCATTTATGCGAAGCTTTAGTTAAAAAAAAAAAAAGTAATAGCAATTTTCATATTTATTTTTGACCACTGCGCGATCCAGAAAAATTTATTTCTGTTTTTTCTATCTTATCCTGTGATAATTTTGTGTGTGTTTAAAAAAAAAAAGTTATTTGTCGTTAATCTGGAAAATTCATAATCATAATTTTGCATATTTCAGATTGTAATATTAAAAAGCCTCGCGCGATAGACCGGCTTTAATATTTATCAAAGATTGATGGCTTTTCCGCAACCAAATTCAAGAGGTAAGTATTTCATGGGAATCGAAACGAAAAAAGATAAATTACATTTTAACGAATTAATTAAACGAATTTTTCTTGCACAAAAAATATTCGAAAATCGTTGGATCTCAGAAACCTTAAATGAAAAATACTAAATGCCAACGCTTAAGAAGATCTTTAAACCTTTCTTTCAACACAAACATATTTTTTTTTTTTTTTTTTATCGCAGAGGCTCAAAATCGCAAAATCCTCGAAGAACTGCAGCTGAAGAAGCAGATGCTCCTGAAGCAAGGGGTCGCGCCTTCTTTGGGAACTCCGCTGGCCGCTCCGCCCGCGACATCAGCCTCGAGTTTGCCGGCGAGTCCGACGACGGACGGCGTAGCGTTGAGCGCGTCCCAAAGAGCAGCGCTTCACAATGCGCATGCAGCATCCGCCGGATACTTCGTAACGCAAGATTCGTCCTTTGGAAATTTGATATTACCGGTTTTGCCGCGATTCGACGGTAAATGAATTGATCATTCCGCTCGCTCGAAAAAAAAAAAAAAAAAGCTGAAAGAAAAAATAAAATGGCCAGCGTGCGAATGCGAGAATTGGAGCAATATCTTCAGCAATTGGAGGGCTTCGAAAAACCCAAGATTCTCCTTGAACAATATCCAACGAGCGCTCACATTGCCTCGCATCTCTTGTTCACCGCTCAGTCGCAATACGAGGACATAGAAAATTGCGCGGTCGCCGATTTGGGAGCCGGATGCGGGGTTCTTTCGCTCGGGGCCAAAATCCTCGAGGCCAATTACGTCGTGGGCTTCGAAATTGACCCCGATGCCATCGAAATATTGTCCCGCAATCGCGAGGAAATGGAGCTCGAAGTCGACGCTGTGCAATGCGATGTTCTTCAGTATTTACCTGGTATTAATTGCTTTATTGATTATTTATAAATCTGAGAGCTGCCCGAGACCGAAAAATAGCAAAGTACTTGGAGTAGTTGAAGTATCGAGCCATTTTTTGGACTCTTTCAAAAAATTTCATAAAGACTTTGGTAAAAATCTTTAAATTGTAATGGCGTATTTCTACACGCGGAGTTTTTCGAGCTTTTAACACAAAAACTAGTCCAAAATGCTTGTACATTTTTTTTTTCACGAATTTAATACAAGTTTAGTTTTCTTATTCAACCGCTTATCATTTATTCGAAAATTCGAATAGCCACATTAAGAAAACTTGTAAAAAATACTCGGTACATATAATTTAAAAAAAAAACGTACCTCAAGTGCTAAAAATTCCTCAAAATAGCCACTGAAAACTCCGAAAAAATTGTCCGGCTCTGAATTACATCGATTGAATAACCGACGAGGCTGCAAAGATTGACGAAAAAAAAACTGTTTTGTTCAGGCAGATTCGAGAAGAAGTTCGAGACGGTGATAATGAATCCGCCGTTCGGGACGAAGCGGAACGCGGGGGTGGACATGAAGTTTTTGGAAGCGGCGACGAGGCTCGCGACGCAAACGGTTTATTCGTTGCACAAAACGAGCACGCGGAGTCACGTGTTAAAAAGGGGAAGGCAATTGGGCGCCGAGGGTAAGGTCGTCGCCGAACTTCGCTACGATTTGCCGCAGGCCTACAAATTTCACAAAAAAGCTTCGGTGGATATTCAGGTCGACTTCATAAGATTCCAGGTGGACGCTTAAAAAATCGATTCACTCAAATTTGATGCCCTGAGCGAGCGGCAATTCGTTTCCGTGATTAATCGTCACCGTTGAACGTCGCATGTACTGTTTCCAGGCGTCGCTTCCGCTTTCGCGGCCTCCGCCCGTCGCTTTTTCGCCCCCAAAAGCCCCGCCGATTTCCGCCCCACTCGTGCCGATATTTACGTTTACTATTCCACAATCGGAACCGTGCGGGCCGATCCACTGTTGAATAAACGATTTTTTTATTGAAAAAAAAGTTGCAACGATTTCTCTTCTTCTTTCTTTGGGAAAAATCGGTATTATCGTTTACCTGAAAAACGTTGGAGAGGTTTTTGGTAAATAACGAACTGCTGAGACCCTGTTGAACGCCGTTGTTAACGATTATCGCGTCCTCGATCGAATTGCAGTCCAGAACGTAGACGATCGGCGCGAAAGTCTCTTTTTGCACGACTTCCGCGTCTCCCGGCAATCCCGATATTATCGTCGGCTCCACGTAAAAACCTGGACGGTTTATAACGTTTCCACCGAATTCCAATACTCCCCCACTCGCCACCGCTTTTTTTACCGTCACCTGCGATAATGGAATTTTTTTACCTTTTTTTTTTTTTGAGGCGTGAAATTTTCAAGGTATTTTATTATTCAATGTGGCAATATTTTGGGAGGAGATGGAAAATTTTTTGGGGCTTTTTTTACCGTCACCTGCGATAATGGAATTTTTTTTTTTGAGACGTGAAATTTTGAAGGTATTTTATTATTCAATGTGGCAATATTTCGGGAGGAGATGAAAAATGTTGGGTCTTTTTTTGCCGTCACCAGCGATAATGGATTTTTTTACCGTTTTTGTTTTTCCAACGTGGAATTTTCAAGGCATTTGATTATTTAATGTGGCAATATCTTGGGGAAAGGGTGGAAAATTTTGGAGTTTTTTTTTTTTTTGTTAAATGGGATATTAAATTAGGTGAATTTTCAAAAATGCATCGAGGGGGGGATCACTTTGCGAGAATGAACAATATTAATTTACCTCGTAAGCCTCGACCGCTTGCTTATTGTGCAGAGGACCGTAGAGCGTAGAATCCTCCAAAGGATCGCCGATCCTCGACATTATACTTTTGAAGGCCCTTTTCAGCCTCGCCACGAAATCATCCTTTATTTTATTGTCCAATATGAGTCTTCTCGTTGTCGTGCACCTTTGACCCGCTGTCCCCACGCAGGAAAAAACAGCGGCTCGAACAGCCATTTCCAAATCAGCGTCGCTCGCGACTTACCAAAAAAAAAAACACCATTATATTGAGATATTTTTGTGTTGATAAGAGAAATAAGAATTTATAAGATAAAAATTTATACGTTTTCATTGAAGAAATGCGGAATAATGAATAATAATGGGATTATTTAATTTACCGATTAGCGCATTATTTCCTCCGAGTTCAAGTAAAGACTTCCCGAATCTCTGCTGCACCTTCAAAGCCACTTCCTTACCCACTTTGGTACTTCCGGTAAATGATACGAGCGGAAGACTGACGGAGAAAGTGGTGATTATTGTATCGTTGAGACTTTTACCGCACTCGGTGCGAGAAACGTGGGGAAATTAATATATTATACCGTTTATCATGGACCAGAGTCTCGCCCACGTCGGATCCTCCGGTTACCAGAGACGCGACCGAGCCAGGAATTCCATTACGCTCAAGTACACTCGCCACGATTTTTGTGGTGGCTATGGAAACGAGAGGCGTCGTTGGCGATCCTTTCCAAACCACCGCGTCGCCGCAAACCATGGCTATCGCACTATTCCACCCGTAAACCTTCGCAAAATAATGTGGTTTATTGAGTTTATTGAATTTATTTAATATGATGGATTTAATTGAATTTATCTTGAATTTACAATTCAATAGGTTGAATTCAATTGAATTTTTGTTGAATTTAGAATTCAATAGTTTGAATTCAATTTTTGTTGAATTGAATTTTATTGAATTTTTGTTGAATTTATAATTCGATAGATTGAATTGATTTTTTTTTGTTTCAAATTTGAATTGTTTGTTGGGCTTTCGTAACAAGTCACGTAACAATTCGTTCTAACGCTAATAATAAGAACGATAAGGTTGAAACTCACAGCGACTGGGAAGTTGAATGCGGTGATAACGCCGATAACCCCAAGCGGATTCCATTTCTCCAGGAGGGCATGATTTTTTCGCTCCGAAGGATAAATACCTCCGGGAAGCATCCTCGAAAGTCCAACCGCGTAGTCGCAAATGTCTATGTATTCCTGCACCTCGCCGATTCCCTCTGGCAATATTTTTCCTGATAAACAAACAAATTTTCTATTAATTACCATATTAAAAAAAAAAAAAATCCAAAATATTCTCCACTTCAGCTAGGCCATCATTTTCATTTTATATTTTTCCACATTTTTTAAAATTCTCTTCTCTTGTTTATTCATTAATAGTGCAAAATTGCAGACTGTAATTTTGAAAAATTGATGAAAAGTTAAAAAAATTGCATTGGCAGAACGAATTTCTGCATAATTCAGCCCCACAATTTTTTTAAATTCTTTTTTATTAATTGATTATGTAAAATTTGTAGTAAAATGCAGACTGTGACTGTGAAAAAATGAAGATATTGATTTTAGAGAGCAAATTATTGGATCGATAGCGTCTACGGTATTTATTTTTACGTGCGCTGAGCAAATTGTCAACTGCTCGTTGAACTGTTTATATTTACCCATTTCAAGGGACACGAGAAGTCCCAACGGTTTCAAATTTTTCCTGAGCTCATCGCCGATCTGGCGAACGATTTCGCCCCGAGCCGGCGCCGGAAGCGATGCCCATTGTGGCCAGGCTTTTCGCGATTCCGTGATCGCGTTGCTCGCCTCTTGAACCGTCGACTCCCTCACTTTCGCTATTACTTTTCCCGTCGACGGAGAAATTGATTCTATCACCTGACATACGTAAAACATTTACAAACTTCTTCTACTTTCGTTACGGCCAAAAAAAAATAAATCGTCCAATTTGCGAATAAAAACGTTCACTCTTATAATTTTCACCGGTGATTCCAAATATTTAGACACAGTCAATTTTCTCTAATATTTTATAAATGCCTCATAATTTCTCTAACATTTTTTTAAATTCCTTAAAAATTTCTCTCACATTTTCAAGTATTATCGCTTCAAATATCTAACAAAGATGACCAAAAAATTTTCACCAGTAATTCCAAATATTTTCAAACCATTAATCGCCAATATTTCTCAAAAAATGTTTTTCTCACTCCCGTTAATCAAAATACGGCCAACAAATTTACGCGAAAAATGGTGAATAAAAACTTGCACATCCGCCGAAATAAACAGTGGATTTTCCAAAAATCCATCACATAAAAATCGTCTTTTTTCGCTTTTTTTTCCGTCGTTTACCTGCCCCGAGCCTCCCCATCTTCCGTCGTACAATCCCGGATTTTCCTGCGTTATTCCCAACTCCTTGAGGAACCCATACTTCGCATCGTTAACGAGATTCCTCGAGAAAAGTGGGCGCGGGTTGCGCGAGAGTTTAGCGAGCAAGAGGCGCGACATATCGACGACGACTGGTTAAATTTCTCTCGTGTTCGAAGAGCGAATCGAAGGGAAGACGCTGCTCTTATCGTTCGCTTCTCGCTCTGTTTATCAGCGCAGGAATTATCATTATCAGTGGCCCGAGAAGAAAGCTTTGCTTGCGATAAGGCCGAAAAAAAAAATCCTTATCTCTTTAAGTCGTGCAGGGAAAACGATATTCACAATTGTCGTTGCATTTTGTAATAAAAAAGGAGAAAACGAAGACTTTTATTCGTAACAATTAATTGTCAAAGGGTATTCGTTAGTCGTAGCAAAGTTGGGGGCTTTTTCTTGTTGTTTTTTTCCTCACTTTTAAATCGGGCAGTGCATTAAAAATACGAAAAAAGGGCATCGCGACGGGAAAACTGAGAGAAAAAGCCTCCGCAGTTTTTCGCGACCCACGTTACTTTTTTCTCTTTCTTTCGGTCATGCAATAATTGCCGTCGTTGGCCGCCAGTATTCAAAAATCCCAGCGCCGCAAATTTATTTATAATATTTATATATATATATTTATATATTCGTCGGGATTTCACTGATGCACCGACCCTTTTTTTGTTTCACGTTCGACACATTTGGTAGCAACGCAAATCGGAAACTAGCCGAAGTACGGAACGCGTCAGCGTTGGTTGATCCTGATGAAGAGAAAAAATGATAAATTTCATCAATTCGTGTGTCGAATTTACGAGGAGATGGGTATTATTGATTTAGCAACAAGATAACGGGAGAAAAGTTGATTTTTTTACATTATTTCTATCGAATTCTACCGAATGAAATGAGGAAAAAGAAAAAGATTGCCATTTTCTTGTCGATGTATTAACAAAATTTGTTGGTTTTAGTGACGAAAAATTACTCACCGTTGATTTGTCAAATGTTTCGAGCAAAGTTCCGCGCTGAACGTCGTCCAATCCCTCGCAACTCGCCAAAAATGTCGGCAAGAAATGACCGAAAAACCACGCGATGTTAACGGAGGCCAGGCTATGAATTGCCACGGCTATTTCATCGGCTAGCAAATTATGAGACCTGCGGAAAAAGGGTAGAGCAATTTATTACATAGAGAGACCGAGTATTTCCGTAACTTAAAAAATTACGCGCAATTTAATATCTCGGAAACTTTGCGATATAAAATATTCGAAAAACGACGAAATTGAAGGTAATCGTTCGAATTATCAAATGCTACCATGGAAAATATTGGATTTTCAGGTGGAAATCGAATGGGAATTAAAAAAGGAAGCGTAAAAAAAATCGCTTTGATCTTTTCTTTTGCGAGGGACAATTTTGGGTCCCAAATTAGAGATTTTGAAAAATAATTTTTGTGAGTCTGAGAAATAATTACAGTGACTTGAAATTATTGAATTTTAATTATAGCGAGTGCAATTTACCTTTGAAAAAGAACTGTGAAAAGAGCCATGAGAAATCTTTCGAGTAGGTGACTCTTGAAAACCGAACGCTGATACAATCTCCATCGGGAATTCAATTGCTCGAGGGACTGCAAACTCTGCCGGAAGATATTGACGTCCGACTGAAGCAAAGCTTGGCCGAAAGCCTCGAGAATCGCGACCAACTCTTCCTTGTGCTCGACGGGCTCGTCGCCTTCCGGATGACCGAAAGTTCGCAGCACCGAAGTGTTGTAAAAGTATTGCCAACGGTGCATTAAAATACTGGTAAATATAAACGATCGATTAGTCGTTGAAAATTTTGAGTCACAAAATAAATAAATCAGTTGTTGAGTAGCAGGGACTTTTTTTTTTCTTAGCGTTCAACGATTTTTTAAATTGTTATTATCATTATTATTGACCGAATCAAAGTCAAATTACTATTTTATTCTCGAGATTATTACAAATAAATTATTCAAGCATTTTTTTTTCTCAGCGAGCAACGATTTTTTAAATTGTTATTATTATTATTATTGACCGAATCAAAATCAAATTACTATTTTATTCTCGAGATTATTACAAATAAATAATTCAAGCATTTTTTTTCCCGTGAATTTATGAAATTCTGTTGCGAATTTCTCTGTTTTCTCTCAAATTTACAAATTTCTGGTTGGGAATTTCTCGTTTTTACCAGAATACTCATGATTTCCGAAGAAATGTGATACCCAAAAATGTTGTTTATCTTTCTCCAAGATTTTTGTCCCTCTTGATTATGGTTTATTGGTGCTATTTACCTGTGAAAAAGTCGTAAAAGTACGAGAGTCGTGTCAGGATGGGAGCAAAGATCGTTTCCAACTGCGGGCCAAACTTGTCCCAGGCAAAGTCCAGTGACCGAGGGAACGAAGGCTTTGAAGGCGCTGCTCGGCGCCGAAACTACGAGGATAAGTATCTCCAAAAGTTGATCGAGCGCCGGTCCCGCGGAAATATTTTCCCGCGTGTAAATGTGGAGCATTCCTTGGACCGCGTTTTGCGTGAATTCGGGGCCCAATTGTTGCTGAAGAACGAGAAACGTCGCGTGGAGAAAGCTCATCAGAGTCTCGCACGTTCCTTGGGATCTTATCAAGTGCGGAAGAAGCTCCAAAACACGATTTACCATCGGCTCCAGGCAACAATGAAGCATTTTCTTAATCGTGCTCGAAGACGAGCAGCAATCTTCGAGCATCTGTTTTATTGGCGCGACTGCACCTGTTACCGAAGATTCCGAGGGTATCGATTGACCTTGATGACCCAGAGGCTCCGAAAGTCCGGCAATCATCATCCCTGAAACATTTTTTTATCGTTACATTGAAATATCGAATGCAAAGTCAAATTTTTTCAAATTATTTCGTCGATAATTCGGATTTTTTTGCGAATTTTTGATGAAAATATAAAAACCGAATTGCCCAACCGATTTCCCCCAAATTTAAGGCGAAATATCGCGTCACTTTCGTCAATCGTAGTAACGAAATTTCTTTAAAATTTTCCAAATTCTCGTAAAAACGAAATGCGTCGAGCATTATGAAAATGTCCGATTGTTCGGTCGAATATTTTTCGAGAAAAATCTCACAAATCTTTATCAATAAAACAAAAATTATTAATAATTATAGCGAATAGAAATAAAAATCACAGGTATTAGCTTTTGTCGCGCACTTTTTTCGATGAAATTTCAAAAATCTCACAATATCTCTCTATCGATAAAACAAAAATAATTAATAATTATGGCGAATAGGAATAAAAATCATACCCATTAGCCTTTGTCGAGCGGCGGCTTCGCCGGAAGCCAGGATTATTCCGTTGACCAGAGCTCTTCTCAATACTTTAACGGTGTCGGGTTTGAGATAGGGATAATTTCCAACGCAGAGTAAATCTCTGAAGGCGGGCTCGTCCCAAAGATTCGGCCTGAGAATCGCTGTTATGCTCTGCAAAAGATGGGCCGCCGAGTGAATGAGATTCGCAGGCGGAGCCGAATCGCAGGGCCTCGAGTAGCTCAGCGCCCAAATGCACGATTGTATGCAACTATTGCACAGATTTTCCTTCACTTTCTCCGGCCTCTTGGCTATCCAATGACACCACGCCTGAAGAGACGCCAAAAGCTGCGAATGTCTGGCTTACCCACCAAAAAATTCACGCATCAGTTTCGATACTTTGATTTAAAACATACATTGATTTAACGCAATAATACAGATTATTTAAATCACGTCGTTTGAATGAAAATCAAGACAATTAATTCTATAAATAAATCGTAAAGCATATTTTTTAAGCGGGTTTTAAGATTTTACGAAAGTATTTTTTTTTTTCGCTATGGAATCTGATTTTTTTGTAAATACGAAACGTGAGAATCGTTAATTATTATCTCGATTATAATCATGAAAAAGAAAGGGAACTTTATTTGAATTTGTTTTCTTTTTTTCTTGACATTCTCTTGGATTGTTTCGGTGAAAGATTTCTTTTCTTATTTGTCTCAAAGTCGCTCTATTTTTTTAGTTTGTATTTTTTTTTTTTTTCGTTGTGTTATTTCGCGGTAAGAAAAATTATTGGTAACTCACACTTCGATGAGATCGAGAACAATGGCAGCGGGTTGAAGAGCGGCTCGATGAAGTTGATTGTCACGAGCGAACGCACAGGCCTCCAAAGTCTGCGTTACCAGTTGTTCGACCAGCGAGTCGTTCGTGTCTGCTTGATCGCCTAACACAAACGGATCTTATTCTCATATTCATTCATTATTTATTCAAACACTGACTCAAAATTACCAGTTAGAAAAGGAAACTCCATTTTTTTTTCACTTCCCCCATAAAAAAAGGAGAAATTCGCACGAATTTCTTCAATTTTCTTAAAAAATTAATGTTAAAAAATCGGAAAATACCGATTTTCCTGCTGCACTAATTGTTTCGTCATTTTACCTATGAACAATGTGTAAAGTCTCGCGAGCGCCTGAGTCGTCGACGCGAGATCCCGAAGATGCGCGTGAACGTTCGAAGCCTCGTTGTCGTTCAGTAGAATAATTTGCCGATTGGTAATCGCCGCGCCCAATTCACCGTAAACGGTCAAATCGTCGCGCCACGAACGATAGAGCAACGTAAATACAGGCACTGGTGATATATCGGCGACTTTCGCTAAACATTCGATATTGCAGCGCAGAAAATGCTGCCATTCCGTTTCGTCCTGATGAAAAAAAAAGGAGCAAAAACGAGTATTATCATATATTATTTACAATAATTAAAAATTAAAAAATCTAGCACCCACTTCACCAAAGTGAAAGGCTTAAATATACCTAAATGCATTTATTATTGTTTAATAATCGTATTGATAAAATGGAATTTACGTTATCGTCGAGAGTCTCCGTGTCCAAGTCTTTGAGCGCTTGCGAATCGAGTTTAAAGCTGATCTTCTGCAAAACTCGCTCGGCGAGGGCAAAAGCAACCGGCGCGTAACGCGATTGCGTGCTCTCCAAAAGAAGAGTCCAAACTTCGAGGCAACGCAAATAACCGACGATCGTCGTGCACTGCTGAAAGGTGTGATGATAAAGAACCTCCAGCAAAGTATTGACTGGAAATTTTGGGCACGATTCTACCCTCTTAAGGTGATTCGTCACGAATAACTGCAGAAATTCCGTCGTTTTTTCCATGTAACTAAAAACAGGGATACGTTTTTTTCACTTTTTTCTTTTTTTTCATGGGGTTTCTCAAATCTAAAGCGATTTTTGGTAATTACCTCTCGTCTATGGAATCCAAACGCTCCATCGACTGGAAAAGACCGACGCCGCTCTCGAATATTTGCAATAACAGACGATCGGTTGTGTTCGGCGAGGAGGGACGATACAGAAGCTCGTTTATCGTCGTCATCGCTTGCACCGTCATTTCTATCTGCCTTCCGTTCTTCATCGGACAAATGCATTTTTTTAGTAGTTTTTTTATATTTTTTTTTACGCGATGTAGTTGAAATTTCGAGCATCGGGAGAGACTTTAAATTTTTTTTGTACGTTAAGAAAAGGTCGAATTGTTTTGTGATGTATTAGAAAATTTCAAAATTTTATCATCAATCCAATCTTTAATTTTTGTTTTGGTATTAGAAAATTTCAAAATTTTATCATTAATCGGACCTTTAATTCTTGTTTTGGTATTACAAAATTTCAAATAATTTCTCATTAATCAAACTTTTAATTTTTGTTTTAGTGTCCGAAAATTTCAAAAAAATTCCTATTAATGATACTTAAAATTTTGGTATCAATATCATAAAATTTGAAAAATTTTACCATGGAATCGTGATATTTGGCACAGGCGAATATGGCATCCAGTAGATTTTCGGAGATTAAATCGGTGGGCACGATCCAACTGAAGAGATGAGCTAATACTTCGAGGGTGGCGATGCAGACCTCGTTACTTCCGGTAGCGAGACCCTCGACGTCGAGAATCGCTCGAACGGGCGGCAAACTTTGTCCGCTCGTTGGCGAGGGTGGTGGAGTTACGGTTCCCGAACGATTTTGCCCTTTGATCGTCTCCTTCAGCAGCCCTTTAATCCCCCAAATCGTTGACACGTTACGAACTTTTTGAAAAAATCATTTTTTAGCAATCTTTCTATTAAATTACCAGTTAAAGTGTCCAATGTAACCGACGCTTGAGCGCTCAGCAATCTAAGTAATTCAGTCTTTCTTTGTATTGGCAAATCTTCTCTGGGTGTCGCTAATTCTTCGGACGCTGTTCTCAAGTACACGAGGCCCAAAAGCCGAGTGTGTTTGTGACTCAGCAGCTAAAACACGAGACGATTTTCCATTAATTCACAATCAGCACAAGTAAAAAAAAAAAAATGTAACAGTAAATCTCAAAATTTCTTAAATTGTTTTTAGAATTGTTACTTTAAATATCTAATACAAAAATTACTGCAATTTTCCAGGAACTTTTTTAAACACTACCTAAAAATGTGAATTTCTTTTATAATCAACGAAAAAATATTTAACAAATCAATAAAATCAATCTTTATAAGTTACATTATAAGTTCAATCTTTTTCCGCGTCAATTAAAAAATTCCTCCTAAAATAAATAATGTAATAACAGCTTTTAAAATATTTGCAAAAAAAAGTCAGAATAAAATCGAGTTCAATATTTTTCCCTGTCGATTAAAAAGTGCCTCCTCAAACTTAAGATTCCTGTTACAAAATCCAAACGATCAATCACAAAATTTCCGATAAATAATCAAATAACAACCTGTAGAATATTGGGAAAAAAGTCAGGATAGAAATGCGGCCAATCGTGTTTGGCGATGTCGACAACGAGCTTGACGACTTTGTTTCTGACGAAGGGAGCGACTCTGTGTTCCAAAGAGAGTGTGTAAAGCGTGGATCGAACGAGTGCTCTGTCCTCCCAAGGCAAAATGGGCCATCGTCTGCCGATGGTAGTCTAAAAAGCGAACAACCAGAAATTCGTTATCGCCTATACCGAAAAAGCTCGCGAAAGCTTCTGCCGCCTGGAAAACTTACTTCCAAAGTGGATAGCGCGAACATACTGACGTAGTGATTGTTCGTCGAGCTCAAAAAGTGTAAACAGGGCCTCCACGAATTGATTTGCGCCGTAAATTCGTGGAGGCTCTGTTCGATCGTTCGTATTCGTTCGTTGGTCGCTCCGGCGGAAAAAAATTCTGTCATGAGATGCTCGAGTCTCTGAAGTGCGACAGCATCGTCGTCCTGAAAATATTAATCGATATTAATGAAAATTTGAGAGTAAAAAAAAAAAGAAAAATTTACCAGACGATAAAATTTTTCAAAAAAATTGTTTTTAACGTGAGTCATTAATTTTGATAATGGTTATCATTGGATAAATAAGAAGTCGCTGCAAAAGGGTTAAGAATATCGAAAATCTTCGAGGGGGTAAATAGTGGATGTTCTGAAAAATTGGCCAATTATTTGGGGTCATTTTTCGTGGATTTTTGGGCTTTCTTTGGAGCTTTTTTTTTCTTTTTCGGGCCATTTACCATTTTAAGCTGCGGGCTACAGCTATCGTAATGTTATAAACTCAATTAGATACATAAATAAACGGTACGAGGTTAGATTCGGTGCGTCTTGGCAGATGTCAAACTGTCCATGAACGGAGAACGAGCGGCGTGGAATTTTTGGAAAGGGTTAATCAACTTTTCGAGACGAAAAGACGATTTTTGCGGTGTTATTATGTGAATGTAGGGATTTTCGGGTTCACGTCGGTAAGTTAGGGCGGAATGGTAATTATTTGTGTGACCTACTGTACCGACTGTGTCACCGAATAATCATTATTATTATTGTTGTATATTTTAGGGATGAGGAAAAAATCGACCTATTAAAATTTTTTTATGAATGTAGCCGATTAATCGAGTAGGAAAATTGAATTAATCTAGTTGATTAATTGAATAGGAAAATTGAATTAATCTAGACGATTAATCGAACCAAAAAATCGAATTAACTTAATCGATTAATCGAATTAACCTGATTGATAAATCGATTAAAACAATTGAATTAACCTAATCGATTAATCGAAAAAAAAATTGAGTCAACCTAATCGATTAATCGAAAAAAGAATTGAGTCAACCTAATCGATTAATCGAATAAAAAAGTGGATGAAAAACAAATACTGCAGCGAAATTTTCGTCTCTCTCTTTATCAAAACGTACAATTTTTATTTTTTTCAAACTCTCACTAATTTTGCCAGAGTTTAAGAACTTTGTCCTTGCCTCCGGACGCAACTCTGAGGCCGTCGGGCGACCAATCGACAGCGTAAACCTCGTCCGCGTGGCCCGGCAAATCTTGACCCAATTTTTTCGTCTTCATACTCCAAACTGCAAGGAAAAATAAAAATTTTCAGCTGCTTTTAAAAAATTGTAAAAATAAGGTATTTTTCAAAGGCAAATGGGGATTACCTTTGAGGGTCGAATCTGCACTTCCGCTCACGAGCAATCGCGAATCCGCGCTCCACGCGACCGAATAAACAGCTTGAACGTGTCCTCTCAAAGATATTATGTATCTGCCGGTCGCAGCTTCCCAGAGTTTAATCGATTTGTCAAAAGATGCGGAGGCAATTATTCTGCCATCGGGTGAAAATTTAACGTCGTTTATCGGCTGCTGATGTCCGGTCATCCGGGCTATAAAATCATTTTCAAAAAATCTGTATTTTCGTAACGATTTTCCAGCATTTAGCAAATAAATCATGCAATTTTTTTTTTTATCTTGCGATAGAATAAAAAGAACAAAAAGTATTTTCGAAATTAAAGATAAAAGGACTTTGGTAAAAAATTTACTACGATATTATCGGAATAGTTACGATATTCAGAATAAAATCTTTCGTCATTTTACCGATCGATTTCTTTTCCTTTTCGGGCTTCCACAAAAAAAGCGTAAAATCGTCGGATCCCGAGACCATCCTCTCCTCGCCCACGGCCTCGTATCGTTTTTTCGCCCTTTCGACAAGCTCCGCCTGCGGAATTTCCGCGCTTTCGCCGATTTGAAATGGACCGGTTCTCAGGACGTAATCGACGTTCAACGCCAAAGTGTTTACCCAATGAGCGTGGCCCTCTAAGATCCTGCAAAGGACACCCTGAAAAATGAACGATCAACATTTTCAATAAATTCCTTGAGTCCTTTTTTAAAAAGTCAAAATAAAAATGCATCGAAAACGTCGAAATTGATCGGTAAAAAAAATCACAAATTCCTGAAATCCTCGAAAATAAAAATGCATCGAAAACGTCGAAATAGATCGGTAAAAAAAATTCATAAATTCCTTAAGACCTTAAAAAAAAAACGCCGAAACTGATCGGTAAAAAAAAATCATAAAATGTGAATTTTTCGGTCGTTTACGTTGCAAAATGGATAATTACGTCTTGGGCTCTCCAAACTCTGATCGATCGGTCCTGAGATCCGGAATAAATGAGCCCGCTTCCTCCCCATCGCACGCAACTGACGCTTTTCGTGTGGCCCGCGAGAACTCTCGTGGTTTGGGCCAATTTAGTGTCCCATATTCGCAAATCGGAGTCTTTGGATGCGCTCACGAGGTACCGACAATCGGGATTTCGATGATAAGGCTCCCAGGCCAAAGCGGTCACCCACATTTTGTGACCGATCATCGCTTTGCCGATTTGTTTCCCCGTCGTGGGATCCCAGAGTAAAATCGTTCCATTTTTGCAAGCGGAAACGATTTTCGTGCCGCACGGTGACCAGGAAATGCACAGGACCCAATGTTTGTGCCCTTCGCAAGTAAAATGTGGGGTCTGCGTGTGTATGTCCCAAAATCTCACTGTCGTGTCCCCAGAACCGCTCGCCAAATGTCGACCGTCGGGCGAAAAGGCCACGGATATTACAGCTTCTTTATGCCCTGTAAAATATCATTGACAAAATTAATACAATTGTTTATTATCGAGAACATTTTTAAGGGGAAATTTGCGTTCTGCGAAAGATGCAAAGAGAGTAATTTGCTGGGTCTCACCTTTTTCTCACCTTCTTTTGAATTAGCCAATGGTACAAAATAATAAGGCGGACAATTATTGGGGAATCTGGGTTTTCTGGAATTTTGCGGGATTTCAAAAGCCAAGGTGAGGGAAAGGTAAGAATAAGGTGAGAACAAGGCGAGACTAAGGTGAGAGTAAGTGAAGAGCAAGGTGAGAGCAAGGTGAGAGCGGACTGAAGACAGTAACGATAAATAATATTATTCATTGCTCATAAACAACAATAAACAATACCCAAAAAAAAAAAATCACCATCTAGAATGAGTTACTAATTTCTAAGAGAAACGACCGAATATGTGCGAAATCCAAAGTCACGTTAAGTGAAAGATTATTATTATCGAACGTTAGTATCATTTTCAAACCCAAGGCAAGATCGGCTAAAGAATATTGATCGATTGGAAAATTGCGTGTACGACGCGCGAAATGGAAAGAACGATTATTGAATATTAGAAAAATAGAAATATTTTGGTGCGCAAAGATAAAAATTGAAAAAACAAAATATTCACAATACGTTTTCAATCCAATCTAACGATTTATTAAAATTCAATTAGCTGTAAGTAATAAACAATCATATAATATCATAAACATCGTTACCCATAAAAAATAATAAAAAATATATGTAATCGATAAATGAAAAAAAATGATACCTTCCATGGAACCGGTGCATCTCGTGACCGCTCTGACTTTGAAAACCGCCTGCGGCTGATAAACAATTTCGACGACATCCTCGCCGATACTGAAATTGTGCGCCAAATTTTTCTCCAAACTTTCCGTCACTTGAACGTCGTTGACAAAAAATGCAAGAGGCAGCGGCTCCTCCTCTTGGAGCAAAGCGTTGCATATAAGTTGCAATTTGTCGACCGTTATGTCGACGGGCAAGTCGAGAAGTCCACCGGGCAAAATTTGTCCAGTGTCAGATTTAAAACGTGACAATACGCGTCTCGTCTCCTTCTCCGAGCTTTCGGCCTCTGCCTCGTTATTGTGCTTTCGTTTGTTCATTTTCGAGTGGTTTTGAAAGAGGTTAAACCTCCAATTGCTTAATTACCAGGAAAAATAATGAAATTATTTGGATGGCTCTTGTTTTTTGTGTTTTTTTTTTTTTTAATACACTTAGAGATTGTAATTGTTATTGATAAATGTATGATTTTCAATTATTATTATATGTGCTATTGGCGACTGTCAAAAATACACAAAACCACGTGGCGGATATTCGGTGGTATATATATATATATATATATATATATATATATATATGTGGAAAGTGCGCGCGCAATTTTACCCTCTGAGCGTGACGTTTACGCGGGATTTTTGACAATGACGATTTCAACATTTTTCTGTAATTTTCCATGCGTACTTTTATTTTCAAACTTGCATTTATTACAAAAATACTCCAATTTACAAAAATTTCGCTTTATCCTAAAAATACCTCATTTTTCAAAATTCTCTTTCATCTCAAAAACACCAAAATTTTCAAAATTCCCTTTCATCCCAAAAACCCCTAAATTTTCAGAATTCCCTTTCATCCCAAAAACCCCTAAATTAAAAAAAAAACACACCTTTATTAACATCCTCCCAAAATAACTAAAAAAAACGCACTCAAAAAACCACAATTATCAATTCAATCGAAGCAATTAAAGGGCCAATTAAAAAATTGGCAACTTCCCTTATCATCTCCTTGTCGTAAATCCCGCTTATGCGACCGAAGGTCGAGTAGGTAGGAAAGGTCGGTAGTGTCGCGCGAGAGAAATAGCAACAAGCGCGGATATCGAAGTAAATTGTGGAGCGCGCTAATATGACACGAGTTTGCCAGCGGAGCGACGACGACTCGAGCGCGCGTCTCGCGTCTTCGCAGTCTCCTCTCGTCGTCTCGAATCGGCAATTTTTCTCGAGCGCCTCGGGTGTCCATGCACCTGTCACTCACCAACAGCCCAACTACTTTTCCAGGAGCCCCAAAAGCAGCGCGCAACAACAACACAACACAACAACAAAAGAGGAAGAAAAGCACGAAATGCTTTCACCGGAGCAGCGTCTTCGTGGCCTGGCTTGATGCTCTGCGATGACCGATAGGATCGCCAATAAAACCGACACTGCTAATCAGAGCCTTCTCGACCATCTTCGTAAATTTCGTTTCCACAAAAAAGCCGAAAGAAAGCTCACCATGTGTAAGTTCTTCATTGTTCCCTGTTTCCTTCATTTTCAAAAATTTTTCGAATTTTTCGAATTTTTTTTTTTAGTAGTAGTAGTAGTATTAGTTTTATTTCATTGTACAGCAGGTACTTGCAGGTTTTTACTTTTGCTCCCCATCCTCGTAATTTTTTGATTTTTTTGGAATTTCTCGGATTTTTGGAATTTTTTTTTTTTTTTGGGTCTCCAAGTGCGATTAATTCTCATGGAGACAGGGAGAATTTTTATTTTGGTTTTGTATGTTTGGTTTCAAAAAAATTCCAAATTTCAAAAATTTTGTGTAAGTTTGAATTTTTCCTTGTTTTGTTAATTTTTTGTAATTTTTGTTTGTTTTGGGTTTTCAAGTGCATTTAATTCGCATGGAAAGGGAGAATTTTTATTTCGGTTTTGGGTTTGGTTTCAATTTTATTTTCCTATCCCAGAATGTGAGTTTTTTCAGATTATTTTTGGTTTCACACGGATGAGGTTTTTTGGGGCGAGAGCCTGAGGCTTGTCCTCATTTTAGTGTTTTTGATAATTGTTTTGCAAGGGACAAGGGGGATTTTTGGTTTCTAGATTTTGTTATGATTTTTATTGTGTTCGTAGCTGACGAAGACAGCAATTTGATGAGTCCCGAGATTCAAGTGCGCCGGAGAATGGTCAATCGCATCGAAGACAGCGACAGCGAAACCGAGGCTCAGACTAAAGCTCAGGCATCCGCTTCGGATTCCGATGACGCCAAAGAGAAAGACAAAAAATTGCAGTACCTGATCTCTCGGTATCCCAATCACGATGCGGAGGTATGAATTTTTATTTTTATTTTTATTTTATCAGTGGCAGAGTAATTTTTGCATCGACAAGAGAAATATGTACATGTTATTTTCAGTAATTATGTTTTATTATTGTTTGTAATATTTAATAAAATAAAAAAGAGAGTCCATTTTAACAATGAAGAGTTTTTTTTTTATTTTTCAGCATATCCAAGAAGTTGTTACCAATGCCAACTGGAATTTTGAGGAAGCTGAGGAATCTCTGAAAAAAAATCGTAAAAGATCTCACAAAAGTCCACTTAAGAAGAATAACAAGAAAAGGCGAAGAAAAGGCAATGTGGAAGAGGACGTCGATCTCGATTCGGATGAGACTCATTACAAACACAAAGTTTTCGATAGGTCAGTCGATTTTTTTCGATTAAATTCATAATTTAACAAAAATATCGATCATTAAATATTGATTGTTAAATATCGATTCTCGAATAACGATTTTTCGAAAAACTATCGAAACTAAAAATATCGTCGTTCGATTAATCGTAGAAAATCGATTTATCCCTTTGATTCCGATAAAAATGCGTCCTAAATACAATACGGAAAAAAAAAATCGAAAAAACTCCGAGTAATTGCCGATAATTTTTAGATTATAAAAAAGTATCGTCTTTCATTGAATCGCACAAAAAAAATGCTGCACTATAAAAACTGCAATACAAAAAAAAATTCTAAAAATTCCGGGTAATTGAGGATAATTTTTCGATGATAAAAATATATCGTCGTTCAATATATCGCAACAAAAAAAAAACAAACGATTAGTCTCTTTGATTCCAACAAAAGTGCGCCCCATAAAAAATACAATCCAACAAAATCGAAAAAAAAAAAAATCCGAAAATTGCGAATAACAATAGAGAATAATTTTCCAGCGACGACGATTCGGACGTCGACGTGTCGAACGAATTAACGGGCGACAAAAAGGCCGTTCTCGAGTTTATGCAAAACGCTTTGCCCATGGAATTTCTGCTGATGTCCCATTGCTCGCAGAGACGAGCCCAGGCGATAATCGATGCTCGGCCCTTCGAAAATTGGCGAGATTTGGTCGGTAAATTTCAGCACAACAAGCATCTCGACACGGAATTGTTGAATTCCGCGCAGCTGCTCATCTCCACGAGGCACGTCGTCGAGACCCTGATGAAAAAGTGCCTCAAACTTTCGGCGAACATGGAAAAAGCCGTGGCCGCCGGGGCGTCGACGGTGACTCAACAACCCGCGGGTTTGCCTTCGGGTCTCAAACTCGCGCCTTATCAAATGGTCGGGCTCAATTGGCTCGCAGTTATGCACTCGCAAAACGTAAACGGTATTTTAGCCGACGAAATGGGCCTGGGAAAAACAGTTCAGGTCATCGCATTTTTAACTTACCTCAAGGAGAACGGACTCGTGGGCGAGGAGGACGGTCCACATTTGATTGTCGTTCCTAGCTCGACAATGGGTAAGTTATTTGTTTAAATTTTGTTATAATATGTTTTTTAAATTAATAAAAAACGAAGGAATTTAACGTTTTTTTCGTTGGATTCGTAGAGTCTGAGAAATATTTTCGATTATATCGAAGATTCTGAAGGAAATTCAAGAAAAAGAGTTTTTTTTTTTCGGACGTTTATTCGTTAATTAATTAATTCACTTGTTAATTCGAGAAAGATATTTATCTTGGAAATTAGAGCAGCGAATTTGAGGTTTAAAAAGTATAGATGTTTTTTTTGCGGACGTTTATCGAAGGTTCAATAATGATTAATTATTAAATTGTTTACTTCATTAATTCAGTTAAAGTGGCCGTGATCGTAATTAAGTATTGTCAGGTTTTTAGTGTGAATATTTCTTCGTTTCATCGTGACAATAATAATGAATTGATTAATTGAAAAGTAATTCTAATCTCAACTTCAGTTTTGTACGTGTGAAAAGTTTTGTAAAAAAATCTTTAATCGTTAATTCATTGGCGAAACAGAAAATTGGAGCAACGAACTCGAGCGTTGGTCGCCGGGGCTCAAAGTCGTGCAGTATTACGGCTCGCAGGACGAGCGAAAGGACATGAGAATGGGCTGGCGAGCTGGTGAACTCGACGACGTTGACGTTATCCTCACGACTTACAATTTAGTCAGCAGCACGCCCGAAGAGCGTCGATTGTTTCGCGTCATGCCCATTCAGTACGTCGTCTTCGACGAGGCGCACATGCTCAAAAACATGAGCACCATTAGATACGAGAATCTCGTTAGGATTAACGTAAGATTCCACGCAATTTTTATTCAATTGTTCTATTTTTACTTTTTTTTAGTGCTAAATTTGTTAATTAATTTTCAAGGCGAAGCACAGAATTTTGCTGACCGGCACACCGCTCCAAAATAATCTACTCGAGCTCATATCGCTCCTGATTTTCGTAATGCCGTCCATGTTTGCCGGGAAACACGACGATCTCAAAAGCCTCTTCTCGAAAAATTCGGTAAGTTTATTTACGAATATCACTCGCATTTGTGAGACCGAATTTTATTGTAGGAAAATAAAAAAAAAAATAGAAAGTAAAAAATTTTTTATATAAAATTCGATTACAAGATGAAAACATATATTTTTGGCGGTTTTCTTAGTGGAATTTTAGCGTATAACAAATTATCTTTTATTTAACTGGAAATCATAAATCAGTAAATTTCTTGACTCTCCCTTTGCACTGTCCAATTAATTTTTTGAAAAATGAAATCTGCGTTTTCTTGCAAATTCCCTTACAATTTTTCCTCCCAATTTTTACTTTTTACGATTTCATCGAAGCAAAGCAAAATTTCGGAGCCAATCGTAAATAATTTCACGTCTTTTATAATCGCACTTGCCAAATTTACCAACAATATCTTCCATTTCTTAAAAAAAATGTCTTTTATTTAAAAAACACACAGAAAATTGCGGCAGCCGATAAAAAAAAGAGTCAGCCGTTGTTCGAGCAGGAGCAGGTGAAAAACGCGAAGCAAATAATGCGCCCGTTCGTCCTGCGTCGTTTGAAGTCCGAGGTGCTTCGAGATTTGCCGGAGAAAACGGAAAAGGTGATAAAATGCACGTTGCTGAAGAAGCAGCGGGAAATGTACAGAAATTTGATAGCCGAATATTCGGAAGAAGCCGACAGAAACGGCGAGGTTAACGGCGTGGGGATGATGATGCAGCTGCGGAAATTGGCCAATCATCCGCTGCTCATTAGAAATTATTACGACGAGAATAAGCTCGAGGAAATGTCGAAAAAGCTCGCGAGGGATCCGACGTACAAACAGAAAAATCCCCAATACGTTTTCGAGGATCTTCTGTGGATGTCCGATTATCAGATCAATCAATTGTCCCGCGCGCACAAGTGCATCGCCGGCCAGGGTTTGCCCCAGGAGTTGGTCCCGCTCTCCGGAAAAATGCAAAAGCTCGATCAACTTTTGCCGGAAATGAAAGCGGACGGCCACAGAGTTTTGATATTTAGCCAATTTACTATGGTGCTCGATATACTCGAGGAGTACTTAGTGATAAGGGGTCACAAATTTTTAAGGTGAGCTTACTTTTTCTCTACCGATTAACGAATTTATTTTCGGAATATTTGTGATATTGAAAATATACGAAATATTGAATTGGAATGAAGAGGAAGAAAATTGGAAAAATTTGCACTTTGGTTTTTCGGTTTTTCTTTTCGCTTTTGAAATTGTCTCTTTTTTTGGCAGCGTAAAATCCAAATTTTCGGAGAAGCAAAACCTTTCGACGATAAAACGTTCCCTGTGAATTATTATTTGGCTTTTCATGTAAATAATTCGAACAATTTTTTTTTTTTTTTTTTCGAATGGTTATTACGTTGAATTTAATTGAACGTTAATTACTGCAGAATAATTGCCGGAAATATCGAAAAACAAAACAAAATACGGAAATGGACAAATGCAAAATTAGTGCGAGTCCCTTCCTGAAGAATAATTCTTATAAATTTTCGTTATTTTCTTTAGTACGAAAAAAATGATGATTTTGTTCAGATTTCAAATTCCACTGGTTAAATTCGGGTTTTTATTTTTTTCAACAGGTTAGACGGCCAAACGCCGGTGACCGAGAGGCAGACTTTGATAGATCAATATACCAACGACCCGTCGATATTTATTTTTTTACTCTCTACAAGAGCAGGAGGTTTGGGCATTAACTTAACGGCATCGGATACCGTAATTATTCACGATATAGATTTTAATCCTTACAACGACAAGCAAGCGGAGGATCGTTGTCACAGAGTCGGTCAAAAAAAGTGAGTCCTCAAAAAATTGCTGCCATTATTTCCCACAAAACTGCAGCAAAATTTTAAAAATCTCTTTCTCCCTTTTTTTTTTAGGCCAGTTTCGATAATCAGATTATTAGGCGAAGGTACAATAGAAGAGGGAATGTACGAAATAGCGCAAGAAAAATTGCATTTGGAGCAGCAGATAACCGGAAATGAAGGTTTTCTATACACCTCCAATTATTTTCCCTCTAATGACACACGAAAAAAATGGTTAATCAACATTTTTGCCTCTTTTAATCGCAGAAAACGAGAACACCGACAAGAAAAGCATCCTGAAATTGCTCAAAATGATTCTTGGCCTGGATCCTCACAATCGATCGCTCTCTTTGTCACCCGCGAAAGCCGCGAACGGATCGTCCAACGGTTTCGAGAAGGACGCCGATTTTTAATCTCCGGTAATTTTATATTTGGCGAAATTATACATTATCGCGTCACTGAATGCGATTTTTTAATCTACTAAAGATTAACACACAAAATGTTGAGGTGATTTGCTGCTGTGCGGTCATTAAAACAACATTTGTTCATCTTTTTTCCTAGACGATTATTATTTTCCAGGCAAAACATGGGAAGTAACCACTTCTTTTTGAATTTTTGCAGTGATTTATTTCTTGATTTTTTTTTTAATCAATACAAAAAATTCAGAAAAATTTACTGGCAATTATAGAAATTTCAGAAAGTTAGAGACGATACGTCAAGGAAATCAACTTAAGTTAATTTGTGTTTTTAATGGTGTTTAAAAAGAAGGAAATTAAATGGGAAAGATACTCACTGAGTATAGGAATATCATTGAAAAAAAAAAAAACAAAAAACAACTTTTAGTCACGTTTATTCGGTCGATTATACATTTTTCTTCGCCAAGTATTAAATTACGTATTATTAATTACGATGATATGTGTGCGTGTGTGTGTCTGTGTAACGAAATTTGTAAATGTAGTGTTTTGCGGCCGAGGCTGCGGAGGGAATAATTTGTATGTAAAACGCTCATTAAAGCATTCCTTTATTTATCTATACTGTTTTAAATCAAATTATTCCGCTTATAATCAATTCCACGTGAAGACAAATATTGATCCCGCAATTTTTTTCCAATTAACCTTTTTTTAATGCAATCTGCATCGAAAAACAAAAAATCCGTACGTTTTTATTTCACAAAAAGAAAGATTTCCTGAAAAATGATGAGTTATTTGAAAAAATCTATTTGAATTTCGCGCGCTTTTCTACCTTACCGACCGACTCAACCTGTTTCGAAAAACGTCCACGAGATGGCATTGGCGTCGCGAGAAGCTCCTGTCAAACGTCAAACTCGTAATCACGCCCTCCCAAAAAGCCCAAAATCACAAAAATTCAACAAAACAAACATAACAAATAACAAATAACAAGTAAAACCTTCAATACCGCGTAAAAATCGATAAGACCTGCGCAAAACATCATCGATCCGCCGTCGAAATAAGAGAACATGAAGAACATAACCTAAAAAAAATCTCGAAAAGTCGAAAAACACCAAGAATAACATGTTCGAATCGTCGGAATGGACGCCGAGCAGAGACGAGGAGATCCACAAGGCCGCGGGTAATGTACAATTACGAAAATACGGCGAATTCTTCAACAGTTTAGCCTCCAATTTGTGGGACAATGTTTCGTCCCTGGAGTATCTTCAGGAGGGTCCGTTGCGATTGGTTTACAAGGTCGAGGACGAAGTGGACCTCGTTTCCCTCGTCGAGATGGAGAACAAGAGCCTATCAAAAATTTTGGCCTCCGTCGCGGCGACCGCTCGAGAGATAAGAATGTTGCGCTCGGAGGCGCAGCATTTTTACGCCAAACTCTTCGTCCATGGCGAGGCAAGCGTCGGCGGAAGTCCTCAGAACTTGGGCGCGCTCTTTGCCGATTTGCAGGACTTGTCGGTTTACGTAAACCGCATATTTTCCGTAATCAACCTCTGCGTCCAGCAAATATCGAGTTTGTCGAGAGCGAGCGGCGAAATTTACCTGCCGTCGCTCATCGAGCACTTGCTGGATCTTTTTCTGGTGGTCGTCACCCTCGACGAGATAATAGATTGTTGCCCGTCGATCGTCGACCAATGGAAGACCTACAGAATCCAAGTGCGCTCCGTTATGCACAATCCTGCAAAGTTTTCCGTCGCAGAGGCGAAGCTCTCGTCGCTGGACAAATTGCTGAAGGATCTGCAGTCGCAGCTGCTGACGAGGAGCCTCTTCTTCAAGGCCGTCGAGCACAGCATGACCGTCCCCAAGACTCCGAACATGAACGATCACCTGCTGACGTACCTGAAGAACGCAGTCGCCGACGTGGAGGCAAAACTGGCGAGCGCAGCCACGGCGAACAAGAATTGGCTTCGAGCCAACGTAGCGATCGTCGTTTCCAGCAGATTCTTCGGGGTCTGCGACAAGAAGACGCTGCGCAGGCTGTGCGAGCTCAACAAGAGGCTCTACGCTGCGACTTTGGTGGGTAACGTCGTCTGGCTGCCTGGAAAATTTCTCTCCGACTGTTTGCCCAAAGATTCTTCCCTCTCTACGGCCAATCAGATTGGGGAAAAATTATTGGCTGCCAGGATTCAAAGGCTGCCACAATCCGCAGGAAACATCATCCAAAAGGCGATGATCTGGTGCGTCGAGGCTCACTGTCTCTTCGCCAAATCCGAATTCGAGATAAAGGACATTAAAAAGCAGTGTTCGCTGCTCAAGGAACTCGTGGATATATTGGCCATTATTCACGAAAATATTTCATTCGTCACGAATATTCACGCCAATATTTCCAAGCCAATGAGCCGAAGCACGGTGCAAATAATCTGCAGGCTCGTGGAGGTGCAAAAGACCCTTGAAACGACCCTGAACAGTTTGGGGGCCGTGGTGGTGCAGGCACAAGGTCGCGCCCTTCAATGTCTCAGCTACGAAATATTGGTGATCCTGGAAATGGGCAAGAAAACATTGGTCCAGCGTGACCAGCTCTACAGCAAGGAGCGTCTCGACGCCCTTTCGCTTATGACCTTGAGCATGCGATTGATAAGCGGACCGGCGAGTGCCGATCGCCGATTTATCGTGCGTTGCGCACTCGCGTACGCTCGCCAATTGGCCGATATTTTTCGGGACGAGGAGGCGTCAAAATTGCGAGAAAAACTCGAGGATTACGACACGATCGCCGATCTCCACAGCCAAATATCGGTAACGTGCGATTATTCGGTTCTTCTTTATCATCAGAGCATCATTCCCGCGTATTTCGCATCGATAGCCGATGCCAATAGCGACGTGAGTCACATTGGCCACCTCCTCAACGCCTTCAACGACGCCCTCTATCGGCAGTGCGAATCGGCGGAATCGGTTAGCGCGAAAAGTGCGCAATTGCGGGAAATGCTCGTGAAGAATATCCTCGAACCGGCGAGCCGGGAAATCGAGACGAGCCTGCGTCTTCACGTGCATTCACATCTCAAATTGGACTCGACGAATCCATTCAAAATCGGCGCGAAAGACGGCGGTAGAATCGTGCGATGCTCGGTATTACCGATCGCCGATAAGCTCATCAGTGCGAAACGATTTGTGGAGCACTATCTCGACGATATGTTCTACAATCTCACGACGATCGCTCTTCACGACTGGAAGACCTACAGAACGATGCACGCCCTTGGAAATTACAAGTTCTCCTTGGACACCGTGCAAAATCACCTGCCCACGCAGACCCTGGAACAGGGACTCGATGCCCTTGAAATAATGCGCAATATTCATCTCTTCGTTTCTCGATATCTCTACAATCTAAACACCCAGACTTTCATCGAACACAAGAGCAACAATAAGCACCTTAACACCATTGGAATTCGTCACATTGCCAATTCCATAAGAACCCATGGCACCGGAATAATGAGCACCACCGTGAACTTCGTTTATCAATTGTTGCGCATTAAATTGCACACCTTTTCGCAGTTTCTCTACGACGAGCACATAAAATCGAGACTACTGAGGGACATACGGTTCATCAAACTCCAGAGGGAACAAGACGCGAGCCCTTATACGTACGAAAGGGCGGAGAAGTTTCAGAAGGGCATCAGGAAATTGGGAATGTCCGGAGAGGGACTCAGCTATTTGGATCATTTTCGGCAGCTCGTCACGCAAATCGGCAATGCACTTGGATACGTCAGACTCATCAGGTCCGGAGGATTGCACGCGTGCGCCAATGCCGTTTCTTTTCTACCGGATATCAACTCCACGATGGCCTTCGAAGCGACCTGCAAGGAACTCGGCTACTCGCCGACCACCGAAGCCGCTGCTAAGCGACTGCAAGACGATCTTGCCAATCTCGTGCGCAATTTCACCGAGGGCATCGAATACTTCAAACTCCTGGTGGACGTATTCGCTTCTGCGTTTCGGGGACCAAAGTCTCAGCATCTACAACAATTTTACGCCATCGTTCCGCCGCTTACCTTGAGCTTCGTCGATAATGCGCTATCCAACAAGGAGAAGATCCTGAAGAAGAACAAGGACGGCGCGGGCTTCACCGACGACGGATTCGCCATGGGAATCGCCTATATCAATGCCCTTCTTGATCAGAGCAATGAACTCGATGGGTTACAGTGGTTTGAGACTGTTAATCGACATATTAATTGCGAAAAATCGGCCGCCGAGAGCAAAGTCGATGCTGAAGACGAGAAATTACAACAGACCAGGGCCTTGACGCTGAAGAGACTGAGCGAAAGGAGCGCCGAGTTTCAGCTGCTCTATTATAGTCTCTCCGGGGCTAGGGTCTTTTTTAATCAACCCGATTCGTAACCGATTCGAGGGGAATTTGAGGCTGAAGAAAAAACTATCTTTCACCGAGGACATCGAATATTTCAAATTCCCGGTGGACATCTTCGCCTCCGCGTTTCGGGGACCAAAGTCTCAGCATCTACAACAATTTTACGCCATCGTTCCGCCGCTTACCCTGAGCTTCGTCGATAATGCGCTATCCAACAAGGAGAAGATCCTGAAGAAGAACAAGGACGGCGCGGGCTTCACCGACGACGGATTCGCCATGGGAATCGCCTATATCAATGCTCTTCTTGATCAGAGCAATGAACTCGATGGGTTACAGTGGTTTGAGACCGTTAATCGACATATTAATTGCGAAAAATCGGCCGCCGAGAGCAAAGTCGATGCTGAAGACGAGAAATTACAACAGACCAGGGCCTTGACGCTGAAGAGACTGAGCGAAAGGAGCGCCGAGTTTCAGCTGCTCTATTATAGTCTCTCCGGGGCTAGGGTATTTTTTAATCAACCCGATTCGTAACCGATTCGAGGGAAATTTGAGGCTGAAGAAAAAACGTTTTTGATCTGAGATCTTTCACCGAGCGCATCGAATATTTCAAACTCCCGGTGGACGTCTTCGCCTCCGCTTTTCGCGGACCAAAGTCTCAGCATCTCCAACAATTTTACGCCATCGGCTAGGTCATTTTTAATCAACCCGATTCGTAACCGATTCGAAGGGAATTTGAGGCTGAAGAAAATTTGGCGTGACTCGGGAACTGGAATTTTGGCTGCCAATTGTAACTGCGAAAATTGGGCATTTCCGGAGAAGGCCTCAGTTATTTGGGTCACTTTAATAGCGAAAAATCGGCGGTCGAGAACAAAGTCGACGCTGAAGACGAGAAATTGCAACAGACCAGGGCCTTGACGCTGAAGAGACTGAGCAAAAGAAGCGTAGAGTTTTCGTTGTTGTTTTATAGCCTTTCCGCGGCTAGAGCTTTTTTTTTATCAATCGGATTCGTAACCGGTTTATTGAAGAATGGAAAAATGGACTACGGTAATATTTTTCTTTCCATTATCCACTTTGTTATTTGTTAAATGAAATCTGTGGAATTCAATAATTGAATTACACGTTTTCTCTTTTAATGCTTTTATCTATTTTTAAGAGTTATATGTAATTCAAACATTTATACCAATGCAATGTACAGATTATCGGTAATCATGAAGAAAATACAAAAATTTTGTTACGTAAATTCGTGGAGATTTTGAAGAGCAACTTGCACATTGATTTCTCTCTTTTTATTTTTTTTTGTGGAAAGCTTTTTTAATAGGGAAAAATAAGGAGCTATCAATGTCCAGAAAATTTTATACTAATTAAACTCACTGATAACTCTATCCGTGAGTAAATTTTCCTGTCCGCAAATCAGTTCTCTGCGTTTTGCATTATTTTCACAAAAAAAAAAGGAATAAAAGATCCTAAAGATAACAAAAGCCACATATTTCAATGACATTTATTCATCACGGTAAAATGCGTTTTACAATAAATCACTTTGACGTTTTCTGCAACGAAAAATAGCAAATAAAACGAAAAAATGTAATTAGTGGCCCGAAAATCGCACGATCAATCGAATCTCATTACTTCAAAACCCGAAATACTTCTTTATTTATTCCACAAATTGTCAATCCTTTATTTTTTTTTTACAATTCTAAACCCATAAAAATGTCTACTCCGTTTTGCATTTTATTTTTTCCACTCTTTTCCAAAATCCATCAATATTTCGTCTGATTTCCAGACAAATTAACATTTTTTTTTTTTTTTCAAATCAATAAATTTGATTACAGCTGTTAAAATGGAATAAAAAAATCAATATGTCGCGCTTTAAAATGATGAGACGGCCGAAATTGTCCGCGTGAAAATTCTCGAGATTCTATGCTAATGTAATTTGTTAATGTTAATAGTTGAACGTTAACAATGCCAATGAGTACCAGTTTCAGTGTCGCAATGAAGAGGCAATAATCAATGACGATTCGACGACGAACGACGATCACTAGAGACAATGACTAGATGCACAACCAATTAAAAATGGTTTATCGCACTTTGAAACCTGAGGTGATCACCAAAAATTCTTTCAACCACAAAAAAAAAGGGTTAATTTTGGATGTAAAACCTCGAAAGAAAGAGCTGCGCGTGTAAAAATTAACAACGTATTTGTAAAATACAAAAACAAAATACTTAACGAATAATTACAACAATTTCTACGGGGTTTTCTACTTTTCGTAAAACTTCAGTCTCCAAAGTATCTTCTAAAAACTAATCGGTCTTTTGAGTTATATTATCTAGATCTTCTTTAAAAAACTTTCTTCTGGCTTTTTTTTTGAGTATCATCGATGAGCTGATCTATCATTTTTTTTTTGGTTTTTTTTCGATCAATCTACGCATTTTTCAACGATATTACGAAAAATTGCGCCTAAAAACGAAGTACATTGCATGAAGAAATTAGCTTCTGTTTCTTCTGGTTTTTTCTTAGTATCATCGATGAGCTGTTCTAACATTTCGTGTTTTTTTTTGGGGTTTTTCGATCAATCTACGCTTTTTTCAACGATATTACGGAAAAAATTGCGCCTAAAAAAGGATACAAACTCATGAATTACATGACACGAAGAAATTAGCTTTGTGTTGAAAGACTATCTTCATTTTGAAGATAAGATAATGCTTCTATCTCTCTTCACTCTCATTTTTAAAACTCCCTGAACCGTTTTAATAACGGAATTAACGCGATTTTTTTTTTTTTAAGAGTGCGCTTAATTTCGTGAGATGTTGCTAGTTGCGGCTTAAGTTTGGGGCCTCGACGACTCCTCGGGATCCAGGAGATCGTCGCAAGACGCCGTAGGCGGTAACAATTGACGACCTCCACGCTTCTTGCTGCGCGTAAAGACTTTCGTCAGCTGTGCGAATTTACGTCGCGATACTGAAATGAAAAATATCAACGAGTCAGAAGTGTTACGTCGCTTATTAAAACAACAATTTTTTGGACGGTGTATAAAAATATTTCTCTCTTTATTTCACTGATAAAAATGTTTCTTTCTTTGTACGCTGCAAAAAATATTAATTTTTTTGTAGAATGTAAAAAATATTAATTTTTCTATAGGCTGCAAAAAATATCAATTTTTTTACACACTCTAAAAAATCCTTGTTTTTACAGAGTTTTGGATAAAATTCTTCTTTTCGACAGCTTGAAGAAAAATCTTTTTTTATTCCACAGTCTACAGAACGTGAGAAATGAAATGCTTGGATTATTGATAAATTCACGAATTCGTAATTACCTTTTCCCATATTTCTCAGTCTTTCTTTAAAGAGATCCTCGTCGTCGTGAGTCGCAGCACCGCTGCATTTCTCAATTCCAGTACCTTGCAGTTTAGCGTCTGATTTAGCAAACAATTTACAATTTATTTGAGGCAGTAGCGAATTGTTAAGGCGAAAAACGATACAGGAACAACAAAAAACCAAACGTTCAAACGATTTAAAAAAAAAAAAATCTGTTAGTCGAAACATGGGAAAATTAATGATTTACCATTTTCTAAGGTTGTCAGAAAATCCTGATTCCAACGAAGCTCAGCCATGAATTCTTCGTTCTGCAAAAACATGGCAATCCTCTCGTCCTCGAGCATCGAAGTGTCGTGCACGGTACTCGACTCCACGGATTCCAAACCCTCCGCCAATTGTTGAGGAATCCTCAGGAAAGTATCGGGCAATGGACCGAGAAGCGGAGGCTGCCATTTGTGAATACTTCTCAGCGATTTTCCAGCCTCCGGTTTCGCGACTTTTCGAATTTTACTCGGCTCCTCATTTTCCTCCAATTCGCTCCGAATTTTCTCGTTCTCGTTGTCCGTACTCATTGCCAGAAGCTGATCGATTGTCGTGTTTACCGCTCCTTGATTCGAGCGCAAAACCGCCTTAAAATTTTTTAAAACATTGTTGTTATTATTATTATTTTAATAGGATTATCAGGAACATTAAGAGAATATTATTTATTTTATTGGAGTTTTGCGAAAAAAAAATGTATTGAGTGCATTTAGTGCATTAATTTTCTCGAACATTGAGATAACGATAGCCGAATTTTTTTAGGAATCAAAATAATATTCAGGCACATCGGATTTATATTTTGGTGAAGATCGAGACGAGTGTTTAAATTTTATAGGTATTTGAATTTTTTTTTTGCCCTGAAAATTGGCCAAAAAAAATTATGTTCAATTTCAACTAAATTTCACGTTACATTATATGAATTTCGTTGTGCAAAATTCAAATATTTATATCTCGAGAACAATTTTAGAGATCCAGTAGAAATTTAGCGCAAATGCGAACGGGATAGAAGACTATCTCCCAAAAAATCGGCAAATAATTTCTACCAAGCGTCACAAAAGTATCCTCACTTCGATGACATCGTCGTCCATTTGCGGAAACATGTTTTTGAAGTCTGCCATCGCCTGGTAAAATTCCAGGGTCGTTTGATTTTGTTCCTCCGCCGAAGCCATGATTTCCTCTGTTTCTTCAGTCCCTTTTATTTATTTTTTATTTATTTCTTTTTTTTTTAAATCAAATTACAATCATGCCTGTGAAAAAGTGAAAAGTACCATTAATTATTCGTCACTAATTAAGACAATCGCAAAAGTTAATTAACGGACAAAATTGGAGTATGCAAATGAGAAAAAAAATGTTACCTTGGAGCGAGTGAATAATTTTTTCAATGTTCTTACATAACATTGTGACATTTTTTTGACACTCGTCGACACGTGTGAAAAAGGGCTCTTTTCGGTGACGGGGGATGAAAAACTCGACTTTTCGCCCGAGATTCTCTTAGGGTCACTGGTAATTTTGGTAATTACGTTTTAAGGCGTTTACGCGATGGCGATTTTTTTTTTCAGACCTGCGGAGACGCCGCGGGCTCGAAAAATGGCACTTTTCGACACGGAAGATCCGCGGCCTCCGGAAATTCCAAATAATCGGGCCTCATCTGACAGATTGTGACGGGGTAATTATTCCTCCCGGACGATTATGCCCATCGAATTTTCGAGCCATCACCCACCGGAAAATCGGCAAGAGGGACGATGCGGTTGAATAAAATAGATAGGGAGGAAAACAGCGCCTTACAGCGATTCTTATTAAAGTGCAGGAACGCGTGTCTGTCATTCCACACTCGATCGGTAAGATTTTTCAGAGCGATTTTCGATACGAGATTCGAGGAATAATAATATATTAGGAGAGGATCGGTATTCGAAAAATCGATTATGAAAAAGATCGGCGTTTGAAAAATCGATGATTATATTAAAAATCGATGTTTAAGTAATCGATGATTATATGAAAAATCGGTGTTTAAGTAATCGATGATTGCATGAAAAATCGATGGTTATATGATAATCGATGTTTAAGCAATCGATGATCATACGATAAATCAATGTTTGAAGAATCGACCTCAAAATAATCGATTACGAAGCATCGTTAATCAACCCCCAAAATCTCAATAATTTTCACATACCATAAATCGCCAATATTCGCAAATAATCAAATAATCGAAAATCAATTCTTCAACCCTTATTAATTTACCTTTCAAAAAATGCATCTAAATTAATTAACTGAACATTAGTGTATTACATACTCTAAATACCGACCGAGCACATTGCCACAATAAAAATTCTAATACAAGCGCGCACCGCAAACTCCCAGTGGCAGCACTGTTCCCGAAACGTGGTTATAAGCGGCTAAAAGTCAGCGAGAGTCCCGTCACGTCTCAGTCGCTATTTCGCACGCGCATCGTGATGATCGATGGGTGTTTCTGTTTATATCGTTCCCTCGTCTAAAACTTTAGCATCTTACATGTTATTATTGTTACGTACAACACAAAAAACAATCCCAACGACTGGTTATTGATTCCTAATTGCACCTGAATAATAATTAACTCATAAAATCGCGATAAAAATTATAATAAACAATAAAAAAATCGGTAATAATTTTTTTTTGACTCGAACTTTTTTCGTTTGTTTAAACAAACAAAAAACAAATTAACATTGTTATTTTTCGAAAAATCATATTATCGAGAAAAAAAATCGTTTGTCCTTGGATATAGGAAATAAATAATGGGAAATGAAGATGAATGAAATTTGAAAGTGAATATTAAGGTGCCATAAGGTAACGTAATTGACGAAAACGAGCTGAACTCGGTGATCGGTGACTGTGAAAAAGTGATTAAGTGGAGAAGGAAGGAAAATAAGGGCCCGCCGAGTGAGGTCAACGAGGATAATCGAGGAAGAAGGGTTGGGTTGATCCTGTTTGGTGGGTGCTGCTCTCGTCGCTGCGCAACGGGAGAGTCATGAGAGTGACGTAAGGTAACGGACATTTACCCGTGGGCGAATAATATTGCGCGTACATATACATATACACGAGTACACGAGTTACCGCGTGCGAAGCATCAGCAGCTTTTAAACCGCACACAATTTGTGCAATTTGTGTATGGGACAATTGGTCGTAATTTGACTTTGAGCCTTTGACCTTTCTCGTGGCTGGTACCGGTTATTTTTTTGTTTTTTTGTTTTTTTGTTTTTTTGTTTTTTTTAGGGATTTTGAGAGGATTTTGAAGGGTTGAAGGGATTTTTGAGTCGAAGGGTTTTGAAGGGTTGAAGGGATTTTTGGATTGAAGGGATTTTTGGATTGAAGGGATTTTTGAGTTAAAGGGATTGTTGGATTGAAGGGATTTTTGGATTGAAGGGATTTTTGGGTTGAAGGGATTTTTAGGTTGAAGGGATTTGTAAGTTGAAAGGATTTTTGAGTTGAAGGGATTTTTGGATTGAAGGGATTTTTGAGTTGAAGGGATTTTTAGGTTGAAGGGATTTTTGAGTTGGACGGATTTTTTGGTTGAAGGGATTTTTGGATTGAAGGGATTTTTGAGTTCAAGGGATTTTTGGGTTGAAGGGATTTTTGAGTTGAAGGGATTTTTAGGTTGAAGAGATTTTTGAGTTGAAGGGATGTTTTAGTTAAAGGGATTTTTAAGTTGAAGGGATTTTTGAGTTGAAGGGATTTTTAAGTTGAAGGGATTTTTAAGTTGAAGGGATTTTTGAGTTGAAGGGATTTTTTAGTTGAAGGGATTTTTAAGTTGAAGGGATTTTTGAGTTGAAGGAATTTCTAAGTTGAAGGGAATTTTTCATTGAATACAATAATATATTAATATATTCGCAGAGCCTTATGGAAAACATTATATTCCTCTATGCATAATTGATAGCGCTCAATTTTGATCATATCTCGAATCATCTCACTTCTTATCTCTGATCAATTAGATACCCGCAATATATTCCACATCAATGACTCACTATTTCTATAATTAATCTACCGATATCGCGTTGCTTCTCCCGAATAACAAATTCATCGATACTTATCATCAAACTCATACACAATAATTCAAAAATCAATATTTACACAAATATTTCCAACAATACGTAAACAAACAAAAAAAAAACTCGACTTTACATAGAATTCCCCATATGTCTCCCAAAAAAATCTCAACACATTTTCTTGATCTTCAGGATCTTCTCTAAAAAAAATAAAAAATAAAAATAAACTTTCATAAAAATGAAGCTTTTTCCACGAAAAATGAAAATATATGGGGCACTCCACTCGTAGAAAAATCAGGAGGCAAAAAATGAAATAAATTCGAATGGCGAATGGGGAATTATAAAATATTGGCTATGGTGTGGACTTTGTACGAGAGCGCGAGCCGAGGAGGCTATAATAATGGTGTGCTGCACAGTCTCTCTCTCTCTCTCCTCTCTTCTCTCTTCTCTCTTCTCCGAGCGGCCACGTGATCGGTCTGCTATAACTATACTATACACACTACCTGTTATACCTCGGGCAGCGGTCGCAGGCTCGTTTCCCACGGTGTATCCCCTATACGAGCTCGAAACTCGCTTGGCTCGCATGCACTTTCTTTCTCACTCTGTTTCTCCCTTTCTCTGTTGTGTCTCGATGGTCTCGTCACACGCGCCGCCTTCTTCACCACTTCGCACACACACACACACAAATACGCCCAGGGAGATGCTTTCGTTGGCCATAAAGGTGTGCATGAACGATTGAGTTAAGGTGATGCCTTGGTCGACGGTGAAAAGCGAATACCGAAAAGGGCTCAAGGTGAAAGAAAGTTTTTGTGAAACAATATAACGGTATTTGGGTGAAAATTATTATTTTTTTTATTGAACAAAATATTGAAACGGGGTAAATGTATTGGGAATTGAAGGTTGAAATTATTTTGTAGGTGGGAATCGAGGGTTGGAAATATTTTGTAGGTGGAAATTGAGGGTTGAAAATATTTTGTAGGTGGAAATTGAAGGTTGGAAATATTTTGTAGGTGGATAGTTGAAGGTTGAAAATATCTTGTAGGTGGGAATTGAAGGTTGGAAATTGAGGGTTGAAAATATTGTGTAGGTGGAAGTTGAAGGTTGAAAATATTTTGTAGATGGGAATTGAAGGTTGAAAATATCTTGTAGGTGGGAATTGAAGGTTGAAAATATTTTTGTAGGTGGAAATTGAAGGTTGGAAATATTTTGTGGATGGGAATTGAAGGTTAATAATATTTTGTAGGTGGGAATTGAAGGTTGATAATATTTTGTAGGTGGAAATTGAGAGTTGAAATTATTTTGTAGGTGGGAATTGAAGATTGGTAATATTTTGTAGGTAAAAAATTGAAGGTTGAAAATATCTTGTAGGTGAAAATTGAAGGTTGGTAATATTTTGTAAAAATATTTCGTAGGTGAGAAATAAGGGTAAAAAATATTTTCTTTAAAACTCGTGAGTTCCCTAATAATTATGTAGTAGTCCGACTTAGGAAGCATTTAAAATGAAACCGCAGATTTGTTTCCCATACCCAGAAATATGAAACGAAACAAAAAAATTTACCAAGTGAAGAGAATAGCGCGGGCGGAGGGAAAGCAGGAAGAAAGCCGCGCACGCTGCAGATTCTCCCAAGTCACTTCCGCCTTTCGTGCTCATCATAATAATTCTCACACAATACGCCTAATATTCAATCCTGTGGAAATTTAATAAATATATTTATCAAAAATTAGCATTGATAATTCAATTAAAAATAAATTCATCGTTACCAGTAAATTTTAGAAAAAAAAAAAAAAAAAAACAGAAAAAAAAAATTACCAATAATACAATTTGTTAAATAAATAAATTTCCCCGTGTGGCGAAAATCTCGGATAAATATTGTATAATCCTTTGGGAGAATTGCACGATCGCATGCACTTGGGAACACGGCAGCGACGGCAGAAGCAGTGCCAGGAGCTACTAGCAATCTCAAACGAGTTTCACCGACGGGCGTGTCTACTATCTTATGAATAACTGTCCCAACACTAGTCGAGTAACACTCGAACCCGGATCGAGCAATAGCAAAAGATATTTCGCCTCCAACTCAATAATATAATTTGCTATATATTCTCCAAAAAGTCACCGATTACCAACTATTCAATTTAAACAACAACAACAAAAAATTCGCCAAAGTTGCAAGAGATAATTTTATATTTCACAAAAATGTTTATTATTATTGTTTTTATTATCCACTGATAATCGATACTTTTCCCTTGATCAATCGATTTATTGCATTTTTTTTTTTTTGTCAAATATGATATATTAAATTTGATTAATTATAAAATATGTGAAATTCCAATAATTGGATTATAAACACAATTTAATATGAATTAATATGAATTATGGAATAATAATAATAATAATAAATTGGTAATTGATATTTATTTTCATAGAAACATTTTTCACAGCGCAAGTGCGTATAGGATAAAAGTGCGTTGCGCAACGAATATGCGATCATTAGCGAAGAAATATATAGATATACATTAATATTAATATGTCCCCGTTTCTTTTGCTCCTCGAGTGACTCAATGTTGTCCTACATAAAGTCTAGTTGACCAGTACATTTGTCTCTGTAAATCCTCAGTACATTAGATTTTTTATTTATTTTTTTCTAATGGTAAATATATTAAATTTACTATTATATCATAATATTGTATATTCATTTTTATATTATACAATATTATTATATATTAATATTAAAATTGCCTCAATTTACTATTCTCAAAAATGAGCTAGACAAATTATTCTTTTCCTCCGAATTTTGGGCCCACATTTTGCGTGACCATCTCTGATTTTACCTGATTCTAACTCGAAATTAATTTCCTGGAAGGTCCTTCGCTCCGAAAAAGTTTCTTTATTTTTCATATTACCTCTCATTCGCTTTTGGGACCCAAGGATTTTCGGGCCCATCCACCATTTATTCGGTAGACCCTTCGAACCTTTGGACTGGGTCCGTTCGGTCCGATGAAATCGTCCCACGACCTGGAAATTAGGGGTTCTGTATTTTCTGAAGCACCACGCAAATTTACCTGAGCCCCTTTCGTTATATTGTATTTTTTCAGTTTTTTTTTCTTCACACTTTTTATTTTTTTTAAACGATATGTTAATTATTAATCGAATATTCGATGTATAAATTAATTCATTAATTTTTCAACGATTTTGCTGAATTTTTTAATTCATTTAATTAAGCGTATCATTAAAAAAAATTATCGAATTTTGATAATTGTTGGAAAAAATTAATTATTTATCGAGTATTCGGAGAATAAATTAATTCATTCATTTTTCCATAATTTTGCTGCATTTTTTAATTTATTTATTATCGTTAAGAAATTATCAAATTTTGATAATTGTTGGAAAAAATGAAATTGTTAAATAACTAATGTAAAAATAAAAAATTGGACCGAGACTTCAAAACATTTTTTTTTTTTTTTTTTTAGGACACCTTGTATATAGCAGGGCGTACTGTGTGTGTGACGCATTCAAGTATGAGGACTGGTGGCATTAAAAGAACCGTTTTCCCCGAGTTTTCTATTGTCAATACTTCCTGCCTGCTTGTATTCCCACCGTGAGCTCTCTCGCTTTATATTATTTATCCTGGCCGATCTATTCACCACTGTAGAGTTCCAAGTCTCACATTATTGCAGTACTTTAATCACACATGAACCACAGTTGAGGTGTTGCAGTTTATTGTCGTCGTAGAAAAATTCCCATATTCGACGGAAAGAAAAAAAAAAAAGAAAAACAATATTTCTTGATTTTTTCCTCTGTCGAAAGTATTTTTTGACAATATTTTGTGATCAAAAAATTGATATACTCCTCATGGCGAGCAGATTATTTAAACAATTTCTGTTTTGTGTCCTATATTCTTGAAAACGGTGAAAAATTTGTTGAAATAATTTTATTTCGATGTTTCGATATCTCGCGATTTCTCGATATTTCGATATTTCGATATCTTGCGACACTTCGATATTTCGATATCTTGCGATACTTCGATATTTCGATATCTTGCGATACTTCGATATTTCGATATCTTGCGATACTTCGATATTTCGATATCCTGCGATATTTCGATATCTTGCGATATTTCAGTTTTTCTTGCCCAATTGGTTAATAATTAAAATTGCTCATTCAGGCGGCAGATTTTTATAAACATTTTTTATTTCCTTTCTTATAAATGTAAGAAAAGAAATGAAAAATAAAATAATAAGGCTGCGAGCGGTCTCAATCGCGTTAGAGTTGCGTTGCACTGAAATTCAAAGCACTGGGACTCGGCAGAGCCTGAAAGGAGAAACCAGACATTAGTCACGAGTTGATAAGATCGTTGGCCTTGAAACGAGTCAGTGGGTCTCTCGTAGTGCTGCTGTGTGCCTTAAACCTCGTCTGTTGGGTCCTTTTCTCTCAGCAGCCTCGCCTTTCATTACCACACACACACACACACACACACACACATAAAACTTTTTTATAAAGTTTTTTGATTACCTCTCAAAATTCGGAAGTAAAACGATGAAAATAATTCGGCGAATTTGTAGAACGTTTATCAACGAACAAAATGATCTATAGTTGATCCAGATCGAATTACAATCAAAAATTTTACTAGCAAATAACTGCGGATAAATAAATATTATTGGTTATTAAATTGAACTAATTTATATAAATTAATTGCTCCACATTTTTTTTTTAAACATTTCGTAGAATCATTTTAGTTTTTTATTTTTATTTTGATATTTTATCGAGCTGAAATTTTGTTTGGTATTCTTAAAAATGAAAATAAAAAGGACGAAAGAATTTTTCGGAGGCTGAGGAATTATTATTTATAATTTATTTTGCAGTCTCTATTGTTGCTTCGTAAATTCTATGCGCTCGCAGTAATTTTGATGTTGAAATAAAATATTGCTTCTATTATTGCACTGCTTACAATTTGCAATTGCCACTTTCGATATCAATCTTCCAGTGATAAAAAAAAAACGCACACGTGGTTTATTGTATTATTATTGTTATTGAATGCAAGTCCTGCGCCGATAATAATTATAGGCTCCTTGTGACCTTTTCCCCGTGCCCTTTTATCACGTTTAAAATTCCATGGCAATAAATCCGAGTGAATCTATCATTTTTATGTAATCGACGTGCGTTGTGCAATGCAAATCAATATTCCGATCAGGGGATCAATCGATTTTTAAAAAATTTTTCTTTTTTTTATATATTATATATAAATGACAATAAAATATATTTTAATGAAAGTTGATTGACAAAAAGTTTTTACATTGTTCAAAAAAATCGGTTTTAATTGTTCTTCATTTTTACACGCTTGAAAAAAATTGTTAAAATTTTTTTATAAACATTTCGCACTCTTGAAATATTTTATTTTTGTTTTTAAAAATATGTACACTCTTAAAATATTTTATTTTTATTGAAAAACAAATGTGCACTCTTAAAATATTTTATTTTTATTGAAAAACAAATGTGCACTCTTAAAATATTTTATTTTTATTGAAAAAAATAAAAAATTACACTTGAAAAAAAATTTTTTTTAGAAAAAAAAATTTAACATGTATAGATAAATGATTAAGGTTTAATGTTGAAAGCCCTACTTTCCGAATGGGTTCTCTTGATCGATCGGTGTGCTCGGTTGAAGCGTTGGAAAGTTGGTCGATTGTTGGAGCCTCGAGGCGCGAACGCGCAGCGCGCTCTTTCGCTTCCAATGCGCACAGCAGGTGTTTACTCGGTTCTCTGTTTTCTGACTGAAAGGCAAACTGTTGCCTGCCGGTTTCCGCTATCGATCCACGACGACGCTTCGATTCTGACCGCCGATGCACTCCGCCGACTTACGTTTACGTTACCAAACCGATTTTACATTTTATTCATGCTAAGATGCAGAAGATGGTATTACGAAAGAGACTCTATACATTACCGATATATATTCAATATCGTAACTTCATGTATCGTATATTACGATTTTTGCATTCTGGTACAGAATTTTGTGAAAATCGGTAAATCGGAATTTGGAAATTTTGAAAAAGGTTATACCTTAATTTAATAAAAATATATATTTTTTATATGATAAACTAATAAAATGTCGAATTGTTGAAGGATTTCAAAATGACGATCGGTAAATTTAATTTGCCGATTTTTTCGTTGACTTGGCCGATTTTTTCATATTATAAACTAGTGAAATGTCCGATTGTTGAAGGATTACAAAATGTTGATCGGTAAATTTAATTTGCAGATTTGCTCCTCGAGTTGTTACCGGTTAACGCAGTGGAAAAGGCGAAAGGCGTGAGTATCGCTCGAATCGACGAACTCGCTGAAGCGCAGCGGGAGAAGAAACAGAAACGGAAAGGCCGATAAAAAGGGAGAATCAAAAATGACCGAACGCCGAGGAACGAAGGCTTTGGAGCTGTGGTGCCGAAGGATAACGGATGGTTATCCCGGAGTTAACGTGCAAAACATGACCACCTCGTGGAGAGATGGTCTCGCCTTCTGTGCGATGATACATCACTTTCGTCCAGATCTCATGTGAGTATATATTCATTTTTTTAAATATTTTTTAAGTGAATTTTCTACCATAATAAAAAATACTAACTAAAGGAATTTAAAAAAAATTTCTATCAGAATAAAAAAAATACTAACTAATGGAATTTTATTTTTTCAATTTTCCCCAATTCGCCATAAAACAGCAAATTGCCAACCATAAATAAACAACTAAAACAGCAAAACTAATTCAAAAAACTCTCACTCCTTGATTCCCAAAATTTTCCAAAATCTTCCTCAAAAAGAAACCCCAAAAACTGTTGAAAAACCAAATTTTTAAAAGCCCCTTTAAAAAACACGAAGTTAATTTGTCAGCAACGCGGAAAATTGGACTTTCCAATCAATTGACAATTATTTAAACCCACACAATTTAAAGAAAAAAAAAAAAGTGCAAGTGTTAATCGGTAAATAATTACCGACCTTCCACGTTGCAACTATTTCCAAAAAATCATTAATAACGTCGATATATTTGCCATGTTTGCTTTCCATTTATTTCCAAATAAACCATTTGTATTAATCGGATTAACTAGTATTACAGAAGTTGGTTTATCCGCGTTCCGAGTTGAGAGACGCATTGTTTGGCCAGCAAAAGCTTGGCGCGGAGGGTTCGACCGGTCAACGACATCCGTAATACCCAACATCACCAGCAGCGGTAGTAGTAACGTATTATTACACTTGCTTTCTCGGTTCTTCTCCTCGGCCGAGGCTCAGCCGGTCTCGGTTCAACTAAGTCAAAGTCCGATTTAGAGAGCTTACTCCGTCTCGCTCGTTCTCTTCCTTGATCCGTCTTCGTCATCGTGTTGGCACAACTTAGCGTCGTCGTAGATGCCACCAAACCACCGAAGCTTCCCTCGTAAACATTAATACCGGACACGTGAGCCGATTATTCGGCTCTGCCGATTTTTATTCTATTTTTCCCACATCCCAAACCTCACTTTTTCACTTGACTTATTATTTATTTCACATCGGTTATTAACTCCGGGGCAAAAAAAAAACGGGTATTATGAGTTTCATGAGTTCAGAGTGAATTTGGCTGATTTTTTTGCGATCGATTATATCGAAATTATCGAAAGCATCGAAAGTATCGAATATATCGAATATATCGAATATATCGAATACATCGAAAGTATCGAATATATCGAAAGCATCGAAAGTATCGAATATATCGAATACATCGAGAGTATCGAATATATCGAAAGTATCGAATATATCGAATACATCGAAAGTATCGAATATATCGAATACATCGAATATATCGAAAGTATCGAATATATCGAATACATCGAAAGTATCGAATATATCAAAGATATAATTTTTTTACAATATCGTTAAGACCATTGAAAAAAAAAAATGGTTGTCTTAAAAATTCTTTGAAAAAATAGTGGGTTAGTTGGTCTGCAACTTTTGTGCTACAAAGTTGAAGCCCCGTTATGGCCTGATTAGCACACGCCTATTTCAGCATCTCATTATCTCCTCTGCTCTTTTCACTTGCCCTCTTTCTCCGCGAAATCGCAACACGAGCACAGGCTGCAACGACGACGTTTTGCACGTGCTCAAATTCGCACTCGGTGTCATCGTCGGCGAGGTGAGGTCAATGATCACACACGAGGAACAGGTGTAACGAGAGACCAGTGATCCTATGTATACCACGCACGTGATTCCTACTCCCATACTCTCTTCTCTCATCTTCTTTGCCCTCTCGTCTTTACAGACGAGATCCAAATCAAGAGCTCTAAGATTAGCCCCCATTTTCTGACATTTATTTCAAATTAATTCGGAAATTTATTTAAAATTCATTATTAATTTTGTTTTCAAGATTAGCCGATTTTCTGGAATTTCATTCAAATTAATTCGGAAATGTATTTAAAATTGATTATTAATTTTGTTTTCACGATTAGCCGATTTTCTGGAATTTAATTCAAATTAATTCGGAAATTTATTTAAAATTGATTATTAATTTTGTTTTCACGATTAGCCGATTTTCTGGAATTTAATTCAAATTAATTCGGAAATTTATTTAAAATCGATTATTAATTTTTTTTTTCAAGATTTGCCGATTTTTTGAAATTTATCAATTATTTTTGAAGATTAACCGATTATCTGGAATTAATTTAAAATTAATTATTTAAATTTCTTCAAGATTAGCCGATTATCTGAAATTTATCAATTATTTTGAAGATTTGCCGATTTTCTGGAATTGATTTGAAATCAATGATAAAAATGTTTGTTCTGAAAATCACCTTTTGCGGGACTCTACGTTTATCATACATCCTTAAATTGCCTTAAATTACAAGCCAATCGATAAGGATCGATATGGGCGTCCGGCACGATAATTACTCGTTTGTAAAATTTCTCCTTTGAACGAGCGATTGCTCGGGTTAGTAAGCGCACGGCCCTCGAGGAGTCATGCGTTGCCTTTTGCTGTTAGTGCTGATCGTATGATACTGCGTCGCACTTTTGCTGCTGCTGCTGCTGCGGATAAGAAACTGGTCACGCATGGAAAACTTAGAATTTAATATCGAGTATTCCATGCGAAATCGCTCGGGCAATTCATCAATTTTTCAAATTAATTAATTTTTCACTATTCCCATTTTAAATATGCAGATAGAAAGAAAAATTGGGCTACAAATTACAAATAAAAATACTTTGACTTTGGTACTGAATTTTTGTCAAGCGTAGAAAATATTTTTCTTCAAATGTACATTTTTCCTGTGATGTAAAAGTGCATTTCTAAATTGTTCAAATATTTTTTAGTATCGTTACTTTAAATGTGCAGATGGAGAAAAAATAATTGTGGTCAATTTATGGACGAAAATCTCGACTTTGGTACTGAATTTTGTGAGGACATTTTTTTTTTTTAAGTGTAGAGAAAAATATGGAGCAAAAAAGAAGGTTTTCCTAACGCCGACGTTTTGCGGCGGGCTAATGTCGTCCCTTGGTCTCGCGGTGGTTACTGTAACGACACACTTTATTTCTTCTTATTCCAGGCGATTCGAGAGCACGTTTGTCAGAAAAGAAAATGGAAAGTACGTGAGACCGCAATGTTTACGGGATACTCGTCGTGCCCCGCGGCGACTACAACTGTTATTTCTCCCTGCTAATGTGCCTTTTTCCTTTTCTCTCGGCACATCCACCTTTTGCTTCTGTCAGCTTTCACAATCGTTATTTTTATTATTTTTCCAATCCCCCACAATTATTATACCGGGAAATTCATCAATTTTCCTTTCCCCTGTAGAAAAAATTGGCTCATTTTCATTTAGGACAATGAGCCAATTAATGAGAGATTTTCATATCGGTACACGGAATATGGTCCAAAATATATTTTACAAATCTAAGCCATTCAAAAAAAAAAATCTTTTTTAATTGAATACAAATTTCTCATGTTTTGGAGCAGTAAATTTCAGACATTTTCAATTTTTTTTTACCCACTGGTCTCTTAATTATGAATAATAACTTTCAGTTTAATATTGCATATTTTGTAGACTTTTTTTTTTCACTGCACAAAAATAATTTTGGAAATATCTGGCGACAGCCAATTAATTTTATTCGACAAAAATTATTGCAAAAAAAAATATATTGTCAATAAAAACCTTCAATATTCGAATTTTCCAACAGCACGAAAAATATTTTGGAAATCTAACGACAGCTAATTTATTTTATTAGACAAATATTATTGCAAAGAAAATATATATTGTCAATAAAAACCTTCAATATTCGAATTTTCCAACAGCACAAAAAATATTTTGGAAATCTAGCGACAGCTAATTAATTTCATTAGACAGAAATAATTGCAAAAAAATATGTATAATCAAGTACAATCAAATAACAAAAAAATAATGTTGAAAATCTAACGACAGCTAATTAATTTTATTAGACATAAATCAATGCAGCGGGGGAAAAAAAAAGGAGAGAAAAAGACGTTGCAAAATTATGAGACTGTGAAGGAAGAAAAAAGGAAAAGAAGAATATGGAAGAGTGAAAAAGAGAAGCGTGCTAATCGGGCAACGGTAAATCGTGAGTGAGGGGGTCTTGGACTCTCACGTCAAATCAATACACGAACCGTTACCATGCCATCCTATTATCATCAGCAACATTAATATCATAACTCAACGAAATATCTCGTCAATAACTCGGCCTCGGAAGTCCTCGTTGCTCTTACACGCTCCATAAGTTAATAATCAAGGGGCTGTTTTTCTTCCCCCCCATAAACACGTTTTATATCTTCAAAGACTCGAGTCTAATTTCCTGGACTACGATTAACCCACTTTCGACCAACGGTAATCCTCTTCTTTTTCATTTTCTCATTTTTTTCCCTCTCCTTCACTCCTCATTTTATTTTATCATTAAAAAGCAAAATTTAATTTTCCAGGTAGAGTAAATAAGCAATTAGGTTCCCAAAACCTAAATAAACGTTAAAATAAATTAAAAAACGAGGATTTTTGATTTTATAAGAATATTAAGGAATTTTTTAGGACCTTTTTATGTCATTTATACTCGTCAACGTGAAATACTTTTTTTTTTTATGATATTTAGTTATCAATTATTATGTAAAAATGTCAAATTAATTAGAATTTTGTATGATTATTGAGATAATTATTTCGATGTAAAATTATTATATTACATTTGATATTCTAGTGACAATTGAAACATAAATTAGCTTCCTAAGCTGATAATGGAAAATATTGTTGATTGGACGAATGACTGCTAAAGATATTGCGTGGGAGGTCGTGTACGCGGTTACTCTTCTGCTTTATCCGCTTTGAAAATGAACGCACGTCGCCGGCAACGATGTGCGAGAGATTTTCTGAGGGAGTGAAGTGGGTGTGGGTGTGGCAGGACAACCGAGACGACGATCACTGAGTCATCGTCGTCAAAACACCATAACACAATATTATAGTACATACTTCCGAGTTGCAATTTTGGCCTCACCCTTTTATTTATATTTCATTTTATTTGTGCATTTAACGCTACAAAAAAATTTTTTTAAATTTCATATTCATCAAATTTATCAATATTTCATCGAAAATCAAAATTTCAAGCTTTTCCCATAATAAATCACTTTTGTTTATTATATTTAGTGCCAATTGTCCTTTGAAGACTTTCCACCCAAAAAAAAATACAAAATATCTACAAAATAATAATAATGTGAAAATAAAGAAATTTAATATACAATTTATACAATGCAATATTAAAAATGTTTTAAAAAGTTTAAACCTCCGATCAATAAAATAATTATTATAAAAACACACAAAAATATAATGTAATAATAAAAAGAATTAAAAATTGACCATGGTCATGGTTCGAGGCTCGATTCTTCCGGGAATTCAAGGAGTAATAAAATAATTCCAAAATAAGGATCTGAGTCACGTTAATGTCCATGTATTAATCCAAAAATGGCTCGGTAATTGCCGTGAATATAAATATAGAAACGTGAGGTGAAACGAATATAAAATGTTGAAGGATTCGGTCCACACAGCATCCTTCAACATTTCCTCGCCATAATTCAACGCTCATTTTTAACGATACGTTTTGGTGATTTTTTTCAGTGACTTCGACAGCCTGAACAAGGACGACGTGTACGGTAATAACGAGCTGGCCTTCAGAACTGCCGCTGAACATCTTGGGATACCTGCTTTACTCGATGCCGAGGACATGGCCTCCTGTTCTGTGCCCGACCGACTCTCAATTCTCACCTACTTGTCGCAGTTTTATCAAAATTTTGGAGGTAAATTTGGTAAAAAAAAAAAAAATTCCAATGACTCTAAGGGAAAATCCAGCAATTTTGTTATTGGTTCAGATCATTTTTTGAACTTGCAACTTGGAATATAATAAATGATTTTATTTCATTATTTATTTGGAGGTAATTTTCGTAGAATGAAATTTTTTTCTCACTAAAATCAGAGAGAAATTTGTGAGGTAAAAAAAATGAAAAATTTGTGACGACTCTCAGGGAAAATGTGGCAATTTTTTTATTGGTCGGGTATCATTTTTTGAACCTGCAACTTGGGATATCATAAATGATTTTATTTTATTATTTATTTGGAGGTGATTTTCGTAGAATGACATTTTTTTTTCTCACTAAAATCAGAGAGAAATTTGTGAGGTAAAAAAAATGAAAAATTTGTGACGACTCTCAGGGAAAATACGGCAATTTTTTTATTGGTCAGGTATCATTTTTTGAACCTGCAACTTGGGATACAATAAATGATTTTGTAATATTATTTATTTGGAGGTAATTTTGGTAGAATGACATTTTTTTTCTCACTAAAATCAGAGAGAAATTTGTGAGGTAAAAAAAAATGAAAAATTTGTGACGACTCTCAGGGAAAATGTGGCAATTTTTTTTTATTGGTTGCAAATCATTTTTCGAACCTGCAACATAAATATTGATAAAATTACTATGAAAAGTTTATCTAAAAATGGCTCGTCCTTTTGAAAGTATTAATTTTCTTACTGGCTGGTAAAGCACAGCCACGATTATCAAGACTCCTCAACCCTTTCGCCAATCAAGACTCTCAGTCTCGCTATTTGCTATTGCTAAGTTACACAATCGATGTGAATGACGAAGTAAACTACACGCCACGAAATGTACCTGCCGGCGCTCCTTAATCGACCATTTGAAAAGGTCTCTCTGCTTGTCGAGGATTCTCCTTCTCTCTTGATAACCTGGAATCTTCCAAGCTTATATATATATTATTCAGCTATTCTTCAGCATTCATCAATAATACATTTATATACTTTTCCTTATTCTGTATTCGACATTTTCTAAATATTATTGGCAATTTTTGATGTCATTCATTCCCATAAAAAAAAATAGGTGTACAATTTTTTCAGATTTTTTTTCATCCTCGTTTATTAATTACAAAAATTAATACGTGTTTTTCGAAATTTTGTAGAAAAATAGAGCGACAACATTTTTGGGTCCACAAAGCAAATAATCATTCATCCAATTTTTCTTGTATTTCATGTCCTTTTTTTTTTCAAAAATACTTTTCCTTCGCTCTTTAAATATTTATAATTACAAAACGAAGTTACAAAAAAATCTGAAAAAAATTGCACAGCTTTTTTTTAATGTAATGGAACGGGATAAAAAATTTGGAGAGTTGGGCATCGTGAATAATTGATTAAAAAAAAATTAACGATTAAATATTGACAAAGGGTGAAGATTTATTTTTCAGCCGGTCGATCGGATCATTCGCCTCGTCATTAAAATAAATTTCAAGTGTCTGGCGCTTTCACGAAGACTAACTTTAAATATTTATAATTACAAAACAAAGTTACAAAAAAATCTGAAAAAAATTGCACAGCTTTTTTTTTATGTAATGGAACGGGATAAAAAATTCGGAGAGTTGGGCATCGTGAATAATTGATTAAAAAAAAATTAACGATTAAATATTGACAAAGGGTGAAGATTTATTTTTCAGCCGGTCGATCGGATCATTCGCCTCGTTATTAAAATAAATTTCAAGTGTCTGGCGCTTTCACGAAGCCTAACTGGCGTATTAAATGCTCGAGGCACCGATCGAAGACGGAGATTCGAATCGCGGTATTATCGTTGGACTCCGCACCGGATAACCCAACTATCCCGGTGTAATAAACACGCGCGCGGTCCAGGAATGATCTCGTGGAATCTCCGCCGGCTGTTGAGATTAATATCGCCGGATTTAACGCAATTTTGCAACCCAACGACCGCTCATTGAGAAAATATTCCCTGTCGGCAAAACAACTTTTCCAACGTGCATGTCGACATGTTTATATATAAATAACGATCATCGTAATCTCCGCGCAGCTTCCATGCTCCATTTCATCATTTTCATCTTATTTTTTTCTCACTATTTTGTCACATTTTTTTGCAAACTCATCGACATAATGATTTTATATTTAAACAACATTTGCAGCATTGTCTAATCTTTAATTGGAACAATTTTTGTTAAAATCGATCAATGCATTTCATTTTGAGGAAGAATTTTGAAAATTTTCAAAGAAAATTATGAAAACGCTGTAAATCGAAGGAATTTCTAGCTGTCGCGCTGAAAGTTGGTGTTAAAATTGAACAAAGTGAGACGACATTCAGGATTAAATTTGGGTGAAATCTGTAGAGCGGTTTTTATGGGATTTTGAAATTAAAAAAAAAAAAGAATTTTTAATCTGATTCAGATTTAAGTGAAATTTTCTACACAGGAAAAATAACATCTGCTTATAAAGACAGATAATAATTAATTTGTCCATTGTCGTAGTTAATATTATTACTAATAATATATTTCGGTATTATTGTTATACATTTTTTAAAATTCTTTTTATTTTTATTCCTTTATCATTTTTTTTTTCAAGCGTTCCCTGTTTTTATTTTAAAAAAAGAGCAGTGTAAATAGTTTGCTCGAAAAATCGTCGTATTTTATTGTGAACGTTTATATTAATTTGCAAAATGATTTCAGGTTCATCGCCGAGTCGTTTGGCTCTGAGCAGAACGAAGGAAAATTCGAACGAAGGAATAAGTCCCGTTGTCGCAGAATCGCCCAAGCCAAAGGTAAACGAAAAATTGTATTGCCTTTTTCTTCACATTTCCTCCCGCTTCCTTATTATTTTTCTGTTCTCCCATTTTTTTTACTCATTTTTTTCAACAATTATTTCATATAATTTCATATATTTTTCTAATAAACGTAACACAATCAAAAAGTACAGAAAAAAAAACGCTTCCGTCTCTCGTTATATTGTCTGTAATTATTTTTTTGTTGCGGCTGGCTTTTACATTTGCGTTTCATTCGACTCATCAGATCGTACATTAAATTTTGGGAAGATCGTCGATTGGCCGCTCGATCGATTGTCGCCAATATTCCCTTTCGAAGCCAATAAATTCAATGATTTTTCTTCCTTTTTTTTAACCACTCCAATATCGTCATTATTCATTATTGCTACCTTAATATTTATCGCTATTTTCCGTTCATCTAACCATGCTGTTGATGGCCATTTCATTTATTATTCATCAGAATATTCAGAGATATTGCAAATGAGAGTGAGAATGCAGAAAAAAATTGTTGGAAGATACTTTTTCATCAGGACATTAAGAGAAATTACAAATGAGAGTGAGAATGCAGAAAAAAATTGCTGGAAAAAAATTTTTCATCAGGACATTAAGGGAAATTAGAAATGATAGTGAAAATGCAGAGAAAAATTGTTGAAAAATAATTTTGTTACGGTGGAAAAAAAAATGTTTCGAAGATTTTCATGTAAGCGTTTTCATAATTTTACAAATATTTTAATTCAGACTGTTGAAAATATTTTCAAAATCAATATCTAGATACTGATTTTTTTTTTTTTTCTACAGATACTGCATATTAAATTCCATTAAATTTCACTTAATTTAATATCCGCGAAAAAATAAAACTTCAAAATACGTTATATGAATTGACACGCGAAATTTTTGTTGACAGTGGAGAGTTTTTTGATATTTTGTCAGTGAATGATTGAATGATTGAATGGAAGGAAAGCCTATAACGTTGACTATTATATAAATGGCAAGTGAAGCCGTCCAGTGGAAACGCAGACAGATTGGTATCGCCTCTTGTTGAAATTGTGTAACCCGATAGTCTGTCTGTGTAGATACATGGCTATCGGTTAAGAGAGAGAGAGAGAACTTCACCCCGGAAGCTTTGTATCGATGGTCGTCACCACAGAAACCATAGGTCGACTCAACCTCGCTCCTTCCTCGGTTCTTCGTTCTCGTGATGTATTTGGCATGCTCTCTGTCCGTAAAAGGAATATACCTGCCGAGCTCTTACCTTCGACGTATCCCCAAGCCTTCTTCGCGATTCGCTAGCTCCTTTTTTTTTTATTTCGTAAAAAAAAAACCATTGGCTTTTCGCGTATGAACCTTTGCTTTTTCTAGAATCGAAAAACAATAAAATACTCTGAAATAAAGTCAATAATTTCATTTTAAATAATAATAATAATAATATCATTTGAAAAGAAGTAATGAATTTCGTTTGAAAAAAAATTGATAATTTAATTTGAGAAAAAATTCATAATTTCGTTTGAAAAAAAGTCAGTAATTACATTTTTTTTTTAAATTTCATTTGAAAATACGCTGAATTTTCTCTCCATCTCATTTTATATATATATTTTTTTCTGAAATCGGTTGTCGCATCCTGAAAAAATTAATAATTTCATTTGAAATAATAATAAAATAATAATAATAATAATAATAATAATATCATTTGAAAAAATTAATAATTTCATTTGAAAATACGCTGAATAATTTTCTTTCCATCTCATTTTATATATATATTTTTCTGAAATCGGTTGTCGCATCCTGACCAACGATCGCCGATGAAGAGGAAGTCTCACGCAAAACCACCTCCTGTCCTCATCCTCATTTGCTCCTTTTTTCATCAATTATTTTCACCTGCCCAGTTATTATCCATCTAACTGTGCCGCACGTTTCGAGTTGGCAAAGCCTCTCCTCGAACGATTAACTTGTTTTAGTTATCCGCGACGTTGGTTAACGTAATTCTTGGCTTGGCCATCGCGTTTCTTCATACATGCCAACACTCGGGCCACTGACATTAAAGGCCTCTCGATCCTTTGCATCCTCTTCGCGACACGCAAGAGTTTTTTTTCCTTATTTTCCTTCAAGTGAGAATATCCACAGGAAACTCAAAAAAAAAAATTTCTCTCATAATTCCAATCGGTGCTAGGTGTTTGATATATCGATTTCTAAAATCATTTTAACCCCAATTCTAATTTTCCTGCAGGAAAATATCGCTTTTGTATCAGAAGAAAAAAAATTCAAAAATCTTTCAATGGGACAAAAAAAGAAATATCCCCAAAAATCACTCGTCAACTTAGCGAGTTGACTTTTGTTTTCTCTTAAATTAATTCATCAATTTTTCTGAGTGCACACAAATTTTTTCCCGAATTTTTGACAATTTCGATTGACAAAAATGAGAAAAACATCATTTTCGAATTACCAAAAATTCGAGAAAAAAAAAACTATTGTACGTGACACAAAAATATTTGACTTTCCCTCCAGACGTGATATTATAACTGATATATTTAATATATTCGAAATTGTAAATGTTCATTGGATAAAATGGGAAATGAGGTTTGAGGATTTCGAATGAATATAAATGTTTAAGTGTCGTAAATTGTTTGTTGAATAGTTTTTTAAAATAATTGTCGTCCTTGTAATTGTCCAATGTTTAATTAGTTGAGGGAAATTAAGGTGAAGATATAGCGAATTTTTGGAATTTTTTTTTAATTTGTGGTTTAAAAAATAGATAAATAAATAAATAGAAAGCCAAATATTTTATTTTTACTTGAAACCTGATGTTAGAAATGTTTTTGTGGTATTTTATGGGTTCGGTATACTCAACACCATGGCAAATATCAGTTAAGTGCTAACGCACGTCATCTATTCCGATCACGGAAGCAAAAGAGAAAATTGGATCAATTCTCGGTCGCGTTCGTGCCACTGGAACACTCGCGGTTACTCAGCTAAATTTATTCGTTGCTCTGCTCGACAACCGCGACGTCTCCAAACGCTGTTAAATAGGCGTATGTGCACGCGCATCTCTAAAAAAGTGGATCACAATTAGAACGAATTCTTAAACGGTTCAAATGAAATTTCCTTGGACAATTCAATTAAATACAATTTTTATTTTATTTTTGTAAACTGCTTATTAAATTTACCAAATTCTTAAAATTTGCTTAAAATATTGGAAAAACGTATTAAAATATTAATTTATCGCGACAAAAAAAAAATGCAGCATTAATATAAATTGAAAACCCATGGAAATAATTATCTATTAATGATTGATGAATAAATTGACAGTTCAATTAAATGCAATTCTCATTTTTGAAAACTGTTTATCAAATTTATTAAATTTTTTTCACCAATTAATGAAATTTATTAAATTTACCGAATTCATAAAATTTGTTTAAAATATTGGAAAAATGGGTTTAAAAAAAATGGGCAAAAAAAGCAACGATATTATAAATTGAAAACCCATGGAAATAATTATCTATTAATTACTGATAAATAAATAGGACTATTGTTTTCATAAATTAAAATTTCTTCTTCTCCACATGGTTATTTAAAAAAAAAGGGTCATCCACACGATTGCCAGCAACGTTTAACGCCTCACCATTTATTTTTGTTCTCCAGGAGGAAAGCTTGGACTTAATGGGGCAATATAAACCCGAAATATTCTGCTAGAAGGTAATTGCTTTGTCGTTATTGTTTCGCTTATCTCTCACCTTTCTCTTGTATTAACAATTGACCCTTTCTCTCGGTGTCTTCTTATCATTGTGACGATTTGTACGATTATTAGTTGCATGCTTTTGTACGCTTGAAATAATTAAGGCTGTACGATAACTAACCCACTTTTATTTGTGAGTTTATCAATTTTCTTTTCATTTTATTCCTCGTTTTATATATTTTTGTTTATACGTTCTCAAATCCTACCAATTTAATCCCCAAAAAAAAAATCATTTTTTTTTTTCATAATATAAAACATTTTATTATAATATTTACATTTATTATTTAATAATTCGAAAAAATAAAATAAAATTCAGAGACTCAATTCTATGCAATTTACATTTATACAATTTATTATATTTATTATTTATATTTATAAATGATTAACGAGGCGAATTTTTGGCATGCGAACGACTTAACGTTTGTATTATTTCTAATGTTCGAAAATAATTCGAAAAAATAAAATAAAATTCAGAGGCTCAATTCCATGCAACGCTCGATAGTTTATCAACCCCGACGTCGACGAACGTCGCACATTAATTATAATTCTGCGTCGACAACCTCGTTTGTTCTCCGTCACGTTCACCAAACGCTTTCTGAATGCGGAAACTCGAACGTCCGGTTGAATAAAAGATCAACAATTGAAGAATTACGTGGATAACATAACTCGTTTTCCTGTCTGAATTACAATTCTTTTTTTATTGTATTATTTTTAATGTTCTATTGAAATTATCGATTTCCATTCAATTTATTCAAGTATATTAAAATAATAATATGTGAATATTTATAGAAATTAATTACCTAAAAATTATAATTGTAACAGGATTTAAAAAAATTTAGTTATTAATTTTTTTACATATTAAATAAAATTTCTTTAATTAAGGCCAATTTTTTATTACGCTAATTTTTCTTTAAAAAAATTTAAAAATAATTTTTTTATACAGTTTTTAAACGATTTTCTCTCTGAACTCCAAATAAATAAAAGCATTTTTTTTTTTTTTCGTTGCATAAATCATTGATAAAAAAAAAACGAAAAATTTTATCACGTTCATTACACGCGGACGAGCTTAACGGTGCCAAAGAAGAGCTTTTCCTACGCGCTATTTATAAAACGAGCTTGCGGCCGCAAGCACGAGACAGTGAGTTCGATGATTCGTACGCAAGCGCCAACAATCGTTGAGCACAAAATTACACTATGCGGTTAGTGTTTCCGCGATAGTCGACGATTAAAGAAAGAAAAAGATGCTCGTAAGCATTGAACGTAACCGCGTCTTCACCGAGTAACCGCGGCACTTTTTTTTTTTTTTTTTTTTAATAGCGATAATAATAATTGTTAACGTTAATTTATAAAATTTGTGGATTGTGGTTTTTTTTAATATACGAAAATTACAATTGTTAATGGTATTCCATAAAATTAGTAAATTGTGGTTTTTTTAATATACGAAAATTACAATTGTTAACGTTAATCCATAAAATTAGTGAATTGTGGTTTTTTTAATACACGCAAATTACAATTGTTAACGTTAATCCATAAAATTAGTGAATCGTGGTTTTTTTAATATACGCGAATTACAATTGTTAATGGTAATCCATAAAATTAGTGAATTGTGTTTTTTTTTACATACAAAAATAATTATTCTTAACATTAATCCCCACAATTTGTAAACCGTGGTCTTTTCAACATACAAACATTTTATTTAATTACCGCTACAAAAAATTGTTCTCGTTAACAAAGCTGCGAATAAATAATCCACTAAATTCCAAAGCCATTAAAAAATAAAATAGAAAAATAGTTGATAACCGAAAAAAAAAAAAAATAGCTTAAGCCTCATTTTCCACGAATAATCAAATAAAAAATACACTTAAAAATCCACAAATCAACGACTAAATAAATAATATCTGTTTTATTTTCCACAGATGGGTCCACGAGTGATGGGGATGCGAAGAGAGTGTTGCGCGGTCTGCGGAATGCCGGTATTCCTCGCCGAAAAATTGATGATATCCGGTAGCCCTTATCACCGAACGTGCTTTCGTTGCGCGCGTTGCGCGAACCAATTGACCCCGGGTAATTATTACGAGACGGAGGAAGGCCAATATTGTTGTGAGACTTGTCCGGACGAGGAGCAAATATCGGCATCGTCAGGCCCGATATTCCACCAGTCTTACAACGACGCAGCCTTCCCCCTGCAAAAAATCCCGTGCGAAAAGTCCAACATTACATCCGGCAACCAAAGATCGTTAAGCGACGAGGAAAAAACGGAGAGGAGAGGCCAATTTCCGGAAGAACCCGCCGAAAAGCGCCCCCTCGTGGCCTCTTCTCTCACTAACGCCGATAAGTCCCCCGAGTTAAATCCCAGCATCGAAAATATTTCGCAGACCGCACAAATGAGACTCAACTTCATGGCGAACAACATGCTCGCGTCAAATCCCCAAGAAGACGCGGAAAAATCGCCGATAAACGAGGAAGAATACTCCTCCGAGGCGGAAAACGCCTCCGAAAGCGAAGCGCCACCTGGCGAGCGTTTTTCCAAGTCTCGACGTCCAGAGGGCGCGCCGATCGGCGACGGACGCGTGGATACCGATAAAATGCCCTTCGAAGCCCCGAAATTAGCCCGCATTCTCAATGAAGATCGTTCTGTAGATATTAGAAGAAAAATCGGCGGCGATCGGGTAGACGATCGACCGGATCACGAGACGAACGATTATTTCGACACTGCCACGAGTCTAAAATCGGCTCGAATATCCAATAATCATCGTTACTCACACTTAGATAATAAGCACGCCTCCCTTAGACAGGATACCAAAGAAACGCTTGGTCTCAATACCGATCGCGACCCTGAACAGCACAAACTCATCCCCGATACCGTTAAGTGCCTTTCGCTCGTTCAGAGTCGGCTTAAAATATTCGAGAGCCCCCAAATCGGCGATAAAACGGAAGATACGAGAGCCAGAAACTCGTCGCCTCGATTCGCCGGAAATTTCGAGGTCGACGGTGAAACTAAGAGAAATGACGAAGAACCCGAAGTTTCGGAAATTCGAGGAGAGGCGCAAATTGATGTCTCTTCGGGGGTTGAAATTGTTGAAAAGGAAGAAGAAGAAGAAGAAGAAGAGGAGGGAAAAGATGAGGAAGATGCATCGAAAAATCGAATTTACGGCGATAAAATGCAAGCGAACGTTCCGCCGGAAGTTCCGAAGAGGAAAATTCCTCCTGGCGCTAAAACGAGGGCCAAAAATGCCGAAGTTACTGTGCTTAATGCCAAGGGCATCGACTTAAGCGCCGAAGAAATTTATCCCGAAGATTTGAATCCGTTTAAGAGCGACGAAGAAGAAGAAACTGAGGCGAATATCGAAAATATCGAAAATATCGAAGCGTTCGATACTTTCGATAAATTCGAGATTTCGAGATGCAGCAAAGTATCGACCAATCCGTTCGGCAGCAGCGACGAAGAAGAGGAAATTCAAGAGCCCGTCTTACCACCTCGGCCTGCGATTAGGACCAATATATCAGGGAAAAAAATTGTGGATGAGGTCAAAGAGGAAAATGGCGACGGAGCGCCGACTAAGCGACTATTAAAGGCTCCGCAAATTCACTTGAATCCCTTTTGGAGCGACGACGACGACGACGACGAGGATCAGAACAGCATGGACGACAGTCTCTCCGCTGCTAATACGCCCATTCCCAAACCGCGAACCATTAAGTGAGTTTTCATTCGAACGAAATCCCTAATTTTCAAATAAATGACTCATTATTTATTTTTCTATTTTTTAACAGTGCGAAAAGAATTTAATGCGGAGTTAATTGATTTTTCGTGAACTAGAGACATTTGTAGAATAAAAACAAGAGAAATTACATTTTTTCGTAAATAAATTCGTCATCATTTTTTTCTTTTTTTTTCTTTGGGTATTTAAAAAAAATTGTGTGTGTATATTTTTTGAAATGAGATTCGTTAAGCGTTAATTCGATGAAAATGTGTTTCACATAATTTTGATACGAATAACTGTGAATAATAATGAAAAATGTTAACATTTTTTTTTTTTTTTTCACTTTTTATTATGACGATTGTTAATAGTTTAATATATTCGTTTGCAATTAATTATTGTTTGTTTAACGGGCCAATAAATTCAATGAAAAATTGTTGTGCTGTGAATAAATGAATCTTTGAATTTCAGACAAACTTCACAGAGAAAAAGAGAATTCGAACGAGGAGATATTTACGCCTCCAACAGCTCCCTCGGCAGCACAGGATCGACATCGACTCCTGGTGGAACTTGCAGAAAGAAAAAACCCGCCCCGCCGCCGCCCATCGCCAAAGAATTATTCACTTCCGGCGCAGATTCCTTCCTTTCGCCAAATCGCAAGCCAATTCACTCCAGCGTTAGTATAATTTTCAAAAAAAATAAATAAAAACACGCGTTGAATTTTTAAATTGCATATTAAATTACACAAAAATTCACGTTGATTTTTCAAATTGCATATTAAACTTCACAAAAATTAACGTTGAATTTTCAAATTGCGTATTAAACTTCACAAAAACTTCACTTTACGTCGAATTTTCAAATTGCATATTAAATTTCACAAACATTGACGTTGAATTTTTTAATTTCAACATTGCGATAAATTTCAAATAAAATTTTGATTCGCCAAATTATCGAAATTAATGAATTTGCAGCCAAAATTAACGATTACATTTATTTTGCAATTTCGTGAATTTCTGTAGCAAATCTCATGAGCAAGTATTGATGTTTGCAGAATAATTCGCTGCACACAACGCCGAGAGCTCGAAAAACAAAGCCGGCTCCTCCTCCGCCGATGCCGACGAGTACTCCGTACAACGCCAATAATCTCATCGCGAATCTCACGCTTTCGGAGTCCCCGATAACCGACAGCGGCAAAATAATCCAAAACGAGGATTACAAAATGTGGGAAGAGCCGAAAATCGGAAAGGACGAGGCCAACAGAAACAAACAGAGCATGTCCTGCGAGGAGACGAATATTTACGGCGGCGGATACGCCGATAAAAGTATTCAGGGCAAATGGAAAAGAAAAAAAGGTCCTGCGCCTGCTCGACCAATTCCTCACAGAAGAAAGGTTAATTTCCCCCATAATTTCACTAAAATCCTTCTAAAGTCCAAAGTTCCTCTGTAACTAAAGTCAGACGATGAAAAATCGATGAAGAAATAATTAATTGGGAAGATCGATAAAAAATTAACTCATTTTTTCAACGACTTTTCCACATTTTTCCTTAAAATCGTAAATGTTTTTTACAAAATATTATTATTTAATCATTTGGACATTAAATACAAATTATCAGAATTTTTTTTTTTTTTTGAGAAAAATGTATAGTCGATTAATGGAATGATTTTTTTCTTCTGCAGATCAAAGTAATGTCGTTAAAGGACGTGAAACTCGAACTCGACGAGATCGAAATGCAACAGCAAGGGCTCGAAAAACAAGGCGTGAGACTGGAACAACTGATAAGAGATAAAACGGAGGGTGGAAGTGCTGCCGAAGGTAAATAATCGCGATTTTTCTACCTCGGGAAGCATGTTTTTTTTTTTTGTGATTAGAGTCAATTGATGAATTTTTCTATTGCAAGTTTTTATTCAAGCTTTAAACGGTTAATTCGTTACGTTTTTTTAGAAACGAGCCTGGGAATGGATGCCGAAGAATTGGTTCTTGAACTTTTTGTCCTCGTGAACGAAAAGAACGAACTTTTCAGACGACAAGCCGAGCTCATGCTCCTCAGAAGGCAACAGAGACTCGAAGAGGAACACGCCGACATCGAGTACCAAATTCGGTGTCTTCTCTGCCAACCGGAAGCGACCAAGACCGATTTTGACAAGCAGAGAGAAGAGACTCTGATACAGAGGTCAGTTTTCTCAGTAGTAGTAAACGTTATTTGTTGTCAATAAATCTACATTAAAATAATATGTTTTTTAATTTTTTTATATTACATTGATAATAATTATAAATTATACGACGTTGACATTGACAATTGGCCATCGACCGAAGTCCTTCAGCCAGAGTTTTCTCATTATTTCATCATTTGTATTTCTCATTTATTTTTTTATTTATTTTTTTTCAGTAAAAAGTAGTAAAAATCCTTTGCCGAAAACCAATTTTCGTTGTAGCAAGAAATATTGTTTGTTATGGCAAAAACAACGACAAAAATTTACCCGGATTTATAAATAATTTGCTGGACTGGGCACTGAAAAATATTTCTTGCTCTATCAAGTAGTTAATTATATTTCTTTCCAGGTTGGTGGAAATCGTTGAGCGTCGCAACGAAATTGTGGAGTGTCTTGAGATGGACAGACGCCGAGAAGTTGAAGAAGATCGAAGTATCAACACACAAATGGGACTGTACGCCGGTAAATTTAAAGCCCCCATGAAATATTGTACAAAAACGCGCGATCTCTCGAAAAACTGACCCTCATTTTATTGTGTTTCAGCGAAAACGAAACAAGAATTTCGTAAAGAACTGGAGGACGAGGAGAAAAATCGTTCCCGAAAATCCAAAAAGTCCAAACTAAAGGAAAAGGCGAAAGAGAAAATATTGCGGAAAGGCCATAAAAAAGACGCGGATAAAGACGTGGACGAGACTGAAGTTAAGATTAAAAGACAAAGCAAGAAAAAATGGTTTTAAATCGTTAAAACCGCGAGACTGAAACGAGCTGAGGGCACAAAAAACTTTGACGCTGCACGAGAATTCACGAAATCCGTGCTATAGTTACGTAATTTCAGTTCAGTCAATATTTAATACTTGTTTATACAGACATTTCATTTTTTTCCATTTACTGTTATATTTATAAAAAACAAACAAACGAAACAAAACAAAATACACGTGTTAAATATGTACGTTTATGATTAATAAATAGTTTGCTAATCAACTTTTAATTTCCCGCGTTAATTTTTATTTTTAAAAAAAATGAAATGATCAAAATGATAAAAAAAATGAAAAATATGGTTTTAATTTTTATTGAAGATTTTCAATATTCTCACAGGAGTTTCGTCGCACTGCAGATACAAATATGGTTTTGGTGACGTTTCGTCCTCGAATGATAATCCGTAATCCTCTGAAAACAAATGAAGAGCCACGATTTTATTATTCGACTGCGAAATTATCAAAATTTGGAATTTTTGATTTGCAGTTCCTGCTAAAAAGATTTATTTCTGGATTTTTTTGGGAGGGAAAAAAAAGCTTTTTTCTAGATTTTTTTTGGAAGGAAAAAATCTTTTTTCCTAGAATTTTTTTGGAAGGAAAAAATCTTTTTTTCTAGATTTTTTTTGGAAGAAAAAAATCTTTTTTCTAGATTTTTTTTAAAGGAAAAAAATCCTTTTTTCCCAGATTTTTTTTGGAAGGAAAAAAATCTTTTTTTCTAGATTTTTTTTGGAATGGAATAAAGCTGTTGTTTTTTTCCTTCCGGGAAAAAAAGCTTTTTAACCTTCATTTAAAAAATAGTAAAAGCCTTTACCTAGAACGTGAAAAAATTTCGCAAGCGTCTCGTTATTTCGCACAGTCGCAGCGAGAATAACGAGTGCGTTTTTTCTGGTTATAAAAATTTTCAGCGCTTGGATTAATTGATGAAAAAGGCTCTCGTCGTAAATAACGTCAGCGGCTAGAACGACTTCCGGACTGGACCAACTATCGTTTTCGTTGCTTTCACCCAAAAAAGCCCAATCCAAGCGCGTTATCCGTACGTCGGTGCTTTGATATTTCGTTCTGTAAGACTCCTCGTTCCATTCGACGGAGCGAGAAATTTCGAGCTCCGCTCCATTATCCCATTTTTCCAAATTTAGCCGCACATTTTTCACCAAAATATCGAGAACGCTCGAGTGGCAGTCGGAAAAAATGTAGCGTTTTGGGGCACAAGTTTTTATCACCGATAAACCGGAAAATCCGACCCCCGAACCGAGCTCCAAAATCAGCTTTTCCCTTATTTCCGGTTTATTCAAGTAACACCATTCGGCTAAAGAAAACGCTGCCTGGAAATTTTTAAAATATATCATTATATTTTTATATTTTATATTGTTATTTGGATACGCGTTTTAAAAAATCGGGCAATTGTATTTCATCGAATTACTATTAATTATGATTTTTCTTTTTAACGAATAATTCATTTGCTCTAATTAGGAATTTTTGCATTCATTAGAAATTGAAAAAAATGCTAAATCAATTGTTTGCCTTAATTAAAAATTTTCGCAGTCATTAGAAATTTAAAAAAAAATGCTAAATAAATTGATTACCCTAATTAGGAAATTTTGCATTCATTAGAAATAAATTAAAAAATGCTAAATCAATTGTTCGCATTAATTAGGAAATTTTGCAGTGATTAGAAATAAATTTAAAAAATGCTGAATCAATTATTTTCATTAATTAAAAATGTTTAAAATGTCAATTAAATAATGCGTTTGTAAAATACCTGCCAAGTGCGTAATCCTGTAGTTCCCTGTGAAATTAAACTTTTGCTCTCCTGCAGAATAATCCGATTTTCGATGTCTCGTTGCGTTATCAAAAATTGACGATAATGTACGGGAATCGAATCGTCATTGAGTATCATAAAATTCGCTAGCGTCTCGTAGAATTTTTCGTAAACTTCGTCGCCACTTTTCTCTGCCTACAAAAATTTCTACTTAATCATATTGACGCGAACAAAATTTTACAACAAAAATTCCAATCACCGTACAAACCTTTTCTATCAATGCACGAAGAAACGCTATCCGATAGGATAATCGCGATGGATATTTTTCAGAAATTTTCTCCCCGATCGTGTTTTCAAAAATCTTGATCTGCGTATCGAGGTCCATTTTTTCATCCGATGTCTAAAAAATATATTTAAAAAATATGATTATCAGGATCGATTCACCAAAAAAAATGGCATAAAAAATATTCTGTAGATTATATCCGTTCCTTAACATATCTCAAATTTAATCCTCAATTTAATACGCAAAAAACATTAAAATCCTGCAATTTTTTTTAAAGTGTACAAAAAAAAATCATTTACAGCATTTTTTTTCATCGCTTTTTTTGGCACCTCAGTTCCTCAAAATAAATCTGTGCACCTAACAAAATAAAATAAATATAAAAAAAAAGAAAAAATCATTAATTCACAAATAAGCTATTAAAATTAATCAAAGCTTACAGTGAAGTCGAATTTGTTAATTGGAGCGCAGAGAAGATACTGCTTCTTGATAAAAAGGACATCATCTTCTGTGGCCATTTGAAATCGGAATTCCCCTGTAAAATTTGTTGCTTCCCCAAATCACCTGCAAACAAAAATGAAACCAAAAAATGAAAAGACGTATAAAAAATTCTATTTAATCTCATTGAATTTCCGCTTTCTTCAACATTTTACAAATCCGCCGCCTTAAGGAAAAAAATGTATCGATTTAAGTGAAAACTTAAAAAAAACATTAACGAAGCAATCGCTAAATTTTGACTTAGCGTAGTAACTTGAAATAAATTTTTAAAAGTGAATTTCACAATAATTTTAGCGGGCGATGAATGTTACGGAAATACTCAAATTCATGTATAATCCGAACAGTTCGACAGATCGTCACAAAATTTTGCACATAGCATCGCAGACTATAATTTCATTTATGTGCAAAATTTGCCCTTGCTGCTTCAATTATTTCAAAAGTTATTGCAAAAACATCATTTTTTGGAAAATAAAAAAAGTCCATAAAATTCGAAGGGCTTTTTGGATTTCGCCCAAATTTTGTACGGGACAATGTTGAATGTTCCTACACTTGTTGAAAATAATTCACACGAAAAGTATCGTAAATTTTACGATATTCGGAGCATTCCACGCACATGTTCCTCCGCCATACGTAAACTCGGTGGCCTTTTTCGTGGGGCGCCTCTGTCGGACGATTCTCAAACTTTCATCCCCGAAAAGCGGGGCTTCCCCCACCACCACAACTTCCAACCGTGAAACATAAAAATTCTTTCGCCTTCAAATTTGTTACGAACGAAGGTAATAAAAGAGGAGAATATCGTAGATGAGTAATCATTTTTACGTGAAGGCCAATTTTTCGGGTCAAGGAAAATGCGCGCAGAACGGCAACAACAAAAAAAAAAACCTTTAGTATCAAAATTTCCGAGTGTTACTCATGTATGGGGCATTCCATGTCAAGTCGACCTCGAAAATTTCATAGCTATTTTTTTTTATATACATATTTTTGAGATTATCAATGGCATATACAGGGTGGTAATTAAAAAACCTGCCAAAATTCTTCTCCCAACTTTTATTAACTCTTTTACTGTTAAAAAAAAACAATCAAAAATTCTAACAAAACAAAATAAATAAAAAAACTAAAAAAATAAAACGATAGTGCACTTTGAATTTACATCGAAAAAATCTCAAAAATTTCGATATGCAATCCCTCAATTAATAAAAACAACGTCACAAAACTTTGAATAATCCTCAAAATATTATTTACAAACAAAAAATATAAACAAAAATAATAAATACTAGTTTTCAAAACCTAACGTAAAAAAAAAAACAAAAAACAAAAATGCAACGTAAAAAAAATCGGCCCGAAAATTCGGGAGGTGGACGTTGACGTGGAACGGCCCGTACGAAACTCGAGTTACAGCCGCGCGATGACGTAAGCGTCGCCGCTGGCGTATCACTTTTATTTTTGGCATCGGGCGCAAGGTGCGTCTTTTATTTTCGAGCGATCGGCAGCAAATATCGGAAAATAGTAGCGCGTAGATCGTCGCAACGTAAACGTCAAAATTTCGTCGTCAAGGGACGGGCCATCGAAATGACCGCACAGACTGTACCGAATTATTTTCACAATGGAAAGCAAAACGGCGTCGCTCGAGTGGCCGCCAAAAATTCGCCCAAATTTTGGCCAAAAATCCAAATCAACGAGTGGACCTTTAGCTTTTTTCTATTCGCCCTCTCATTGGCTATTGTCGCTGGAAAACTGTTTATTAATTATGGTGAGTCACAATTAACGGCTTAATTAATTATTAACTAAACTAATTTATTGAACGCTTTTTTAACGTATAATAATAATAATAATAATGCGATTTTTTGTTGCTTTTTGTTATTTTTTCTTATTTGTTGTTTTTCGTTGTTTAGAAAGAAAAAAAATTGATTTTCGGTTTTATCAAGTCATTTTTTCCCCTTTTCTTTTTTTTTTTACTTTTATTTTGAATCTGAGAGATTTTTTATTTGCGGAAAAGTAATTTTTTCAATTAAATTGATTAATAAATTATCGTTAGCTGGATAACGAGAGTGATTTTTGATTTTGACGTTTGATTTTTTTAAATATGTTTTTTTAGTGCAAGCGGAAAATAATAATAAGCTTTTTTGGTGCTTTTCGCTATTTAACAGGCTTTTTCATTTTAATTGCATATTTAATTTAGTCGTATCGCATTGTCATTTATTTTCTGTTATCGAGCGCGTTTTTTCTTATTCCGAAGCATTGGCATAAGAAAAAGGGCTTTCGATGCATAAAAATGAGGAGCGAGGCGTTGATTTCACTTGCGCATGCGGTTTTTGTATTTGTGTTTCAATGATTTTCACAATTTAGTGTCCCTTTCCTCAGGCGACGCGACTCGACGGGTGGCAAATGTTGAAAAAGGTCCGTCGTCGTTGTTCGCATTTTCTCACGTGTACGAGGCGTTCGCCTCTGGCGATTCGCACGAGTCGTCCCAGTCGAACGAGGCGGGGCTCGGAGTCGCCAGCGAGAAATTGGCAAATGCGAGTCGAGCGTACGGAGAAGCTATCGCCAGCATTTTTCAGAGGTTTCGCTGGCTTTTGAGGGCCTCTTTTTTTGGAGTCGCTACGATGGCTTTCGCGTGGTTCGTCATTTACAAAGACAGCAGCGTTCCTGGTGTGAATCCGCCTTTGCCGTTCAGTCCGTCCAAGAGGCAGTAAGTCTGATAACTCGGAAGAAATTCTCCTCCGTAGTCTTTGGAATTTGTGGAGCTTCGTTAGCCACCGTTGCGCCGAGGCGTACTATTTATACTCTTTATATGCGAGTAGTGTAATTAATTTTTTCCATAATTTATTAACATGTAATGCATAATTTGCAGCTTATTTCCTGTGGTATTTTTTTCTGTAGACGCAGTCGGATAAGTAGCAACTTTATTTTAATGCGCATTTTACTTTTTTTTTTTTGGTTTTTCTAGGTCTTATGTCTATTGGGCTTTGGGTCCTCACATTGCATGCATTCTCCTGGACATTTTTGGGCTCATTTATTTATGGCGTTTTTGGGCGATATTGCAGATTTTTTTTTTTTTTTTTTTTTCGTTTCAGATTTTGGTGGAATTGAGATGGGCGATTATTGGAAATATCGAGGTTTGAATAATCGATTACGTGGAATATCGAGGTTTGAATAATCGATTATGTGGAATATAGAGATTTGAATAATCGAGGTACCAATAATCGATTATGTGGAATATAGAGATTTGAATAATCGAGGTTCCAATAATCGATTATATGGAATATCGAGGCTTGAATAATCGTTTATATGCAATATCGAGGTTTGAATAATCGATTATGTGGGATATCGAGGTTTACATAATCGATTATATGCAATGTCGAGGTTCCAATAATCGATTACACGAAATATCGAGGTTCGATTAATCGATTATACGATATATCGATAATAATTGATGCGCCAAAAAAAAATTTTTTTGAATCGACTTTCAATTAATCGCAAACAATCGCTCATCTCTGCATTAATCAATTCCAATCAAAATCTTGTACATAATAAAAATATTGAACACCAGCGAAATAAATATTACCTCTTTTTTTTTTTACCTTTCTGATTGCAGATATCCTGAAAAGCCTAGACTACAAATAAACTATTTGGTGGGTGCGCTCAATGGCTTTTTGATCTTCATTTACATGTGCCTCTAGCCACGAAAAAACGGACGATTTCTGACTCAGTGAACATGTGACCTGCAGCTGCAACGACACTTTTTTGTACATCGCACATATTACTACTACTATTAATATTATTATTATTATTATTTATTCAATTTAAATAGTTAGAATTTTGCTAACTATTAGATTATTCGATATATCGCAATGTGCATTAATCATAGTGCGAAGTATTAACGATTTTGAAGAATCCTCATTCAATTCGTAAAAAAAAAAATCACAATTGCAGCAATTTCGAGTTCCTTCACTCAAAGATACTATTATTTAAATGAAAACCGAGAAGTTCTATGGATTAAAAATTTATTTAGTTTGTTTGCTGAGATTTTTAATAGCTTGAAGACTTTGCAAAGTAAAAGTACAAATAGATTAATAAATAATGAGAAAAAAATATTTAAAAAAATAAAAATAAACGCAAATCTTTGATGAGAAACATTTTCGCCACAACGAAGTTGCAATATATATTCTATACGCGCGTTATAGATTTATTCAAGACTGATTTCAATCGAATATCACAAAAAACGAGCAAGATTTTTGAGATTCTGTGGACCGCAGAATTTTTTCTAAGGCGACCTGATTTTTTTTTCTCCTTTAAAAAGCCTCGTGATTTTTTAAATTTTGTTTCTTTAATTGCACCGGTGTTACGCTTCCAGTACAATAATAATAAGTTAAAATTGGCAGTGGCTAGCCAATGTCACTAGCCAGAACGAGCTGGACTTTGTTCGACGAAATGTGCTTATTATTATATTATTTCTATATGAAATATTGAGTATTTACGAGTATGGAAATATCGACGTGTGATTAGCGATAACGATTTTTTTGGTATTTTTGTACTTGGTGTGTAATAAAATGAAAAAGACCAAGTGCGAAAAGCGCGCATTTTCACTTTACTATCTTTAGCACACTTTCTTCGTTGCAACGTTTTAATTAATCCCATTTTTTGAGGTAAAGTGCAATTTAAAAAAAAAACAAAGACATTAGATAAAAAAACTATTTACTTTCAATATTAAACATTTTTTATTACAGTTTTTGGTACCGTCGGTCGATAAGAAAGGAATTGCAGATACGCGATTAGCGCGCATTTCTCGTGCGCAGCTTCAGGCAAACCACAGAACCTGAGTCTATATATATGTATATGTTAAAGGGTCGAAGTGAAGGGGGGGGGGGGGTTATCGAGATTCGACGTTCCCCCTCCTCTCGAGGCGAATGGCTATTAAAACTCGCAGCCAACGTCAAGTGGCAGCAAGTAGCAGCAGCCGATTTAGCAATTTTCCATTAGTTATTATTCGAGGAAAATACGATTTTCCTCCCACATTTGCAAATCGTTTGCTCTACGTGCAAATTTCGACAATCTGATAATTGTCACTAAGAAAAAAACGAAAAAACAAAACAAAAGAAAAATCATGGAACATCGGACGTTGAAAATATACAACGAAAAGGATTTCGAGAAAATCACGAAGGGAATTAAAGTTGCACAATGTATGCAATCTAAGTCATCGTCTGGTAAGAATTTACAATATTTTTATTGTTATTCTATGTTAATTTCACTTGTTTCAGGGATTGTGAGTTTTCGTATGTCAATATAAATATCAATATAAATATATAAACATATACATATATATATGTATATGCAATTACATATATATATATATATATATATATAGAATTTTGCAATAATGAATAACGTTTGTTTGTACTTTGCAAAAAATCTTCTGCCGACGGAACAACAAATAGATAAATAAAGAAATAATCCATCACAGTTCCAGATGCGAATGCAGTTTTCGCTCAGTTGTAGAAAATGTTAATGTTACTTTAGACATTTTTTGTTGTTATTCGAATAACGTACAATTTTTCAATAACGAATAACATTTATTTATTTATTATATATATATATAATAATATATATAATATATAGTTATATATACATAACATTTATTTATTTATTTATTATATGTATGTAATAAATGGTGAAATAAATAATTCATCGCAGTTCCAGATGCGGAAGCCGTTCTCGCTCAGTTGGAGGAATTGGTAGTCTCCGATTCGCTGAGTTGTTCATTTTGCAACACGATATTCGAAAACAAGTCGGCGCAGCGACTTCATTATAAATTGGATTGGCATCGTTACAATCTGAAGCAGCGATTATTGGACCTCAAGTCCATAACGGAGGACGAATTTGGTCTCCTCGCCGACGAAGGTTCAATTTTCTCACTTACCGACAACACTGAAAATCCCTCACTTCATTTTGTTTTTCCTTTGTCAATTCGGTAGAGACTTAAATTTGCAGATGACGTTTCAAGCTTGTCGGGCAGCGAAATGGAATCTGAGGCCGAGGAGGAAACCGGAAACTCTGAAAATGGAGGATCTCCTTCGGGAAAAGGAGAAACGGAGGGAAAAAATGCTACGCCTGGAAAAAGTAAAAACACCGAGAAGAAAACTAAGCAAAGCGGATCCATTTCGGACAGTTCGGATACTGAAGTCGGAGAGGAAGTCTTGCAGAAGAAAAAAATGGAGGCCCTCGTCGCAATTGCCAGTCGACACTCCAAAGTCTTTTTTGAAAACGACGACGGAGATATTTTCAGTATTTATCGATGCCTCCTGCACAATAAAAAGGTACGGGGAAATTAATTGTCCTTCAATTTTTTTTTTTTTTTTTCACTTGATTTTTTATAATAATGGGAATTTAAATTTCAGGAAATTCCTGAACTCGATAATGAGATGATAACTCAGGCACTGGAAAGTGGAAAAAAAACCACCTGGACTGTGATTATGTTGGGCGGAGGACATTTCGCAGCTGCTGTTTTTCAAGGTTTACCAATTTTATTCAATATTTCCTTAGCCTTGACAATAGTAAAAAAGACTGCAAAGTAGAACCATGAAATTTGCTTTTTTGTTTCGATTTTTTTCGATATAATGGTGATCGATTTTTGCTTTTTCATAAAGATAATCTCCGAATTTAAAAGCGAAATTTGCGGAGTTGCAAAAGCTGCGAAATAAATCGCAAATAAATTTGCCAAAGGCCTTTTTTTAAAAATTCAAAATCACCGAATTTTCAAGCGAATTTTTGCGGAGAATCAAAAGCTGCAAAATAAATCGCAAAACTCTTCGATTTTGCGAGCAGAATTTAAAAAAAAATTCAAAATCACCGAATTTTTAAGCGAATTTTTGCGGAGAATCAAAAGCTGCAAAATAAATCGCAAAACTCTTCGATTTTGCGAGCAGAATTTTAAAAAAATTCAAAATCACCGAATTTCCAAGCGAAATTCTGCGTAGGACTAAAATCTGCAAAATAAATCGCGGATAAGCTTCATTATTTTGCGCGATTCGCTGTTCGCAGATGGAAAAGCAATCGTGCACAAAACGTTTCATTCTTATACGGTTCGCGCGAGGCAAGGATCTTCGCAAAGTTCCCGGGACATGAGAACGATGGGCAGTCACCCGAAAAGCGCGGGCGCGAGTTTGCGACGTTACAACGAAGCGATGCTCGTGCAGGTAAATTATTTGGAAGAGGCGAACGCGAGAGATGCTCGTCCGCGCAAATTTTCAAGCCTTCCATTTGTAGCACATTCAAGAAATATTGGAATCTTGGACGACCCACATAAGCAATTCCTCGCTGATTCTCTACAGAGCCGTAGGACCTCACAATCGAACGGTTCTCTTCGGGGGAAAAAATCCGCCTCTGGACAAAAATGACCAGAGACTCAGACCACTGCCATTTCCCACGCGACGCGCCACTTTTAGCGAAGTCAATCGCGTGTACAATATTTTGAGCACTATCGAAATTTATGGTAATTTTTTGGATTTTATTTTAATTCGTTTTTTTTTGTTTCAATGAATTGTAATAATTATTGATAGATTAATAATTTAATGTAAGTGGAGTTAAATATTAACAGTTTTTAGAATTTGTTGAAAATATTGATAATTTGACAATTAATAATTTCGATAAATTATTAGAATTATTTTGATGAACAGTTGTGATCTTTTTTTTTTTTTCATTTAAGTTTAAAAAATTTCATTTCGTTCTTTAGTTTCTATTTCGTTTTGATTTGTAAAATATCAATTAACTAATCCGTTAATACGTTTTCGAAGGTTCCGCTTGCGATTTTACCGACAGTTTTCCTATCTCGCCGCGCCAACCGATAAGAAAAAGGGTCTCGAAGGTCGATCTTCTCGACGAGATCGCTGAGAAAGAGGACGCGACGAAAGTCGTCGACGACGTGAGCAATTCTTCCCACGAATCCGGAAAAACCGGATGTCGCGGAAATTGCTTGCAATTGGCGTCAACGGAGCGGCAGCATCGCAGTCCTCGGTCGCACATCGATCGCGCGAAGCCCCGCAAAAGTCCGCGGCGACCACTTCCGGGTAAGCGATCATCGGTTTTTTTCCGTGTATTAAAAAACATTTTTCCCAATTTATTGCGCATAAACATGAAAGAAAATATGCAATTTCATATCAATAAGACATTTACGACATTTCATTAAAAGATATCACGTCATTTGTTACCCCATTTGCTTTTTTTGTACAAAATTCAACCCTTAATTCGATTTACAAAAAATTCCACTTTCTGCCCCAATTTACACACAATTTATGCAGTAACCGACTTAATTTCGATTTTTTTTTACAAAATTCAACCCTTAATTCGATTTACAAAAAATGCCACTTTCTGCCCCATTTTAGACACAATTAATGCAGTAACCGACTAAATTTAGAATATATATTTTTCAAAAAAGATATCGTAGCTAGACTAGCCCAATCTTCATCGGAATCAGAGCTCGATCGACCGGATGCCGTTGCGGTTATCGGCGCGCCAATGATCGAGCAAGATTTCGAGATCGATTTCAAGGATCACCTGGAAGCATTCCAAAATACGGCGCCTCGTCACGTGCAGAATCGAAAATTCAAGCGGCAGAAGAGGAAAGGCAAAAAAGATCGAGTGGAAGGTGCTTAAATTTTTCAATTACACTCTAACGATCCTCAAAAAAATAGTTCGTCCGAAAATCACCTAATTAATTTTTTTCCGTGGAAATAAAAAAAAAATGTAGAACCACCGGCGAACGAAGTGCTCACTGCGGCGAAATTGAAATTATGGGACGCCAGTAATTCGGGCGATACCGAAGCATTTTCCCTTATTTGGGAGTCGCTTTTGGCGGAGGTGAAAAGGTGCGAAAAAGTGGAGAACCAAGTGAATCAGGACGAAGAGCAGACCAATAAACAGGCCAAATTTGCGCCGTTGCGAATCGCGGACCTTTCGAAAGTTATCAACGAGTCCAACGAGGAAGGAAACACGATGTTGCATCTCGCGGCAGTCGGAGGCCATTTGCGGCTCGTTTGGTGAGTTTAAAAGGCGCATTTTTCCACTCGAATGAACATTCGTTTGAAGGAGTGCATTTTTTGCATTTTTTTCAAAGGTTTTGGCTCGAAAAATATTCGAATTTCCACTGAAATAATAATTTCTCGTTGTTTTTCAAAGGGTTTTGCTCGAAAAAGGATCGGACCCGTGCAACAAAAACAAGAAATTACAAACTCCGTACGCGGCAACTTCCGACAAGGAAACGAGAAACACCTTCCGCCGTTTCATGGCGAGCAATCCCGAAAAATTCGATTACCACAAGGTAATCAATGAAACTCGATACTTGTCGATTATATCGGTAGGATAGCGTTATAAACCGCTGGGCTTTGTTCGTAGTCGCAAATTCCGGGACCGCTGACCGAGGAAATGGAGGAGGAGGAAATGGAGAAGAAGAAGATTCAAAAACGAGCGAAACGCGAACGCGAGAAGATTAAGAAGAAGGAATTCGAGGCGAAACGGAAGGAGGAAGAGTCCCGTCAACGATTTCTCAGTCTAAGCGATCGAGAGAAGGTTTTTATTTCACTTAATTCATCAGATTCGGGCAGTACTTCAAGTACGATACTTTAAATACATTACTTCAAGTACAGCACTTTAAATACGTTACTTTAAGTAAAATACTTTGAATACAATACTTCAAGTAAAATACTTCAAATCCAATACTTCAAGTAAAATATTTTAAATACAATACTTCAAGTAAAATACTTCAAATCCAATACTTAAAGTACAATATTTAAAATATAATACTTAAGGGGATGCTGGAATCGATTAGGCGATCCTTAGTATACACTATTCGTCGTAAATATGCTACAAATATACTTAAACTTTTGCACGGAGGTAATAAAAACCGTCATGCTTCGGCGACCACTCGATTTTCCGTTCAAGATATAGAGCGAGTATTTGAAAAAACCGTCAAAGTAAGATATAAACGTTTCTGGGGCTCAGATGTGTCAAATCAGACCGGACACCGAAGCACCAAAGTTTTTATTACATCCCTCCAAAATTTCAAGCATATTTACGATGAATAGTGTATATTACGAAATCGCCCACTCTAACATACCCTTAAATCACAATTGTTTTAATACATCGCGTTAATTACAGTTCTTCGAATACATTACTTCAAGTACATGACTTTAAGTACCTTGCCCAGGTCTGAAATTCGTAAATTGTCGCGTGGAATTAATTAATACGCGTGTTAATTTTGTAGCGGGCTCTCGCTGCCGAGCAGCGATTGCAGCAGCAAGGAGTCGTAATCGTGGCGAGGTGCTTTCAATGCGGCGCCGACATCGGTGGCCTGGTGCCATTCGAATACAACGCCAATCGATTTTGCTCGATGCCCTGCCTCAAGGAGCACCGTCTCCACCACAAATTTATTCTTTGATGTTACGGCTTCTCCAACGCATCCAAAGACTCCTCGTGACCGACAGTGGCATTAATTATCACCGAATTAACGCCGGAGAGACAATTTTTCGAAATCCGGCCGTGAGTGTTTAGAAATCGTATTAACGTAGGATTATAATGTGAACAACATAACGACGCATTGCTCGACGACATTTTACAGCGAGTATTTAAAGACTCACAGCACAAAGGATATTTAAAAATAAAGCGAAACGTTAATCGTCATTCCATTTTAACGCAAATCTGTGGATTTCTCTTATTCCGATCAATTGTCACTCCTCGATTCCTTAGTTTTTTATTTTACTTTCTTTTTTTCGCTTTCAAGATAATTAGAATTTCAGATTTTTTGCGTTTAAAAAAATTAGAAGAAAATATTAAAAAATACAGTGGCCAAAATCGGCAATTGGATCTTTGCGTTTATTTCCTTTTTCGTGTTGGCAAAAATTAGAGACAGAGAAATTTTTCGGGTTTTGAAAAGTTACAAATATAAATGATGATTAAAAAAAAAATACAGTGGCCAAAATTGGCAATTGTATTTTTGCGTTTATTTCCTTTTTCGTAATAAAAAAAATTAGAGACAGAGAAATTTTTCGGGTTTTGAAAAGTTACAAACATAAATGATGATTAAAAAAAAAAATACGGTGGCCAAAATTCACGATTATATCTCATGTATTTGCTCGTTTAACCTGAAAGCGGAAATTGACCGCTAGATGGCTACTTTTTGATTATTTTCTCGCACATGAATAGTCAATTAGCTGCTTATATAATCGCCACGTTTTTCGAGACTCGAAAGACAAGCCGCTTAATTTTCAAAAATTGTGTATATGGATATATGTCACTGAGTATTGCAACCATGTGACAAAAATGGTCAATTATTTTTCATAGGGGGAAGAAAAATCCTATTTTCGCATCGATCGGAGCGTAAGGCTCGATCGCTCAAGGAATCGGTTGAAAATCGTTAATTTTCGAACCGATTCCGACGAGGATATTGAAAAAATTAACGAAAGTCCTTCGCTCCGAAATGATATCATTTTATTTTATTGATTCTCGTCCATTTATTGGCGCGCTCGGAATTTTTTTGCCTCGATATTCGTGCGGTAATTTGAGTTCAGACGATATGTGAGTATCGATACAGGTAACGCAAAATATTTGTACTCTTTCAGTGCTGAAGAAATGAATTATCATACGCAAAACGATATCTCGTCGACGTCGCTGATTATCCGAAGAAAATCGGGCTTTATTATTGTCCCCGGGGCGAAAAGGTTGTCGTTTTGCTCCCCTTGTTTAAAATCGAGCTCGTGCCGATCTTTCTCCACCAGCCAATACGTGTGCATTTCGCCCTTGCCCTGAAAAATAATCATTCCCTTTTCTCACCATTTTATTTATAATTTCTTTACAAAAAAAATTATTTTTTGTCCCTTTTTGTTTTTTTTTTTTTTTCCGGTGAAAAAATCAGGGTTTCCGAAGGCTGAAAATTATTTCAAATATACTATTCGAAAGCTGGCGAAAAATGCAAACTTTTATGTCTCGACAATATTTTTCAGTAACTTCAACTTTTCGAGATACGCTCGCTTGAAAAATAATGAAAAAAAATTGCATTTTCCAAAAAAAATTATTTAAAAATTTTTTTAGTGTCTTTTAGTGCCAATTCGATGTAACTAATTATTCGATGTTTAATTAACTCAAATGTTCATTTGAAACGGATAAAAATAATTTTTTTAATTTATTGAAATCCTAAAAAAAAAAAATACCTTCACTTCCATTGTCCCTCTTAATTCGGTTTCGTAGTCACCCTCTTCGTCTAGAGCGTCTTTGGTGCTTTGGGAAATGTGAATTTTCATCGCTGAAATCATAGAAAATCTCGTGTTCGAATAAAATGAAAAATGATAAATAATTAAAAGAGGAATAAGATAAAACAGACGTTCGCCCGTAGATTCCATACGACTCGCCGTATTAATCGTGTCCCCGAAGAGACAATATCTCGGCATCGTTGTTCCCACGACTCCGGCCACACACGGTCCCGTATTAACGCCTATTCGGATTTTTAATTGCTCCCCTGGTCTGTGAGGAATTGTATAGGCTCTTATACCGGCTAATAAATCCAGTGACATTGTCGCTATTTCACCCGCGTGACGATTTCCTAAATTGTTTTTATTTTATATTAATTTTGTATCAATCATACTGATTTAAATTAATTTTATTTATATATATATATATTTTTTTTAGAAAAATACAAAATGTTTTAACGTTTTGTTTTTTTTTTTTCAGATTGTAAAAATAAATTTTGCTTAAAAAAAAATTTTTTTTAGATGAATTTGTAAAAAAAAAATCTAAATATGTGCTAAATAATTTATTCGCGTAATTATTAATTAACCATTTCTTTGGGGCAAACCACTGACGACCATGTAAGAATCTCCAATAGTTTCGACTTTGTAAACGTCGTATTTTCGTATCCGAGAGTCAAAGAGCCTATACAAAGTGTTGAGCATGTTGACGACTTCCATCGGAGTGCTTCTCGCGCTGATTTTCGTAAAGCCCACGATATCGCTAAAGTATATCGTGACGGAGTCGAAATTTTCCGCTGGTACTTGTCGCTGTTGTTTCAATTGCTTCACGACCGTCGGTGGGAGCATTTGGAACAGCAGGTGATCGCTGATTCCCTTTTCCCGTCTGAAATTCTCAAAGAAACTCAGGTTTAATGATTTTTATAGACACACCAAAAATAGTGTAATTTTTTAATTTTGTAATTCACTTGCGAATCGCCAAGAAGAAATTATTTTAAATGACCAAAATTTCATCAAAAATGGAATTAAATATTTTTTGTGCCTTTAAAAATTTTTTTTTTTTTTCAGAGCAGGAAAACGCGACGGTTCAATTGAGAAGATTTTTGGTTCATCAATTATTCATTTTTAAAAAAATGAAATTTATTTTCCACTCCAGAAAAAAGTGGCGATTTAATTGAGAATATTTTTGGATTGCCAAAAATTCACCAAAAATGTTATTTTAAAAAAATGCGATTTTTCTTTTCCAGTGCAGAAAAAGATGAAGATTTAATCGAGAAGATTTTTGGGCTTATCAACCTCAAGTTCTGCGTGCTCTCGAGCAGCGAATCGGCGAATCGCTGAATCGTGAGGGTTGCGTTTCGCACTAGGAGAATTATTATCGGCGAGACTATAAGCACCAATGCCAATATCGCTATGACGACTCCTTGTTGCCTCGAAGCTGATATCATTTCCCTGTAAAGTTGCTGCCTACGTAGAGTCAATTAAAAATGTACTCAATTATACAATGAAAATGATAGTCCCAAAAAAAAAAGGAATGAGCTTTTATTCGATAAAAAATGTACTAAAAATATTTTGCCCATTTTTATATTGACTCACCGAATCATAGAACGTATTTCGTGTTCCCTTTCTCTGAGGAGGCTCAAAAAATGTCCCATTGTTGAGTAGTACGAAAGAAGCTTTTTTTGGTCGGGTGTGCTTATGTCGTTTTTGTATATCTCCTCTCGTCTACGATCAAATAATTCATCGTTGTCGCTTAACATTTATTTATTTATCTATTTATTAATTTATTTATTTATTTACTTATTCATTTATTTTTTTATTTATTTACTTATTCATTTATTTTTTTATTTATTCATTTATTTATCTAATTTTTGTAGCTCACCTGCTAATCTCCGAGACCGAATTGGGCACAAGATTCGGAGCAAAGTGTTGAATTGCCACGAGATATTCACCGGCAAGTGTGTCGTGCTCCGCAAACAACAGCAAACTATTAATCGGTAAGTGGCCGAGACTATATTTTTGGACGCCAAAAACAATCGAGATCGTTACATGTTCAATGGCTCTCAGGATGTACTTATATGCGATCATCAATCTGTTGGTAATAATAATAATAACAACAACAATATACATAATAAGGCTCCCTACTTTTCCCCCTTTTTATGCCTGCATTATAACGAAAGTGTGCGAGAAAGCTACTTTTTGCGAAAAAACTACTTTCTCGCACTAGTGCGCTAAAAGTGTGTGAAAAAAGTAGCTTTCTCGCACTAGTGCGCTAAAAGTGTGTGAAAAAAGTAGTTTTCTCGCACTAGTGCGCTAAAAGTATGCGAAAAAGCAGCTTTCTCGCACTAGTTTATCATTCAACTATTATTTGACTTAATTTTAATTCAATTTCCCTTGCTAAAATTTCAGGGTGACCGATGACTTACCTCCAAACGTCTCCGGTGAAGGTGCCGCCGATTCTTCTTGATATTTCTTCGAGAAGATAGTTATTTATCTCTACGTACCAACGAGTCGCTCTATCGGCTCCGTCGTTTCGCAATTCATTATTTCCTTCCGAATTCTCGAAGCTTTGGAAGCCACACATTGATTAATATTAAGCACAAGAGATTAATAGTAGCAAGATTTCATCGATCTATCGATTCAACATCTTTTTCTCTCCGTGAGAATCATGATCTTCGGTATTTTACAAAAATAACCGGGCAATTGAGATTAAAAAAAAAAAAAGAGAGAAGCTTACGCGGATGTTGCATAGCCGATTCCGTAAACGGAAATGCGGCGATGTAAAGTCGATGATGACTAATTTATTTATGAGTGGGGCAAAATGAAACGCACAAGCGAAATAACTTTTATCGCACGACACTCCAAATACTTTACTGCATTTCTCAAAAAAAAAAAACTTGTCACCCCAAAAAATCCCAAATTTATAATTTTTTCAATTCCTGCGCTCTTCAGGATCGATTGTATTTTTATTCTGGTATTCCCCATAATTTTTTTTTTCAAGTTTCTGTTTCAATTTGCCCGGTATTTCTTTTTAAATCAGAAAAAAAAAATCGGGTATCGATGAGGTATCAATGCAAATGAGATTAACCGATACGAATTGCACAGGAGCTTCGAGATTAGGCTACGATTTGGCCCATTGATATGGGAAGCCCATGACGTGCAGCTCGAAACCCTCAGAATTCCCAATAATCAATCAATCGTAATCTCGAATTTCCAATCAATCGAAGACGACGAAGCCAATAATCTGTGCTATTAATTGCATCGAGTTACAATAATAATTGGCAATAATGGTGATTATTTTTTTGAATTCCCAATAATCAATTAATCGTAATCTCGAATTTCCAATCAATCGAAGACGACGAAGCCAATAATCTGTGCTATTAATTGCATCGAGTTACAATAATAATTGGCAATAATGGTGATTATTTTTTTGGGATTACAGGGGACGAATAAAATGGATAAGGGCTTGTCCTCGAATTTAAAAATCCTGGCCACGAGCCAATCGACGCAACGCGAGCTTCGATATTAATATGCAAACTCGATCTTGTTTACGTCCGTTCTGCCAATTAGCCAATTAGCCATTTCTGCGCGGAATCGCGGCGGAAAGACGCCGAAGAATTCTCGCCCAAGGATATATTCGATCGATGACAATCCCATTTTTCTATTTTATTTCATACTCACGCTGCCTGGACGACCTCCCTCCTCACGTTGCTGAAATGAAATGAGAATTTTCTTCAAATTTTTCCATTTTTTAACACACACATTTTTATTCCGATTAAAAAAAAGGAATTTCTAAAAATTCGGCATTTTAGTTAATTGACTTTACTTTTATTTCAGGAGGATTTCCAATTTACAAGGATTCATCGGCAGGACTCTTCAACATTTTTGGACTCAGTATATTGATTTAAAAATTGAAATTGTCAACTGGATCGTTTTTGGTGATGGAGAAAAATAAATGATCGATTATTGGCTCCTACCTGAAATTCACTAATTGGGTTTAAATTTTATTTTTATTTCAGGTGGCCAATTTACAAGGATTCATCGGCAGGACTTGCTTAATTAATTCTTCAACATTTTCGGACTCAGTAAATTGATTAAAGAATTGAAATTGTCAACTGGATCGTTTTTGGTGATGGAGAAAAAAAAATGATCGATTATTGGCTCCTACCTAAAATTCACTAATTGGGTTTAAATTTTATTTTTATTTCAGGTGGCCAATTTACAAGGATTCATCGAAAGGACTTGCTTAATTAATTCTTCGACATTTTTGGACTCAGTAAATTGATAAAAATTTTCGATTGAATCGTTTTTCGTGATGGAGAGAAAAAAATGGCACCTACCTAAAATTGGCTAATTGGGCCTGAATAGTGTCGATGAAATATTGGCTGCATGCCGTCCAATTGGCTTCGCGGACAATGCCGTCGGTTCGTGCGAAAGTTTCGTTGAGATTGCTTCTGAAAGTATTTCCGGAAAATGAGGTATTCATCGTTTCGAAGCGAGGCAATATATATATATATATTTTTCCATAACTTCCGGTCTGTTACCTGTTATTTCCGTTTGAGAAAATGAAGAGAGCGCTCTCCGCGCGTTCCTCTTGAAAAGCGACGAGCAATCGTCCGAGTTCTACCGTCAGTCCAATCTGTAATTCCAATACGAAATTTTTCTCAATTTTTCCCTTTTTTCTTCCCCTTTTCTTTATTTCTTCCTTCGTTCTATTTCCGGAAAAATTCTTTAATGCATTTTCGCCGCAATCCTCCGGCTTCTCCATCTTTATGTTAAAAATTGTACGCTCCAGTCCAGAGAGTCAATTTTTCGCATCTCAAAGCGCAAACTTTGCTTTCAAAAGCCCAGATTTATTTATTTATTTTAGTTTTTATTCTAAAAAAAGTATTTTTATTTTTATAAGAACGTCTACGTGGTATCCGGATTTTTGTTTTGTTTTTAATTTCCTATTGTTTCTTCATAGAAAAAAATCATCGTTTTGATGGAAGAATTTTATTTATTTATTTTTTAAATATTTATTTCAGATTAAAATGGCGAGAAAAAAAATGGTTAATGAGAACGAAGCTCTTGGATCACCGAAAAGGATTGTTTTGAAGCACCGGAAAAGAATACTCTACCTGTTGCTTGGTGTCCTCGAGATATCGAAGAGCCAGTGAGGCAGATGCCATGCTGTGACAACTCTGAGCGATCAGAGCTATTATAGGTATAAACGGCAGGAGTATCATTTGTATGAGATAAATTCGTCTGCCCTTTTTCGTGCCTGGATTTATCGGGAAGCATCGAACGCGAACGGCGATCTGTACATATTTATCAATATTCCTAATTACCAATAATTGCTGTCGAATTTTTCTCAAAAACAACAAAAAATCCAAAAATTAATATACATTCTTTTAGAAACTCAAACGCAAAAATGGGTATCAATTTTTTAAATTTAATACTTCAATTTAAAATGCAATTCTATATCAAATTTTTTTTTTACATATTTAAAAAAAAAAATTATTAGTCTTTATTTTTGTTTGTAAAATGTTATAAATTTCGTTTGTCCATTATAAAATGCGACGAAAGTGCAATAAATTTGATAATTCGATTTTTTATAACATAGAATTGAAAAAATATCCAGTGGCCAATTTTTTTTTTTTTTTTTTTTTTTTTTTTTCAATGCATTTATTATGGGATTATTTATTACTGCTATAGTTTACCTCACCAACGACGTCCGCTGTATCGACGATAGCAGCACCGGATGATCGTCTCGATGTTTGCTTCCCACCGATACAATAATTCATGTTCCCTTTGCAGTTGCAGAGGACGCCTGTGCACCACCGAACAACAATTTATTATTTGCGCAGCGAAAACCGAGGCGTTACCATTTTTTTTCCCTCGCTTAATTGGTGTCCTTTATCAGCGGTTGTTAAGTTTCCCAGCTTCGAAGGTCAGTCGAATTAAATACTATTTCAAGGATAGAAAAATCCATTTTTTTGTTCCATTGACAGTAATAAAAATTTTTTATTTTAATTAATTTTCGACGATAAAAGTTCTAAGAATTGTTACAATGATTTTGGTCAACTTTTCAAAAATCTTTATTTTTTATCTTATGAAATTAATTCGCTCACTGAATAAATACAATTTTAAAAAAAAATCATTTGTCGAAATGCAATTGGAATAAATTATTGAAAAATTCTTTGATAATTACGTTTTCGTCGAACTAAAAATCAATTCTATAATTATCGTACTGACTGATTTTTCTCCAAGTTCACGGAAATATAATTAAGGAGGTACGAACGGCAAACACGAGTTTCACGAGAAATTTCAATCATTTTTTGGCGGCACAAAAATCTGAATGAAAAATCGAGACATAGACAAAAAAATAATTAAAAATTAATATTCAATACAAAAAAAAATTAACAATCGAGACATAGGCAAAAACAATAATTAACAATTAATTTCCATAAAAAAAAAACGTCAGATTGACGAACGGTTTGCTAAACAATTTTTTTCCCATGAATTTAATAATAACATATTGCAATTATTATTGTGCAAAATTAATTTTTTCAGCAACTTCGAATTTTTTTTTTTTCTTCAGGTTTTAAGCCCATCGAAAAGTGCGAAATTTTTTTTTTTTAAACTCACGTTTGCCTCTGCCGCTTATACCTCCTTAATTGGTCGTGTGCCGTAACTCGTCGTTCGGCTTAAGAATTTTCACAAAAAAAAATCACCGCACTTGGGTTAACACATACATAACCAGTGGAAATCCTGGAGAACACGTGCGCTAATCCACGCGCACTTTTTGCATTTTCATACCTTAAAGGATATGAGAATTCGCAGACATACCATCAACGGCTTCGCTGAAAATCAATCACGTATCGATCAAAGTCTTTGGACCGATAATGCTTGAATAATAATTTATTTAAAAAAGGAAATTATTAAAATTCAATTTGATGTTTCGAAAAAGAAAAGAAACAAAAAAAATGTTAATAAAATTTACGTCGACGGACAAAAATTGATAACACATTGCAATTAAATGATTCATCGATTGAAATTCTATTATTTAACTTAATTAAAATATCAATGTAATTTTTATAAAAAATCGATCAACTATTTCATTCGATTATGGACAAATTTTCATTAATTCAATTTTAGTGATTTAACATTTAACTTAATTAAAATATCAATGTAATTTTTATAAAAAATCAATCAACTATTTCATTTGATTATGGACAAATTTTCATTGATTCAATTTTGGTGATTTAATGGGAAACAAATGACAAATCGATGGGAATATCAATATGTAAATCAATAAAAATATTATTGTTATTTTAATTAAAAATCGATTAATTATTTTAGTTTATTGTAGACACAAGTTTTCATTATTTTGTCCATTTTACCGATTTTACTGTGATTTAATGAGAAATTTATTGGAATATTGGTATTTTAATTGATATGGAAATAATTAAAGTTCTCGGGGATTGCTTTTTGAATGTAAAAATCGCGTGAATTGTACCGAGTCGTGCGTTTTAACCCAGGTCCTGGTTTCCAGTCCGGATAACGGTGTACTGAGTTCCCGCGTCGATTTCCGCGGGCTCGTGTCGTCGGGAAAATCTCATCTCCCTGTTACGCCCCCCTCGTCGCGCATTTAACCCGGAGAAACAACGTGGCGCCCGCGCAACACCCGCGACCCCGGCACGTTCTCGCCTCCTCGTCACGACAAATTTTCACTGCCAAGGTCAACCGCATACATTTTTTTTGATCTCCTCTCGACTATTCGAGATATTATCTTGCATTTTATTTTGTAACTCATGCGCAAAAAACGCCACTTTTCAGGCCTACGTGCCGAAAGTGGCGTTTTTCGGTTAGCTACAAAAAAAAATACATTGCACTTGCCGAAAGTGCATTTTTTAAGTCTTTTTGGCACTAGTGCGAAAAAGCGACTTTTTGGCACTAGTGCGAAAAAACCAACTTTTTGGCACTAGTGCGAAAAAGCGACTTTTTGGCACTAGTGCGAAAAAACCAACTTTTTGGAACTAGTGCGTAAAAACTACTTTTTTCGCACTTTTCCGGTCAAAGTCCTTGCGCAAATTTGGAATTTTGGGAGAACTATTGAAAATTTTTCGGTAATCCGGAAGTCCAATGGTTTCGATTATTGAAGAGAGAATTCAGGAGTACGTAAAAATGCACAGGTATAAAAATTAATCGTCATTTAATATACTTCACTATAGAATCACTACACATACATTAGAGAATTGTCGTTACATCGGGTGGCACATATATTACATTAAATTCAATATAAATCCATATATATATATATATATATATATACATATATATGCATATATATACTTTATTTATTTATTCATTATATATATATATATATATAACATAGCGATTTATTCAAGCGCAATAATAATTATTTTAGTCATTATCGATTAGCATAATCGAAAGCGCTCGTGTGCCTCTCTCGCAATAAAACCAATTGCTGAAGAGATAGAAAAATAAAAAATAAATGACTAGTAACGCGCGTATATGTAATCAGAAATGCGAAAGAATAACTGCACTTGATATTTCGTTAATAACGGAAAATACAGTTTTTCGTAACAGCTTGCAAAAAAAAAAGGGAGGGCGAATGTCGAAAGGGTTAAAATTATATAATAATATCGGTAATTGCAGGGGGTGTTATATATATAAATGGCCGCTGGAATAGGCCTTTTGTTTATAGCGTCTGTTGGCTTTTCTTCAGGGTATAAAAAAGAAGAAGAAGAGAAAGTCTTCATTTCGTCTTCCCGTTTGTCGCTGCGATTCGCTGGTCCCGTTTACACATTCTTCGTCCGTAATCTCTCGCATTCTTTGTCAATTTAAAGCCCTATTTTTCTTCATCGCTAATTATTATCTCAAGGTCAAATGATCGGTAAAGAGTAAACGCGAATTTTCGCAAAAAAATTTCGAGCGATTCAAAAATATTGATTTTTCATAATAGTAATTACCAAATTTACTTCAGATACAAAATCTTCTGTCGTATTTTCTTCTCCACAATTCTTCAACATCGAAAAAAAAAATTGAAACGTACAATTTAAAGTGAAAATTAAATAAATTAAGTCGGACTATCGATTCATTTTTGAAATAATCGATTTCTTCATAATCAATGACATTTTGAAATGATTATTACTGAGAAATCAATATTTTCTTCGAATTTTCTGTTTCTCTTCGAAATTTTCCCGGAAACTCTCGGTTTTTTTTGGTTTTTTTCGTAATGCTACCATTCGAACCTCCTCAAGGTCAAGATCAACGATCGTTCTCCGCTTTTCGTTGGCGATAAAATCGTCGATTTCAATTGACTCGGATGAAAAGTGAATTGGTGTTGACGGAAAATTGGGCAAGTGAAGAAAGCTCTTCAGTCTTAGTCTCCGGCTAGTGACGTTGATATCGGCGTGACGATTATATCGACGTGGAGTCCTCGCTGTCGGAGTCCCCGTCCCCGTAGCTTCCGGTGATTTCGGTTTCCGGCCAGCAGTCGATTTCCACGCTGACTTCGTATTTGTGCTCTTCAGCATCGTTCGAGGGTTTTATGCTGACGTAGGTATTTTTGGGAGCGAGTAAATTGGCCTCGATGCCGGTGGCCTTGAGCAACTTTGGCTTGGCCATTTTGGGCTGAAGATACTGCATCTCCTTGCCGGTCCCTTTTTTCGGTGACGTCTTTTTTCCGCTCTTATCAGGGCTCGAGTGTCGAATTTTATTCTCGGCTTTGAAGCTCGACTTCTCGGATTTGTCGGTGGTTTTTCTCGTGACCCTGGGACTCTCGTTCTCCAGGCACTTCTTCATCCACTTGGGCGCTTCGCTCGAGTAAACGTGGGTCTTCTTCATGTACTTGGGGCTGCTGAGTATCATGGGAACCTCGGTTTCGATGACAGTCGTGATTACCTGTTCGTTCTCATCGAAATTGCTCTCGAGGTATTTCTTCTTGGGCATAGCGACGCTCAGCCTGCCGATAACCTCGGTGGGTTCGTCCTTGACGTCGTACGTGTACGAATAATGCCTCTGTATGTGTTTCGGTTTGGTGTCTTCCTTTTGTCCTTGGGCGGCCTCGATGCTTCCCTTCTCGGCCTCGATCTTCGCCATTTTCTCGATGGCCTCGTCGATGGCGGACTTGGAGGGTCGCGAGGTCTCGCTCTCCCGTCCAAGTACAATCTCGTGGGTCTTCGCCTGGGCGAGAAGGCTCTGCCTCAAATTTCCGGTGATACTGTGCCTCTGTTTAACCGGCGAGTCGAGTAATCTTCTCAAACTCGAGTTTCGAATTTCCGGCACGGACATGCGTTCCCTGGTGTGCGATTGCGGGGGTGGCGGAAGTGGGGGTGGTATCGGGGTGGCGCTCTTCAGGATCGGTGCCAAGAACTGCCGATCCTGAGGAGGAAATATCGGCGTGGCGCTGGTCACCAGGACGCTCTCAAGTCCTTCGGTGGGCATTTTTGTCCTGGACGTAATCTCGTCGAGCTTGCCGCCCTGATGTTCGGAAATGGGTGAGCTCGCGATGGGCAGAAGGCGCCTGGTACCGCCTCGACCTTCGGGGTTCAATTGGCTGTCCAGGCTGAACCTCTGCTTCGGCGTGCCCGCCATAAGTCTGAGGTCATTCTGCGTCTCGAGTTCGGGTATGGAGAACCGGTCGCGATTGAACTTCACGACGGAGGACGTGAAGTCCTTGGAGTTTCGGTATCTACCCACGGGAGCGCCGAAGTCGAGTTGGGAGAGGCGGTCCCTCTTCACGGGCGAGGGCCCGAAGCGCTTGAATTTAATCGGCGAATGCTGAAGAAGCATCGGACTGTGGTCGCTCGATAGACAAGGTTGCGACAATCTCTGTTGAACTCTTCCGGGGTAATAATCACCGGTGACCAAGGTCGGTTGTGAGAGCCTTTCCCGTTTACCCGTGACCGGATCTACCCTCAACATTCGTCGGACGTCCGGTTGCGAGTGACGCGACGATGACACCTGAGACTCACGATGATAACCCTCACCGAGGGAGTGAACGTTCGGGGTGGAGAGTCTTTCCTCCTCGATCTGGAGGTTGATGCTGTTGTCGCCGGATGCGCGGAGGCTCGAGTACGACAAACGGGCCTTCATGCCCACGAAGTTGATGCCCGTGAAGCTGGTGGTGTTCAATGTCGGCTGGGACATTCGTATACGACGATCGGGGGACACGCTGTGTCTGTGTTCGCTGTAGGGTATCATCAGGGTCGGTAGATTAGGTTGGGAGTAACGACTTCGTTGACTCGCCGGGGAATAAGAGGCCCTGCAGGGCCCGGTCGTTGATTGGGTGCCCTCGAAGGTCAACGCCGAATCCTGGGACTCTATGCTCGATTGGGACTCCGGTTGGGCCTTTACCGGGGCAATGTGAAGGTTCGGTTGGGATAGACGGGTTTTCTTGCCCGTTGTGGGTCTCTTCAGGTGGTCGATCAGGTTCGGTTGGGACAAACGGATGCAAGGGTTGGGACGTAAGGGACCCTGTCTATTCAGGTACCACAGATCCCTGCGGCTGTAGGGCTCGCATCAGAGGGTACCCTCCTCCCGAAGACGACGCATGAACACCGGGCGCACGTCCTCGAAGAACGTCGGAAGATCCAGCTCCGCTGCTCTCGCTATTCCGCCGTCTTTGCACTCCAGCCAATAAGTATCCATTAGGCCCTTGCCCTGCAACAGTAATCCAAACCGGTCCTTACGTTCGCCAGTTTTTATTTCTCGCTGAGGTTTTTTTTTTTTTTTTTTTTTCACCGGGGCTACGAAATTATATATTTATTTGCATTTATGTTCGTGGATTTTCGAGAATTATTCTCAATAAAATATATTTGTCTATAATTAACTGCATTTGCAGCGATCGGTTGGGAGATTTCCCGATTCGAGCGATATTTCTGTTGCGACTGGCGCTGCGGTCGCTAGCGGCGAGTCGCCGAACTAAAGTACTGCTTCCTGATTGGTCGAGGATTAAAAGATGCTCTGAGCTTGAGATTGGGACGAAAATGATCGGGTTTAAAGTGGAAAACGATTTGTATAGCAACCTTAACGTCCACGAGTCCTCGGTGCTCGATTCTGAAACCACCGACGGCGTCCAGTGCCTTTTTCATCTCCAGGCTTATGTGAATTCGCAGAGCTGAAATGAAGATAGATAAATTATGAAATATCGAGGGGATTTGGGAGGGATTCGTGGGAGCTATCGACCTTCGCCCGTTGATTCCATTCGGCTCGCGGTGTTAACGGTGTCCCCGAAGAGGCAGTAACGAGGCATCTTACTGCCTACGATTCCAGCGACTACGGGACCGGTGTGCGCACCGCTGCGAATCTGCAGTCGTTCGCCCGGACGTTTCGGCACTTGGAATACCGACGAGGCGGCCAGTAGATCGAGGGCCATCGTCGCGATCTCGGAAACGTGCTTGTCGCCTGTTGTATCGATAAAACAATCGAAATACCAATCATTTTGTTGCGACTAGTCGATCGCAGGCGACGTGCGCGCGAGAGCCGATTTATCTGTTTTTGGCGCTCAAAGCCGAGCTTAAGGAGGTCCAGTCGATGCGGTCAACTAACTTGATATGCTCAATCGATACATTAGCAAAAATCGCTTCGACTCGAAAACCAAATATCGATATTCAGAGTCCGGATATTTCGGATTCCACGGATATTCGCAACCCGGAAACCCGATTTATCCTGTTAACTCAGTTACTGAAGCAAGATAGTGATAACAATGAAAATAATCATAAATAATAACAATGATAACGAACGATCCGGAAAACGGGGGAAATCCGGACCGTCCGGATTTTCCGAATACCCGAATTACCCAAATACCTTAAGTGATCGGTAACGATCGTGAGGACTTTCTTCTTCTATCAAAATCAAAGAATTCGGTTAGTTCGAATTTTCGGATCGTCCGGATATCCGGATAATCCGGAACTTATCCGCATTCGACGGTTTTGACGTATCGGCTTCGGGAAATTCGGATAGTTTGGGTTATCCGAGCGTTCGATAAAGTAGAAGCGCTAATAGAAACACGGCAGACACACCGAGGATACTCCAAGACATGCAGGACACATGGATCGTGTACTCTCGTGGGGCTCGTACTTTTACCATTTCTAACTGGCAGACCGGACGCCACCATATATGAGTCGCCTATCGTCTCGACCTTGTAAACGTCGTAGCACTCGATACGGGCGTCAAACAACTTGTATATCGAGTTTAGGAACGTCACCACCTAAAATAAGTAACATCGACATAATCATTATTTTCCTTACCATCATATGTAAACATGTTTTCGGTAATACACACACGAAAAGATCGCCTTTTCATGCCCGCAGTGCCGAAAGTAGCGGTTTCTGGTTGGGTAGGCGGAAAAGTGACTTTTTGCGCACCGGGGGGCAGAAAAGTGACTTTTTACGGACTAGGGTGAAAAAGTGACTTTTTACGGACTAGGGTGAAAAAGTGACTTTTTACGGACTAGGGTGAAAAAGTGAGTTTTTCGCACTTTTATCGCACTAGTGCAAAAAAAAATTCTTTTTTCACAGTTTTTCGGTGACAGGCTTAAAAAAGGGTAGTTTTTAAGGCTGTTAAAAAAAAATGATAGAATTATAGATTATTTTGAGGTTTCTTATCGATGAAAAATCTCACCTCGAGTGGCGTATTTTCCGCAGCTATTTCGGTAAAACCAACAATGTCGCTGAAGTAGACAGTAACCGCCTCGTAATATTCCGCGGGCACCTAGAAAATGGTAATTGTTTAATATCGGAACTTCAAGGAAAATTATCGGTAGGAAAATTGTGTAGTTGAGCACCTGTTGAGTCTGCTTTAGTTGCTGAGCCACGCTCGGCGGCAGCATCTGGAATAATAGCGTGTCGCTCTTTCTTTTTTCGCGCTTAAGCTCGCGAGCTTTTTGGGCCAAATTTGCCGCGTACATCTGTGCAATTTGATAAGCTCAAATTTAATAAAACGTTGTTGAGAACGACGGAACCGATGAAATTCAAAAAATCTCATGATTTATTAACCTGAATAGTCGCAACTGCATTTCGAACCAAAATTATTATTATCGGGGACACTACCAGTACAAGGACGACAATCGCTATTCCAGCGACTTCCCTGTTGCTGGCATTCTGAAGAGTCGAATTTACGTAGTCCCTGTGCATACATTGAATGAAGCGAAATTAGAAAATTGTTACTGAATCATTTTAAAGATTAATTGTTAAAGATTTTTTAATCAAATTAATAAATAATATTGAAGCCAAATTATTAAATAATTCGAAAGCCAAATTATTAAATAATTCGAAAGCCAAATTATTAAATAATTTGAAAGCCAAATTATTAAATAATTTGAAAGCCAAATTATTAAATAATTCGAAAGCCAAGTTATTAAATAATTTGAAAGCCAAATTATTAAATAATTTGAAAGCCAAATCATCAAATAATTTGAAAGTCAAATCATTAAATAATTTGAAAGCCAAATCATTAAATAATTTGAAATCCAAATTATTAAATGCGCAAATAGTGCACCTTATCATGTGACGAAGTTCCCGCTGGAGTTTGCGAAGCTCGTCCACGTACGTGGCCATTGAATCGAAATACGCTATGGCATCCTCCAAGTTAGGCTCGCGCTTAAGGTTTCGAAGAATTTCGTCTCTCCTGTAGGAAAAATTTGCAATCGTGAGAATAATAATGACACAATTCTTTAAAAAAAACTTTTATCGCACTAGTGTCGTAAAGTACTATTATCCTTTATCAGATAATATTATAATATATTATTTCACATTTTTTTTTACCGAAAAAAATCTTCCTAAAGATATTTAAAAAAAAAAACGTTTTTATGGATTTACATGTACCTGGATTTAATTCGTCCATATTCAGGCATGGTGCGAGTCAATTCGGCATAAAAATTCTTGAGCGGAGGTACGTAGGTGAGAGAACCATTGAGGAGATCACGACCCAGGGCTTCGTGTCTGACGTAGCTCACGTAGCTATCGCCCACAAGGATACCACGTCCGAAGTAATTAATACCATAAACCGAAGCGATGCCCAGGCTCTCGATACTGCGCAGCAGATTCTTAAATGCTATTAAGTATCTACATACAAATGCACTCGTTATTTCAAAAGTCGAAGAGAATCTTCGAATCAGCATAGAGAGCTCAGAAATGAATGAAATACGTGCTCCGAACGAACCTCCACACTCCGGTCGTGTCGGTTTCCTTAATCTGATTAGTCAGATGATCGAGCATCGCTGCATTTACATTTGTGTACCAGGTCATAGCTTCGGAGATGCTGCTCTCCTCGGAACTTATCTTCTGCCTGGAAAAAAAAAACCAATTGCACAATTTATTTATTTTTTTCTCCACTTTTTCTGCACATACGACGGAGAATATGTGACAATTGAAATCATATAACAATTGAAACCACCCAATACTTGAAATCCTCTAAAAATTAAAACCACCCAATACTTGAAATCCTCTAACAATTGAAACCACCCAATACTTGAAATCCTCTAACAATTAAAACCACCCAATACTTGAAATCCTCTAACAATTAAGCCCACCCAATACTTGAAATCCTCTAATAATTAAACCCACCCAATAATGGAAACCCTCTAACAATTAAAACCACCCAATACTTGAAATCATCTAACAATTAAACCCACCCAATAATTGAAATCCTCTAACAATAGAAACCACCCAATAATTGAAACCCTCTAACAATTAAACCCACCCAATACTTGAAATCCTCTAACAATTAAAACCACCCAATAATGGAAACCCTCTAACAGTAAAAACCATCCAATAATTGCAACTCTCCAACAATTCAAATCCCGCAACAATGGAATTCGTTCGACGATTGAAATCCTCGAATAATTGAAACCGACTTGAATTGGTTTGCCGCGGAAACTCAATTTTCACCGAGCTCCGCGTCCGCGGCATTGTTCTCGCCTGTTGGGGTGCATCAAAACGTGACTTTTGTCGAGATGCGGGTACCACCTGTGCCCCGCACCCCACACGAGACCACCTCTTCGTGATAAATGTCAATTATACATATACATGGTATCCTCATTGGAAGAATACACACCTACACGTGCATCGCACTCGCAACGATTGTAGGGACTACTAAAAACTAGCCGATCCGAAGCTATAAATATGTTGGCACTCTTCAGGGTGCGATATTGCGGCTGTGAGCCGCCGCTGAATGCTCTACATGAGCGCTGACGCGATCATCTGTGAGGGACCAGCGGCCGCTCGCTACCAGATGAGCTTTCGAGCTTGCGTCTCCGCTCCACTCCTCCTCCCTCTTCGCTTTAACTCCTCCGACTTGCCCCTCGCTTGTACGACATCGTTCTTTGAACGAATTTATTACGCCGTTGTGGCCGCGTCGCGTCGAGGAAACGCCGAGCGACGATCGATGATCAATAGCCCGGACGTCATCGCGCGTCACGCGCATTCAAGCCCTTTTTCATATTCGCGTGTACATACGTATTTTATATATGTATCTCGTCGTATATTATTAATATTATTTATCGATATGCTAACATTAGGCGCGAACGAAATTATTTCTTCGATCCGGTATTATTAGATTTCAATTTTTTTTTCTTTCTTTTTTTTTTGTTAGGGGGATTGAGCCGGAAAATAATAGCGCCGATGACAACGTCGCGATAAGCGTGAAATGATTGGGTTTGGATACGAAAATAAATGGTGACCTATTTGAGCGGATGTCGAGGCGAAGAGAAGGTTTTATTTGTGGATCGTATGTTTTTTTTTCCGGATCTAATCGAATTGATTTTTACGCTAAATAATTTGCAGATTTTTTTTATCGCGTTGCGGGAATAAAGAACAAAGAACAATGGCGGCGCTCGCTCACCTCGTTACTTTGAAATCCTCTCGAGTGGCCAATATTACTCGAATCATTGATATTTTTGTGGAAAAGGCTTTTTTTAATGTGAACATTTGCTGCGAGTATAAAGGTGATAATATTTTTCGGAAAAATGAGCGGTTATTGGAGGTAGTTAGCAATTTGTCCGCTAGATGTCGTGATGACACTTTTTATTTCTCGACAGGAAGTTATATTTGACAATTGGGGAACAAGATCGCGTGTCTCCGGAATAGTCACGAGATATATTAAACTTTTTCTCTTGTACTTCGTTCGAATCAATTGCCGGTATAGCATTCTCGATAGCTGAATGGCTTTTCGTAGTAATACGAGGGCGACCCTTTTTTTTATCACTCACGCGTCGCTTTTATCCATCTTACGTCCCTACTCGGCGATAATTCTGGCATCGTCGTCGCTTAGCGATAAAATGCCGGGCAAAATCGAGCATGAAAAACGCATAAACCGATCGGCGTTGCATTCCACTGGCAAATATTTGTTTCCCGATCATCGATGTCCGCACAGCGGCGCTTCTCACACGGAGGCGATATTTGAATACGACAAACAAGAGAGAGAGAAAAAAAAGCGCGCTCGTAATTAAAACGTTACTACTTGTCACTCCCCGCGGGATATTATTAGCTCATTTGTTGGGCGTGTCGAGTTAACCATCATCATTATCTTCATCCTTTTCACCGTCAATTCATTAATTCAACCGGAATTTTGTTGAAGGCTCTATTTTGACTTGAAAAAAGAATTATAGCAATGATGTGACGAAAATTGCAACTATTGGTCATGAAAAAAAAAAAAATCTACGATAATCATTCCTCAAGTGATAGAAAATCGGTTATTTTCTCAATCTGCCGTAATGTATTTATTGTTAAATATTGCCAACTTACCGGAAATCATCGAGACGTGCTTGAAAAGCTTCTTTGTTGACAACGTCGTAGGTTTGCGTCCTGAACTCGTCCCTCGGAACTGACACCAGTGGCCACGTTGTCATATTGCGCAGCGTTTGATCGGTAAGCGCATATCTCTGCGTAAGATTGGACCTTCGAAAACGACATTCGATTTTACTGTATTTACTTAAGGTAATAAACGCTCAGGCGCATGCGCATACGATCATTTCCATGCGCAAACGCTCAGGCGCATGCCCACATTTCTTCAGCAACGTATTTTCGATGTTTTGAACGATTCTCAGTGTCCGATAATTGGAATTTCGAAAAAAAAAATCGTAAAATGAAGAATTGATAGAAGCGAATGATCTAAATGATCGTGTTTCTTGTGGAATAATATAATCTTGCTGCAATTAGGGTGACCGAGGAATAATCGCTCGACAACAAGGCCACCGCAAGTCAACAACTGGTCTCGGAGTTACTTTCTTCGATAGCCGCGAAATAGGTATCGTTTATTTTCATTGTAGGATGCACTCGAGAGTTCATTGAGAGAATGGTCTCAGCGTCCCTCACGAGTTAATCTCGTACGAGGGATGAGATCGGTTTCAGCCACGTGGCGGAGCAAAAGTCACGGAAATTGCATGGAGACGAGAAAATTCCACGCGCCGGGAAGAAATCTCTCTTTCGTCTTCTCCAGTAACGTTAAGTTATTTCATTTAATCGAGAAGACGAGACGCAAATACCTGAGGGTGCTGCCGTTCGTGTAGATGAAGAAAGCGACCTCAGACCTTTCTAACTGCATCCTAGTCACCACTTTGCCCAGATCGGTCGCTATAGTGACCTAAAAAAAACACAATTTAATTTTTACATGGGCTTTTAAGTATTATGGTCATTATGTAATGAGCTCATGTCGAGGAACCCGAATCTCTGTCAATGACTGCATTAGCTGAAGAGCCAAATGGAGCTGAAGTGAGAGACAGGAGATCGCTTGCACAATTGAGAGCACTCGCGTCCTATCGATTTCCCAAGTGCTTCAATGCCCCTGCTCTTATGACCATGGTACGAGGGATCTCTCTCTCTCTCTCTCTCCCTCGCTTTCTCTCTTTCTAGCTCATTCTCTCTTAGTGACAGCCTTTGTCTTTGTCCCTGACTCTGCCGCCCTAACGATGCCACACACGCATTAAGGAGATTTGGTGGATAGAAAAAATTTTGCCTCTTCTAGGGAAGGGCACGAATTTTGACTTTAAATGAGAAATTCATATAGATCGAGTGAACTTTTGAGGAAAAAAAGGTATGTCCCGGAAGCGCCTGAACTTCACGATTCCATTGATACCATAAAAAGTATATGTTACTGGGTTTTTAAGTGAGTAATTGCAACTTGAATGGAGCAGAATTATCCGAGCGCGATCGGTCCGACCTCCGCACCAATGAGCGTGCGGGAAACAGTCAAATGAGCGTATATGTCGCAATTGGCTCGGCTGATGCGGTAATTTAGTAATATTGAATATCTACATACACATTTTTATTCTGAATATACATTCTAAGGACTTGTAAAATAAATATAACGATATTGGTCGTATTTGAGGAGCGCAAACTTTTGGCCCAGTTATTGCCGCCATTTGTATTTGGCATCGCTTGCCCCACGTTGTAAATAAGACGCAAACAAATCTCCCTCTCTCTCTGGTTTATTTTTATCTCATAAAATGATCAGTTATGGCCATCGGAGCTCTTGTTAAATTTTATCGATAAAACTTGGAAACCGGTAAAATTGTGCGAGGACATCGGGGCAAATACTATTAAGTCGATGACGCGATCTAACCTAGTTTGCTCTAGTAAACAGCAGGTGAGTGGTACGATCTATGTGTACAGTATTTTATATAGTGACCACTTCGCAGATGCGCTTTAATCGCGCTCCTCGCCTGGAACTTTCCGTCCCGAGCAACGTAAATTAATCTATTGCTCCTCCTAACCTACATTGTCTCGGGGAACAAGGTTAAAAACGTCAAGTTCGCCGAAAAACTTGAAGCGCTCCCAAGGTAATTTGTCGAATGGACTACATTCACCCCTCTATTAGTTTTGCGTCATTGGTTTGATGGATGGAGGCACGACAAAATGGCGGTACCGCGATTCCACGGGAAAACTCGATATTTCAGCGCTATTTTGGGACATTGTCCCACTTTCACGACCTAAAAAAGCTCCTTTATACGGAGATTTTTCTTTCTGGCCACAGAAATAACGATTTTTCCCAAACTTTAACCACATATTTCACCGCAAATTCAAATAACCCAAAGAACAAAAAAAAATCTTAAGTTTCGACAAAATGGCGGCGTTACTTTCTGGCCAATCAAGCGTCGCGGCTCAAAATGGCGGGAAAAAAAATCTCTTTCAAATTTATTTTGACTAATTAGTCCATTTAGCGATACTGGACATCGACAAAATTGTTTAAAATCATTTCGCTCGAAGCCAATTAATTTTTTTTTTTTACAGGATTTTCATTGACTGGACAAACTGAAGTTAAAAAATCAACCAAACCCTTTTCCATCGAAAACTTTTACCTGACTCTCGATATCGGAGACTTCCTGCCGGTAAATGAGGATATCGTGAAGCGTGTTTGCCGTCTGCACGATAAGGGCCAGGATCGGTATGAAGGGCAGGACGAGCATCTGCAGCAGCTGAATCCTTCGACCCCGACGATGGGCCGGGTCGGTCGCTCTTGCCCAGCACGACTTTTTCCTGCTGGATTTCGTTCCTGAGACGTCGTCCGACGAAAGACTTCTAACGGAACTCACTTCGGCCATGCAAGATCCGTTTCGTGGTGACATGCTGCTGCAAAAATATCGTCATCACCAAATTCAATTTTTTATTTAATCTCACCGCTGGACTTTCTATTTATTAAAAATTTTCATTATTTTTTTAAGGTCACATCAGAAGTCCTGCAATTTTATCCACTGGATTCTATTTTATTTATAGTTACTAGAAGAAAAAAAAATTAATTTTGAGGTATTGTAATGCCTAGAAAAAAAGGGCCAAATTTGAAGACCCTTTTTTTTTCATGACAATTTTTATTTTTGAATTAATTTATTTATTATTAATTTAATTTAATACAAAAAAAAAACGAAAAATAGGCAAGATTTTATTTTGCACCCTTTTTTTTTTTGTAGCCTGAGAGAATTATTGACGATAGGATGAGGGTGTCACTCATTTCGTCTTTCCGACTATCAATCACAGAGTAACTAGCTCGGGTTTCCTTTCCAAGCGTTTCTCTTTGATGCCCATTTCTTCTTCCTTTTCCGTATAAAATGGTGCGCAAGTGAAAAGAGCTGAGCGAGGAAGATCTGAGAGGGATTCGCCGGCGAATTCGAGTCTATTTCCGCGCCTCGTCAATAGCCCCTTAATTCTACTCTCGGAGGTGAAATTACTAGCTCCATATACGCGCACAGTATTCTTTGAAAATAATAAAAGACGCGGTCTACAATTTTTCCAGCACCGGAAGATATATAGAGAAAATAAAAAAATCTCGAACAGCGAAGAAAAAACTAACTCCTCATTTTTGTTTAAAATAAAAAATCAGTGTTACTGTCATTTGTTCAGTGCTCTCAAATTTACAAGATATTTCCATTTAAAAAAAAAAAAACATTTCAATGAATACATTGAAAAAATTTGAAAAAAATGCCGAGTGTCGTAGAATTTTAAAAAGATCAATTTTTTTAAAACACACTTTCGATTTTCAAAACCATTTTCAATGTTCTGAAACAAAAATCTCGAAATTTTTTTTACCTTTTCACACTTTTTCTACCCTGATAAAAAAATTCACCCTTTCTACCCTCAAGAAAAAAGAATGCACCCTTTCTGTCCCTTTAAAAAAAAAAACTTCAAGACTTTGTTTGCAAAATCTTATTTTGCAGATTTTGGAAGGTGCAGCGAGTCGTGAATAACAAAAATTCACCCTTTCACTCTTTCTACCCTTATGAAAAAATAAAATAAAAAATTATAAGACTGATTGCAAAATCTCATTTTGCAGATTTTCGAAGGTGCAGCGAGTCGCTGGGCTACTTATAAAGGCTCCTCATCAAGTTGTACAATGTTCCATTGGGGATGTATAGCAGCCTAAACACTCTGAGGGAAACGACGACGTCGACGACAATACGAACGCTCTCTGTGGTGCAGCATCGTCTGCAAAGCAGCGTCAAACAAAGTGGTACCCTCGAGCAGTGAGAGCCCATTGAAGGTGCTTCTCGCGTTCTCGTTCTCTGGTTACGAGGAGGCAATAAGCCACAGCCTCTCGTGAGAGAGACTTCCGAGTGATTAAACTACCCCCAGTTTCCGCGTCAACGGCAGCAAATTATCCGAGAAAAAGATAGAAATTCGCGGAGCATTAAAATAGTTGGCCAGAAGCTCGCCCATCATATGCACTAATTATTCATTCTTACTTTTCCCTTTTTTTATTCATTTATTTATTTATTTTTTAGTCGTATTTCTAGAATTAATTAAGCCGCTATGGGAAAATAAGTAATGCACACGATTTTTCTGATTTAATTATGCAAGAATTAATTTCCTCGGAGTTGAAAATATTTAATCAAGACAATAATCTTTTTTTTAATAAAAAAATTAGTATTTAGTAGTTAATAAATATTACACAATTTTCGTAAATTTATTTCATGGAAGATGTTTTGAATTTTTTTTTGTTTTTTTTTTTTTTTCAAATTTTTATCCCATAGAGAATTGTGCAAAATTGTTAAATTTTTGTTTGAAATTTTAAACACATCGAGAATTTTGCAAAATTGTTAATTTTTTGTTTTAAAGTTTTATCCCATCGCGAATCATGCAAAATTGTTAATTTTTGTTCAAATTTTTATCCCATGGAGATGTGTGCAAAATTGTTTCTGAATGCACCGGTAAAACTCCCTTAATCGGTGACGTTCGTGCAATGGAAAAAAAAAAAAAGAAAAAAAATGATAACTCGCTTGTAGTATTAATAAAAAGACAATTTCCCGGCTGTCGAAGAATATTCTTGCAATGGTAAAATGCTGGCCGCTGTTGTCGCTTGGTCGAGCGAACGATCGAAATAACGTAATGCAGCAGGAGAGACGATGACGCCGGCGACGGAGCAGCGCACACGCTGCTCCAATTAATTGTGCCCCCGTGCACGAGGCGAACATGGTACAGAGGGTATATAGCCCCCGAGGCAGATGCGATGCCCCGAGCAAGCTCGACCATTACATTATATATCGATGGGAGTAGTGGTTTATTACTGTGTTATACCATCGCCATCCTCGGCTATGTTTGCGGCATATTCGCGTTCCCCATGTACCTCAATAATAAACCATTACTCTGGATCGCCGGACCAAATTCCCGACGTCCCCAGCAATTAACAAAAAATAAATTTCCCGTAATGTCCGACTCGATTTGCCCAATGGAACAAAATATTCCAATTCACGATTTTTTTTTTCAAAATACCACTTGACTCAAAAATGTTTTTTTTTCCGTAGAAAAAGAAGATATGTTCTCCGGAATCTCCCATAAATAATACGAGCATTTATGACCAGGAATTAACCAAAATATCTCAAGTTTTACGAGCCCTGGACACTTCTCTACATTTTTTGGGAAAATTCAAAACGCCACAAAATCAAAATTTCCGCATGGATCTTGCTGCAATTTGGAGCAATCGAAGACAGACTTGTGCTCCACTTGTGTGTAAAATTTCAGCAAAATCGGTCGAGCGGTTCCCGAGTTACGGGCGATTGAAGATTTTTTAGCACGCACACTAATTTCTTCAAAAGCTCTTTTCTCGAGTTTGGCGAGGCAGAAAAATTTGAAAAAAATTGCAAAAAATTCTTCTCCCCGAGAACTAAGCTTCCTCCATGGGATCGGAGATATGGGGGTGTTTCGGTGGATGCCCATAGGCAGAATCCATTAAACAGAGATTATGGCTCAACTTGATGAGTGTGGCGTTGTCCATAGAAATTGGGCAGGAGCTTGCAGAAGCTACAAGTCAAAATAACCCTCCTGATGACTAGTGACATTCTTTTGGAGGGTCAGAACGCTGCTCAGCGCGCCCTGTAATGAGCTTAGAGGGCGCGTAAATCTTCGTTATCTCGGAGCGTACGAAGGGACGAAGGGATGACAACGTAAGATGCTGGAAGACACAAATAAAAGGGCAGAAAGAAAAAAAAAAATCAACAATAGTTTAGGGCGAACAAACAAAACTATTACCAAAGGGCATATACACTTGTTACAATAATCAAGACACGAAAAAATTCTATCTGTCCCATGAAATGTCCCATAGATAAGACCTAAATCCAAGCACCCTTTGCCACGTACTACACATAATTAAGGGAGACATAAAACAATTTTTTAAATTATTTTTTCCCACCTTTTCAAGGGAAATCAAAATTGTGATGAAAAATAACTTAATTAACTTTTCCATTAATTAACAGCTCGATTTTTTTCTTCAAATTCATTAGCATCTCCTTAATACAAATCATTCCCAAAATCTCCCTCGAAAAAAGTGTGAAAATAATTTTCGAAAAATTCGATACCTACGAGTCCTTAAAAATCAATAAATCGATTAATGAACAATTATTACCAATACCACAATTACCGTATACATTGAAATATTTGTTACGATAAAAATTTGTATAAAATGCATTTTTTTAGAACAACAAATTGTGGGTGTTTCGTTTGGATCGGGGAATTATTCGTGATGATAAATATACTCACTCGTCGTGAATGGTGAGCATGCCGTCGCTCGGCAATACTGCCTCGCAGTCTCACCTCGATTTTCCACTAAATTCGACACGATAGGAGTGATCGCAGGACCTCGGGGCCCGGTGAATAGCCAGCACGCAGACGATGCCAGCAACCGCGCGCGCGTCTTGCTCGTATTATCTCATAGAGATGCTGGACGTGGTGGAGAAGAGGCCAGTCCTTCTCAGTTGTCCATTCAATCTCGACACAAAGGTACGGGCTCGGGGTAGGGGGTACCATAAAATCATCTCAATGCCAATTACTACCAACACCCATATACACATCGGGTTACACTATGTAGCTATAATAGGCGCGTCATATCCTACAATACAATATTTTTATCCCCAGCAATAGTTGATATTGTGTATCAAGGGCCGAAAATTGCCGTTTACACCAATTGTCACCATTGCCAAGTCGGAGCCGTTCGACATGTTTTTTTTTCCCCAAAAAAATTTCGGCCCTCGTTACATACACACGATATCGATTATCGCAATTAGTGCACGAATCAATTAGCGGCGCTCATCATTATTATTTTCCGGGACGTAAAAGTCAACTTTATTCGCATTGAACTTGAATTCTGACGATCCGGGAGAAAAATGGCCCATTACTGCCCCCCGGGAGAAAAGTCGGTCATTACTGCCCCCCGGGAGAAAAGTCGGTCATTACTGCCCCCCGGGAGAAAAGTCGGTCATTACTCCCTAGGGCGAAAAATGACATATTTCTGCCCACTGCACATGCGTTTTCGCGATTAGTTGAAAATAACCATTTTTTCTTGCGACTTTGGTGCAAGCACGAAATGTGATTGTTTTGCTTTAGTGAAGACAGGAAAAAAAACGTATCGCATGTTACGAGGAAGAAAAATGCGTGCGTTTCGCCTCGAGTGAATTGCGAAGGAACATCACTCTCGGCATAAATTATGCACCTTCTTCCTCGTAACGTAATATAACCATTCCAATACTGTCATGTAATCGGACACTATTGTCCCGGAAAAATGTCATGTAAAGCATCGCTTTTTCGTGCACGAGGTACGAAAAATAAAACTATACAAACATCAAAATCATCGTGTGAATGGAGTAATAGAAATATAAGCACGGACGTAATATCGTGTTTTTGGGCCGGGTGCACAACAATATTTTGTTACCTTGAATAAAAAATCGAACCGAGCGACGTAATTCAATAAAATTAAGCACGTTTTTTTCTTCTTCTTATTTCGCTTTGCAGAACATTTCCTACGTTATATTCGTCAATTTTCGCTAAAGCTCGATTGCAAAAAGCTCGTCGGTAAAATGAAATCGTTGCGACTCTGTTTAGAGAACACTCACATTTTTTCGGGAGAATAAAATGAACGTAAATTATTCGACTAATGAAAAAAAAAAAGAATAAAAGCTCGACTCTCGATTTGAACTTTTGAACCAAAATTTGAACCAAAAATCTAAAATGTTTATAAATTTATCCTGTCGTAAATAATGCTTGTATTTTAATTAAAAAATATTTAAAAAATCGAAGGTGTCCTGGACCAGAGCTTTCAAATTTCAGCAGGAATTCCTCCTATATATATATATATTTTTTTTTCATGAATTTGTTTATCCAGATGAGAAGAGACTGAGGGATATTTCTTATATTTTCTTCGTCGTACACGCGCGAGCTTTACGAACGCTTGCGACTGCGATTGCAAGCTCCCTCGCTCAATTTACCGAAGTATTATTTGCTCGGGTGCACCGGCGTGTGTAACTCGACACTCCAAGTGTACACGAAGACAGAGGCTATAGAAATATTCGAGCCACCAGAAATGCACGTGGATATTGTAGTGGCTCTTCAGGGTGTTCCGGGCATTTAATAATATTCGGGTATTTTATATCGATTCCATTTGGCTGATTAATCGATGTCGCCCTTTTTCTTAATAACAATAAGTGCTCCAAATGCTCCACATAATTTCCGATAAAAGCCAAAGGTATTAATAATTTTATCGAATGTATTGATATTTTTTTTATAGCCACGTAATTATTGTCTAATAAAAATGCGAAATATTGTATTTAATAATTCATTAGCTCAATTATTATTCCTTGAGCTTGATTATGAATCCTCGAATTACTGACGTAATTACTGGCTAATTAAATTGAGAAATATTGTATTTAATAATTCATTAGCTCAATTATTATTCCTTGAGCTTGATTATGAATCCTCGAATTACTAACGTAATTATTGGCTAATTAAATTGGCAAATATTGTATTTAATAATTCATTAGCTCAATTATTATTCCTTGAGCTTGATTATGAATCCTCGAATTACTGACGTAATTACTGGCTAATTAAATTGAGAAATATTGTATTTAATAATTCATCGGCTCAATTATTATTCTTTGAGCTTGATTATATATTGTCGAATTAGTAACGTAATTATTAATTGAAAATGAGAAATATTATATGCAATAATTCAATAGCTGCTGATATTTAATATAGAAAATATTGAGAATTTTTGGGCTTGCAAAATGAGATTAAGGCGCGAGATTCGGTGGCGGGCAACAAGTAGTTCTTCACTCAGTGTCATGATTACCACGTGAAACTCCTCGTGAAACACTCAATTTCGGCAGGACATGAAAAGCCTGGATTTTGGTTTTTTTTTTTTTGCAAAAATAAAATAAAAATTATGTGCAATATAGTCTTCTATCACATTACGATAAACTACACGAAGCGTTTAATTACAGAATTTTCGAGCTCAGTGAATAATTTTGAAAAAAATTAATTTTAATTAATCAGTTTTCGGTTTGAAACCTCATCAATCGATGCTTCACTAATTGTATTTAATATTCACAACTTAATCACTGTCCAACTTAACATTTCAATCAAAATCCGTCTTAATTAATTAATTTTCGTTTTAATGAAAGATTTTTTTAAGCAAAAAAAAATGTGTTAATTACGAAAATTAATTAAGCACACAGAAATGTGGAATTAGCTGGAAAATTAGACCGCTCGTGATTTGTTATTAACAAATTAAGATTTCCCTTTCGCACGTTCAATTTAATAGTGTACTAATTAATTAATTTTTTTAAATTAAAGATTGTCGCATGTAGAAATGTGGAATTTGATGGAAAATTAGAGCGCTCGTGGTTTATTGTTAACAAACGAAGGTTTCCGGTGGAGACCCTCAGCAGAGACAAAACTAACGTAACCCAACTTAGGGTCGCGCTAATTATGAGCAGGGTCGCGCAACGAACTTGCTCAAACAAGTGCAAAGTTCCAACTTGCCGCAACGACTAAGTTGTCAGCCGAGAGTGTCTCACGCACGTGTCTTTTTCCGTGCGTATACGTGCATTTAACAGCTCCTATAATCTCCAAAGTTCAACCAACTCCAAAGTGATCTATTACACTCTATGCATACGCGTGTGCAAAAATAAATTATTCGCTTTAATAATATAATAATAATAATAATAATAGAGCATGTGAGGGATTCTCCAATTTTTTTTTCTCCTACAATTGGCCATTTAATAATCTGCTAAGTTCAACCAACTCCAAAGTGATTTATTACACTCTATGCACACCCGTGTGCAAAAATAAATTATTCGCTTTAATGATATCATAAAAGTACAATAATAATAATGATAATAATAATAGAGCGGGTGAGGGATTCCCCAATTTTTTTTTCACTCTCTCAATTTTTTCCCCTATATTTGGCCATTTAATAGATATTAATTTTAATAATGTGAATTTTATAAAAACTTCGAAACAACAATTTTCATCGATAAATAATCAAAATAATCGGAAGCCAATTTCAGCTCGATCTCGAAAATGATTAATTGGCTAATATCAATCGGCACTTCTGCGTATTTGAAAATGAATAACTTTTCAATTGGAAAATTCAATTTTACGTCCCTGTGCAAATAAAAAAAATAATTGTCGCTCGGTTCAATTTCAAACGTTCAATTTCAACGCCACAACAACGAATAATATCACAGAGATAAAATGATTATCGGAAAAAGGTGAACAACGAGAATCCAAATATTCGAAAAAAAAAAGAGGAACCACAGAAAAATATTATAACACACTCACAATAAATTTCAAAAAAGTACTCTTACGCCTTTCCTGTGAGCAGAAGACCAAAATGTTCGGAAAAAAAAAATTACTTCTTTTTTTTTAAACAAACTTGAAGAACGATTTTTGCACAAACTGCTTTTTTTTTTTTTTTTGGAAAATTAATTGGTGGATCACAAATTTTTGAAAAAAATTGAGAAGAAAAATGAGAAAAACGGAAAGCACTGTATGCCGAAGAGCTTTTGAAGCTTTTCTGGGACGTGCTAACAGGTGTTCTCCCGAGAACCGCGTGATCGCATACTGAACTGGAGAAAGATGCGAGCGAGGCGGACTGGCGAACGTGTGGCGCCCTGAAGAGGGAGGGAAAGAGGGGCTTTTCTCTCCACCGCGCGTCAAGCATCGCCGCCATCGCTACCAGCGAACATAGGGCTATCCTATAGCCCGGAACGGAGTACAATGCGTCTGTGTTATATCGTCTTCATCATCGATAGACGATATCCTCGAGTCTGCTCCCTTCGTTATATCGCTCTACCCTGAAACTTTGTTGTATTCGATATTCCCGGCGGAAGACCTTGTTTTGCATTTATTAAAGTGATAGAGCGATTTTTTCTTTTTTTTTTTTCTTTTACTTTAGAGCGTAGCTGCGCAGTACTTGAAGTACACGAAGCGCGTACTTTAAGTACTGCGGTACTTGGGGGAATTAAGGGACTCGATTACTTTTTAGTACTTCAAGTACTGTAGTACTTCTCGGTTATTGGAGTACTTTAGTACTTTTTGATTTTTTAGTACTTTAGTGCTTTTCGATTTTTTGAAAGCACTTTTCGGGGTTTAAAGTACTTTAGTGTTAGGGTTAGGGTTTTTAAAGTACTTTAGTGCTTTGATTTTTTTTTAAAGTATTTTGTGGCTTTTATATTTTTTAAGTACTTTGGTACTTTTCTGATTTTTAAAGCACTTTGGTACTTTTTCGGTTTTTGAAGGCACTTTAGTACTTTTCTAACTTTTAAAGCACTTTAGTATTTTTCAATTTTGAAGTACTTTAGTACTCTTGTATTTCAAAAGTACTCCAGTACTTATAGATTTTTAATGCACTTTAGTACTCGTCAATTTTCAAAGGTACTCTAGTACTTTTGAATTTTTAGAAGCACTTTAGTGCTCTTCAATTTTCAAAGCACTTTAGTGGCTTTTCGATTTTTTAGGTACTTTTGTACAAAATTGCTTTCGGACGATTTTTTTTTTTCAGGTAATCGCGTCAAGTACTCCACCCTCATCGACGATTGAAAAACCAGGCGTGTTAAAGTGCGGGCGCTTTATAAGAGGGATGCAATGGTGTCGGTATGCATTTACCACTATCGGGGCATCGATCCATCGCATCCGTGGCAACGTGAGCTTGCGATGCGCGCCGAATTTCGGTGCGAGGAGGCGCCTGGTATTGCCGCACTCTTAAAAGCTCACAGGCGAATGCCCGGAGCTAACAGGTTGCATTGCGATACTCGGCCTCCTCCAAAACGTCACCAGTGCACTTTTAAGCTCATCGTGACTCTTAAAATTGTTATGCTAATATGCCACGAGCTTCGAGCACCACAGGACTTATCTCGGCGCGAGTAAGGCCCATTTTTAAGCCCGAACCGAAGGTAATCTATTTTTACTCCATTCTATTGATTCATGTATCTAATTACTATAATTGTACGGTGGATTTTTTTTTTTTTTTTTCACAGAAAATCGAACTCGTCGGATCGACGAAACCAGCGCCCTTCACCCTTAGGCCCTTTGCTGGGCTCTTTAATCCTTTTCCCTACGGATGCTCCGTTCTGTGCAATCATCCTGCCGACGGCGAGGCCAAGGAATTCGTACGCAGAGCCAAGGAATCATGGGTAATTTATACAATTGGCTCATCGATTGTTCTCTCATTTATTATCGGACTCGAATGACTTCATTGATTCGAGGCATTTTCATTATTTTTTATGAATCGGTGATTATGTAATTTTTATGGATTTTTTAATTATGGACGAGACAGTATTTGGATTTGGAAATCTCATTATTCTGGAGGCTCTGATCACTCGAATAATCAAGAAATTCAGAATTCGAAATCCAAATATTCAATCTCCTAAAATCCAAAATCCATAAAATCAAAATACAATGATTCGAAAATCCAGATCCAAAATTCAGAAATCCAAAATCCAAAAATCCAAAGCATCAAACTCCAAAATCCAAAATGCGAAAATGAAAAAATCCAAATTCAAAATCCAACGAATCAAAATCCAAAAATTCCAAAATCCAAAATCCAAAAATCCAAAATCTAGATATCCAAAAATCCAAAAATTCCAAAATCCAAAATCCAAAAATTCCAAAATCCAAAAATCCAAAATCTAGATATCCAAAAATCCAAAAATTCCAAAAATTCCAAAAATTCCAAAGTACCAATAACTAAGAAAACGCTACACGCCGCAGGCAACCGAGGGAAAAGCGTTGCTCTTACCTGCGGAAATGGAGATGATCCGGGCGACTCTTCTCGCTGGAGGTGCGTCGGATGGCCAAGGGGTTTCGGAGGGTACAGCTGGAAATCAGGACGGCGGGACGGCTACAGCGGTGCCGGAGGAATTATTCCGAAAATATACGGAAACTGACTCGCGACCTCTGACCCCGGCGCCCACGCTGGCCAGTGGTCCTCTCACTGGTCATCGTCACGGCCACGAGGATTTGCCGGCTACTTGCAAGCCCCGAGAAAGGACGACCCTCGTCCTCGATTTGAGAACAAATTCTCAAGAGCAGGTTTCGCCTCTTTGCAATTCCTCTTTACAATTCCAATTTTCTTCAATAAATGCCAAAAGATTTTTTTTTTCAATTTCTTTTGGACAATAAATTTTTTTTAGTCACTATTCCGCCTCATTTCTCAGATGCACAAAAAATCAAAATTTGCATAAAATCAGTAAAAAAAAAATTAAACACCAATATTTAATATTAAGTCCTTTATCGATTAAATTGAATATTCAGAATCGTTGAAATGGATAGGAAACAAAAAATTACTTGTATTGATGTAAGTTGAAATTTTTTAAAGTCATATTTTGAAATTAATCAATGACTTTTTTTTGCGCAAAATTCTTTTGAATGAATTGGAATTTTGGACAAGTTCATTGCTCGTTGTCTGATTAAAATTAGTGTCTTCAGGATAACGAGACTCTGAGCTGGCACGCTCTGACTCTCGAGCGTCAGCCGACCCCACGAAAGGGCGAAATATCAAAGCCGAGCTCAAATAATCAGCAGCCACGATCACTGGCACCACCGCCGCCTTCTCCCACGCAACCTCCTCTCGTCATTCAACTTAGCGATGCGGTAAAACGTCCAAAACCATTTTTTCAATTTCGATATGACAGATACAAATTTTTTTTAAATCGCTAAAAAAAAGTTCGCCCTCCTTTCGCCTCTGAAATATTAAGACATCAAAGAAATTAATTAAAAAAATAGGAAATTAATGAAAAATTGTAACTTAATTATCACTGAATTCAATTGTCATTTTAATGCCTCGAATGCTCAGGGCTCCTCAAGAATCGACGACCCGGAAGAGAATAGCAACAGCGGAAATGAATTGCCGATGAAAAGACGTGGCAAACGTTTGCGAAAGCGGAAGTGCCGTCGAGGTTCGGGCTATGGTCAGCAAACGGAAGTGCGGGAGCCTCCGGAGCCTCCGGAGACTCAAGTATCTCAGGTCGACGACACCAGCAGGAGAAATTCGTTAGAATCCATTATATTAATTCCGCTATTAATTATTCAATTGCACTTAATCAATTAAATGTGATATAGAAATTCGTTAGATTCAATTATTAATTCTGCAATTTATTATTCAATTGCATTAAATTACTGAAATTTAATCTAGAAATTCGTTAGAACCCATGATTAATTATGCAATTAATTAATTAAATTTGATATAGAAATTCGTTAGAATCCATGATTAATTCTGCAATTAATTATTCAATTGTATTTAATTAATTAAATTTGATATAGAAATTCGTTAGAACCCATTATTAATTCTACAATTTATTATTCAATTGCATTGAATTAATTAAATTTGACATAGAAATTCGTTGGAACTTTCTTCAATTCCCATGAATTTTTTTCCAGAGCTTTTACCTTGAATGGAAACACAGGCGATGCAAAGTCATCGCAACCGGAGAAGCAAACGATTCCATTGCAGGAGAGAGCAACGACCTCCAGTTTTCTCAGTCCAGAAATTCTCAATCATCTGGGAAGAGAATTGGACAGAGACACGATCGAGGAAGAGTTTTTTACGAGAGTAAGTTCCATCGAAAAATCCAGTGAATTTCACAACAAAAAGAAGAAACTCGATATTTTTGTTTCTGAAAAACAGCGAAAAATTGCTCTCGAAGAAGCTTATCGAGTGAAGGGCGAATGTCACCCGGGTCTACGTCGACAAGCGGGCATCGTTCAACTTCCGCTGCAAAACGTGCCTCGAATATTTTCTCGGCAAAGCTCGAGATTCGAGCTTTTGGACAGCGCAAGTTTGGCAGGTAATCCAACCGACGTATCGCTTTTTTAGCGTCTCAATTTTTTATTTTACCTCGCAAAACGCAAAAAGAAAGCTGAACATTTTTCATTTTTCAATTTTAGTTTAATTCCCTTTTTTCTCTTCATGAAAAACAAATGGAAATTAATAAATTTATCATTTATCTAAAAATTTATCGAAAAAAAAAAGGAAAACAAATTTATCGTTTATCTAAACATTTTTATCGAGAAGAAAAATGGAAAAAAATTGTATCCTTGGTTTTTTTTTTAAGATACAAAACCGCTGGATTATCTGGGAAAACATGTTTTTCTCACGCCCGGAAGAAAGCTCATTTTTGGGCGATCCTTCAACAGATACTACGAGGAAAATCTCGAGGGCGTGAGATACATTCTACCGGGTGACGTTGAAAAAGCTCTTCAGGAGATTCTCGGCAAGCCGATCACCGAAGAGCAGAAAAATCGATTGGCCGAAATCCTCGACGAGATCACCGAGCCTCTGAGCTTCAGAACTTGGTGCGGTTTGTGCGCGGTTGTCGAGCGATTAATCGCGCCACTTCCGCCCAGAGATTTGGATCCTCCGACGTGGATCGAAAGGGCGGACTTCGAGGCCCTGGAAAAGCGGCTGCGATTGGTCAATCCGATTGATCCTAAGCTCGTTCGACTCCTGAGAGAAATTCGCGATCGATGAACATTCATTTGGCTGTGAAAATAACGAGCCAATGCAGGAAAATAAATGGAAACGGTCGTGGAATGTAACACCTTTACGACCTTGTGAAGTGTTGGCTTGGCGTATTTTTTTCAAGGCCGCGGTAAGGCGATTAAATTTTTTGAAAATTTTTTAATGAATGCCTGATATCTCAAGAACATCGTGTCAAAATTTCAACTCGATCGGCGAAAAATTGACGAAGTTATGGGGATTTGAGTACTTTTTTGAAATTCTTCATTTTTGAAAAGTGTGCAGGCCATTGTTCGAAATCTACTGGGCCAATAGCTTGGAAATTTTGCACGGTACTTCTTCGCGTGATTCTTCAGGTATTCCCGGAAGTTTTTTCTTTTTTTAGTAATTATTCATTTTATAATAATTAATTAGCTGATTTTTTGGGAGCGAAAGTCAGTTTTTTGGATTTAAAGTGTTACGAAAAATTGAAAGAAGGGTAAAAAATTGTCAAAAATATGAATTTCTTAATCGCCGAATTAACCTTAACCCTGTTTTAAGTCACTTAATGATTGTGTTTGGAATTGTCGTCGGGAGAAATTCAAACACCGTAAAAATCTCGATTTTTCAATAACAAAAAATCCTCATTCTCGATTACAGCTTAGCCCGCTATATATTTTTTTGTACACTGGCGACACGTTTGATTACAAATTCCGTATATCGTACACCTAAAAACGAACAAACGATAGGCAGAAAAAAATATTCCCGAAGGAACAAAAAACTGGAAAAAATGTCCCCGTAAATCACAAATTGGAGCGGAATTTTTTTGCGGGAGACAATTTTTCTGAGGTATTCGTGTATTCTCGTACAGGAAAAGCTCAGAAATAAAACTGCCTGTGTTCGCAAAATTTTCCGTGTTTTTTTTTCTGTATCCTTCCGCAAATTCGATAGAATTTTGCATCGGGAAGAAAAAAAATGCGGACGAAAGTTTAGGAAAGTCTTTATTGGCTTCGCGCTTTCGTTTTCGGCTATTTTCGACAGCCAGTGGCGAATTTTTAATGCACGCACGTTAATTAACATTTCTGTTAATTTTTTTTTTCGAATAAATCGACACTTTTGTAATCGCCAAAATGAAAAAAGCGTTGCATTGAAAATAAAAATAAATTTTACCATAAAATCTATGGTTTTTTGGCGGTATATGCAAAAATACTGGCAGTTTTTCGCGCGTAGCCAATAAAAATGGAATGGAGAATAAAGTAGAGAGGACAGTTGAAGATAATAGACGAACTGATAACAGGAATAACCGATAATATACACTTGATAATAATTGTACTTAAATATCTCCGAGATAAAATAAATTGTCATTATAATTTACTTTGCACGAGAGCAGAGAGACTACTGTTTGTCCTTTGATAATTTCTCCTGCTTCTTGTGGCGTATCCACTCCTCAATCTGACTCCGAAGCTCCGTGTTTGATTCCACCTTGTCCATTGATAAGGGCGAACGATTAAATGGATCCGTTTGGTCGCTCAGCAAATGTCTGCGAATTTTCGATTATTTTATTGGCGTTGGAATAGTTCGATGAAAAATTCGGTATCCAAAACAATTCAACATCCAAACAAACTTGATATCCAAAAAAAATCAAGATACAAAAAAAAATTAATATCCAAGAAAATTCAATATCCAAAAAAATTAATTGTCTAAAAAACTTCAATATCCAAAAAAATAAATTATCCAAAAAAACAAAAAAATCAAAATATGCAAACTGACCTCGCTATCGTTTGACGATCGACGGTAATTTTCGACGAGGGCAATATAACAGGATCGGTCATAAGTGTGGACATGATAGGATCGAGAAATTCATCCGGCGCATTATTGAGGGTCTCATCTTCCTCTTTCTTAATATGAGCGGCTTCCTCAACGCGTTTCGCAAAATTGTCGAGATCTCCGAGAATTCCAACACCGCCAATTCGCACTATGAAAAAAAAACCAAAAAAAAAGAAGAAATTAATAGCCACAAATAAAGCAAAATAGATAGTCATAATTATCGTTAAAATTTCCTTTCCAGTACTTCAACGTCGAGACGTTACCTAAAACGTTTTCAGCCAATTTGAATAATTCCGAGCTGTAAGAACGTCCGTCTTGCGAAACCGCGAGCGTAAAATTCTCATTATGACTGAGATTTATGTAAATCTCGCAAATATTAAGGACCAAATTGGCAGGATTGAAATCGTATTCCTTCTGATCCTTTACCTGCAAAAAAAAAAGTTTATACGTGTACGAAAAAATTGCAGCGAGTTGATTTTTTTTTTTTTTTTTCGTTCACTGAAAGAGCCTCTTGCCTTGAGATTTCGTTTGTTGGGACCGACCAATTGCAGAAGCAAGTAATTCAGCATCGAAGCTATTCGATCGACCATCGTCGAGTGGCAGAATATCGATTTTATTTCCGAGGTTAACATTTTCAGCATGTTTATCGTTTCGCGGCCAAGAATATTGTCGAAACGTGCGATCATTCCGATGTGCTGAAGGTAATTCGCCTGTTGGTCGCGCTCATGCTGCGGCAATTTATTCCACTCGCCGCTTTCCCTGAGAAAATCGGAGTCCATTGAATAGCCGCGTTCGATTGTGTGGAAAAATTGATGAAAACGATTATTAGGTGACTATTTTAAGCGCTTTTCCTGGATGTTTCGCCGATGTATTGGCTTATGTCAGGTACAATCTTTGTATGATTTTTGTGGAAAGATACATTTTTTATCAGATTTTTTTTAAAATTATTTTTTGACTATGAAATTATGAGAATTTTCAAGAAAAATAGACAAGGCGAGAGAGGTGAGAATAAGTCAAGAAAAAACTGAGAAAAAAGGTGAGAATAAGATGAGAACAGCACATCACCCAATAATCTTAAATCCTCGTACCTAAATAACCTTTAGCATGTTAATTCGAACTAAAATTGAATCTTGTGATTATTTACCTAGCTTGATGCATCTGTTTGAGTTGGGCCATATTAGAAAGTGCCTCGTCCAAGAGAAACACCGCGTCGTTCATTAAAAGATTGATGAATCTGAGGAACAGCGGTGGTTGAACAGCTTCCATATTTTGCTCAGCTTCTTCAGCTAACTTTCTGTAAGTAACACATTTCCCCTGCTAATCATCGCCAAAAATATTCATTAATTACAAACAAACAAACAAAAAACTGACTGGAAATTTCTTCGATGCTCGTCAACTTTCCATAGATAATCCATAACGATGTACATCGGTCGGCGGTAATTAAATTTCTGTTCAAATTGAACACTTTGACCGGTCATTTCGATACTCACAAATACCTCTAGTAAATTCGCTACGATCTGCGACAAAAAACAATATAAATCGTTAAATAAAACGTGAGTTATTCTGCGAATTTATTCATTGAAAATCAATTTTACTGGTTACTTGATTTCTGTGTGGATGCTCGACGAATAACATTTCTCTGTGCAAAGTTCCCACCGAAGTTTGAGCTTCCGGTCCCGCTTGATCATTCGTCGGCAAAAGAGCCTCCAATCCCTCGGCCAATCGCGCCCGTAGATGCGGATTATAAAGTCTGCGCGGCGATTCCATCAGCGCGATTACCTAACAAAATTACACACGATTTATTTGACCATCCTCATTTTTTATTATATTTTCTTTTATTTCAAATAAATTCCCCGTTGCCTGAGAAAAATTCGCCAAAAATTGCAGAATAGAGAAAGTGCTCCAAAAAATCGTACTTTTCGACACTAGTGCGTAAAACTTCAAAAGCGCGACCAAAAAAATCCGTTTCTCTCATAATCAAAATAAACGAAAGGCTTGAAAAAATTCAAGAATCTCCCTATAATTTCATTTTTTTCCACACAAATTTATATAAAAAATGAAATCGACAACGTAATTATTACTCAACAACGTATAAAAAATATTGACATTAAATGACAACAAAAAATCAGACAAAAATAAAAAATCGCTGTGTTTTGTTTCGAACTTGCCTCGGTCAAGATTGGATTGAGGAAACTGGAGCCCTGTTCCTCGAAGGTATTCGGGGAGAGTCGTCGCAAAAAGCACAGAAAACCGACGGTGTTCTCCACGACGAATTCGGGAATGCACGCGAGGGTCTTGGGCACGATTTCCGGCAGAGGCAGCGAAACGTCGATGAATTTTTTGGGCGCGTAGCCGATTTTTCGGCGCTCCAAATTCGTCTCCTCTTCGGCGACGTCCAGATTTATTTGGATCAACCAAAAAGCAGTTGCGCCGTGAAATTTCGACAGGAAATTCAACATTCCCGGAGCGAGTAGACTGGCGCGAAGGGACATGTACCTAAACGGCCATAAATTCATCGATTGACCTTCGATTTTATCGGCGATTTAAAAAAAAAATTATTCCATCAATCGCTGCGACTAACTTGGTCATTTCCATTTCCATTCGCTGAACAATTACGTCGAGGACCGACGAGGACATCTGGTCGCTGTTTCGCGCCTCGTACAATCGCTGTATCCTCGCGAGGTCCTGATTCGTTCGCAACAATTTGTCGAGAACCACTCGATAGCCCAGATCGAGAGCTCGGTGCGTGAGGAAAAAACATTCCGTCACGAATCCGAAGGATTCCGCGTGCTCCCGCGTCTCCCCTTCCGGCACCGGTATCAAACACGTTTCCGAGCTCATTCCTCGCATGTGCAGACCCTTTTTACGACGCTCCTCTTCGTCCTTTGCCTGTTTATCGTCGCAGATGAGTAAATTTTAGAGTAGTGATTTTTTTCCACGAAATGGACAGGTAATGTTTTTATAATAGTGTTAAATAAAGGAGTTTTAATTGTTTTTTTCATTTTTATGTATTAAGTTTTAATTTGAAGAGGTTGAGGGAAGCGAAAAAGCGAGTTTATCGAATGAAGGACGTAAAGTGTGACTTTACGCACGGTAACACGAAAAAAAAATTGATTTTAATGTGATATTAATGTGGTTATCGATTAGTAATTGCAAAAGGGTAAGAGTTTATCGCTTTTCTACTCGGTTATGTAATGTACTGTTTTTGCTTTACTTTACGAAAGTTTTTTTTTTTCGCTAAAAATTGCGTATTATTTTGTGGGATTTTTTTGGTTTTTTGTTTACCTCAGCGGCGCAATATGTTGGATCGATTTTGAGGACCTTGTGCTCGTTTAACTTGGCGCAAAAGGGTTGACACAGTCTAAGCAAAACTGTGCTGAGGTTTAACATGAAACCATCGGAGACCGACAAAAGTGCGCCCATGCCGATTTCGCTCTCGGCGCTCCAAAGCTTTCCACGACTCGCGTTCGCGTCCAGACAATTGCCCAGCCAATCGAGAGTCAAGTGACGCACTTCCGGCGAGCATTTGAGCAGGGAATGGAAAACCAGGTGCAGACCCTCGGTCAGGGCGTCCAGCGCCGTCCAAATGTTTCCTTCCGTCATCGATTTAGTCTGCGATTCGTAAATGTTTTTGTTATTATTAACGATCGGATCGATATTTTTCAAAAAAGGAAGCGTATTCCTTTCGAAACGATTTTTTATTGGCAAAATTTCATATCAAAGAGATTTAAAAAATTATATTTCCTCTTTTTTTTCTATGGAAATTATTTTACTATTATTGCAAATCATCGATCTAATCGGTATTTTAAATGAAATACTACATTTTATTGTTGGAGAATTTCGAAAAAATTAGATTTTTTTTTCAAAAGAGCAATTTAATTTGCGACTCGAAAGTTATTTATTATTATTGCAAATTATCGATCGGATCGATATTTAAAACAAAATACAAAATTTCATTACTAAATAAATTTTAAACAAATAAGATTCCTTTTTTTTATGGAACGAAAATTGAGAAAAATTGATTAAAAATGCATACCATTTCCAGTGGTTTGTCGAAAAAATCGTAAGGCGAATCCATCGTCTTGGGCAAGCAACTCAATGATAAAAGAGCACCGAGCAATGTTTCGGAATAAGCCCTTCCGTTTTTACTTTTCGGTAAACTGTGGCGAATGACGAGCTTCGCAAGCGCTTCGATCGAAGCGAATTTCAATAGAATTTCGAACCAGTATTGACGAAAAGTCAGGAGATTCCGACTGGCCACTTGAGCGTGGATATCGTCGAGAACTGGACCGAATGCCGAGTTGATTACCTCCTCGTCAGCTTCGCCGCCGTTCGAAGTCATTTCGCTGACTATTCCGGCGGTGAATAATGACAATTCGACCGAAGGCGCGCCCTCCTCGAAAAGAGACACGAATTGTGCGTGAACCTGCAGAGAAAAAATCCAAATTCAATCCTCGACTGCAAAGTTCATATTTCAATGAAAAACAAAAAAATATCGGCTTTTATACATTTTCCAACATTTTGAAAAAAATGTCTGCTACTTTTTTCCGAATTTTTTCGAGCAGTCTTCAAACATTTTCTGAAATTTTTGTATGATTTTTTGAACATCCAAAAGATTTTTCAAGGAATTTTCAGACACTCTCAAAAATATTCTGAGAACTTTTCAAAACATTTTCCGAATATTTTGCAAACTTTTTGGACGTCCCCAGAAATAATTCCTCACATTTACAGACATTGTCAGAATTTTTTGGACGAGCTTTCAAAAATACTTTGCAAAATTTTCAGACATCCTCAGAATTTTTTAGCCAAGCTTTCAGAAATTCTTTGCAAACTTTTCAGACATCCTCAGCATTTTTTAGCCGAGCTTTCAGAAATTCTGTTCAAACTTTTCAGACACTCTAAAAAATCAACGCCTTCCATTTTCAGACATTTTACCACAAACTTTTCTCCGCCTCTGCACAAATGTCCACAAAAAAAAATTTCGCGCCGTGCTACAAAAAAGCCAAAAAATTCACCTCGTTCCCAGGAAAAAGTTCCGGTTCCTGGAGAGCGGTGGCTGCGTTTCTCAAGGTCAGTGCCCGCAGTTTCTTGGCGTGCTGCTCCGTTTTCTCATCCCGAAAGTTTTGCAGCCTGCAAAAGCTCTCGAACAAGTAAAGTATTATTTGTCGTTGAAGGGTGTGACTGTCGCAGCTCCATTTAGCGGTTCCCTTAGCGGGAACCAATTTGGCCTCTGGATCGTCGATCATGAGCCGTTCGAAGACTGCGTGTTCCGCAGAATCGGTGTCGATGAAAACGAGTAGCTTTTTGGACCCGTCGACGGGTTTGACGTTCAACGTTATCCCAAAAACGTCCCTCAAAAGTGTATTCAATGGTTTATCGTCGTCGTAACTCGACGTATCCTCGATTTCTGCACCCGAGCGACTCTCCCCGAGTCGCTCAAAATGTTCCTTGGATTTATTCGCATCGTCATTGTTCGCATTGTCAGATAATGGCGAAAATGACGATGCATCGTTGGTGGACGAAAAGAGTGCAGCGAATGGATTGCTATTGGCATTTTCACACATTTTTCACGTTTTTCGTTGTCGACAAATTGTTAAATGGAATATAACGACATGACCTTGAAAAAAATTTTTGGATCATTAGGCAAAATTCGCGATTACTCGACAATTGTTTATTGACAGTGCTGAAAAAATGATGATCCGACACGTCAGACGTGTTTCATAATCTTACCACGTTTTTTTTGAAAAAAAAAATAACAAAAAATTGTTTTTTAGATTTATCTGTTGGAGAATTTTCGAAATATTTGGAATTACGTTGACAACAGGATCGTGAAGTAATTCGGTGATTTTTGGAGGGTCCTGAGATTTTGGATTATCTCGTGAAGAGGTTCGGAAACCATCGTGGACACATATTTCCGTAGCGCTGTGTTTACTTGCTGCGCTATGAGACACGAGGCCCTGAAGTTGGCTGAAAGTTGGCTGAGTAATTTCGATTTTTTTTGTGTTTTTTTTTTCGATGTTCGATAGTTGGTAATCGTTTTTTTTTTTGGGATATCGATTGGCAGGGTTCGATAATCGATAGTCGTTTATATCGTTCGTTAATCGATTGGCAGTCAATCGTTTTTTATATCGTTTGATAATCGATTGATTGGTGGTCTGATATCGATGTTCGATAGTCAATAATTATTTTAATATCGTTTGACAATCGATTAAAATTGATTGACGGTCTAACATCGATGTTCGATAGTCAATCATTATTTTCATTTATATCGTTTGATAATCGATTAAAATTTATCGACAATCTAATAATAATTACAATGCGACAGCATATAAATTTTTCGATTACTTTGTTTTTAATCGAATTTTCCGATATTGGCAATCGATATTGAATACATATTTGTAATTATGAATAAAATTGATGAAAAAAAAAAATTCGCGCATTGAAAATTGCGCTTTTGCGAAATGACTAAAAGAGCGGGACTTCCCCCACCACCAAAATTTCCAGACCTGTTGCCGAAGAGACGCCGGTTTTCGTAACCTGAATCGTCTGCAAATTAATTTATTGATTGGTATAGCGAGTGTCCAAAATCTTGGGAATAAAAGTATCGGTAATTGAATAATGGACCCAAACGAAATTGAATTTTTGGGGGAAAAAGAACTGGTCAGTATCGTGCCAAATTTCACTTTCGATCAGATCCACTTAATATCTGGCTCCGTTGGCCCTTTTCGAGCTGGTCTTCCTGTCAAAGTTCCAATTTGGCTGGCGGTCACTCTTAAACAACAACAAAAATGCAGAATAGTTAGCCAAGAGTGGATGGACATTGACGTACTAAATGAGCGAAAGGAGGAAGAAAAGGCGTCCAAGTAATTATACAATTTAAAAAAAAATTTTTTTAAATGTTTGCCTTTTTTTTGTTATTATTCGCAAAAGTTGAATTTTATATTCAGTAATTGTTTTTGTTGTTATTGCTGAAAAAAGCAAAAATTTGATATTCGATTTATTTATTATTATTCGTAAACCCAAAATTTGATATTTGGTATTTTTTTTAAATATTCGAAAACGTCAAATTTGATATTCGTGCTTGTCGCTATTATTTTTTAATTTTAAATTTCGTGTGCAGTATTTTTTTTATTACTGAAAAACCTGAAATTTTGTATTCAGGATATTTTTGAATAATCAAAAACGTGAAATTTTATATCGGTACTTTTTGATATTATTGTAAAAATTCAAATTTCTTGTGCAGTATTTTTTATTATCATTCAAGAAATTTCATGTGTCGATACGATAAATACTAATTTATATATTTTTGTCGTAAGAGTCTTCACTAAAATGCCCAGCAATCATTACATCGACGAAACTCATATGCTGCTGAGCGTAGCGTCCGACGATATACCAGAAATCGACAACATAAGAACAGCGATAAAGGTTTGCATCTGTGGTTTATTCACTTTTTTAGATAATCTAATTATCCATGCTAATTAAATTTGTCATTATTATTTATGAGCATTTTTCTTTATTTTTTCTATAATAATAATGCTAAACACAAGAAAACGTAATACTTTTTTTTTTTTTTTCTAATTACCGCAGGATATTTGGGACATTAGAATGTCCAAATTGAGAACTTCCATCGACGCATTTCTAAAAGGTGACGTACTCCACGCAAAACTCGATCATTTAACAGCAATGGAAATAAATAGCGTGCGTCCACTTTTGCCACATGCTCTGGACCAGATGCTGCGAATCCAAATGGTAATTTACAAAATTATCTCATTTTTACTTTAATTATTAATCAAATTTTTCTGAATATTTTTGCCGACTCAATTTTTGGTTTTACGAATTTTCCCGATTTAAGGGAAATCATTTTAAAAAGTAGATTTCAAAAATGACCAAAATTCAATTATGTATATTTTCGTCTGAAAATTTCCCTTTTTTTTCTTATTCACGTGAAGATATTTTCAAATTATCAATAAAAACAAAAATATTCAGGGCAAATCTTCAAAATTTTTAAAACTCTTCGATAATCTTAAATAACATTTTTTTTCTTTTTTTTTCAGGGCGATTTTCAAAGACAAGATACTCAAAGCAGCGAAAATTCTCAGTTCTAAAAAAAAAATTGTTATATTAAAGTTTGTATAAATAAGGTAACGCTCAAATTATTTTTTTTATTGCACGTATTGTTTTTTTTTTATAAAAAAAATTAAAACGAGCGAGAAAAGTAGGAAAAGTGGGGAAATGTACGAGGTTTTCACGTGAAAAATAAATATTTACAGTCGGTTTTGCATATTTTTCAAGTGCGAATATTTATTCTCATATTTTCGTTCGTTTTCATTTACGACAATCCGATTAATGATCAACGCATATTTTTTTTAACATACAGTCACTAGCATCTCAATCACATTTCCACATTACAAACACTTATATTATATATATTTTAGTGTTTTGTGTGTATGTTATATTAAGGTGTGTATAAATAGCGCTCGAGTTATTTTTTTTATTGCACGTATTTTTTTTTCTCAATTAAAAAAATAAAAACGAGCGAGAAAACTACGAAAAATGGGAAGATGTACGAGGTTTTCACGTGGAAAAATAAATATTTACAGTCGGTTTTGCATATTTTTCAAGTGCGAATATTTATTCTCATATTTTCGTTCGTTTTCATTTACGACAACCCGATTAATAATCAACGCATATTTTTTTAACATACAGTCACTAGCATCTCAATCACATTTCCACATTACAAACACTAAAATATATATAATATGTATATATATATAGACTATTACGATAAAAAATGTATTTACATTCGTACAAACGATTAGAGACTATTTTTCATTGATTTTCCATCGATCGGCCGCTTATTTTCACATTATTTACATTGTCCAGCGGATCTGTTGAATATTCAAGTTTTTCATGATTTTATGAGAACGCTTACGAAATTATTATCAGATAAACCATCTTTTCTTCCATCGTTTATCAAAAGTCCATTAAAAAACGGCTATCTCGAAAATCTATCATTAATCTCGCTTACCGCGATTCGCTTTATCAAGGCAGTGGCAATTTTAAGCTCTTTTCTCACATTCATCAACCCTTAAACATCGGAAAAAACGAAATCCTCTCCAGTCTTAAGACTACAAAGAAAACGAGAAATTGTCAAAATTTCGTAAGATTTGGCGACAGCTTTTGTTTAGCGATTCTCCTTCTTTTCCTCGAGTTACTAAACAATTTTGAAGAAACAAAAAAAAAAAAAAGAAAAGGAAAAACGTGTCTGTTAGTTTCAACTAGAGATGCCAAAATATCCTCAGTTTTTTATTACAGCAATAAAAAAAAAATCGTTTTCAATATTCAATCGTAAATTTAACTAAAAAATCGGTAAAGATCGATTTCTGCAAATACGAAAGTACCTTTTTTCGTCAATTTACTCGAATACATGAAATTCACGTATTTTTTCATGCTTAATTAGCTTTTTTTTTAATTAACATTTTTTCGCGCTTAAATTTTACACCGAATTATTTTTGCCGATGGCATCTCTAGATCTGACGATTTTTTTTTGTTAAACAGCGACGATTTTGCTGGGATCGACTTTAACTCTGATGAACATCGTGTCGTCCTTTACGAAATGCCGTTTTTTTACCATTTCGTGTGAGACAAATCGGGGAAAACCGAAACCGAGGGAATCGGGCTCGCGGGAAGGTCGCTGAAAATTCTTCCACGTCGGATCGGGAATAAAGCTCTCGACGATGTTGCACGCCTTCTCAGCCTGGACCGTTTGGTCGAACATCGTGAAGGAAACGCTGTGCGAAAAAGGCCAACGAAGCAGGGCGTCGTATTCGCCGGGCAGAATTTTTATGTATATCGAGAGGTGACTTCCTTCCCCAGTTCCGTTTCCGTTCAGGAAAATAGAAGCCTGGAATTAAAAAAAAAACCTCAGTCAATTAATTTATTCGAGAACAAGAGCCTCAATTATTTTATCGACACTGAAATCCCCAAAAAAAAATTATTATTGTCGTATTTAAACGTTTCCGTTCAGAAAAATGGAAGCCTGAAATTTGTTTAAGCGGAGCTTATTTTACATAAATTATTCGAAAATAAAAGCGTTAATTAATTTATTGAGACTGAAATCACAAAAAAAAATTATTTTCGTTTTTGCTTCTCGCTATTTATGCAAAAAACAAATGAAAAATGAAATTCCGGTATGATTTTGACTTTGTTGATTTTTTTCGCTCACGCGAAAAAAATGTGGGCTTTAAATTTGAAAAAAGTTTTTGCAAAAATGTGAATATCTTTTGTCTCGAAATTCGAAAAAAAAATCGTAAAAAGTGAACCGCTTGACCGATTTCGCCGAAATTTTGCACTGGAAATCGTGAAGCCTTGTTCAATTTTTGTGCGAAATTTCAGCCTGATAGCCGATCAATTTTCTGAGTTAGAGCGGTGGAAATGGACATTTTTTGGGGAGATCGATACGTTCGATATTTCCATCGCTAATTCAATCGATTTACCTGCAATTTGTATCCGTATTGACTAGTGTAAAAAGGTGGACTTATTAGTTCCATGCCTTCCTTCGCTTTGGCTTCAGCCATTTTCACCGTGTAATCGTTTATTTTCCAAATAAGCGTGCCCGTATAATTAAGCGATAATTTGCTCATCGCCGATTTTAGGCTCGTTATCTGGTGTTGCTGTTTCGTCACGACGCTGCACATCAAACTCAGATGCATTTTGGCGGATTCTTCGAGATGCTTGTCCAGTGAGAATCGATTTCCCTATTAAAAAAAAATCATTACTGCGACGATCGAAAAAAAAAGCTAAACGAAATATTTTGCAATAAATTTTTTTTTTAAATAATAAAAATCAAAAAAGTGTAGAAAAAAATTGTCAAGTGTTTTTAATAATTAATACTAAAATTCAGTATGAAAAGAATCGGAAAAAGTAGTTAATAAAAAAAATGCCTCATTTTTATCGAGATATTAATATTTTAATTTTTTTATTTAATAGAAAAATGATTTTAAAAAAATGGAATCTATAAAATCGCATGGAAAAATTGAAGTTTTTTGAGTGAATCGAGTGACGAAATTTACCTTGAATCTGCAGCCAGCATCTTTGAAGGTACATGACAAAAGGTGAGTGGTACAATGATCCTTAAGGTGAACCTCGAGATCCTCTCTCGGTAATACCGCTGTTTCGCAGCGATGAGGACACGCGACGGGAAAACGGCCGCATTTCGCATGATGCGCGCCCAGAGTATCGAAGACGAATTCTTTGGTGCAGTAACGGCAGGCAACGAGTCTCTTCGCGCACTCGCCCAATTTGTGCTGTCCCAAATGTCGCCTCTGAACTTTCATTCCGCATTTGTTTTCGCAGTAAAGAGGTTCGTAACCGCAAGTTCCGGTGTGTTTCTGTAATTTTTCAACCATTGATCATTAATAAAAAACAAAATTTTTAACCCATGCAGGCACGAAAAATGGTCTTTTTGGGAGCCTCCCGAAAAAAGAGACAGAAAAAGTGGGATTTTACGTTAGGTATGAAACAGACTATGCGCGTGCACTTATTTTCTACGTTTTTCACTAGTGCGAAAAAGAAGCTTTTTCGCACACTTTCGTGGGCACGAAAAGAGCAGCTTTTTTTGTACTTAGTTTGTATCCTGTTTGATATAATATATTATTCGGCGTGAGAGTGTGACAAAAAGTGGATCATTACGCCCTAGGGACGAAAAGTGGCTCATTACATCCTAGGGACGAAAAGTGGCATATTACTCCCCAGGGACGAAAAGTGGCTCATTACGTCCTAGGGACGAAAAGTGGCATATTACTCCCCAGGGACGAAAAGTGGCTCATTACGCCCTAGGGGCGAAAAGTGGCATATTACTCCCCAGGGACGAAAAGTGGCTCATTACGCCCTAGGGACGAAAAGTGGCTTATTACGCCCTAGGGGCGAAAAGTGGCTCATTACGCCCTAGGGACGAAAAGTGGCATATTACTCCCCAGGGACGAAAAGTTGCGTATTACGCCCTTGTGATAAAAAATTGGCCATTACGTGTTCATGACGAAAATCCCTCTTTTTTAGAGCGATATATTCAAAAATGAATGTATTCAATTTATAAATTGTGATTTGGTTGCAATTTGATTACCTCGAGAGTGTGGCCGGTGAATTCTTGCGCGCAAAAATCGCAGCGCGCTCTTCGTTGAGCACAAGTATATTTGAGGTGATCCTCCATAAGGACACGCGGAATCATAGCACCGCATTTATTACTGCAAGGCACTGCATCGTGTTTGCAGGTGTTTAAATGAGCCTGAAAACAGAATTAATTTCAGAGCATGTTAAAATGTGATATAATAAAAAAATTGTAATATATTCAAAAACTCACGATTTTTAAATCACTGGATTAAAAATTTTTTAAAATAAAAAAATTAAATTCACCTTGAGCTTTCTCAGTTCGTCGGACCATTTGCAACCATCTTTATGGTGTATGCAATATACTATGGAACCCATTATTGCTTTCTCAGCCTCCAAATCACCGAAATTCTGCAACAACAAAAAAATACAATTATAGAAAATAAACATTTGATTTTTATTTCCCAGAAAATTCATGAAAATCCTAAAATTTTTTATTACGAATTGTTCAATTAGGTCATGAAATTATGAAATAATAAATATATTTCGAAGGTGCTAAGTGAAATACCTTGTAATAATTTTTTTTTTTCTTACGAAAGACCAAATTCATCGGAATAGAATAGAGATAATATATTCCGTATAATTATACGGGCTTCTTTTTATGCCTTCGCATGTCACGGTTGGCTACTAAAACACGAAAAGATGCCCAAATCGATAAGGCAACCCCATAAGAATACCATGCGGGCTTCCGTGTGTCTAGGGCCGAAAACGATTCGTATCTTTTTTCGAATGAATACAAATGGTAAATACTAAATAAACAACTGTCAATTAAATGAATATAAATTAATTTGTGTAATTAAAATGAAATTTATCAAAATCTTGTTTGTTTATCCTCCACTTAAATTATTAAAAAAAAAAAAAACTAAAATTATTAACTTTTATACATTTTTTAAATGACTCTAATTAAAAATAAAAACTATAAATACACCTGGCACGTTTTTTATTTTTATTTTAGTGCTTGACAAAATCTCCTGGACGCGGATTCGAAAATAGTTTGACGCATTGGAATATTTCTGGAATGCCGATGCGTGAGTAGGAATTCTTTGAAGGGAACAACGTGGGAGATGACTTTTAATAATGCGCTCCGTGCGCTAACTTTATCCATCGTCGCATGCATTGCATTTTACACCCTTAAGGTATCGTTTAATTTCTCCATCTTCAATAAATAATATAATATCGAAACAGCAAAAAATGGTTCGATTATTATGTTCAATTCAGTGAATTGTAGTTCTAATAATATAATAATAACAACAGCAATTTTCAATAAAATAATTCGAGTGCATATTTATATTATTTGTATTTAAAAAACCGGTTTTTATTAAATTGTTGATTGAAAGAAAAATTGAATCCGGTGAACCATTTTGAAAATAGCATATATTTAGTGAAAAAATCTCAGCTTTTCAATAAAAATACTGCCGTCTATTTTAATTTAAAAAAATGTTTTTAATTTGAAAATAGCATATATTTGGTGAAAAAATCTCAGCTTTTCAATAAAAATGCTGCCGTCTATTTTAATTTAAAAAAATGTTTTTAATTTGAAAATAGCACATATTTGGTGAAAAAATCTCAGCTTTTCAATAAAAATACTGCCGTCTATTTTAATTAAAAAAAATGTTATTAATTTGAAAATAGTATATATTTAGTGAAAAAATCTCAGCTTTTCAATAAAAATACTGCCGTCTATGTTTATTTTAAAAAAATGTTTTTAATTTGAAAATAGCATATATTTGGTGAAAAAATCTCAGCTTTTCAATAAAAATACTGCCGTCTATTTTAATTAAAAACATTTTTTTGTACTCGAGATTAAATCACTTATTGCGGATTACGGTTTTTAGGTGGCCTTGGAAGGTCGGTAAGGCAGGTAGCATGGTCTCCAGGGAATGAACTGTTGTTGAGGAGGAGGGGGAATAAAAAACGAATGCTAAAAGTTGCACAGTGCGAGCGGCAAGGTCGTAGAACCTTACCGTTGACCGAGGCACGTCCTGTGAACCACTTGCGATACCGAGCGTATTCCGGATTCCTTAGTCAACGTTCTCCCGCAGAGTCTAACGTTCGGCTTTTCGATTCACCTTTTTTTTTTCCTTCTACGATCCACCGTCTAATTTAATGCACAATATTTCATCCTTTCATTTTTAATTATTTATTTTTATTTAAAAAAAAAATTATTTTCTTGACTTCGACGAATCGAGTGATTATAATTAATTAACTAATTAATCATGATTATGGAAAAATGCAATTTTAGCGAAATTTTCGTGCATTCAATGAAACGTTCATTTTTGGGAGTTTAGTAAATTTCGTAATTGCATTTACATTTCATTTCACAGGCTTCGGTAATTATACCATCGTGACGTCATCAAGTTCACCTCGGGAAAATGTTATCCACTAAATCTCGTGGTTACTGACGTCATGGTGGAATAACGGGCACCGTCGATATTATTATGGGAGACGTTCCACTTTTGTATATCAGGCGGCCTTATCTGTATGTACCTTTCTCCGTTCGCCAAAATTTTTATTTTTTTTTTCGCGATTCCAATTTGCACCAGTTTGCTGTTTTTCGTCCATTAATAATCTCCCACATTTTTTAATTGCAAGAGCTTAAATATTTTTTGCGAGCATGATGACCTTGAAATTTTTCCTCGCGAAAAAAAAATAATAATTTCTATAATTGCATTTCAATTCTAAACTAAAATTGTAATGAAAAATATAAATTATTAATATTGATAATAATACGAGAGTATTGAGTGACTTTGAATTTCGGCAAAGTGGAAAGTGAAATTCGGGCCAATATTTGCCGATTTCGTCGAAGTTCTAAGCCAGCGAATGGATGGAATTTATAAACAAGTTTTTCGAGACTGTTATGTCTACCAAGCGTCGACCCAGAAGGGCAATAGAAGTAAAAGTAAAAAAAAAACACACGTCGTCGGGGCAAAAAGCGGACCTGCTGCCGCGTGGCTCTGTGTGAAAGGAAATCGTATCTTTCGATTCCTTCCCGGACGTATATGGTCTCCGCTGCAAGCGATCCCAGAACAACCTTGTGGTAAGGACGCTTGGAATTACCGTAACGCCTGACACTGTCAGAAAATCCATTAATCTCCACGGGTTAGCGCTTAAATATTGGAGAGGTCTGGAGAAAAATCGGTATTTTATTACAACTGGAACAGTATCCATATATTTTTCTGATTGCCAAAAAGAAAAAACGATTTTTTTTTTCTCAGGATACTCAGGGATCTTTCGAAACGTCGGAAATAGCACTTTACGACACTAGTGCGAGAAGTGCGACTTCTCGCACGCGATGCTAAACGAAGTGTGCGTGAAGTAGGCACTTCTCGCACTAGTGGAATAAAAGTGTGCGTGAAATAGGCACTTCTCGCACTAGTGGAATAAAAGTGTGCGTGAAGAAAGCACTTCTCGCACTAGTGGCACAAAAGTGTGCGTGAAGTAGGCACTTCTCGCACTAGTGGCATAAAAGTGGTTCATTATTTATTCTAGTTTATTTTTTTCGAGCTATTTTTTTCTTGAGAAGCAAATATGAATGATTTTTTATTCAAAGAAAGCGCGAAACTTTTTTAAAAATAATACTGACAAAAAAATGCTGAATGTGAAACGCACTATTAAGAGTTGAAAATATGTCGCGATAACGATCACAAAGGAAATACTTAGCTCGGGGGAATGGATGAGTAAGAGTTTGAAAAAAAAAAGAACGAGCTAAGAAAATTCCGACCTTTGAACGTAGAACGACGAGTATAGGGATAGAGGAAAAATACCAAGAATTTCTTCACTAACAATGCAGGAGTGTAGTGACTTCCGGCGAGACTCGACGATTACTATGTCAGCTTCGCTTGTTCCCTCGACTCTCCCTTCTTCGCTCGCTTCGCTGGCTCTCCGCACGCCCTGGGAATAAACAGTGTGCTACCGTAGGAGGCTTTTAAGTTGGTGTGCGTTCCCTTATAAATTAACATGCGCTCGTAATTACTGAAGATATGAAGTTCCATGGATACAACAAAGCGACTACAACATGAAACGAGCTGCTATACCATCGACCCTCTCGCTGTAGTCTAGCCACGCTCAGCTACGAGTTCGCGTGGTATATTACGACACTAGTGCGATAAAATTTTTTTCTGACGATTGCGAGTTTGCATCACGAGTCCAAGGCGAGTTTTGCAATGAGATGAGATTAAAAAATACTTTTCCAACGAGTATTGGACAAATTTTGAACTTGCGAAGCTTTTAAGCGACGTATATTATCGAACTAGTGCGATAAAACTAAGAGTTTCGAACTAAGCCGAGATTCAAAAAAACTTTTCTAACGAGCATCGTACGAATTTTTAATTCAGAGGCGTGAAAACGCTGTTTTTACGCGAAGCGTGCGTAAAATCTCCATTATCGCACTGTGCAAAAAAATAGTGGATAATCAGAATTTAAAAATTTTAATTTTGTTCCACGCTCCGGGATAAATTCCCTAAGAGCACGAATGACGAAAGAAATATTTCTTGTAAAAATAATAATGCTTAAATAATAATAATAATACTCCACTAATGCAATTTCTCTGAGTGCAGTAAGTAGACTAGGATGCATCGACGAACCTCCTTAAGTGGTTTAATCCCCTAGGGCGACGCAATTAACTGTTTAACGAACTAGGAGCGGAAGCTTTTTACGTCTGCGGTCTTGTTAATCAGCAGGAAGGCCAAAATTGTAAATAAATTGTCTGCGAGACAAAAAGAAACGCGACATGTCTGCGTCAATTATCACGGATAATAATCACTGGCATTTTATGAGAGGCCAGGAAATATTCGATTAGAGCAGCCGAGTAAAATAGGAAAATAGGGGAAAGTGGTGCAACAACAAAAACCTCCACTGACAAAAAAAAAATGATCGACGAGATAATAGCTACCGGTCTTGTTAAGCGGAAACAATATTCGCCATCGTCAGTCAAACCGGAAGTACGAACATCTTGCAAAACTCGTTGAGTTACGTCCAAACGTCTCTAAGCATTCCCCTAATTACCATTTGAGATCGGCAATCGCAATTGCCTTTTAAATATCCTATTACTTCTAATGTACATTCCTTTGGGTACATTTGAATGCATTTCTTAAGGGGGTCGTGACTGAAAAAAAATTTTGTCTCTGACCTTTGAAAATTTTATGGATTGTAGCTTAAGCAATTCCGGACCTAACTGCAAAATTTGGGGCTCGGTCGGCGACCGGATGCTGAAATAATTCACCTCAAAGATCGCGAATTTAACACGGGCTCTTATGGGAAAGGCCCCAAATTTCGCATTAAAATGCGATTTTCATCCATTTAACGTGATCTCAGGTGAACAAAAAACTATCAGGTGAAAGCTCTGAAGCTTTGCGATTTTGTTGATACCATAAAAAGTGGGTGTCACCGGTGTTTTGAATTAATTAGCGCGATTTGAATGAAGGAAAATGATGGGAAGTTACCGATTTGTCATGTGCAATTTTTTTTGGTAATTAGGGAATGTTGTATATTTTTGAAAATATCTTAGTAATGAGTTAATGAACCTTTTTGGAAATTTAAAATATAATTTTTGTAAAAAAAAAAAAACTTTAAGGTAAAGAATTGAAATTAAGTGCACCCAAAAATCGGTAAATGTGGGCAACTCCGCCGATACAATTAATTTTTTAATTAGATCGGACTTTCGCTGAATGGAACAGGAAGCTGGAATGCGCAGACAACTGGTCTCTCGCTGGAGTCATTTCCGGTTCGCGTGACCGATGCAATTGTCGTGCATATAATGATCGGTGCGTGGCACTCGAGGGTTTCCAGCATTCCTTATTCCCACGAGGTTCATCGGCAAAAGACGATTAAATTGCTTGACGCAATATATTCTCAGATGCTTAACTATGCTTTCCTCCATTTCATTTGCTCATTTAGCCGCGTGAAAAATTTCCGACGTCAGAAAATCGTACTCAACATTTTTATTTCCGCATTTCGCAATTTTTATTTTAACACGAGTATTCATCCCGAAATTTAAATATTTGAAAAAAATAAAATAAAATTAAGGCCTCTCGATACAAATTTTCATTATAACGATATAAAAAAAAATCGAAAAAAAAAAAAAATGTCACTAAAATACAAATTCGTCTATGAGAAAATAAATAAGTAAACAATTCCCCGTGTGAATTTATTCACATCAATCAACGTAATATATATTTTATTGTTTTCGTAGTGGTGTAATGGTCTAGTAGGGAACGACGATAGCTTTTCTAGAGGGCATAAAAGCGGGTATAAGCGAGGAGCAGGCGCGGTCGATCTGTTTCCGGGCGAGTGAGATGAGCAAGTAATAGAGGGTGGGGTGGGGGTAGAAAAAAAGGAGTTAGCGAATGGAAATTGCACGCAAAGGAGAAGGAAAGATTGGAGTTAAGGAGTGGAAGTGGAAATGGTGGGGAAAGACGGATGATGGTTAATGCGTGGGAACCGAGCGAAACGAATGGCTTCGGTTGCTTCCGAGAAGCCTCGGTAGCCTTCGTTGGCACAGGGGACTTAAGGCCCCGTGAGCACCGCGCTCTACTCGGGCTTTTCGGGCATCGTAATAACATTGCATTTCATTACAGATTAGCAGCCACAGCTGCGGCTAACTGCTAATTTACCGGTAAATAACATTAGTTGCTTAAACAACTGGTAATATAACCGGCTGTTTTCGGCAAATTGAGGTGCTGTTATTTGGTGAATTGTTATTCGATGAATTGTTATTCGATGAATTGTTATTCGATGAATTGTTATGCGATGAATTGTTATGCGATGAATTGTTATTCTATGAATTGTTATTCTATGAATTGTTATTCGATGAATTGTTATTCGATGAATTGTTATTCTATGAATGGTTATTCGATGAATTGTTATTCTATGAATTGTTATTCGAGGAATTGATACTCGGTTAATTGTTATTCTATGAATTGTTATTCGAGGAATTCGTATTCGGGTAATTGTTATTCTATGAATTGTTATTCGAGGAATTCGTATTCGGTTAATTGTTATTCTATGAATTGTTATTCGAGGAATTCGTACTCGGTTAATTGTTATTCTTTGAATTGTTATTCGAGGAATTCGTATTCGGTTAATTGTTATTCTATGAATTGTTATTCGAGGAATTCGTATTCGGTTAATTGTTGTTATTCTATGAATTGTTATTCGATGAATTGTCATTCTACGAACTGTTATTCGATTAATTCGCTTGTATGTACTTAGAGATGAGATTTTCGTAAATCCAGGATTTAAGGGATATTCCACGGAGGAATATTGAATGCAGAGGACGCGCATAGTTATTGAATGATATAAACGAGGCAGAGTCCTTGAAGCCGTATATATGCACATTCGAAGTCTGTCAGCTTCAGCATGGTAACCCACAACGTGCGCGCCAGTGTCGCTCGTCGGTTGTCGGCCGACGTTGCCTACGACCGTTATCTCGCGCTCATTAGTATATATACACACAACACAGGCGAAAAAAAAAAAAAACATGGAACGAGCCGAACGCGTGAATGTTGAACTCGAAAAGAAAACGTATCGAGCGAAATATCACGAAGAATCTGTCTTCAGCAACCAAGTATTTGAGTCTCCAAATTTATTTATTCATATTTTTACTAAACGCCAAACGTAACAAGCTATGGCCGCAAAAACATAACAACATAAACACGATCAACACAAATTAAAAAAAAAAGGTATATATATATTCCTCTTCAGGAAGACATATATTTTGAATTCGTACAAATGACATATATCTACGAAATATGCAACAAAATCCGAATATTTTGTCGAATTTTTGAAAATTCAATTAATCGCATTTAATAATTAATAAACATTCAACGAAATATCTCTATTCCGTCCAAAAATCCATAATTGCTGAGTCTTAACTAACAACAAGAAAAACAAACAATGCAATTTATCGAGATGATTGTTTCGAGTTATTCTGACCTCGGTATCGGTGATTATCGGTGTTTTGTCCATGTTGTCATTGACGGGACTGGGCGGCGAGGTGGGACTAGCACTGGGACTCACATGGAAGCCGCCCTTGGACTCTTTGGGTGGACGTTGCGGTGAGACCCTAGCCGGAAAGCTGAGGGTCTTCGTCCACTGCGACAAGCCCCGCACCATATTAAACGAAACACCCTCACGTGTTGCAACAATCGCTAGATTCAATCAGCTGCAACTTCAGACCGCGCACCACCAATAACATCAACGGCTTCGGAACCACAACAAACCAGTCCGAATAAGTCCGAAAGGGTGCGAAAAAAACAAAGCCGCACTCGCCAGTACGGTTTTGTTCAACAATACAAACTTATATGCACAAGTTCCGAGCGGTTTGCCTATTTTTCGCTTGGATTCCTTTGTTCTCGAGTGTCCGATGTTAGTTGTGGCCTTTTGGTGCAAATTGCCCCGGTCAGCTTGTCTATCTGTTTTCCTCCGCACGCGGCAAGTTTACAAGCGTATCGCTCGGGCAAGTGATGCGAAATGAAGGTATTTACGTTCTACGTGAGCGTAGATGTGCGCGGCACTGGTTGTTCTAGAAGACTGGCTACCAGCCGAGGTGGCATAGCTGAAGAGCCGGATCGCGAGCGGCTGTGAACGAAGAAGCTGTGATGGAAAGGGTCGGGGCAGCGCGAGGAGCGGCGGAAAGGGAACGGGGAGAGGGCACCGGATTACGAGGATGGTTCTGGTTGCTTAGGTTAGCGAACGTGGACGACAGCTGCGCTACCCGAAGAACGGCCACTTGGTAACTCTCGGGAGAGCGCACTGATTGGTCGAGAGTTGTCCGAACCTGCTCGAGCCTGCTTATTTTGCGTCGCGCCTCGTTCCTCCTTCGCCTCGACCATTCGCTTCTCCCTCTTCGTGCGCGCCTGTCGAGACGCTGAGCAAGTGGGAGGGATTCGAGGCGACGGAGACGAGCTGAAGAGAGACGCCCGATAGGTTAGCGAAGAAACGGAGTGCGGCCTGTTGGGCCCCCGGACTCGGTAATAGAGAGGGAGAGCAGATTTTTATATGACAAATACATGAAAGATGCGCGAAGATAGATGAAAATCGGAATAAGATCGTCGACGATGCTGAAGAGCAAGTCGCTCGCGTTCTCGATCAAAATCTCGATTTTAAAATTATTTTGCAAATCGTTAGTTCTTAAATATGTATCATGGCATTAGTGAAGATGAAGAACGTTGATCCTGAAGAGCGACAAGGTCAACGATTTTTTTTTCTTTTTTACTCGCACTAAATTTGGTGAAAATGTTTTCATTTGAAAGCTCGTAATGATGATATGAAGATAATGTAAAAATATTTCGTCATTGATATTACAAAAATGCCGGTATCAGGGGTAGAGGCAAAAAATCGGTTTTACAGTGCGGCATTATTAATCGGTACTTGTAACCAGGAATTATGGGTGGTTTAAGCAATAGAGGACCAAGTAGGTGAAGAGGCCGGGACGTGGAGCAGATGTTCGCGCACGGCGAGGAAGTTTAGTCTTACACGAGCGGCAGCTGACCGTGTACCGAATGCATTCCACATTTATCGAGGGCTGCGGGCAGTCTGGTTGCTATACGTGCGTGCATGCTCATGCATAGACAGAGGGATGGTTCCTTTGCTGAAGAGGGATGTCGAGTTGGGTTCCTTAAGGTCCAGGTCTTTCTTCAGCGTTCACGAGCAAAGTAACAGGTGTGATTCTACCTCTTCAGGGCTCATTTACGCTGTCCTGAGGAGGTTGGGACCGAGAAAAAAATTTTTACTTTTGCACGTAAAAACCATATGGGCTTCAAGTTCAAGCAATACCGGACATAACTGCAAATTTTCAGGGTCTGTTACCGACCGAATTGCTGAGAAATTTGACATTGAAAGTGGCCCCTTATACACGGGCTCTTATGGGAAAGGTACCGATTTTTCGCTTCAAATGCAAAATTCTTGTAGATCTATTGATCTTAGAATGACCAAAAACTATGCAAAAGAAGCGTCGAAACATGCCGGTTCCGATGGTACCATAAAAAATGCGTGTTACCGCAGGTTTTGAGGAGTTATTGCAACTCGAAGAACGGCGAAATACGCTAATTGCGAATTCTATCGTTTTATCGGGTGCGCCAATGAAAACGCGCGTAAATAAAAGTCAAATGAGCGTAGAGACAAAAGGTACACTCGGTCTTGTTCCTTACATTATCCTACACTTACTTCAACAATAAGACTCGTCGTCTGGAGGGGAAAATTAATATTCCACAAGTGGTGTACACGTGTGCGCTCTTGGGTAGCCAGCCGTAAACGTTACATTAAATATGTAATACTAACATGTTAGTAGTATATAATACAAATAATATTATTTATTCATTTTAGAAGAGAATTTTTTTGCAATCTATTAATAACCAAACAAAATTTTAAAAAAAGGGTTCGAAAAAGGGCTTTTTTTTAATTACAAAGTTTCTTTTATGAAATGGCAAAAATGAACTGCAAACTTTAAGGGTCTGTAATAGAAGTAACATTATTTATTATTTTTATAAAATTATTTTTTTTTGTCATTTGTTAATAACAAAAATTTATTTTTAAATAGGAGTAGTTAGCAAAAATGACCTAGAAATAGTCTATAATTTTTTTTTAACGAAAGAGAAAAATGAAAAAGGAAATGGTGATCGGGTGAAGGTGGCGAAGGAGGGGTAGGTCGTGGTGGAGGATGAGGGAAGGGCAGAAAAACCTCCGATCAGATTGCACGAGCGAGGGAGAGGAGCGGTGCAGCTGTCACAGCAGCTGCAAGCTTCCCAATATTATTTTCCGGCTGGTACCTCTTCGTGCGCCCGCGCCTTGTATCCTCGCCGTCCTTCGGTGCCGCCTGTCATCGTGTATTTCCAGGTGCTCGCTAGGACCATCTCATCGAAACGCCGAAAAATCTTTCTTTGTTCCCTCTGCACCAATCTTCCCGCGAGGCCGGACAAAAAGGGCCAGTGCCTCGCGCACATGTCCAGTAACCTTCCCTCTCTTCATCATCTATCCATACCCTGAAGAGATCATATTTTGATGTCGAAAAAAAAAAATTTTTTTTTGAAAAATCGTTCTGAAAATGGGTTTTCATTAAAAACCAAATTTGGGGAGGAAAAATAGTTGAAATAATAAATCAGAAATTTCACTATTTCACTATTTTTTGTCTACCTGATTTTCTTGTTAATCGAAATCCCTTTTCAGTCGGTCGTTTTTTAATTTTTGTAAAATTATTTTTTTGACCAAGTATGCGATAAATTCGATTTTACGCACTGTTTTCGCATCATGGACGCGCTCTGTACGAAATTTCGGCGAATACTTTGTTTTTTTGTCCCGAGTGCGAGAAGTCGAACTTCTGGCATTAAATTGTATACGAAACTCGTGCGAGAAACATTATCGTACTAGTATCTTAATATCAAAGTACCATTACCATTTTCGAGATCATGTGGGATAAGGGATAAAAAATATAGGCCCTCTCTACATTGAACGTAACATTTGCAAAAATGTTATTAATATTTAATTATTATCGAAAATGGCAAAATAAAGCCACATGCAAAAAACTTAAGACAAGTGCAGTTACATGAGGAGTATGCTATGTGCACCAAAAATTGTGAAATAAAGTGAAAGCATCGGAGAGGGTCAGTGGCATTGTGGTAGTGTTCGTCTCACATTCAGCTGCTTCGTGCAGCTCTGCCACATGCCGATTTTGCGAGTACATAGAATTCTCGTGTTACCGATCTATTAAATTATTATTATTTTTCCTTTCCTGCATTCGGCTAATTATTTTATTTATTACAAGACGCATGAAATTTGCGTGAATAAAAATTTCCGTCATCAGAAAATAATTTCGAATATTCGATTTTCTATAAATTCCGAAATATCGGTAATCAATAAATCGTATATCGATCGTAAAATCAAATTGACGTAAAATTTGGGCCCACATTTTGGGTCCCAAAAAATACAATCGATATTTACGTCCTAATTTTTGTATGGAATAATAATAAAAGTTACCGATTTCATACCGATTTCTTAATAAATATCATTAAAAGCCGATGTAGAAATAAAATTTTAATGCGGACTCATTAATTTCATGTACTCTATCATTTTTTTGAGGTACGTTGACTAAAAAAAAGAAAAGAACGTCATTTTATGGCACTTAATTAAGTAGATCGGTAAAAAAATCGGCCGATTTGACAGAGAATGCCTCATATAAGCGCGGTTATCTTAACGATAAACGGTGGCGTTGGCGTCGTAGGACCCAGAAGGCCCCGAGGAGCGACGCGCGCCTCGTGCCTTTAAGAGGGGGAAGGTCAAAGAAGGCCGCAGCTGCCGCTGTGGGACTAAATCGTGTTGCAGCAGCCGAGCAACTTGTAACAACCGAGATATACAGAGTTTACGCTGAACCTGCCTAATGCAGTGACGTAAAATGACCGTCATTTTTTAGGCGCACCGATTTCGCGTTACATGACGGTCATAAAATCGTCACGTGATTTTAATTTTTTTAAAAATCTAGTCACATAAAATTAGCCATGCAATTAGAAATTATAATGAAATGAAATTAGAATTAAAAAAAACGTATTCTTTTTCTAATCGATTCGTGCAATTTCATTTGTTAAAACATAAATTCACAATTATGGAAATTTAATTTTCAGTGAATTTAATTCGATTTTTAATATTTATGGAAATTCAATTTTCAGTGAATTTAATTCGATTTGTAATATTTATGAAAATTCAATTTTCAGTAAATATAATTTAATTTGCTGAAAATAAATTTTCCAATAAAATAAATTAAAAAATAAGTCCTAAACAAATATTCAAAGTGGGGATTTCGAAGTTGCGCAGAAACTGGCGCCCGCACCCAAAAATACGGAAAAACGTGCGCGATAGAATTTCTGCGCATCTTTCCCAAAATCGACACCATGTTTTTCGATTTGATTTTGAGGCGCCACGAATTCATGATTTCAAATTCGACGTCCTAGAAAATCGAAAAAAAAAAAAAATCAATTAGCAGTAAAATGGCAGCCAGTATTTTAATTTCTTGTCTTTCTTACCTGCGGACACGTTAACATTTTAACACGTTATGTAAAAATGTTAAGTTTTCGTACGTTCTGTAGTTAGCACTTTTTTTCGCTCACTATTTCAACACCTTTGGACATTACGCACTCGGTAGGCAAAAAAGGGACGTTTTGCTCCACGCATCCAGGGCAAAAAATGTTAAACCTTGCTAACAGGTGACATGTTGTATCATCGAATCGCAGGTGTTTGCGTCGCGCAACACCTGAACCAACTATTATAGCATCATACATGGGGCCTTACATATAATGTAAGATAAGTGGAAATTTCACCGCCAGGGCGGCGCCACTGCAGTCGCAAGGCCCATTATGCCCCTTATTATTTAATCGGCATAGTTACCACTTACTTTATCGGCTTACTTTTATTACATCGAGTTTATTTTCATATTTCCGTCATTTTATTTCACTTATATATCGCATGATTATAACACAAAAATTGATCAGTGTTTAAAAAATTTTGTTTTATCTATATTACAAAAAAAAAAAATGCATTTCTTTATATAGTTGAACGAAAGACAAAAAGAAATTGCGTAATTTAAAAAAATGATTTTGGGGTAGTTTCGAATGTTTTTTGAAAAACCACCGAAATTTTCGTAAGCAAAAGTTTTACCGCACTTGTCGTAATTTCGTATTATTTCACTCAGTGCGATAATGAACATTTTACGCACGCTTCGCGCGCACGTAAATTCAAACTCGTCGGAAATTTTTTTTACCGCACTAGTATCGTAATTTCCCATTACGTAACTCAGTGCGATAATGAACATTTTACGCACGCTTCGTGCGCACGTAAACCCACATTCATCAAGTTAAGTTTTACCGCACTTGTGTCCTAATATACCATTACTTGCTAAATAAATAGAAAAAAAAAAAGAAAAATCGACGAGACTTAAAAACAAAAAATTAAAGGAACTGAATCCAAGCGCATAAAATTAATACCTCAAAAATATTTTCTGGAGCTCAAAGTATTTTTAAAATAATTACAAACTCGTGGAGGAATTCTGTAGAGGAAATATAATTTATTTCCAACAGTTTATAAAAATATAATACGATCGCTCAACGAGCGTAAGCCAACCTATGCACATAAAACTTTAGCAGGACAAATTTTTGGACTAGGCTTCTTGGTCGGGTTTTGATCCCGTTTGGGACAAATGCTTAACTATGTCGACCCAATCCCATCCACGTGGTTTGTCACCTTTTCCATCTGCTTTGTTCCACTGACGTCGTTTCTGCGCTTTCGTCAGCTGTTCTTTTTTCGGTTTTTTCGAAGATTCGTCCTGATCGAAGTGCCGAAAAAAAAATGCATTAAAAACAACAGCGAGGGAGAAAAGTGCGTGATTTAACCCAAGGCTAAAATCGCGCCCTTTTCTCCCCGATGATCAACAAATAATCGCACTTCGAATGCTTGCGTCAAAAAAAAAAAAATTCATTCCTGACGAATTACGAATACGCGTAGTTTTCATTACTCCCGCCGGGCAAAAATTCGCCCTTTTTCTCCCTAGGGAGTAATGAAAGTCATTACGCACTCATTGTCTATGGAAATACGTTACACACGAAATGTGATGTAATATCCACAAAAAAAAATGTATCTTAGGTATTATAAATGTAAAAATGTGAAAATTGCTGCAGATTATCACAAATTGCATTGGATTTAAAAAAAAAAAAATTCATTTAAAAAAATAAAAAGCAGAAATTAAGTTTATTCGGAATTAAAGAAAATATTTAATGTACCTGTTGTGAATCCTCGCCGACTGTTAATTTGTCCGTTTGAGCGCAAAGTTCGGTGAGGGAATTTGGTTGATCCTCGATGAGTTCGGCGAGATGTTCTTGTACCGATTGAAAAATGGTGTAGGTCATTGCGCAGCCGAGCCACTGTTCGGCTTCGGCATCGGCGTGCGCCGCTATTTTATCCTTGACCTTTTGTACGCTGTATTTTTAATCGACCAATGAAATTTTCATTACCTCTAAATCCTGCGACAAGAGAATTCTTTATTCCGCAGGAAAATTTATAAAAAAATTCTCTACGTACATGTGCTTGTTGTAAAATGTGTCCATGCTGATGGCGGGTTTTTCCGTGGGGTATGTGGGACCCCAAGTGATATCGATTACAAATGATTTTGGGTCGTTGTCTTCTCCATACTAAAAAAAAAAAAAAAAAAAAAAAATACCTGAATTTATTAATGCCTAATTTTCATTTCAAACAAATATTTCGAACCTAATATAAAAAATCTAAGAAAAAAATTTATTTCGCTTTTGTTCTTATTCTGTTACGTGTTACATTTTACACAAACATTTGATTAAAAAAAATTTAACACCTGATATTATTACGTTTTTTGATATATAAATAGAAAATTAATAATAATAACAATAATAATACCAAATTTCATCCGTAATTATTTATTGTTCAATTCGACCCGTTAATTATGTAATTTTTTAGAAAAGGTTATTAAAAAAGAAAAAACAACCTTGTATTGATATGTCGTGGGTGTGAGTTGTTTAAATGCCCTATCGCCATCATAAATCGATAATAGCACCTCTCGTTCCTCTTCCTGAGCCTCGGCATCGGTCATCTTCGCTCAGAATCCGATTGCTATCCTCTAAATAACTAATTGTTAATATATTGCAGCTCTACAGCGATTCGACTACAGCGACTGGAGACTCCGCAAGCGCAAAACCAACCAACTTCACTTTATGATCATGCGGATTAATTGAGGTTGGAAAGCCACCAGCTGACAGCGACAGCTGATCAACAATTCATAACGAGATATCGATTTTCTTGCGGTTCGATTAATCGAAAATTATCGAATGTATCGCTTTTTTTTTTCTATTAATCGAGATATTGATTTTTTTGCGACCCGATTAATCGAAAATTGTCGAATGTATCGCTTTTTTTTTCGATTAATCGAGATATCGATTTTCTGGCGATTCGGTTAATCGAAAATTATCGAATGCATCGCTTTTTTTAAAGCTAATAAACAATTGATAATGGGATATTGATTTTAATTCGATTAATCGAACTGAAAATCGATTTTCTTGCGATTCGATTAATCGAAAATTATCGAATGCATCGCTTTTTTTAAAGTTAATAAACAATTGAAAATGGGATATTGATTTTAATTCGATTAATCGAACAGAAAATCCATTTTCTTGCGATTCGACTAATCGAAAATTATCGAATGTATCGCATTTTCGCAATCGATAGGTCGATGCTTTTGGGATCGATCGATTAATCGATTGTTTATTTTTTTCTCAAGTATCGATTATCGAAAAACGCCGAAAAAACAGAGAATACGAATTGCACTGTGATTAATCACGTACGTACATACGAATGATATTACTTCAATTATTTGATTGTCGATAATTTGTAAGGTCTAAAAATAACGGGGCTGACAAAAAAAACGAAGGTTTTTGGATTATGTTGATTGTAAGTTCACTTCGTGGTCGATTTTACGGTGTTTAGGTATTGACATAACCTACAAATGAAAACATACAAAACAAGTGAATAGCGATGCGTGTTTTCATTGGTGCACAGCAAACATTCCACAAATCGGAAAAAAAAAGAAAAACAAAATTTCGCGTTTAGCCAAAAAAATGAAAGATGTATTTGAAAAATGGGCCACTTTTTTTCGTCCATATTTGATTGTTCGATGTTTTTAAATATCAATTCGCGTACTCAAATAATTACAGGATCGTTGAAAAATTTCATTCCGATCGAATTTAGAATCGACTAAAATTTCAATTTACAGTTTTTGGAATTTTTTTTTTTTTTTTTTCTATCGAGAGAAATTATAAATTATTCGATGCGTCGATACGAATATTTTCCTTAAAACTTTTGTTCACAGGAAATATTTTCTTTATCGTACTAAATAAATTAATTCCGAATACTAAAAAATATTTGGTTTCCATAGAAAAAATAAAAATTCGTATCGCAGAAAACTGCAATGGAAATTCATTAGCCGCCGACCTACGAATAATTAAATAAACGAAGGAACGATTGTTGAATATTCGGAAAAAGAAATTGTAACGGTATTCCCGAAAAGTTGCCCATTTAGCAAAAAATCGGGTGAAAATGTGAGTTTTAATTGAGATCCCAAAATAGTGGCGAATATTCGGGTGTTTCAGATGACAATGGGCACTCTGGAATTAAAAGAGAGTCTCTCGGGTCACAGAGGAAGAGTGTGGAATGTTTGCTGGCATCCGAAGGGCAATTGGATCGCGTCTTGCGGCGAAGATAAAACGATAAGAATTTGGAGCGGCGACGATTCAAAATGGAGCGTAAAGATGATCCTGACCGAGGGACACAGCCGAACGATTAGGGAAGTCGCTTGGTCGCCCTGCGGCAAATATTTAGCCTCCGCGAGCTTCGACGCTACCACCGCAATTTGGGAAAAGAAGAATAACGAGTTTGAGTGTTACATCACTCTCGAGGGACACGAGAACGAAGTTAAGAGCGTCAGTTGGTCGGCCAGTGGCCAATTGCTGGCAACTTGTAGCCGGGATAAATCCGTCTGGGTTTGGGAGTCGAATAACGATGAATACGAATGCGCAGCGCTCATTAATTCCCACACGCAGGACGTGAAAAAGGTATAAAGGCATTTTGCTTATTTATTCGTTTATTCGTTTTATTTAATTTATTATTCAGTTGGTGAAAAAAGGACTGCACATAAAAAATGCATATGTTCATTCAGATTTTTATTCAAAATCGTTGATTAATCATGAATATTCAAAGCCGAGTAAAAGTAAAAATCGAAATTTTTCAAAATCCAATATTTTCATTGCAAGATCCATCAGCGACAAACACATTTTCCTCCACAAGACAAAGCGGACTTACGATTTTTCCAATTTTTCCTATTTAATTTAGTACTCATTTTTCTTTTTTTTCGAGTACATAAAAAACCCCTTTACACACCCAATGAAATAAAGTATTCAAATCCGCTCAAAAAAATTCAACGAGACTGAAAATTCTCTCCGATAAATTTTCATACTCAAGATTTTTAAATACTGTACTGAAAAATACGACCCGCTTAATATTAATACAAATCAATCTTTTTTTTAAATAAAAAAAAAATAAAAATAAAATCCCGTCGATCGACGAATTTTTAAAATTCAAAATAAATAATTGAATATTCAATTGCAGGTGAGATGGCATCCCCACGAGGACATCCTGGCGTCGGCGAGTTACGACGACACGGCGAAAATTTTCAAGGAGGACAGCGAGGACAGCGATTGGTCGTGCGTCGCGACGCTCGCGTCTCACACCTCGACGGTCTGGAGTTTGTCTTTCGACGCGACCGGAAGTAGATTGGTCACTTGCAGCGACGACCAGACCCTGAAAATTTGGCAAGAGTACAAGCCCGGAAATAATTCGGGTATCGCGACGCCCAATGGGCAGTCCGTGTGGAAATGCGTGTGCACTTTGTCCGGCTATCACACGAGAACAATTTACGACGTGGACTGGTGCAAAAAAACCGGCCTCATCGTCACCGCCTGCGGCGATGACATAATCCGAATATTTCGCGAGCACGCGGATTCCGATCCTGATCAGCCAAATTTCGATATGGTTTCCTCGGTGGAAAGTGCCCATTCCCAGGACGTTAATTGCGCCCAATGGAATCCCTCGTCAGCCGGCGAACTCGCTTCCGCCAGCGACGACGGAACCGTGAAAATTTGGTTTTACAGGGACTAATTAAAAATTCGCGCTGTCCACTTTGAATTTGGTTCAACAGCGATTAATTAAAGATTCGCTTTACGTACATAAATTCGGTTTTACAGCGATTAATTAAAGACTAGTGTTATGTATTTTAATGACCTTAAACAAGAGTTGTTAATAAATTGTTTACCAAGTTTCCGTTGTTACTTCGAGTTGGATGAATTTTACGTACGAATTTTCGGCGAAGATAAATGCGGGAGAAAGAGAAAAACACTCTTTTTCGCCTTTCGTGTATTTTTGCACTTTTCGAATGTTCACATCGAAAGTCGCAAAAATGGGACAGTAGATATTAATTGTAAGTTTAAGTACAAATGTAAATAATAAAATAAGGTGAAGTTTTGACCATTAATTTGAATTTAATTCGCGGCTCGCTAATATTTATCATTTTTCATGTTCCACGAAGTAAAATCGATTATATTAATCGAATTCGAAATTCACCGTCTATGAAATGTCGCTAAAATTTGGCGAATCAATGCGAATAGTTGATCGACTTGTTTATTAACGTTATTTTCTTGTGATTTTTTTTTTTCAGGTTGAAATTCACTAGATGCTCGTCCGCTGCTCGTCGTCGCTTTTCACGAGCTTAAGCGGCAGAATTTCCTCGCGTAATTTCTTCAAGGATTTGGATCGATTAAAAATCGGCATGGCCGGCGTCGCTGCCCCGGAGAAAACCGGAAGTTTCGGTGGACTTCCGCTGAAAAACGTCGTCGACGCGATCAACAATTTTGCCGATCTTTCGCTCGCCGAATCTTGGGACAACGTTGGTCTTCTCATTGAGCCCGCGACTCCGAAAAATGTGAAGCACGTGCTGCTGACCAACGATTTGACGGAGAGCGTGATGCAAGAAGCGATCGATCGCGATATCGATCTCATAGTTTCGTATCATCCGCCGATTTTCGCGCCTCTCAAACGTATCACCACCAAAAATTGGAAGGTAATTATGCGCGCGCCCAATTCGCAATTGTCAATCGTTCATTTTACAGGATACGAATCGTTTTCCAGGAAAGAATCGCTGGAAAGTGCCTGGAAAATAGAATCGCTCTGTATTCGCCGCACACGAGTTTCGATTCTATAAAAGGAGGCGTGAACGATTGGCTCGCCGGATCTTTTGGTTCGTAAGCTCATGATCCAAAAAAATTAAATCAATCATTCGATAATTCGATTGATTACTAAAATTATAGAAATCGTGAACAATTGTGCGAGAGGCTTTCAAAAATCTGCCGCCTATTTCACCATTTTTACGTAGCGTAAATCGTAAAAATTCCTTATCGTCGCCTAGAAATAACGATTATCAGGGCTATTTTTCAGACATCGAAAGCAGCAAGCCGATACAGCCTAGCGAAAATCCCGAGAACGGAATGGGACGAATTTGCCGATTAAAGAAGAAAATTTCAACTTCGGAGGCGGTAAATTTAGTGAAAAGTCGAACTGGCTTATCGCACGTACGATTGGCGACAGCAGCCGCTTCACCAGGTGAAATTGCTAATCGAAATTACGATTTTCATCCTATTGCAATAAAAAAATAATAGGAATTATCTACAGTAATTTTGGCCTCGGAATGAGCAACTTCCGGTTGAATGTCGTTAATTGAATTGCAGAAAAAGCGATCGACACGATAGCAGTTTGCGCGGGATCCGGCGCTTCCGTTTTGAAAAACGTAGCGGCCGATCTCTTCGTCACCGGGGAAATGCTGCATCACGACATCCTCGACGCAGTTCACAACGGAACTCACGTTATCCTCACGAATCATTCGGATTCGGAGCGCGGATATCTTCGTGATTTTTCTACGATCCTGAGCTCGAGTCTCGATAATTCTGTGAGGGTCAGTGTGTCCGAAAAGGACGCCGATCCCTTGAAAACGGTCTAAAAAAATTTTTTCACTTTAATAAACGAAGAATAAAATCACTGCGGACAAAAAACCATCGGCGATTCGTCTTTACTTATTTTTATAGCCGTGATACATTTTTTTTTAATTCGGTAAGTAGCAGGTGATAAAACATCGATGTAAAATTTGTGAATTTTTAACTACGTTTTTCCCCCGCTAGATGGCCAAACTACTCAAGCGTTTCTCGCAAGCGAAACGGTCCTTCGGATCTCAATCATCTCGCATTATTTGCCAATAGCTTGTTCTACTTTTATCCTTATGAAATTTTTTTACCTTTCGAAGGTAGCAATTTCGCAATTACCCGACATCCTCTACTCAATAATTACACGGTCGAAAAAATTTAAAGAGATTATTTCATGCAATGGTTCGTAAAAAATGGAAAATTCACAAAAAAAAAAAGTCAAATTTTGACTCAATCGAAATTATCCTGACCCCAGGTACAAAATCCCAATTTGATGGGCCCATTATGGAATTTAATTATTTTTCGTGTAAAATCGAAAGAAAATTGCCAAAAAATGGTAAATCAATTTTAAAAAATCGAAATTCGACCCAATAGAAATTGCCCGGAGCCAAGGTACATGCAAGGATGGTCCGAGGTCGCGCGACTTGTGGTTACACTGCGGCAGCGAGTGCGGCTATCCTCTCGTTGGGTCCAATCTTAAGGGGGAGAAAGAAAGCAAGAGAACCGGATTGGTACATTCGAACAACGGTTCGTCAGCGAACTCGAGCTCCCAATACACGTACTTCTCGAGGCTGGACTTTAAAGCTTCGCTCTTACGAGCGTGCAGTTAAGAATACGCGCTCTCGGTGGACGGTGCGTGCCGTGAAGCTGACGACTCACGGGAAACACCGATTTTCCCTCTCCACCGTAAAATCGGCCGATCGCGACAGCTTCTCGATTATTTTCGCCGTTCTTTCTCCATTCCTCGATCTTCCGTCTCCGTTGGATCTATAGATCATTGATCGATAGACGCGACCAACGCTCCCGACGCTACTTAAAACCTGTATCTGTGATAATACCGATTTATTAACGATAAAAGACGATTCTTTAAGTGACTACTGTCTCCAATTTTAAAATCGTGTGTACTTTCGTTTGTGTGCATAAGAAAGGAAATCTTGGAGCAGCTTAAAAGTGAGTCATGTATTGTGGTACACGATTATTATACCTATAGTTTAAGCAGGAGCCGAAGCAGTGGCGAAAGAGTCCGTTTCGCGACCGGTTTGTTTCCGCTTTGTCTCCTGCGAAGCGTGCTATCCGCTAAATTCGTAAAACATCCTCCGAGATTTTGTTTTTTAATTCAGAAAAAGATAAATGATGAAAAAGCAATTTTTTTCTATTAATAAAAAAGACTTTTCTGAATTAAGTTAATACATTTTGGACAGAAATACAATTTTAAAAAAAGCTCTAAAATATTATTGATTGATTTTAGTGATGAATTTAAATAATAAAAAATAGGGATCTTTAATTAAACAAAAATTTCATCCACTGATTTTTTAATTGAAATATTTATGATATTCTTATAATTATTGTTATAAATTTAATATAACAAGAAAGATGAATAGAATTTACAAGTGACGAAAAGTAAATTCAATATAAAATATTATAACTATGCGTCCCATAACAAACCGAAATTTAAAAAAAATCGTGACAATGATTACATTTTTATAAATCGATTAGAGTCCGAATCAATAGAAGTTATATCATATGATAAAATTCTGTACATTTTTTGTATGATTTTAATTTTTACAAATTGCACCGGGTTTATGCTTTCTCGATCATTTATGTGTGTCAAACTCCCCCACTTTTATGGTGACGAGGGGGGGCAGTGCCCTCGAAACCAACGTCAACCGGCTTTACTCGTCCTGGTACATCGTGACTGTAAACGGAGGAAAAGGGTTAGTAGCGGTGCAAGGATGAAGTGAGATATGGGCGTAATAAAATCGGGACTGCATTGCGATCTTCAGAAATAAATAACTGCATTTTACTTATTAAATTCAAAAATCTATATTCTTCGGGCCCATAATGGACTTAGGAAAATCCATATTTTTTGGGCCCATAATGGACTTAGAAAAATCTATATTTTTTGGGTCCATGATGGACTGAGAAAAATCTATATTTTTTGGGCCCATGATGGACTGAGAAAAATCTATATTTTTTGGACCCATGATGGACTTAGAAAAATCTATATTTTTTGGGCCCATGATGGACTTAGAAAAATCTATATTTTTTGGACCCATGATGGACTTAGAAAAATCTATATTTTTTGGGCCCATAATAGACTTAGAAAAATCTATATTTTTTAGGCCCATAATAAACTTAGAAAAATCTATATTTTTTGGGCCCATAATAAACTTAGAAAAATCTAGATTTTTGGGCCCATGATGGACTTAGGAAAATCTAGATTTTTTGGGCCCATAATGAACTTAGGAAAATCGAGATTTTTTGGGCCCATAATGGACTTAGAAAAATCGAGATTTTTTGGGCCCATGATGGATTTAGAAAAATCTATATTTTTGGGCCCATGATGGACTAAAAACATTCGAGAACTTTTGGGCCCATTAATGAGATAAGTCGTTCCCGAGGCGAAGTGAAAATCTGTCGATGAAATTACCGTCATAAAAATTGCCCATTGTGCAATGAAGCGCGGTGCACTGCGCGGGCCAAGAGAATTGCACAATTTTGAGAAGGCACATTAGCGGAGAGGCTGCGGCAGTGGACGTGGGCCGATCGCGAAGGCGGATCGTCCTTCGAACTCGAACATAGCGCGAGATAAACGTCTCGAGTTAGCAACAAGAAGCATTAGTGAATATTTTGGAATCTCATTTAATTCCATCTATTAAAAATTCTTCATCAAGTCGGTCACTTATTTTCCGAACCCTTTCAAATTCTCCGCAATTTTTATACTAATTGATTTACGAGTTTCAAGTGCTCAAACCCAATAATAATTAATAATTTTTCTACTTTTTATTACAATTTTATTTATATATTAAAAAAAATAAATAAAAATAAAAATAAAAACCTCGTTAACCAAAGATCATAGCGGGCACATTTCATAATACATAAATCCGTGGTTGGTCTATTATGTGGGTCGGTCGTACGCGTTCATCTGTAACGAAAGAAACGAGTAAACGCGATGTGTGCGTGAGTTTCCTTCCTTCCTTCCAACAATCTCATTGCCACGAGCGCTGTAAGATTTAGCTTTTGTGCCCGCTCCTTCGGACTCGCCGCTTTTAGCTATCCACGATATTCCCTTTCGCAAGCCGCGTATTATCTATCGTCGCACCTCCGTCCGAAGCCTACGTGCAACCTTAATTAATCGAAAGTCCGTAGTTTATCCACTCATAGAGCGTGGGTATTGACCGTATCCTAATGCCTCCGATGCAAATTGTTATTTTACTACGAAATTTATTCAATATTAAACAAATAAATAAATATTAAAATTGCAGTAATGAAAAAAAAAAAAAATCATTTTCAATAAATTATTAGACATAAAATAAAAATAACCCATCGGAAATCGATATCGAAAATTATAAATATTCCATTTACAAATCTCAGTATCCATAAGTAATTAATTATTTATTTATTTATTTACAGGACAGAAGCATTAAAAAATATATATGCATTTTATTATAATAAAAATTGTTGACGAAAGAAAAAATATTTTTTTTTCGGGCACCTGGTAAAATGTGTAGGAATTAATTAATTAATTAATTTAACGTTTGATTTTTTTTTGGAAAATAATTTTTGTTAAATCGTACCGCGAAAATGTGAACAAGCGATTTTATCGTTATTTAGCCGGGATGAAAAAAAATATATATATATATCTATGGTGTTTCAGAGCAACGACTCGTGACCGTGAATAATGGAAGTTGTACTGTCACCTGGAAGATTTGGTGATGAGCCCGGAGCTCCTTTTCAGAATGAGGAAATACGGGAGTGGTCTCACGTTGATCGTCTCACGGGCATGCTGGAACGTGCCCGCGTTGAGACGGGCCGATGGAAAACCTTGAACCAGGGCGCCGCTCGATCTTATGGCAAGGTATCATTTTATTCCATTACTGAGAATTTTTTAATTTTTTTTTTACTGGAAACGATTAAATTTCCTTGAAAATATTATTTCTTTTGTGCATAATTTTTTTTTTGTATTTATTAGAATGTTTTTTTAGACAATAACGTAATTAAAAAAGAAATTAATAATGTTATTTTTTGCTATTTCATGAATAACAAGTGACGATTCAAATGTAAATCACGTTTTTTCATAGCTGAACATTTGTGAAAAAAAATCTGTGTATTTACCCTTTTTTAAAAGGATTTTACGCCACTCCGTGCGAAAAGTTGCACTTCTCGTACTCCTCGTCACTTTTTTCATAGCTGAACATTTGTAAATAAAAATATGTGGATTTACCCTTTTTTAAAAGGATTTTACGCCACTCCGTGCGAGAAGTTGCACTTCTCGCACTAGTGCGGTAAAGTCATATTATTTGATCTTACAATGCAAATTTTTGTTGCAATAAAATTTAAGATGCCTTTGGATCAAACAAAGATGGACATTTTGTTGAAATGGAAGAAATGTGCGTGCTCAAAATGGCGGAGGTGTTGATTTTTGTGCGTGATCATCTCAGCTGGAAAGTTTAACAGATTAAAATAATTATAGCACGCGATATTCGTGGTTAATGTCACGCTCATCTGGGTATAGAAATTCTTGTTTTCTTCGCGGAGATGAAGAGATGCGTCTTCATCATGCGAGGGCATTGTTATTATTAACATTTTTTAAAACGATAAGCCAATTGTTAACTTAGAGGTGGGCTTTCACTTTCAGGTGATTGACTCACGAGAGCGGAACTCGGCGGACGGTAGTATCGTGCAGAAAGCCCGGAGACAAGTCGAAGTCTTCCAGAGCGAGGCTCCTGGTCGATCGGTTCAAGTTGTGCGAGCATCTCAGTGGTCCTCCTCGAGAGTCACGGACTCCTCGACGACCATTCCACTGGCTATTACCTCATTAGCTCAGGTGAACATTTATCAATTAATTTCCAATCAATTCCCCAATATTCAATATGTTTTATTTCACGCAGTGCGAGAAACTCGTCGGAAAAAACGTTTTATCGCACTAGTGCGATAAACTCGTCAGAAAAAAGTTTTATCGCACTAGTATCGTACATTACCGTTATTTCACTCAGTGTGAGAAATTCTTTTTTACGCACGCTTTGCGGGGACGTGCAAAATTCAGAGAGAAAAAATTCTAAAAAAATGTATCACGAGAACAAAGCTTTACTAGTGCGATAAACTCATTAGAAAAAAGTTTTATCGCACTAGTATCGTACATTACCGTTATTTCACTCAGTGTGAGAAACTCTTTTTTACGCACGCTTCGCGGAGACGTGCAAAATTCGAGAAAAAAAATTCTAAAAAAATGTATCACGAGAACAAAGCTTTCTCTTTAAAGAAAACAATAAAAAAACCCGTTTCTTCTTCTTTTTTTTCAGAATAAAACCAGTGCAACGCCAGAAGCGCCACAAAAATTAGTGGCATCTTCGAATTTAGGTAAATTCTCTCCCTCTTCATTATTATTGACTCGCGACGAGGCGATCAGCGAACGACTGAGCACATTGCTCGGTTCTTTCGCTCATCACATCTCTTCATCAACTGTGCCTCTCCGAAGAATCGACTCGAAATACGCCACGCGAACTCCGATATCCCGAAGAAGTACATCAAACGACGACCTCGTCGGTCACAGTGAAAAAAGCGCCAGAGACTTTTTAGCGGACAGGGAATCCTCCGGAGAACCGCAAAATCCGCATTACCAAAAATTTTTGGAAAGCCCAAAAATTCCACGACAGATCGAAGATTGTTTCGATAAATCCGACGAGGAGAATCCTCGTCACAAAATTCACGAAATTAATATTGAGCGGGAGGAAACCGAAGATTACAACGAAAGATTGAAGATTCACGAAGTAAGTGCGGAGAGAGAAGCCTCGAGAGATTATAAAGACAGATTGGGAGATTCCGAAGATTCGACGACGATCGACAATTGCCAAAATGTTGCTGCTGTTGAAGAATCACGACCCACGACTAATAAAGCTGCCATTCAATTACTTCCCTCCAGCAAAGCTAATACAACGGTCGTTAATTTAATCAATGACTCCAATAATTCGAAACCGGAGACGATGGATATTCGTGAAGGTAAAATGATTTTTTGAAATTTAAATTTTCATTATTTATTTATTTATTTTCGAATTAATTGATTAATTAATTTGCTTATTTATTTATTTATTTATTTAATTGGACATTATTCTAAAGCATGTGAAGAAATCGTCATTTTTTCCATTGCTGAAGAGCTAAAAAAAAATTTGTTTCGACAAAAACCATTTGATCGTTAGGTAAACGTTCGAATATTCTGAGTTGGGTATCGTCTTCATCTTCACCTGGAGAAGAAATAGCGAGAAGCGATGCTGAAGAAGCGACAACGACGCCGACGACGACGTCGACATCGGCAGCGCCACCGTCGGCGAATTCTCCGCGAGAGCCTCGAATCGAAGAATCGGTAATGCCATTTTCTTCAGGGCGATCGGTTAAGCGGGTTGGCTTTTGCAAAACGGAAATTCACTTTGCCGCCGATTCCGGAAAAGTGAATATCGTGGAGACCGACGAAAAGCCGCCGCCGACGAACAAATTTCGTCGCCGAAAACGAAACAGTCTCAATGGATTGTCGGGAGGAAAAAATTTGCCGATCGAAAAGTTACCGATCGTCGACACGAAGGATTCCCTCGAGCAGCAAATTTCCCGGGACAATAACAAGCCGAAAAATGACCCGATTCTTCATCGCGGACACACGACTTCCGTTAATCTTGGAAACGATCTTTTGACGATCAACGAACAAACGAACAGAGGTAATTCGCAGCTTCTAGCAATCGTTTTCTGTTATCCGGTATTGGCTTCGCGCGCTGCGACGACAGCGCCTCCCGCGGCGAAATTCCGAACTTTTGGCCGCTTTTGAAAACGGCTGGTTTTTTTTACAAACCGATTTCGCCGATTTTTCCCGCAGAGATAAACGATTCTTCATTGCTGTTTGGAATTTTCATTATTTATGAACAATCCCAATATTTTTATCTCGTCACGTGCGAAGCCGATAATCGATAGATCGTTGATTGCATGCTACGCTCCTTCGCAAGTAGAACGAATAGCATGATTAAACATTGAAATAACACGTACGCTATATTTTATTACAATAATATGTAGTTGTCATATTCCAAATTATTATAACTGAGCGCTGGCTTCTTTTTTTGTTTCGTTAACAGATTCGAAAGTTTTGCTCTTTCTTTAAAAAAATCAGATTAATTCCTTCGAAAAAGTATCGATCATCGAATTTTTCCCGGCTAATTAACATCCATTAATTAATTTTTTAAAAATTCAAAAAAAATTTCTTTCCCTTTTAATGAATTCGCAGACTTATTGAAAAAAATTCAGGATAACATAATATTTTGGGACTGTTTAATTTTTCCAGAACCCTAAACCCCATTTTAATATTTAAGGCCTGCAAAAATTGCCAAAAATATTTAAAAAAAAAAAAAATCTTACAAAAAATGACTTGAACCTTCGTACAAAGACGAATTTAAACATTTTTCTCGCACAATTTTCCATCAGCGAATGCGTTTGAAAAAAAGCTTCACCCAACTTCAATAATGCTAGCGTATTTGTTGTTAAACATTCCCTTAATTAATTAAAACATCCCCTCGCCCAAACAAACTGTCTCGATACGCTCTGAGCACATTTAGATGCATGACTGTAATAAATACTGCAACGAAACTATTTACTCGCAATTGCCAAGGATATTAAAAAAAAAAATTCTCACAAAAAATGACGTGAACCTTCGTACAAAGACGAATTTAAACATTTTTCTCGCACAATTTTCCATCAGCGAATGCGTTTGAAAAAAAGCTTCACCCAACTTCAATAATGCTAGCGTATTTGTTGTTAAACATCCCCTTAATTAATTAAATCCCCTCGCCCAAACAAACTCTGAGCACATTTAGATGCATGACTGTAATAAATACTGCAACATAAATTACGTAATGCTGCTCGCCGGTGGATTTTTTTCGGGCCTCCCACGCGTCTTCACTTCCGCATATTGACGTTTATATTTATTCGCGCGGATTTTGGAGGGCGGGCGCCTCTCACGATGACGAAACCTCGGCAGGTTTTACAGAAGGACGAGAAAACAGCAGATTTAAGGAGATCGAATGGGTGGACAATATTCCAGGGACTCCGGAAGCCTCCAGCCAGGGAATCCTCCTGCGATTCGAAAACCGAATTTACGATCGACTGGAGAGCTACTCCTCCGACCTTCTTCTCCATTCGGACGTCTCCAAAATTCCAAAAATCTCTTCGACCCTGGTGAAAATATTTCTCGAAAAATTAGCCAGCATCCCGCATTATCATGGACCATTTTTTCGTTCCGAAATCCTCAAGATTTTCCTCGGAATTAAATAATTCCTGCAATTTTTCCACATTTTCCAGCAGAGTTTAAAGGGCCTGACATTCTTTTTTTTTTCATAACTCGCGAACTACTCGACCGAATTAGCTCAAATTTTAAGGGCTTACGGAGGGTCGAACAATGTTGAATTGGGATTTTTTTCAGAATTTTCCTACGAGCGATTCCGTTTTTATGAATTTTTTAAGATTTTCGAAAAAATTTTGGAGCTGGAGAATTTTGTTTGCTGTCGGGTTGAAATTTTTTCCTGTCATCATAAAAAAAAATGAAATAAATTCAGAGCCCTTGGGAATTTATTTAAAAAAATTTCGTCAAGTACAAAAAAAAACACATAATATGTGAGATTTTCCGAATTTTTCAAGTGAAATATTTTCACCAGGAAACTATAAATATTCATCATCAAAGCGCTCTCAAATCAGCGCGGCTCGTCATGAATATTTCGAGAGTAACCGGAAGTGGAGTCTCGAAAATTCTCATCGACAACGACGTCGCCGGAAGCTGGGCTAAAAAAGCCCACTTTTCCGGCCACGATAAAGCAACGAACGACGCTTTTATACCTGACGATGCTGAAGACGATCCTGAGGAAAATGCCGAAGAGGATCGCGACTGGCGAGCCGATCAAGAGGTTCAATGCATCATGCTCGGATCGTCCCACCTCGAAAATCGCAATCAAGCCCTCAAATTATCCTCGAGCTCAGCAAAAGAACCACCCGAAAATAGTCACGAGAATAGCGACGCTCCCCGAATAGGTAGTCCATTGAATGATCATATTTTTAAGGCACTGTCATAAGGATTTTCTCAAAAATATTTTACTTTTAATACCCAAAAAAGATTTTTTTTATTAGCCTATGATACATTTTTTTTATTCTACTTTTAGAAAAGTAAGACATTTTTTTGGAAATTTCATGAATTTAAAAAAGTCTGAATTTCGAGGATAAAATTAAAAATTGTCTTAATCGTTTTTTTTTAATGTGGATATTTTTTTTTATTTTCTGGATATTTGATATAAAATTTGCACCTTGGATTTTGAGGCGTGAATAATAATATGAAAATCTTCACTTTTTGTATTACATTCTCAAGTAAATTTCACCGGAAGTGAGAAAATTTTATGTAAAATGTATAATTATTAATAAAATTTCCTGACAAGTAAATTCGAAATTATTTTTGGCATTTCATAAAAGGCCATAAAAATGCAAAAGTGATTAAAATAAACAAAAATTCATTCCTAACGATAGTGCCTTAAGTTCGATTTTGGGACTGAGTAAAGGTGAAATAAAAAAAATCTTATTCGCCAAATTAATTCCTCGGCAGGTGAAGTATTTCTCTGATATTATTGTTAATTAGGCATACTTTGAATTTCGATTTTTTTGCGAAGGTTCGAGTCTCAATAACCCAATCAAAAAAAAAAGTAATCGATCGATCGATTCGTAAAAATTTCCCAATAATCACCAGAATATTACAAATAATTCAAAAATATTTTCAAAAATACAGAAAAAAATAATAAATCGGTGAAAAAAAATGTTATTTTATTTTTTTCAGAACATGGAATTCAAAAATATTTCCAAAAATACAGAAAAAAAATGATAAATCGGTGAAAAAAAAATGTTATTTTATTTTTTCAGAACATGGAATTCAAAAATATTTCCAAAAATACAGAAAAAAATGATAAATCAGTGAAAAAAAATGTATTTTATTTTTTCAGAACATGGAATACCAACAGAAGCCTCGCTCAAGCCCCCGGAAAATAGTTCAACCCTTTCAGCATCGTCTTCCCTCGAATCGGAGCACGTAAATCGACAGGACCTTTGTAACGTCGTGTGCACCGACGCGGAAAATAATCAAGTACTTTTAAAAGTCGTGACGACCCACGAGCCAACGATTGCCCGAGTTGAAATCGATCATTTTCGCAATAGCTCAAAAACCAATACCGATCATCCGATAATCGGAAAAAAGGAAAAAAGCTCCAAAAAAAGTTCTTCATCGGGGGCGAAAAAATTGCAATTACCGCAGGAACATACTTACGTAAATGTATTTACCGGTTCGAAAAAATTGCCGATTTACGAAAATTACAAGGTAATCGATAGCAATGCGAAATTAATTGCGGATAGTAAAATCGAAGCGACGGATTCCGGTTCGGCGATTGAAAAAAAAGCTCACGTTACCGACCCGAAAATAAAAGCTCCCCAATCGAGCGGCTCTTCAGGGTTGAAATGTCAAGAAATCGGTAATGCCAAATTGGAGAGGGTCAAGGTCAGTGGCCTTGGCCCTTCGGCCGATGGAAAATTGCCTAAAGACACCGAATTCAGTAAATCTCTGCTCGCCAATAAAAAAGCTCGGAATAAAACGAAGGAATCGAAATCGACTCGCGTCGATGAAGCGACTTGCAATATTAAAAATCGCTCCACCGATTCGAATCGGGGAAGATCGATAAAAGTGACGAAAAATTCCACGTCGAGATCTTCCGCTTCTTCCGGCGAAAGGGGGGACGATTTCGCAACCGGAAGTAACATTCACGGTACGAAATAATTCATATTCACAATTTAATGATTCAGGTATTTTTGGAGAATTTTTTTTGCTTCGATTTTTTGAAATTTGCAAATTTGAATCGCAATATTTAAAAAAATGTTGAATGTGAGAGATTTAAATTTGTACCCTTGTTTTAAATGGGATAATGGGGTATTTTTTTTCGAAAATTCCATTTAATCAAAATTTTTTACTGAATATATATTTTATTTTACATATTTATATTTATTTATTTTGAATGAATATTAATATTTTGTTTTAATTTGCAGCGGGTGTTAAAAATTCGATCGCTTCGAAATCTCAAAGAGAAGCGACATCAGCGAAAAGAATAAGCAAAGGTGATGTGCTTACCAAGCAAAAGCCCATCGAAGTCGTCTATCAAACTGCGGTTTACAATATGAAAAATGAGAAGCTCAAAAAGCCGCAGAAAGGAAAAGAGTCGAAGGGACCTCGATATTTGAATGAACTTATTTGCGGTGTGAAAATTAAGCGGCCCAGTGACTCAAAAACGAGCAAAAGTGAGTTCATCCAATATTAATTAATAAAATATTAATATCAATGATATTTACGTTAATTTTTTTTGTCATTTTTCCACGATATTTCAATATTTTCCTTTTTTTTCAGCTTCTGCAGCTCAAAATGGTGCCAACAATAAAAGTGCTCTTCAGCCAATAAAGTGAGAAAAACCTTATTTTTCGTCCTAGGGCGTAAACGGGGACTTTACGCCTGGTGAACGGGTCGTAAAACCCCATTTTACACCCCAGGACGTAAAGTTTTTGCAAAAAAATGTCAAGTGACAATATTTTTCACCAAAAATTATTATTCTAACGCATTTTTTTTTTTTCAGGCATTGGAAATGACGAATTTTCTAATTAACTCGTGATCAGCCTTAAATTCTCCTTGGATTTCAAAGTCGAGCTTAAGGATTTCATTTGTTTACGTTTTCCCGTTAAAAATGAAATAAAAATAAATGTTTTACTCGTCGACTGAAAAATTGCATTTTTAACCCGATCTCCTGAATTAAATAATCCGAAAAAAAAAAAAATTAAATTGAATTAAAATAAAAGCGGTGATAAATAAATAATTACAACTTGTGGAATTTATGCTATTTAGTTTATGCAAAATTTATTGCGATTTTCAAAATATTTGAATAATATTAATATTCCCAAATTGCAAAAAAAAAAAAAAAAAAAAATTATAGCTTTTTAGGCGTGCAAAAAAGTGTAGTTTCCTGCACTTTATTCCGACGAAATTTAAAAGGTAAAATAGGAAAGAAAATATTGTTTTGCATTGCGATAGCTTATCGTTATCGAGTTTCATTGATAAGGTCTTCGACTATGACCTCGTTTACTCATTCGCGTTAAAATTGTGTAATTATGAAAATATAATATTCAGACGAATTTGTGATCTGAAAGGCGAGTCATTAGTGAATCGACAATGACAAGTGTAAGTTCTTCAGTCAACAATTAAATGGTTTTTATAAATACATAATTAAAAAAATAAATACGAAAGATAAAATAATTATTTAATTTAAAAAAAAATTATGTTTGAAGAAATCATCGACTGGGGAAAAATTGTGGGGTGGTCGGTTCACCGAAAATGTAGATCTTCGGATGGACAAACTGAATTCCTCCATCGACGTTGATAAGCGGATGTACGCTGAAGACATTGAGGTAATGCACCTAAATATCGTCAATTATCTTCTGGATCATTTTTCACCCAATTTTTATTAATTAGGGAAGCATCGCATACGCGAGAGCATTGGTAAAAGGAAATTTGTTATCCGAAAGCGAAGGACTTCTTATAGTCGATGGATTGAAAAAGGTAAAAAGTGCAATTTACATATTTAAAAAATATATTATTTTATAAATATATTGTAATTTTTTTCAGATTAAAATAGAGTGGGAGGAAGGACGATTCGTCCTGTGTTCCACAGATGAAGATATTCACACGGCAGTGGAGAGAAGATTGACGGTATGAAATTAATTTTTTTAAAAATTTCCCATTAATTAATTAATTTTTTTAAATTTCCTATCGCTGTCGATAAATTTTAGTGTATCGATTGATTTTTTTTGTGATAAAATGAAATATTTTTTTTGTAGGAAATTATTGGCGGTGGCGTAGCCGGAAAATTGCACACCGGAAGAAGTCGAAACGACCAAACGATAACCGATACTAAATTATGGCTCCGAAAAGCCATGGACAAGATGTTGGCAACTCTTCTTCGGGTTATCGAGAATTTCGTCGATCGGGCAGATGGCGAAAAAAAAATATTGATGCCCGGTTATACGCATTTACAGAGAGCGCAAACAGTTCGCTGGAGTCACTGGTTATTAAGGTACTAAATTAAATCAGAGCAATTCCAAATAATTAATAAACAGTATTAATTAATTATTTTCGGTGATATTCGAATTTTTCGAGAATTAAATATTTAAGAAAAAATAATTCACGGATATTAAAAATATTAAATTATGATAATCATTATTATCATTAATTTATAATAATAATAATAATCATTCAATTGCTCATTACTCGTATTCTAATGTTCGTCTTTGCAGTCACGTATGGAATTTGAAAAACGACTACACAAGACTCAGCCAAATTCGTGAACGAATTAATATAATGCCACTTGGAAGTGGAGCAATTGCTGGCAATCCTTTCAATATTGATCGGGCTGCAATAGCTGAAGAACTTGGATTCACTGGAGGAATTACCAGCAATAGCATGCAAGCTGTAGGAGACAGGGATTTTATAGGTAGGCATTTATTTTAGCTGGAATTTTCAAAATTTCAAAATTTCAACTTTTTTTTAGAAATCCTTAGACATTTTTTGATTTATAATTTTTTTAAATCTTCAGAAATCTCTTAATTTATCATTTTTAAGAAATCTATAGAAATTTTTTAATTAATCATTTTTTAGAAATCTTCAGAAATTTTTTAATTAATAATTTTTTTGAAATCTTCAGAAATTATTGGATTTATAATTTTTTAGAAATCGATTAAATTGCGCGAGTAGGAATATTTTTATATTTCGAAAATAATAAAATTCGCATTAATTTCGTCCCTCTTCCTTTTCAGCGGAGTATTTATTTTGGGCCTCCTTGATCTCAGTTCATCTGAGTCGTCTCGCGGAAGATATAATTATTTACAGCAGCCAAGAATACAGTTTCGTTCAATTGTCGGACGGATTCTCAACCGGAAGCAGTTTGATGCCCCAAAAACGTAATCCCGACTCCATGGAACTAATCAGAGGCAAATCTGGCACTATACTCGGCAAGGTAATTTCATTTCAATATCTCCACGTAAAGATTTTCAAAAAAAAAAAAAAAAAAATCATAAGCAAAATCCAAAATTAAAAAAAAATTCACAAAATTAATTATGAAATTTAATAAAAATTAGAGCAATTCGTTAAATACTTGAACAAATTTATTTCAGTTTATCGGCTTCATGATAACACTCAAAGGAATTCCTTCCACCTATAACAAGGATTTGCAGGAAGATAAGGAGGCCCTTTTTTCCACCCACGATACCCTCTTAAATGTCCTAAACGTGGCCGAAGGGACGATAAGAACTTTGCTAGTGAATGAGGATAATTGCCAATCAGCTTTGGACCACAATATGCTGGCAACCGACGTCGCTTATTATCTTGTTCGAAAAGGGGTAAAAAAAAAACAATTTTTTAAACAAGACCCTTAAAATCTCTCCGAATGCCTGAAATGTTAATTTAAAAAAAGAGAAAATTACATTTCCCTCCAATGCATTAATTTAAAAAAAATAAAAAATAATTTTCAGATACCATTTAGGGAAGCCCATAAAATCGCTGGCAAAGTTGTTGCCCATGCGGAATTTAACAAGGTTCCACTACAAAAGATACCATTACAGGAATTGCAAGCCTTAAGGTACCAAAATGAAGATGCAAAGTTGCCAATTTAATTTTTTTCATCAGAGAAGTTTAAAAAGAATTTTTTTAAAGTAAAATTTGCTAAAGGATAAAATTCTAAATAATTTTTAGCAAAGCTTTCGAGGAGGACGTCGCGTTCATTTGGAATTTTGAAAAAAGTGTCGAACAATATGAGGTCCTCGGCGGTACGAGTATCGCTGCTGTTGATAAGCAGATAATAGATCTTCGCAATTGGCTGCGAGAAAATCGGCAATGATATAGAATTTGAGGGGATGATTTTTAAGGGGGTAAGTTTGTCGATGGATCGCAGGGACTTTTTTGAGTCCCTTTTGTGCTTGGAAACGTTCCGAGTTACTTTTTCTTCTTTAAATATGATATGTCAGGAGCACGCGCATATTTTTTGTGTTGGTGACGTTTACGAAAAATGAAAAAATATACACGGCGGCGAAATCTTTTTATAATATAGAGAGATATATATATATATATTTGCAATTACGAGTAAATTGCGGTGAAAATTGGGACGACCAGAAAAAAGAATTTGGCACGTTAATCTCAACAGTGCAAATTATTTTCCTGCGCCACGATTTCCAAAATTAAAAAACCGTAGGATAAATCCTTCGATTTTTTTAAATTTCAGCTTCTCGAAAATTGTGAACGCGAAGCGCTGAAAAAAAAAATCACCCAAACAATTACAAAAATTCCAGGATAAATATCAAGATATTTTTTTTTTTTCGTCTACGGGTCTCATATCTTAATTACCGATAATAGATGTCCGAGTTATATTTCTTCAAGAAGGCCAATGATATGTAAAAATACATATATTATTATCTATATACAATACTTTATAATATGATAGGTGCAGCAACCAAGATATACATATAATATACATATAGTCATATTGTTTTTTTGTTTTTTTTTCTGACATTTTTTGTTATCTCCTCTCTTCCGTCGTAACTCGACAAAAACACGTGGAAAAAAAACGGGCTTTTCTTAATCGTAGTTGACAAAAAATAGTGACATTTCTAGGAAGAAGGTATGAGAAATTACCATCGAGTACGGACAATATCTTGAATCGAAGATTCATTCGTCACTCTTGAGGCATTTGGACAACATTCATTTTTTTTGCCTTTTTTTTAATATATATAATATCGACCAATCGCTGCCTCATTTTTTTTTTTTTTTCATTCTCTCCTTCATCAGCCAAATTTTAATCGTGGACAAATTGTGTTTGAAAATAGAATATAGATCTTTACGTCTCGTATTCTATCCGTACGCGTGCTATTTAAATTCATAAATTTAATTTTTTTAAATATATATATATATATATATATATCATGTATACATATACATACATGCATGTACTGCAATCTTCAAGGCACTCCAGATTTTATATTACATCTATATTTTACAATGGTGATGTCCGACTTGGTGCAATCGCTGTGGTGAAATAAGAGCCGAAAATCGCGCGACAATTAAACAACGGATTAGTCAATTAGCGGTAGAAATTGTTCGATCATCGATACATCGAGACAAAGTACACGTTTCGAGGAGGTGTGTGTTTTTTTGTTGTTGTTGTTAATTTTTTTTTTTTTTGGATAATCTATAAATTGGCATTCGTTATTTTAATCCTCTACATCGATTCTCCTTCTCTCTTTCTCTGTCTTTCTTCGTCTGTCCCCTTAAGGAATTAATGGAAATTCTTACATTCGAGACATGAAATTTCACTGGGTTGAAATTCAAGCCACGATAATCATGCATTTACATTCGGAAAAATTGAAATTCAAGTCACGATGAGAAACGAATGGAAGAAATAAAAAGAATACACAAATAACGTTAATTTTAGTTGCAATAAGATCGTGATTACTGATCAATTAATGGGAGATTTTTTTTGGGAAATATGTAATTATGATTTTTTTGAAGAAAAAAAAAAATTCAAAAAATATTATAGATCTTTTGAGCCTCGAAGTGCGTAATCTCTTTTTTCAGGCCAGATTTTGAAAAAAAAGCGAGAAAAGAAAATTGGATTTACTTCTTAGTTCGTCTTTTTAATAACCCAATATTTCATAAAATCAAAAGAAAAAAAAATGAAGACAAATGTTGTGACTGAAATTTCGACTGTGCGTTTAAAATTAGTCTGCACATGTATAAGAATCTTAAAGAAAGACAGAGAAAAGCCGTCGAAGCGCTTAATAAAATATTTTTAAAACGATTAAATCGAATAATAGCGTAAAAGAAAAATTATTGCACGAAATTAAATACGTATACACAATTAATTTGTTCTTTGAACATGCTTTGTTTTTTTTTTCTTCCCTTTCTCAATTTTTCCCGTGACTCTCATCTCTCGAATGTCGCTATTTAAATATCCGGCGAGGTAACTATAATATTACATCATTCGAGGCATTATTTTTATTCAAAAGGGCCACTTTCTTCGGCTAATCCCTTCGATGTTCCTTTTTCTTTTGCCGATTAAGAGTTTTTGAATTTTTTCACTGTATTTTTCGAAATAATCGAATATCCTCAAAAATTCAAAAAAGTTGCTTGAAAAACCTCAAAAAAAAAAATCAGCGAAATTCCACTTTAATTAAATTAAAGTGAATGAATCACCAAAAAAAAAAAATCACCAGCGAATGATCAACAGTTTCACTCACGCTCATAAAAATGCCCCTTAATAAATAACGAATCCCCATAAATTCACCACTACATTTTTTTCTCCCTCAAAAATGCGATATTCAAAATACCTCAAAAATGCTCCGACAATATTTAAAAAATTGCACGTTGATAAAATAAAATTCATTCAAAAAACCTCATGGCAAAAAAAACATGCCATAAAAAAGAAAGAAAATCCACGTTGGGAGCCGAAAAAAGTGGCGCCGGTGTAACATTTTGAAAATGTTGAGGATCAATTGAAATGTATATACTATCTTTGCCAGAATTTTTTTTCATTCTGAAAAGCCACAAAAAACACGGTTTTCTGGTGCATCGTCGCTCGAGATTCCTCTGGAAATATTTCCATCGTATTAGCTTTCATTTTTTTTTCCTGTGTGTATGTGTGTGTGTGTGTGTGTGTTATTTTTTTTTATAAAAAAAATACGACAATCTTGGAAACGTAACGCCTTGCAACAATCTCATTGTCCGCATATTTCATCCCATTCGAAAACCTTTGGCTTCTTGCTTCGCAATGGACAGCAAGTTTCACAAGCCTTTTTGTTTTGTTTGTTTGTTTGTTTGTTTGTTTTTCCTCGCAATCGTACATAAATACAATATGATACAGAGACACTTATCTAATATACGAATGCATGTACATAGATCATCGCCGTTTTGTTAAAAGGGCAACGCGTTATTTGCGACGAAATCGCATTGTACATGACGAGACGCATGTACCACGTAGTCAATGACTGGTTATTGGTTTTCGAAAAACGTATTTTCAGCGTCGACTCCCAGTCTCAGTCGGTTTTCTGCTGGTAAAGTTCCTTCAACGACTTAAGCTCGTCTATCAGTGTCTGATTTCTGTTTTCGAGCACCGCCACGCGATTTTCCAAACACTTGATGTACTCCTTCTTTTTTCTTCGGCACTCGCGAGCCGCTTCTCTGCAAGCCGATTAAAATATTCTTCTTTAGAGAATATTCACGAAGTGATATGAAAATGTCATTTTTTTAGAGAATATTCACGAAATAATATAAAAATGTCCTTTTTTAAGAGAATAATCACAAAATAATATAAAAATGTCCTTCAAGGGAATATTTACGGAATAATATGGAAAAAAATCGTCGAAAAGTATCGATAATGAAAAATTGATTGGAAATCGCGATCCGTGGAGTATCGAAAAAGCGAAAACGAAGTGACGCCGTTGATTTTGCGCGTTATTCGCGTGTAAAGAATGAAATAACGCGAAAGTAACATCGATTTCGTGCGGTAAATTGTTATTTCTGTCTTTCAATTCCAGAACCTCAATCCGAGATTCTCCGGCTCTTCACTATTTTTTTTTCTTCACTTAATCGTGCGCAAAATTTGCTGCGATAGCGAATAGCCCATATTTACTGGTCAGAGTCGAATTAATGGTACTCTCTTTTTGTTCGCGATACTCTCTTCATTTTTGGGAGTAAAAATTGGAGACAAGAACATTTTTTTTTTCACGTGGAGCATCGAATTCTGTGCTTTTTCTTTCGTCGCAATACTTTCGGTTTTTTCTATGTGCAAAAAGTGCGCAAAATGAGGAGAGAAGTGAATTTCGATGTGATAAAATCAAGGCGAAAAATGGAATATCGACGCTTCTCGCGATTCCACTTCTTACCTATTTTTCTGCAACCTCATTTCCCTTTTTCTAGCGGCATCCTCGACGACAACACCGTGACCTGTGTAAGCTGAAACATTGCAAGAGGCTGTATTCCTCAAATGGTACTTCCCGGCCGATGATCCTCTTGTTTAATCACCGATTAAATACGATACTTCATCGAAAGAAAATCTACGGGGACGACGACGATAACTACGAGGAAAAATCTACTTCTGACCACCACAATTTTTCATCCGTCGACAAAGATCCTCTTCATTGATCGGAATGAAGAGCACGGATTTCAAAAAATACAGAGAAAAATGGAAAAAAGAGAGAGAGAGCAAGAGAGAGAAGAAGAAAGAGAGAGAGGAGAGAAAGAGAGAGAGAAAGAAAAAGAGGGGGATTATAGTTTCTTTTTTCTTTTTTTAAATAAATTGCAATGCTTCGGTTGGGCCGGGGATAATTAGCAAGTTGAGGATTCATCCGGATTATAATTTTTCAAAATAATAATAATTAATTAATAATAATAATATAACCGGAATAAAGAAAATCAAGAGAAAAAGAATTACGAAGAAGGCACACCTGGGACAAAAAATTGCGTATCCTGGCCCTGTGCATACTGTACTATTGCTCCGCCCGCCGTTGTTGCATTGCTCATAGTTAGTGTGTGAAGCCCTGGAACACCCTCCCCCTGGGTTGCAATTTGTATAGTGCCCGCAGGTATTACTGCAAAATATCGACTATTAAGTTCGTCACCGTCTCGTCAAATTCCTTTTTTCACATCGTTTTTCTGTCCGTTTTTATGATTTTTTTTTTTTTTCATTTCGTTAAATACTGATGTCGAAAATGCGTTCTAACGTTAGAATTGTACCCGCAGATATAATTTCTAAGTTTTTATTGTTTAATACGTCATCGTCAATTTTTATTATTTTTTTTGCAGATTTCTGCGTCCAAAATTCGTGTCAAAATCGCTCAAAAACTAAAGGTAAATCTGAAACTTTCTTCGTTCCGTTACAGTTTTCTCCTCCATTTCGTATCTCGACATTATTCGTATTTGATTTTATGGATTTTACGTAAATTCAATTGTTTCCATGTGAATTTAGGCTCGTTATTGAATTGCCTGTGATTTTTAACACGCATTTGTGTAAATTTTGTGGAATTTTCAGTGGAATAAAATTTGGCAATGGGCAAAAAATGGTCCGTACTTCGGAAAATGGGTGAACATATTTTCCAGGTCGTCATCCGATAAATTTTGCGCCTGTTGCGAGAAAGTATCGGAGGCTCTTGGAATAAAATGGAATAGTAATGAAGAAATCAGGAAACTGACGCAGAAAGTCTCGATTTTGGCGAAACGCAAATTTCACGCGGCATTTTGTCTCGAAAGTCTTGCAATCGCGACGTCCCGAGTACGATTTATTATCCTGTGAAGAAGGATACCACACCAAGCGATGATCGTTCGTCGTGATTAATTAGATCGTCAAAACGTAAACAATAAGACAGTGAAAGAGAGAAAAAGAGAGAAAGAGAGAGAGAAAGAGAGAGAGAGATAAATGGGCAGGCAGTACACACAGGGATAGGAAATATTAAGAGCGAAAAATAGAGAGGCAGGTTTTGTGCTGGTCTTCGGAATGATATAAAAATGATGTAAAGTAAGAAAAGCCAAAAAAAGAACCAACAATAATGAAATAAACTAGAATATTTAATGACGATACGGAGGATTGCAAAGGATGGGATTAGTGATGCGAAATGAGAGTTTATAAATGTCGTTCAAATGACCACAAAAATGACCATAAAAAAAAACACCATAAACACCAAAAAAAAATCAATTTTTCGATGGAAAAATGGGAGTCATTTTGCTCGTGGTCATTTGAGCGTGACGAATAAATGACCGGAATATTTATTTAGTTGACAAAGAACATTAATTCATTATTCCCGCATAAACAGGTAATGGAATTTTCCTGACGATTGGAAATGACCGATAAATGAGCAAAATATCCGCCCGGTTGAAAAATGACGGTGATTAATTTTTTTGATCGTTAATCGGTCACATTTTTGCGAGAAAACTCCATGAAAAATGGTCATTTTCGGTGTCGTCGTGGAACGTGGGAAATTTTTCGTCCACTTGTGACGCACGAATTTTCTTCTTTTTTTTTTCTTTCATTCGTGGCTTTTTTTTTATTTTTGTTTCTTACTAAGATTATAGACAGAAGAAAAAAGTAACCAACCTGTTTGGTAATGAAGCGAGTGGGAAGACATGTCACTGTCCACATTAGAGTCGCACTCTAATGAGGAATCTATGGGAGGCAAATGACCCGCTGTAACACCCAATAAATTATTTCCCCTGATAGGAATTCATATTTTTCAGATATTCATCTGCGTACATTAAAACTAGGAAGAAAAGTCGCTTTTATTTCGCTGTGCAGATTCGATTGTCATAAAAACGACACGAAAAGCAATTGTACTTAAAGTTCCAGGAGTTAAGCGAAAGAAATCAGATTAAAATCGACGAAATTTCCTAAAGGAAATCAGGCTAAAATCGACGAAATTTCCTGAAGGAAATCTCACACTTTTAATCTGTTTTATTGCATAGAAAAAGCGTTTAATCGAGAGAATGGATTGTACAAAAGCTAGTAAATATTAGATATGCGATATCATTTGCACACCACTTTGAGAACGATGCGGGCTTGGCATGGCATCCTACATTTTTACCATTTTCCGACTTTCCCTCACTTACTTTAATGGATTTCGAGGTGAAAATTAATTGTCCCGTAATATTGAAGCAGGGTAAACTGTCTGACGACTGAATATGAACGAATGGATTAACGGTGTGTGATAATTCGCTGAGAAGATTGGACTTTGCGATTTAAGTGCGAGAAAGCGACGATTATACGCGAGTAACAATTAGAATTTACCAGTGGGGGAAAAAAAGCACGAGTGCGAAAAAAATGCACGAGCGCGAGAAAAAAAGGCACGAGTGCGAAAAAAGGGACGAGTGCGAGAGAAAAAAAGGCACTAGTGCGAAAAAAAGGGACGGGCGCGAGAAAAAAAGTGTCTAGTGTGAAAATGTTGAGTTCTTTTCGGGGTTAAGACGAAAAAAGCTGTTAAGGGACATAAAAAAGGCATTTTCGTTGGCCCAAATGGAACTTCGCAAAATCCGTGAGATTTCAGGGGGTTTAAGGAGGAAATCCGGATCACTGGACAGTTTACCCTACTAAAATTTGGAGTCGAGATCGCGCGGCTCGTATTAACTACCATCCGCATTATTAAATAAAAAAACGGCCGTAAATACGTGCTAATTTTTCGATTTTGATGATATTTCGTTACCCTTCATGCAAATCGAGCTTCTCTCCATTCATTCTCGTCACTAAATAAACTACAGGCGTTTTATTACGTACGTTTGAATATTCGAAAAAAAATATATATATCTCACCTGCGATTTCGCTGGCGCTCAAGTCATTGAGAATTTTTCTGTACGACGCCCTTCTCGTCAGGAGATCCCTTCTCTTTTTCGGCGACTCGTCGTCCGATAAACTTTCGTCACTTCCGGTTTCCACGACCTGGACACGAAAAAAATCGTATTTTCATTAGATTTTCGTGAAAAATACGGAAAAAAACTGAAGCAACGTGAATTCGAAAATTTGGGTTTTTCGAGGCAAAGTTGCTCAAAAATCGGACTTTTTTTTACCTGCAAAGTCTGCAAACTCCCCTGCGCCGATTGGATGACTGAGTTTGGTTTACTGACGAGAATAACATTTCCTTTAGATATTGCGACTGGCTGGATGTTCGTTGCGCTCTGAATTACGGACTGATGATTTGGTTGTATCACCGATTGCACCTGAATATCCAAAAATTCAAGCGAATTTATTGTAACGAAGTTACAAAATAAATCTACACGAATATTCCGATCGAATTCGATCGATATTTCGACTCTCTCCAAAAATTGTTCAATATTTTGTTAAGAAAGCACTCCACATTTTGTAATATCAATTTTTTTCCAAATAGTAACGACGTTTTTTAGCGTCTCAAGGTTTCAATTTAAATTCAAACTTTAACTGGCTAAACATAAAAAAAAAAAAAACAATTAACGTTGGAACTTAAACTTGAATAAAAATTTTTCGCTTCAAACTTGGAGAATTAATATGGAGAGCTTTGGAAAGATATAAGCAGTTTTTTAACGACAAAATAGCGAACCATTCAATGAATAATACCCCGGAAACCGGAAGTTAACGAAACAGAAGAAATAGAAGTTAAAAATAACGAGATACGAGAAAGAAAAATGACGAAGGGCAAGAGATAAAATGAAGAAACACGTCGTAGAGCCTAAGATACACAGGAGAAGCTCCTGTATACCTGCGTGGTCCCCGACGTAGGTAGAGTAAGTTGCACAATGCTCGTTGAGGCTACCAGATGGTGTGTTTGCTGCTGATGAGTTCTACTGAGTGACTGTACCGACGTGCCGATAGCTGGTGCAGCGTCGCCGCTCTGAGAGCCTGGCGACAATGGGTCAACAGCGGATCCGTTCTCTTCGACCATACTTTCCATAGCCTGGGGACCGCGAGCCCTGAAATATTCAAAAGCCAAAATTTATTTTTCATTTCCACTTCGAAAGCTTTTTTTTCGTTTCCACTTTGAAAGCTTATTTTTCATTTCCACTTTGAAAGCTTATTTTTCATTTCCACTTTGAAAGCTTATTTTTCATTTCCACTTTGAAAGCTTATATTTTATTTGCACTTTCACACAGAAAGTATCAAAAGTGTTTGTTTTCATTGAGATCATGATGCGAGTCCTGAAATATTCAAGAGCCAAAATTTATTTTTCATTTCCACTTTGAAAGTTGCATTTTCATGTACACTTTCACACAGAAAGTATCAAAAGCGTTTGTTTTCATTGAGATCATGATGCGAGCCCTGAAATATTCAAGAGCCCAAATTTATTTCTCATTTCCACTTCGAAAGTTGCATTTTCATTTGCACTTTCACACAGAAAGTATCAAAATTCTTTTTCATTTCCACTTCGAAAGTTGCTTTTGCATTCACACTTTCACACGGAAAGTATCAAAAGTGTCTGTTTTCATTGAGATCATTCGAAAAACTTTACTCCATTTTTTTGTGGGAGCATTTAAAAAAAAGTCTCCAGATTTCCATACATTCATGAGGAAGCAAAATAGTGATGAAGAAATATTCCAAAGTTGTATGGCAAGGTGACTACTAAACGATGACGTCATTCAATACGCGGGAAATGACACACAATTCCGACGAGATACCGAGCATGACGCATTTCTGTCGACGAGTCGCAACGCACGTTTTTTCATTGATTCCCTTTTTCGTCACTGAAATGAAATTTCTTTTTGAAAATTCAACTTTTCCTCGTGAAAAGTTAAGAGTCTGCGCATGTTACGATAATCAATTTCTTTCTTCAATGCGAAACCCCATAAAAATACTTCTTTCCAATTACAATTTGAACTCAAAATTTCCAGCGCAATTCTACAATACAAAAATTCAAAAAATCCGCTCCCCTATAATACCCCATAAAAAATGCTTCTTTACAATTACAATTTGAGCCCAAAATTTCCAGCGTAATTCCACGACGCAAAGATCCAAAAAAATCCACTCCAATCCGCAGCGTAACAGACTGAAAAAAAAAAAAAAAAAAAAAAAAACCCAGGAAATAAATAGCTAAGAATCCGCAGCAATTTGCATCTGGGCATGAAACCGAATAAACCGCCAACCGCAGAAAACCTGCAATCAAAGAGCCACCGTTACGCTTATACATTCCACCCAAAAACATGCGCACCTGTGCGCATGAATCCCCTTGGCGTACGCATCATAAAAAATCCCCCATAAAGAGGCGCACGCCTCGTACAATTTCCATAACGCATCGTACAATTTTCATCGCGCATCGTCAAAAACAAAAAACCCCTGAAAATCCTGCGCATCCTCGACAATTCCCTCCCGCATCCCGCGCATCTTTCCCAAAACCAAACCCCATAGCCCTCATCCCCCATTATCAAAAACCCCCTTGCCCCCGTCGCGCATCATCCGCACAACATTTTTACATAATCCTCCGAAACTCAAAACTCAAAAAAAAAAAAAAAAAAAATGCAGAATGAAGCGTAGCGAGTAAAGTACCATCATCGCTGAGTAAACATTGCGCCCTTAAGTAACCACTATGAATAAACACACACACACACATCGATACCCCATAAGGTAACTAAATTACAAAAATAAAAAAAAAACTGTATTTTCAGTGAAACCATGAAAACCACGAAAACCATGAAAACCATGACCATCGAAAATTTATTTTCACCCCTTTTTAATAATTATCCGTATGTGTGTGTGTTTTTTTAAAAAAATGCGATAGCGCTACGCAAAGTGACGATGGTGGGTGAGGGGGGAGAGGGGTAAGGGGTGGGGGGACGTCGACGATGAATCTTTCGTTCTCGCGAATTAACACCAACAAACATCTTTACCAAAGACGCCATATTTCTAAGGATATCGGTGAGTCTAAGCGAGTGATAAAATTCGGATCCGCGATAATTGGCCGTTAAACGGAAATGGGATGATCTCGGTGAAGGGAATGATTTTGGGTGTATTGTCAGTCGCGTGGTCCATGCGCTCCTTGTTATTATTCTCCAGCTGGGTACTTACCAGTTACGTATTTCTCGTCACTAACTTTGCTGCAATCGGAGTGGGCAAACGGGCATGTACGTAGCAGCCACGTCAAAACTCCAGTGGCTTCGTCACTGGTGGATACCACGACCTCCAACCCGCGCGTCACCATCAAAATGGCGGCGGGGCCAAGTGCTCACGAGCTCCCGTCTCTTTTCGCCCCCCCCCCCCCCACCGCCCACCGCCCGCCACCCGCCGCGCGCGACGTTCGCGGCGCGCTCTCTTCGTCTCTTCAGGTTCTCCTCCCTCCTCTTCGCAGTCGCTTTCCTTATTCCTCGCTCTCGGTTTTCATCAGCGCGCCGCTCTTCACCTACGACTTATCCGGGGGAGGTAAAAGAGAGACAATGTTTTTTTTTTCGTTTTTTTTTTTTTCCTGCTTTGGCAATGTGGTTTTTGGTTATGGTGGTACATGGGGTTGTGTATATTGTGGGGTTTTTTTGGGTTCGGGGAAGGCCCAGGTGAACGTGGAGAGCAATATTGCAAGGGCGTTTCTGTCTCGCTTGTCGGTTCATCGATTCTCTGTCTTTTCCGCTAGAGAGAGAGAGGGCGCTTCGGGAGGGGAGGGGGAAGAGGGGGTTAAGCGCGGGAAAATGGGAATCCCGGTTTTTGGGGGCTTGGGGATATTGGATGCGTTATTGGGAGGATTGTGGTTAATTTTGGTTGGTTTTTGGTGTTGTATGGGTAATATGGAATTATCGACGAAAAACGAAGGTCCATTTGTACATTTGTTTGTATTTGTGATACGTTTATTAATAAGTATATCGTGACTATTATCGATAAAATTCGGCAGATTCACGTGTTGACTTATTTATCGCGTAACAACAAATTTCCCGTGAGCTCTGCCGCAACTTTTCCATTACGGTAGATGCAATGGCCCCGCAGAAAAGTTGCCTTAACGCAACCGTAAAGTTCTCTTCCCTCGTAAGCCGTTAGCTGCAAGAAAATCAATGTTAATTTAAAAACGACTAAACAATAATAATTTCAATTTTTGTTATTGCTTACCTTATTTTTGTGGAGAATATGTGATTTTAGCACCTGTAACAATGATAAAAGTCAATATGGTGAATTTTCCCCACCTCGAGATTTTAAACCTCATTTTTTCCGAAACTACTCGGCAGATTGAGCCCAAATTTTGAGGGAATATGCGGAAGAATGGCAAAAGTGGGTTAAGCTATTGGCTTTGTTGAAACTCAAAGCCGTTCGTTCAGGAGAACCGAAAAAAGGACAAAAGTGAGGTTAAGTGGGCAAAAACCTCTTCATTAAATTTACCGTGTATTTCTCCTCTGGCATCCAAACGACAAAATCGGCATCGGCACCCTCGACGATTCCTCCCTTCCGGTCACCGAGTCCGCAAAGTTTCGCCGGATTCGCGGAGAGTAATCTCGAGACTTCGGTCAACGAAAAATGTCTCTTTCTTGCCCCGGTCCACATGAGTGAGAGTCCGAATTGTAACGAGGAAATTCCTCCCCAGGCGGACATAAAATCGCCGGTCTTCAAGTTTTCGGTGCATGGCGAATGATCCGAAACGATCATGTCCAATGTCCCGTTTTTCAATGCCCGCCACAATTTTTCCTGATTCTCCCGGCCTCGGATCGGCGGACAGCATTTGTACTCGGTAGCTCCTTTCGGAATTTCCGAAGCCTCGAGAATGAGGTAATGGTGACAAGTTTCTGCTGTTAGAGGCGCCCTCTTTTTTTTCGCATCGGCAACAATGTTGAGAGCCTCGGCAGCCGATAGATGAACAATGTGGCAACGGACGCTGTATTAGTTACAATTTATTACTGATGAAAAAGAATTTTTTTGTTTGAAAAAGCATTATCTATAAAGATGTTTATGCCACTCCATGCGAGAAGTGGCACTTCTCGCACTAGTGCCACAAAGCACTTTTATTACCCGGATGATTTGCACGCGGCGGCGATTCTCTCAATCGCTTGCACTTCCATTATCGCTGGACGAGAGTCTAGAAAATTTCCGTAGACGCCAGGATCTCCTATTGGACGAAAAATATATTTTATATTATAAATATATTGAATTTACCGGTAGATTTTTAGGATTTACTATTATATTCATCGTTCATGAGATAATCCACATTATATCGCACCAGTTTTGCGCTGATTTCCCTCGGAATTGTTGTCGTTGAGTTGGCACTCGCACTCAGCATGAAACTAGGGGAATCCCCGGAAAAAGAAATTACAAGAAAAGTCCCTAAGGGGTTGGTAACAGTGAATGCTGACAATACCAACCGCGAGAACCGAATCAGTGGATTTTAATTCTTCAAGAGCCTTTTCCACATCTTCCATGCTAACGTGAGGAAACTCTTCTATTCCGCTCGGAAGAAGAAAGCATTTGAAACCCACAACGCCCGCGGCTATCAGAGATTTCAATTCTTTCTGCAGAATTAATAAAGAGGGCGATGATAAAATAAAATCCCTAAGAACTTGAAGAAGCACCGGAAGTGCCAGTATTTTCTTACCTCATTTCCGGGTATAACTCCACCCCAAAATGCAATATCCACGAAAGCATTGTTCCTGGCAACTTTGACTTTTGTCTCGAGATTGGAAAGAGTCGTTGTTGGCGGTATTGAATTTCTGAAAAAAAAAAAAAATTAACTCCTGCGTTTACGTCATTGGATTTGCGGAACACCAGCGCCACTCCCTCGAAGCTTTGGGCGCTTTTTATCATAACATGTACAATCCGATAACATGTACAAAAAAATAAACGTAAAATATAAATAAATAAGATTGTTAAACGAAAAAATGACTGACAGCGGCATATCGACTATCGTAGTTACGCCCCCAGCCGCAGCGGCGCTGGTGGCCGTCCAGAAACCTTCCCAATCGGTGCGTCCAGGATCGTTAACGTGAACGTGCGAATCTACTACTCCAGCCATAAGAACTTTTTCCCCAAAATCTTCGACAATTGCGTCTGGATAAATCTGTGGCGATAAAACGACAATAAATTATTCATATACGCGATTCGCTATCTTATCTCAGAGCCAATAACAACCGATTCAAACAATTTTTATTAATAATGTCTTATAAATGAGGGACAAAAAAATGTACATAAAGTAAATTGTCGTAAATAAATAACTTAATTATTTATTTAATAATTAATATTTAATACTCGAGTATATCCCGGAAAAAAAAGATATATGATCATATATGACCATATGGAATTTGATATATTATATGGAATATTATATATTATATACCTACTTCAGAAATATCTCTCTCATCCTGTTCAACTGGATTGCGAAAGATTTTTTTAATTCTCCCATTTACCACCAAAATAATAACCGGAAAAACACCATCTTCAAGAACGCATCTTCGCGAAATAAATATTTTAGCTCGCGAATTGTTCATCGTTGTTTATTTATAGGACGAAGTATACGTAAGCGCTCTCTGAACCGAACTGGCAAACGTGCTTCACGTTCCGGTAATACGTGGCGGGCTCACGGTCGAATCCCCTTATCTATTATAATGCGACGGTAGACGCTCATTGAAATTAACAATACTTTATTCTGATTCCTCGATGAAAAAGCTTTTTTTTGCCATTTTTTCTCCCATTTTCACGTGAGGACTCTTAAAAAAAAATTGGGAATCTGAGAAAAGAGGTTAAAAAAATTATTAACTACTTTATAACTGTACAAAGAGGCAATTTATATATAAAGTAGAACTCAATTTTTATTTTGGTAAAAATTTCATTAAAATCGGCCGACGCATTCCATTTTTATAACATTTTTATTTCGGCGGGTAATTTTTAATATTATTCTTAAGGGGGCAAACATCGTAGAGCCTTGAAGAAGATATGCGTACGAATGATCGAAAAGGTTCTTCAGGTATTTTAACTTCGGCTCGTATAAATCAGTCAAATGTTAAGTCGTTCTCGGAAGAACGTTGTTTGTTATGCATTTGAAATTCGCTTTCGACGATCGTTATCATTTTATCTTATCGTTCCATCAAAACGCGTGCAGTGCATGATGGGAGCGCGCCAAACGTAGCGGGATTCCCCCACCGCTCCATAAGCAGCCAATGAGCGTCTGAGAATCCGAAAGATTCGACTACTGGCCACGGGAGGCGCTTACGTCGAGCGTTACTGATACTTTAATAGCTTATTGGCCTGGAAATATCGATTCCCTGGTAAGTACTGCAAAAAAAAAAAAATGTTTTTAATTGCTTCACAAACTCTGCTTCAATTGAAGGTAAATATCATGGAGCGAGAATTAGACTGCAAAGAATTCGAAGCGCAGGACATGAAAGGATGGATCGTCCACGAAGCATCAGAAAGTAGGTAGAAAGAATGAAATTTTTATTATTATTATGCGATTACAATTTTAATCAGGATTTACCCTAAAATTTAATTTGACTTGCGGTTTTAGAAGAACGGTGGATATACGCAAATAGGAGTAATAACAGATATAACAGACTCTTTTCGACACCGTTTCGAAAATTTTGCAAAGAAGTCTTTCTTCCCGAAGGCTTTCCGGAAAGCGTACATTCCGATTACGTGCCTTATCAAATATGGGATACTGTACAGGTAAAAAGTTGTTTATTTAACTCACTGCAAAATTAAATTATTGTGGCTTTGAAAAAAAAATCTTTTTCTAAGGCATTCGCAAGCACGATACTCGGAACACTTACCACACATTCCATAATGCGAGGAGTCGGTGTAGGCGATTCTACTGCAACGCCTCTAGCGGCCGCGATAACGTGGATCCTTAAGGATGGCACAGGAATGGTCGGCCGAATATTATTCGCTTGGTGGAATGGGTAAGAAGATTAACTTAAATTCCGAGCGTTTTCCGCAAAAATAATTTTTATTTTTGCCTCCGCAATTAATTACTCATTGATAAATAAATAATTATTTCGACCATTTGTAATCTCAGACCGGAACTGGATGCCCAGTGCAAAAAGTGGCGTTTGTTTGCCGATGTCCTAAATGACGTGGCCATGGGCATCGAACTTTCCGTCCCTTATTTTTCGTCCCACGCAACCGCTGTTCTTTGTGTCTCATCAGGAATGAAATCCTTGGTTGGAGTTGCCGGCGGAGCCACCAGAGCAGCGATAACTCAACATCAGGTTTAAATAAACGATATTTTTCATCTCTACTTTTATTTTTTTCACAATTTATGGAACTCGAGTATAGTAATACACATATGACGTCGGTAGTACGCTGTTGTGGCCGCTAGATGGCCGACGGCGCGTCGTCGTCTCTCGCAAGTGAACTAGCATTGCAAAGGCTTCGTGCGCTCAGAACGCGAACGCCACTTGCTCGACGCCTAAAATTTTGTTGTACATTTTTCTAGGCACTGAGCAACAATTTGGCAGACGTTTCGGCTAAAGATGGCAGTCAAGAAACGTGCGTTAATTTGATCGCTTCATTAGTCGGAATTTTTATACTGTCCTATATGAACGTAAGGTAATTAACCATCGTAATGTAATTAAGTGTTTGGGAGCTCAATTCATCGACCATTTATCGTAAGAAAATTATGCCAATAAGTATTTAGTTCCTTTCTAGAGATTTACTACCTGATACTGGTTGCCGTGCACATTTACGCTAATTATTCGGCTGTGAGATCATTACGCTTCGAGACTTTCAACGAAAATCGTTTGGCTCTGGCTGTTAAAAGTTATTTAAAAAAATCGGTGATCCCCAGTCCCGAGGAAATAAATGAACGGGAATCTCTCATGTTTTTTCAAAGGCCATGTAAGTCCCTATTATTAATTAACAAGCAAAATATGACTAATGATTTTCGATTACCAGTCGAAAAATTTATGTTGCAGCTAAAGATTTATGCGGTTTCGACATAGTGATCGGTGGATCGTGTGAAAAAATATTCAAATCTCTGAAAACCGACGGCAACAGAGCTTCGGTATTGTCAAAAGCTCTGAGAGCTTTCAAGAGTGAAAATTACGAGCCAAATCGCAGCGCTTCGTCGGATAAAAATATGAACAAGCCTATGGGCTTTATTTTACCGGATGTAAAGACCATGACTATTTACGTTGCATTGGAAAATGATGTTTCGTCGTGCGAAATTATAAACGCTTACTTTGAGGCTTTTTTCGTCGCAATACAATTGAGTATGGAATTTAATTTACGACCTGTAAGTTATTTTTCAACAATAGAATTCGTAATTAAGAATATGTGCATGATAACAATTAATTCTCATGGTGTTTTAACAGGATATAATAAGAGAGGCTAAATATTCTGTGGGTCCTTTATTATCATTATATAAAAATAGGACCGGAAGCTGTGAAGATAATTCAGTGATTATTTGTCCCAGAAGTGAGCGCGAAAGGTGGTCAAATTTATTGGAAAAAAGTGGTGAGAAAACATGTCAATAAATTGCAGCACGAGTGCGATAAAACTTCGCGCGAATCCTTTCGAATAATACGACTCATATTTCAGAATGGAAACGAGACGTGCATCTTTTATCGGTTGGGCCTTACAGATCATATTGGGACCCACGAATTCTGGGTTCCCGACATAGCTGAAAAATGATCGCAAGTAAAATAGGGAAATCCCTATTTTTCTTTCTCTCAGGGCACAAAACTGATCAGTCTGACGACAGTCAGTATATTCCATTTTTTTTTCCTCAAATATATTTGAAATTTATAAAATCTATGATCTCTGAAATAAGAGGGAAAATGAACCAGTTTGATTTTTTGTTTTAATGGTGTTTCCAATAAAAATTCATAAGTTTGTCTATACAAAACCACAGATATCATGTATATTTTATACACTGAGAGTATAGGAGGTTTCGTTGCACGAAGACTATAATAATCGACTATAATCGTAATTGGCCGGGGCGAATTCGCTCGCTGTGATAGTACTTTACGACACTAGTGCGATAAAACATTTTTTTTTTATTTTACGAGTGAGATAATCGCTCACACTCGTCGGATGAATTTTTATCGCACTAGTACGGTAAGAAATTTTATTTCACAAGCTGTGAAAACGGGAATTTTGCGCACGCGGGGAGCGCGCAAAACCGGCTTTCTCGCACCGAGTGAAATAAAAGTGCTTCTGGTGTTTTTACGCACCAGATAAATACTATCACGCTCGACACTTTTTAAGTACTGTTGCCTTTTGGGCTCAACCGGTGCATCTGGGAACTCCGCGTCTTCTTTTGCATCTTCCGCTCGCCGTTCGCAATTTAAATTGCATTTTTCCCGACATTTTTGGTTCCCGCGATGCAGAGGTTGACTCCGAAATAATTTCACGGGAAGAAGTAAATCTGTAATTTTTTTTTTTTGGCACAATTTATAGCGAATAATTATAGGTAAACACGTTTTTTAATAAATAAATTTTCAGCGAAAGATTCAATTTTGCAGCGTAAAGCGACAGTAAAAAATATTGTTAATTACTTACCGACGGATCCGACTCGTAATAACATTTTGTGAATTGCCAGATTCGCTCGCAGTCGTCGTCGCTGTTTGCTGAAAATTAACAAAAGTACCTATGTCATTGAAATCCGTGTAATGAATTTTTTTTTTTTTTTTCATTAACGATGGTCATTAAAATACGAAATTTTAATTAATGTTCTGGACGAAGTTTGCGTTGTTTAGCTGTTGAATGGCTTACATTTAGCGTCGCAATCGGCCGAAGCTGTCTTTGCTTTTTCTATTATGTCTGTCGGCATCATCATGTCAATTTGCTTGTTGATCATGGGGATATTGATCCTGCCGTCCTTGACCTGTTTAAACACACGAATTATTTTATCAAATCTTGCCTAAATTTATGTACAATTTTCGAGCGAACTTTCAATTAAATTTTTATCAGGCGTGAAAATCACTTGAATTTCTACCTTACCGACTGACCAGCGAGACGCAGCCGGATTTTTAAAATCGAGTTTTTGCTGTATTTTTCAAGGCAAATGGGTAATATTATATGAATTATGTTTTCTAAGCTCTATTTCATTGCTTTTGCAATAGTGTTTACTGAGATTTTCGTCCTAATATCTATTTTTCTCTTAATTTTAATTACTCTGTAATGTCGATACTCTTGCGGATTAAATTTTTTATTTTAATTCATAGCCCGAGATTAAAATAATAATGAGGTACTCACGACTTTCATCGCTGAATACAAGCACAAGAAATAACACATCAGGGCTTTGTCAGGCGGAAATGCACCCTTGCTCGTTTGACCCGCGATTTCTGTGTCCGCCGTCCATTGTTATGATGCATGGCGGAAACAAATGAGCAAACATGTACGTGAGAAATAAGGTACGACTATAAAGTTGAGGATTGTTGGAAAGCACACTCACATACTCACGTACCTGGACTAACACCGGTCTTTCCAACACAGGTCTTAGCCATTCCCTTCATGGCATTCTTCAGTTGTGGCAAGGTCATCCTCTTCGTTCACAAATTGAGAAAAAAAAATAAAGGGAAAAGCGAAAATATCAGCATCGGTTTAGAAAGAACGTGGAAAAACTGTGTTTAGCTTCACTCGGTGCGATAATCAACGTATTATGCGAAGTGTGCGTAAAACCCACTTTTTCCCACTTTGCGATACTAGTGCGATAAAAGTTCTTCTGACGAGTGCGATTGCCAAATTTCATTCAACGAGTGCGAGAAATCGCATTTCACACACTCCTCGCGCAAAAATTTGATTATTTCGTTACAAGTGTGCGTAAAAACGCCTATTATAGAACAGAATGCAATAAAATGTGCAAAAAATTCAGGAAATTCATTGATTTACGTACAAAAATCTTCAGACGTTAATACGTCAATACGTTTATTGCTAAAAAAAAAATACTTACAGCCTCGATTTTCGGGGGCTGAAGAATGGACAGAAGAGCGACGGCAATCACGAAGCCCAACGTACATTTCTGCATAATTGCAAGCTTTCTCTTCCTTCACAGGAACGTTTTCCAAAAAAAAACGACGTCTCGAGCGTATCCGGCTCGTGCACTCGATGAATTTCAGATCGCGCAACGAAAAAACGAGCTATTCTTATAGTCTCCGTCGCCGTGTGCGCTACACATTATCGGAAGTCGGATGTTTCGACTCAGTGACAACGCAAATTACCCGGCAATCAAAAAACCTCGATGAAAGTGTATTAAGAAGCTAAGCTCCGGGCACATCCCTCTCCTGCGACTTCCTGGGATATTTTCCGCCGCGGGTATTACGTAAAACGCAAAAAATCCTCGTAGGTAAACCATCGGCGTCTTGCATTGCATAACTCTAAAGTCGAATCATCCGCCTCGACGTTTATAACATTACTCACTGAATTTTTCGCAATACAAACATGACATTAATTATTTTTTGCTTTTTCAAAACGCGCCTATTCATATTTTGTTACATTGTAATGAATGAATTTGAAATTGTATTTGAAAAAAAAAGAAAAAAAAATTGATGGAAAAGCAAAAAATTACTGTGTTAATATTTTTTTTTGAAAATTGAAAAATGGAGGGGCATTACGCACGTGTTTACAGTCTCTTCAATTACATCGTTAAATTGTCGTTTATGCGACGCTGTGCAATTACGAAAAGTAGCACTTTTCATGCATGTGTTACATAATAGCACGTTACGATAAGAGAGCAGGAATATTTTCAGCGCACTTGTGTCGTAATGTATTATTATTTCGCCAGGTGGAAAAAATGGGACTTACGAGCATGCGAAGCGTGCGTAAAATGCCCTTTATCGCACCGAGCGAAGTATAGTCGTTTTTTAAATAGGACATTACGACACAAGTGCGCAAAATTTTTATTTGACAACGTGCGAAAAACTGCCTTTCTCGCACCGAGTGAAATAAAATTTTTCGCGCGTTCCTGAGACAGGGAAAAAAAAATTTGTTAAATTCCCTGGACTCCAGGAAGAAGATTTCTGATGGAGAAAAAAAAAATTCGTGATTTGTTCGAGAACCTCGACTAAATTGATGCAAAAAATGTAACATATTTTTTTTATGGTAACCAAAAAAAAAAACGAAAAACGGACGGAAAAATTACCAGAACGTAACAAATCTCAGTTTATTTTTTTCTACGCTGTACTAGAATATAGATAAATGGTATATATATAAAAAAAAAGATACAAATTTTGCTATTAAAGAGAATTTCTTCATTTTTAGGACGCGACGTATAAAATATTTACAAATAATTTACAGCCCGGCGATTAAAAGCCGAGGTACGAAACAAACGTTCGGTAATTCATTCTATTTCGATAGAAGTGCTTGCACTTTTGCGACAAGATTCTTCTTCCGTTTCGCTGGTTGGCTGCAGGAAGCGGATTCCAAAATTTCTAAGGATGGAAGGTTCTCCAGAGATGGAAGACTAACGGTAAGCGAAATTGGTCCCGCCGCCGTTTCCGCTTTGTCCTCGCCATTCGCGGGTATTTTTTTCTTCTTTTTCGTCGACCAGGATAGAAGTTTTATCGATTTTTTCGATTTTTCAGGTTTGCTCTCCGTTTTATTACTGCATTCGATACTTTTTGGCACCGGCGTTGAAATATTCTCGTTTTTAAGCGGACCAATTTCATCTTTTTCCAATGATTTTTCATCTTTTTCCAATGAATTTTCATCTTTTCGCAACGATTTTTCCAACGGTAGAGCTCTAAATAAATAATTAATATTGTAAGTGAGCATTTTTCTCTTTTTTTGCGGACTTGAATGTCATATAAACATTTTTTTCACTATAAAAAATATAATTTTTACGCGCAAATATTGAACATGAAATATTATTCATAAAATACGAGCAATTTTTTCGCGCAAAATATTCACACGAATGAACGTTATATTATTTATAGTATCTCAAATACAGAAAATGATTTTTGCATTTCGTAGCTTTGATACATTTTTTACCGAAAATTTTGCACAGATTTTTATGATTTTAACAGACAAAAAAGTGAAATTTGGTGGCAAATCGAAGACGAATTTTACTGTACCTATTTGAAGTACTTTTATCCGTAATTGCGCTGACAGAGTCGCGAAGTTTCGCCCAAAAATCGTAAAGTCCTATTTTACTGTAATCCAGAATAAAAGTGTAACACAATTGCCGAGGTAATTGGCACTTTTTGTACAAACAAGGGACTATTTTTCGTTGACGAGTTTCTGTAATCATATTTTTATCAATTATTCTCAGTGCTGATTTAATAAAACATAAGTAAACTTTTTTTTTGCGAAAATTACCTATTCCCACAGCTTGAGCGTAATTGAGGAAAAATTTGTTCGCTGGACTTTCGAGAAAATTGGGCGAAATAACAACAATCATTCTGTTGCAACGTTCGGATATTAATTGCATTATTGCTTCGTGCTCGAAAGTTATTCCTCCGATTAAGTCTCGATCTTTTATGCATAACTAAGAAAAAAAAAAAAAAAAATTAGATCGATGATAACACACAAGATTTTGTTGATTTTGATTTATTGCAAATACATACTTTTAATTTATGCTTCGTCTCAAGATTCTCTATCATTTCTGTTATAAAATCAATGTCCTCATCGGAGTAGAGTAAAAAGGCGTCGTAAAATTGGTTTTCCAAGCCTTGACGAAATCTGTACACGTCGTCTGAAAAAATTGTACAGTTAATTTGTAAAAAATATGGATGAGTGTACAAGAGAGAAATTATTGTAATTGAATCACGGTTTTTATCGAGTTAAAAATTTTTGCGGAAAAATGCCCCTTTGAAAATTATTTTCTGGGGAGTGAGATATTTTTTTAGAGGGTATATTTTTATCAGTGATTTTTTTTGGGGTGGATATTTTTTCAGAGGGAATATTTCTATCGGGGATTATTTTTTTAGGGTGGATATTTTCTTAGAGGATATATTTTTATCAGGGATAATTTTTTTTAGGGTGGATATTACAGGGATATTAGGTAGAAATAAAATACAATACAAATCTTATTTTCCATGCGTTTCTCACCGATCGTTAAAATCTGTTTGTCTCTATCGGTGACAATTTCATCGGCTGAAGTTCTGCATCTTTCCATGCGATCCAGATATTTAGCTGCATCTCGCTCTGAGTAAAATTATTGAATTTTCATTTTAAAGCATCAACATTTCGATCCTCAAATTCTAAAGTAAAATAGGCCAAACCGAATAGAGAATTGGCATCGTCAATCACATCCCATCGGTCAATTTTACCGAGTATCGACTTGAACGCCTCCAAAGTACAATTCGGCGTCTTAGTTTCTACGATTGTTATTATACACCCGGTTGGATCGGAGTGTGACGATAACGAGGGTATCGTTTCGCCGCCCAAGTTGCATACATGGGCCAAGCCTCGCCAGTCCCTAAAAAAATGGTTTAACTCATTTCTATCGAAGCGATCTTGAACGTTGCACATTTCTGCGTTCAAAATCAAATTTATTTCATAAAAATAAATAACCATTGTGCTTATCGTACATGTTTGCAATTGGTCGTGCGATTATCAGAAAATGCATAACGAACAAAAAAATTTTTTCTTTTTTAAAAATTACTTTTCGTTATTTTACCAAAATTAATAAATAATTGAAAATATTTTTTTGTTCAATCCCAGAATAACAAAAATAACAAATAAAACAATTAATTGTAAAAGTAATGTTATTAATGCACATGAATAAAAAATAAAAATAAATTTTCGTTTGGACACTAAAAATATTTTCTAATTAAATAAATATGACAGCGATGATTAGAAAGCTAATTTAGTGATAACGATTAATTTGACATTAGAACACTAACCTTGGAATACCATCTTCGGTGGGCACCCATTTCGTGGGGTTCAAATATTTCGATATAAACGATTTAGTGTCGATCGACAGGGCAACAAGTGGAATTTTTGACAGATCGGCCATCTCTGTATTTTCGGAGCACGTGTTTCACTCGCAAGGTCAAAGGTCAACCGAAATGCACATTGTTGTACTTGTCGATAACGTGGAAACACGCAGATACGATGCGCGACGAAAGTGACCGGTAACTTGATCGTGAAAACCGATATTTTACCGTATCAAAAATGACCTGTCACAAGACAATTGACCGACGCAAAGTGACCGGTCAAAGTTGACTTGAAATTTTTAATATCGCCGATGAATTCAAGATAAAAATATTCCGAAGGTCAACCGATTTTTTCGAATCGATTAATCGAAATCCGATCGTAAAATTTGCCGATTTTTTTTTCCTCTCGTGAATTTGATTTTCGAGACGACGAATCGATGCGCAATCGTCAGGGGATCAAGAATATCACAATTAAAAGATTTTGTGATGTCTACTTCCGGAGAAATCGCGAGAAAATGAAGTTGCGATCGTCGGAATCGGAAGCAAGGATGGGGACGATCATTTACGGTCGGTAAAACAGGCATTTCTGAACCGATTTAGCTTCAAGTGGTTTTAATCGGTGCAGAAATGTTCGAAATCGATACGCAATCGTCAGGGGATCGAGAATATCACAATTAAAAGATTTTGTGATGTCTACTTCCGGAGAAATGTTGAGAAAATGAAGTTCCGATCGTCTTAATCGGAAGCGAGGATGGGGACGATCGTTTACGGTCGGTAAAACAGGTATTTCTGAACCGATTTAGCTTCAAGTGGTTTTAATCGGTGCAGAAATGTTCGAAATCGGTACGCAATCGTCAGGGGATCGAGAATATCACAATTAAAAGATTTTGTGATGTCCGCTTCCGGAGAAGGTGTGCATATAGTGAATATAGTGAAAATTAATGGTAAATATGTGCAATGAATATTGCTGAAGAAATATTCGAATCAACCATCATGCCGGTCACAATTTTTATTTATTTTTTCAATTCGAATTCCATGGCCCTGCAGATTATCTCCGAGCCAGAAAACTGAGCAGAAAACTCATCTTTGCTAGACTATAGGGACAAAAAAATAACTATTTGTTTGGCAAGCAAGTTGGCCCAAAATGCCAGTCGAAGGTCAATCCGCTCATATTCTCTAACATTCGTGGGATCGGAATTCTCGCCGATTTTCAATACATGCGCAATAGTTTCGGAATAAGGATTCCAGACATTCGGATCGGATGTGTGGTTGGAAGTTGGAATCCTGATGGACATAATAAAATCGATGCAATTTACCAATAAATTATTAATTTTGGTTTATGTTAATAATAATATTAATATATTATATCAATATTATATTAAACGATATCAATGTTATGTTAAAAAATGTGTTTACCCCGTGTGAGCGAAGGAAGTCCAAAAATCGAGCATAATGTCGACCATTTTGTCGTCGGCGCCATTTCGTGTAGCGTTCGACGATTCGCGCGGGAAAAGGTAATAGAAATCATCGCCGTGAGCTACACCGACGTTGTCATTGTTACCAAGGACAGCGGAAGTCGTACTGAATGTTCCTCGATAATCAAACGCATAAGCGTAAAAAGGGCTTTTCGCCGCATGATCCAGCGTTCGGAGCTCCAAGTCCATTGCTATTTGGAAAGCCACGTCGGTCAAGAAATTCGTCAGATTTCTGATAAACTGGAGTTAATGTAAAGAGTTTACAAAATAAAATGGCGAACGACCTCACAAACCGGAAATGCACAGTACAATCTGGCATAAATGCGGTAAATCTTCACTCACGGCTTTTTTGTCAGTTTTTTCGACGCCTTTGAAATAAAAATCTTCCACATCACGCGTGTAATATTCAGTGTCATGTTCCGTAAAAGATACCAGCACGGCATAATTTAAGTACTCAAAGAGGTTCTTGGTCATTATATTATACAAAGTGTCATTTGCATATAATTCTGGAAAAAAAAATTCAGATTAGGGTTTACCAATGTTTATTAATAACGAAATTTTTTATGATTAATCAGTATATATTAACGATAAAAACTATTAGCATTTATCAATATTAATTAACAATAAAAATTATTAGTATTCATCGATATTAATTAATACTTATTATTGATAATGAACTCGATTGCGGCGAAAAAAAAAACATTTTTTACCTGCAGTCCACAGAAGACCCTCATCGGAAACATCTCCAAGTATAGCCGGGCAGTCTTTGGTTCCATACATCGCCATTTGGTGAAAAGGTGCTTGCGTTATGTATCTACCTTTAATTTGTGGTGGTTCCATGGTCGGGCCCCAATCGCGGAATTGCCACATTTTATCACCGAATATATGATCGGAGTCAACGATATCTTGAACTTTAGCCTGTCTTAGACAATTGACAAGAGCATTGTTATTGTGAGTCGGGCACTTCAGGTAATTTCCAAGCTCAGTGGCTTTCTTCCTGTAAGGTCTTATTTCTTGATAAGCCCAAAAGGACAATGCACTTCCACTTTGTGATATGTACTGTTGAAAAAGATCTGCAAATGCAAAAACACAAAAATGCCTATTTTTTACTCTTTGTGTGTGCGAAACGATAATCGCCGCGGTAGTTAAGATAACTAATCATAGCCTTAAGAGCGTCGATATCGAGTGAATTATTCCCTTATCTAACAAACGTATAATCGTACTTTGCGATAGCAGTGCGGAAAAGTGAATTTTTCCGATGGATCTGTAAGGGAGTCGAATTACCGCACTAGTGCGCTAAAAGTGTGCGATAAAGTAGAGGACGCTGTAAAAATGCGACTTTTGCCACTTTTCGCAAGTGTGCGAGAAAGAGAACTTTATGTGCATGTGTTTGAATAATACTCGCCTTTTGAAGGTTCAAACAAGGCATGAATACCGACACTGGCTCCACCAGCACCGTGTCCAAAAATCGTTGTTCTGTATGGATGGCCTCCGAAGGCAACAATATTGTACTGAACCCATTCCAGTGCGAGCTTCTGATCTCTGAGACCAAAGTTACCGGGTGCCGCGTTATCACCGGTGCTCAAAAAGCCCAAAGCTCCGAGCCGATAATTCACCGTCACCAAAACAACGTCACGGTCCAAAAGATAGTCGGGTCTCACGTTTTTCGAGCTTCCGCTTCCCCGAGAGAAGAATCGTGTACCGCCGTGGAAGTAGACCATCGTGGGGTATAATTCTTTTGGATTCGGCTGAAATGATTGATCAAGAGTTCCATCTATCCGATTTCTACACAAATTAATTGTGCACAACTGCGGCTTTGTGCACGCCTCGATAATGCACAGCCGGATAGTGCACGTCCGTTTTGTACACGTTTCGATGGTGCACAGCGCTATTGTTCACCATTGAATCGTGCACAACTGTACCGTGCATAATTGTCTTGTGCACAGCTATATGGTGCACAACTGAATGGCGCACCACTTTTTTTGTGCACAACTGAATGGCGCACCACTTTTTTTTGTGCACAACTTTATGGTGCAACATTTTTTTTGTGCTCAACTGAATGGTGCGCTACTTTTTCGTGCACAACTGAATGGTGCACCACTTTTTTTGTGCACAACTGTATTGCGCACCATTTTTTTGATACACGACCGTTTCGTGCACTTTTTTTTTGTGCACATTCACACGGTTCCCGTGTCGCAAGATGTAAACAAGATGGATATATATTATACGTTTGGCGTGTAAATGTTGAGGAACAAGCAATCTTCGTCGCCGACGACGTTGCCATCATCATTCATCTGTGGACAATCATTGCCATCGGCGACAGCGTTTATGAGTGTGAATCCCTCAGGTACCCATTGCCGCGGGGTGCTGAATCTGTGCGGCGAACACCCAATGCAATTAGTGTTAATTTAAAATAATCCGCGACAATTGAAGAAAATGTTTAATGAATAATTCTGCATATCAATACCTGAGCGGACCTACGGGCGGTTGTGCGTAAGGTATTCCTCGATACGCCGATATGTTCTTACCATTTCTCGAGGTCATCAAGGTTCCCTTATATTGAACATCAAATATATTTATTACACTTTGTCCATCGATGAAATTTAATCCCAATAAGAGACCGAAAGTCACTGACAATGACTGCAACACAATTCCACTGCCCCTCATGGCGATTAGTTGACTTACAACACAACGTATCGCTCAATGCTTTTAAGCCATCTTTAGCTCGAGCTAATTGTGATAATGACTTGTCTTGGAATTGCGATTAAAAGACAATTAGGTATGTGACTTTAAATGGTCTCTATCGCAGTACGAACGGATAAACAAGGAAAATGTAAGAAGCCTCTTGAGTTGAAACGTTTTCATTGTTTGCACGAAATCGTGATAATGACTTGTCTTGGAATTGCGATTAAAAGACAATTAGCTCTGTGACTTTAAATGGTCTCTATCGCAGTTCGAACGGATGAACAAGGAAAATGTAAGAAGCCTTTTGAGTTGAAATGTTTTCATTGTTTGCACGAAATCGTAATACACTGTTTCCTACATTATGTCACTTATGCATTATTATGAGAAAAAATTATACTGTGCATGGCTGTATTGTGCACGGCTGTAGTGTGCACAACTATACTGTGCGAGGCTGTATTGTGCACGGCTGTAGTGTGCACGGCTGTAGTGTGCACAACTATACTGTGCATGGCTGTATTGTGCACGGCTGTAGTGTGCACAACTGTACTGTGCACAACTGTACTGTGCACAGCTGTAGTGTGCACAACTGTACTGTGCACGGCTGTAGTGTGCACAACTGTACTGTGCACAGCTGTATTGTGCACAAATGTACGGTGCAATACTGAATCGTGCATAACTGAACTGTGCACAATTTTATTGTTTACAACTGTACTGTGCACGGCTGTATCGTGCACAACTGTACGGAGCAATACTGAATCGTGCACAACTGAACAGAGCACAATTTTATTGCGCATGTTTGTATTGTGCACAACATATAAAAATGAATTGATATAATAATTTTTCGCATTGTCATTAAAAGTGACTTTAAAAAGGATTTTTCTATCGCAGTGACGAATAGACGAGAAAAATGTCTAAAACCGTGTTTAAGTTAGAATGTCTTTATTGTTTATACTTAGTTATAATACACTGATTGTACATTATGTCACTTATCAATTACATAATAATAGTGTAAAATGCTACTAAGGTGCTCGATTTAATAAAAAACAAATAACGAGATTCATCGACAAATACCCTTTATTCAATGGGAGTATAACATTTATCCTTACTTTAGGTTACGCTTTAAGCGTAACTATATTAAACTTATAGGTATCGTAGAATTTTCGTCAACGGCAACAATAATCGTGATAATCATGAGAACGTAACTTATAATAGTGTATAATCTCAGTACTCGAATGATTAATCGATAATTACAATTGATGTGATAACGAATGCCGATGTAAAATTCACAATTCTCGTGCTAATCACGAAATTGGAAAATTGTGAATTTCATTTCGATTATTCCATTAGCGTGCTGAAGGAAAAATTAACAGCTTACGACAAGAAAAATAATAATGATGATTTATTCATATTTATTTCATATTTCAAATTTATTTCATAAAAATAAATAACCACTGTGCTTATCGTACATGTTTGAAATTGGTCGTGCGATTATCAGAAAATGCATAACGAACAAAAAAATTTTTTCTCTTTTAAAAATTACTTTTCGTTATTTTACCAAAATTAATAACAAATTGAAAATATTTTTTTGTTCAATCCCAGAATAACAAAAATAACAAATAAAACAATTAATTGTAAAAGTAATGTTATTAATACACATGAATAAAAAATAAAAATTAATTTTCGTTCGGACACTAAAAATATTTTCTAATTAAATAAATATGACAGCGATGATTGGGAAGCTAATTTAGTGATAACGATTAATTTGACATTAGAACACTAACCTTGGAATACCATCTTCGGTGGGCACCCATTTCGTGGGATTCAAATATTTCGATATAAACGATTTAGTGTCGATCGACAGGGCAACAAGTGGAATTTTTGACAGATCGGCCATCTCTGTATTTTCGGAGCACGTGTTTCACTCGCAAGGTCAAAGGTCAACCGAAATGCACATTGTTGTACTTGTCGATAACGTGGAAACACGCAGATACGATGCGCGACGAAAGTGACCGGTAACTTGATCGTGAAAACCGATATTTTACCGTATCAAAAATGACCTGTCACAAGACAATTGACCGACGCAAAGTGACCGGTCAAAGTTGACTTGAAATTTTTAATATCGCCGATGAATTCAAGATAAAAATATTCCGAAGGTCAACCGATTTTTTCGAATCGATTAATCGAAATCCGATCGTAAAATTTGCCGATTTTTTTTTCCTCTCGTGAATTTGATTTTCGAGACGACGAATCGATGCGCAATCGTCAGGGGATCAAGAATATCACAATTAAAAGATTTTGTGATGTCTACTTCCGGAGAAATCGCGAGAAAATGAAGTTGCGATCGTCGGAATCGGAAGCAAGGATGGGGACGATCATTTACGGTCGGTAAAACAGGCATTTCTGAACCGATTTAGCTTCAAGTGGTTTTAATCGGTGCAGAAATGTTCGAAATCGATACGCAATCGTCAGGGGATCGAGAATATCACAATTAAAAGATTTTGTGATGTCTACTTCCGGAGAAATGTTGAGAAAATGAAGTTCCGATCGTCTTAATCGGAAGCGAGGATGGGGACGATCGTTTACGGTCGGTAAAACAGGTATTTCTGAACCGATTTAGCTTCAAGTGGTTTTAATCGGTGCAGAAATGTTCGAAATCGGTACGCAATCGTCAGGGGATCGAGAATATCACAATTAAAAGATTTTGTGATGTCCGCTTCCGGAGAAGGTGTGCATATAGTGAATATAGTGAAAATTAATGGTAAATATGTGCAATGAATATTGCTGAAGAAATATTCGAATCAACCATCATGCCGGTCACAATTTTTATTTATTTTTTCAATTCGAATTCCATGGCCCTGCAGATTATCTCCGAGCCAGAAAACTGAGCAGAAAACTCATCTTTGCTAGACTATAGGGACAAAAAAATAACTATTTGTTTGGCAAGCAAGTTGGCCCAAAATGCCAGTCGAAGGTCAATCCGCTCATATTCTCTAACATTCGTGGGATCGGAATTCTCGCCGATTTTCAATACATGCGCAATAGTTTCGGAATAAGGATTCCAGACATTCGGATCGGATGTGTGGTTGGAAGTTGGAATCCTGATGGACATAATAAAATCGATGCAATTTACCAATAAATTATTAATTTTGGTTTATGTTAATAATAATATTAATATATTATATCAATATTATATTAAACGATATCAATGTTATGTTAAAAAATGTGTTTACCCCGTGTGAGCGAAGGAAGTCCAAAAATCGAGCATAATGTCGACCATTTTGTCGTCGGCGCCATTTCGTGTAGCGTTCGACGATTCGCGCGGGAAAAGGTAATAGAAATCATCGCCGTGAGCTACACCGACGTTGTCATTGTTACCAAGGACAGCGGAAGTCGTACTGAATGTTCCTCGATAATCAAACGCATAAGCGTAAAAAGGGCTTTTCGCCGCATGATCCAGCGTTCGGAGCTCCAAGTCCATTGCTATTTGGAAAGCCACGTCGGTCAAGAAATTCGTCAGATTTCTGATAAACTGGAGTTAATGTAAAGAGTTTACAAAATAAAATGGCGAACGACCTCACAAACCGGAAATGCACAGTACAATCTGGCATAAATGCGGTAAATCTTCACTCACGGCTTTTTTGTCAGTTTTTTCGACGCCTTTGAAATAAAAATCTTCCACATCACGCGTGTAATATTCAGTGTCATGTTCCGTAAAAGATACCAGCACGGCATAATTTAAGTACTCAAAGAGGTTCTTGGTCATTATATTATACAAAGTGTCATTTGCATATAATTCTGGAAAAAAAAATTCAGATTAGGGTTTACCAATGTTTATTAATAACGAAATTTTTTATGATTAATCAGTATATATTAACGATAAAAACTATTAGCATTTAGCAATATTAATAAAAAATAAAAATTATTAGTATTCATCGATATTAATTAATACTTATTATTGATAATGAACTCGATTGCGGCGAAAAAAAAAACATTTTTTACCTGCAGTCCACAGAAGACCCTCATCGGAAACATCTCCAAGTATAGCCGGGCAGTCTTTGGTTCCATACATCGCCATTTGGTGAAAAGGTGCTTGCGTTATGTATCTACCTTTAATTTGTGGTGGTTCCATGGTCGGGCCCCAATCGCGGAATTGCCACATTTTATCACCGAATATATGATCGGAGTCAACGATATCTTGAACTTTAGCCTGTCTTAGACAATTGACAAGAGCATTGTTATTGTGAGTCGGGCACTTCAGGTAATTTCCAAGCTCAGTGGCTTTCTTCCTGTAAGGTCTTATTTCTTGATAAGCCCAAAAGGACAATGCACTTCCACTTTGTGATATGTACTGTTGAAAAAGATCTGCAAATGCAAAAACACAAAAATGCCTATTTTTTACTCTTTGTGTGTGCGAAACGATAATCGCCGCGGTAGTTAAGATAACTAATCATAGCCTTAAGAGCGTCGATATCGAGTGAATTATTCCCTTATCTAACAAACGTATAATCGTACTTTGCGATAGCAGTGCGTAAAAGTGAATTTTTCCGATGGATCTGTAAGGGAGTGGAATTACCGCACTAGTGCGCTAAAAGTGTGCGATAAAGTAGAGAACGCTGTAAAAATACGACTTTTGCCACTTTTCGCAAGTGTGCGTGAAGGAGAACTTTATGTGCATGTGTTTGAATAATACTCGCCTTTTGAAGGTTCAAACAAGGCATGAATACCGACACTGGCTCCACCAGCACCGTGTCCAAAAATCGTTGTTCTGTATGGATGGCCTCCGAAGGCAACAATATTGTACTGAACCCATTCCAGTGCGAGCTTCTGATCTCTGAGACCAAAGTTACCGGGTGCCGCGTTATCACCGGTGCTCAAAAAGCCCAAAGCTCCGAGCCGATAATTCACCGTCACCAAAACAACGTCACGGTCCAAAAGATAGTCGGGTCTCACGTTTTTCGAGCTTCCGCTTCCCCGAGAGAAGAATCGTGTACCGCCGTGGAAGTAGACCATCGTGGGGTATAATTCTTTTGGATTCGGCTGAAATGATTGATCAAGAGTTCCATCTATCCGATTTCTACACAAATTAATTGTGCACAACTGCGGCTTTGTGCACGCCTCGATAATGCACAGCCGGATAGTGCACGTCCGTTTTGTACACGTTTCGATGGTGCACAGCGCTATTGTTCACCATTGAATCGTGCACAACTGTACCGTGCATAATTGTCTTGTGCACAGCTATATGGTGCACAACTGAATGGCGCACCACTTTTTTTGTGCACAACTGAATGGCGCACCACTTTTTTTTGTGCACAACTTTATGGTGCAACATTTTTTTTGTGCTCAACTGAATGGTGCGCTACTTTTTCGTGCACAACTGAATGGTGCACCACTTTTTTTGTGCACAACTGTATTGCGCACCATTTTTTTGATACACGACCGTTTCGTGCACTTTTTTTTTGTGCACATTCACACGGTTCCCGTGTCGCAAGATGTAAACAAGATGGATATATATTATACGTTTGGCGTGTAAATGTTGAGGAACAAGCAATCTTCGTCGCCGACGACGTTGCCATCATCATTCATCTGTGGACAATCATTGCCATCGGCGACAGCGTTTATGAGTGTGAATCCCTCAGGTACCCATTGCCGCGGGGTGCTGAATCTGTGCGGCGAACACCCAATGCAATTAGTGTTAATTTAAAATAATCCGCGACAATTGAAGAAAATGTTTAATGAATAATTCTGCATATCAATACCTGAGCGGACCTACGGGCGGTTGTGCGTAAGGTATTCCTCGATACGCCGATATGTTCTTACCATTTCTCGAGGTCATCAAGGTTCCCTTATATTGAACATCAAATATATTTATTACACTTTGTCCATCGATGAAATTTAATCCCAATAAGAGACCGAAAGTCACTGACAATGACTGCAACACAATTCCACTGCCCCTCATGGCGATTAGTTGACTTACAACACAACGTATCGCTCAATGCTTTTAAGCCATCTTTAGCTCGAGCTAATTGTGATAATGACTTGTCTTGGAATTGCGATTAAAAGACAATTAGGTATGTGACTTTAAATGGTCTCTATCGCAGTACGAACGGATAAACAAGGAAAATGTAAGAAGCCTCTTGAGTTGAAACGTTTTCATTGTTTGCACGAAATCGTGATAATGACTTGTCTTGGAATTGCGATTAAAACACAATTAGCTCTGTGACTTTAAATGGTCTCTATCGCAGTTCGAACGGATAAACAAGGACAATGTAAGAAGCCTTTTGAGTTGGAATGTTTTCATTGTTTGCACGAAATCGTAATACACTGTTTCCTACATTATGTCGCTTTTGCATTATTATGAGAAAAAACTATACTGTGCACAACTGTACTGTGCATGGCTGTATTGTGCACGGCTGTAGTGTGCACAACTATACTATGCACAACTGTACTGTGCACGGCTGCAGTGTGCACAACTGTACTGTGCACAACTGTATTGTGCACGGCTGTAGTGTGCACAACTGCACTGTGCACAACTGTACTGTGCACAACTATACTGTGCACAACTGTATTGTGCACAAATGTACGGTGCACAACTGTACTGTGCACAGCGGTATTGTGCACAAATGTACGGTGCAATACTGAACTGTGCACAGCGGTATTGTGCACAAATGTACGGTGCAATACTGAACTGTGCACAATTTTATTGCGCATGTTTGTATTGTGCACAACATATAAAAATGAATTGATATAATAATTTTTCGCATTGTCATTAAAAGTGACTTTAAAAAGGATTTTTCTATCGCAGTGACGAATAGACGAGAAAAATGTCTAAAACCGTGTTTAAGTTAGAATGTCTTTATTGTTTATACTTATTTATAATACACTGATTGTACATTATGTCACTTATCAATTACATAATAATAGTGTAAAATGCTACTAAGGTGCTCGATTTAATAAAAAACAAATAACGAGATTCATCGATAAATACCCTTTATTCAATGGGAGTATAACATTTATTCTTACTTAAAGCGTAACTATATTAAACTTATAGGTATCGTAGAATTTTCGTCAACGGCAACAATAATCGTGATAATCATGAGAACGTAACTTATAATAGTGTATAATCTCAGTACTCGAATGATTAATCGATAATTACAATTGATGTGATAACGAATGCCGATGTAAAATTCACAATTCTCGTGCTAATCACGAAATTGGAAAATTGTGAATTTCATTTCGATTATTCCATTAGCGTGCTGAAGGAAAAATTAACAGCTTACGACAAGAACAATAATAATGATGATGATAATACTAATTATTTTCAGACTAATTGGTAATTGTCGTTTGACTATGGCTAAATCGTTAGTTTATAATTACTCTCACTACACGGTGCTGATTAAAGTATATCTGCTGATGGTTTGTTGATGCTCTCTCTCATTTTTTTTTCTGATTCGTCAATTTTTTGCCTTTTTTTGTTGTTGTTGTTGTTGTTTCTCTTCAAGGTAAAGATTTTTACTCGTTCGCTCTGTTAATTTGTTATTTCGGGGTTTTACACAGGTAAATAATTGATTCTCGTTCTATTAATTTATTTACATTATATCACGTTCTAATTAGCAGTGGTAAAAATTATTGTTTTTATTTTTATTTTTTATTTTTATTTTTTTAAATACGTGGATGATGGTGCACTTCAAGTCTTCGAATCATGTCGAAATTTTTTTTTTTTCACTCGACTGTAATTTAATCGACTCTCTTGATGATTGTTATTCTGGTATTGAAAAGAGTCGATTTTTTCCTTTTTTTTCCCAATACCAATTTTTTAAATCGGTTTATTGAATTTTTTAGGGGGAATTATTGACAAAAAATGGTCGATAATGAGACTTTTTTTTTCTTTCTTCTTGCATTTGAAGGTTTTTCGAGGGTCCTTTTTGCGATATCGAGGAGCAATTCTGATCACGTTTCTTTCGACTCTCCCTTTTATTTTTTACTCACTAGTAGTTACAATGTTGTATACCTTAGGATTATTATCGTCGGCATTTTTCTCGTATTCCCCAAGAGAATTTATCTCCGTCAAAGGGTTTTTTTACTTGTGCAGAGCATGAGTCTCACGTATTTCGAAAAAAAAAACGAAAATTTCCGAAACCCTCGAAAATAAATGTTGTTTCTCTGCGCGCAACCGACAATTCATTAACAATTAGACGAGCGAATAATTACCGACTTAATTTTTGCAGGCAGAAAAAAAAACAAATCAGAAGTTGGAAATTCAAAAAAAAATAAAAAAACATCATTAAAATTGATAATTTCGGAAATATCATTTTCCAATATTTTTATAAAATACTTTTGTAAAATCTTATTATCCGCAGATATTTATAATTTTGCATTGCATGAACAAAATAAAAATAAAAAATTGATAATAAATCGGAATAATTCGCTCGTCTCGAAATAACGAAAAAATTAATATCTACCAAATCGACGAGTGAACATATTTTTTCATCTCGTCATCGAAAACAAATAACAATGAGTGGAGCAAACGTAATTGATAATATCACCGAGCGGCAAATAAATCTACGATTACAATAATAATAATAATAATAATAAAGACAATTGAGGAAATATAAATATTCGAGCTAATCGTCGAGAACTTGTAATAATTATTGCACGTTCGTACTATTAGCACCTTCTGCCGGATAGAAGGTGGCATTTTCGTCATTTCTTTAAATACATTATTCGTTAATACCCTTTCGTGTAATTGATTCGCGGACGAACGCGATTTTTTTTCGCGCATCTTACGAGATTCTTCAGCAGCTCGTTTCAGATTTCTTTGGCAATAATAAATTCGTTACAATATACACCTTATAGACGATTAAAATTCGACTGGCCGCCACGGAAATTTAGGCTTTTATTTTTAGCCCACCTTATCATTTTTTTTTCCTCTTTTTTTTTTAATTTTTTTTCGTGGCACTTAAGAGCTATTCTCCCTCGAAATTTTCTCGATAACGATACTCATGATATTTTCCGAGTCCTCCGTCATTTTTTTCTTCACATTTCTTCCTTTTTTTTTTTCTTCTTCCTCTTCGTATTATTATTAATATATTTACAGACTATGGACAACATCGGCTCTCGCGGACTTTCGCCTTTTCTCTCGACACTAAAATTGATTATACCCTTCGCTAAACGTCTAATATCTGTATAATAGGGAGCTGCAATTTAAATGGCATTTTTAAGTTACATACTGTAAATATATATATATATATGTATTTGTATATATATATTTTTTCGTTTAAATTTATTTTTATTTTCATGTATATGCGTATTTTAGAGATCGTAACAGTGACGGTGGATATAAGTGATAATTAGTCGTTAATATTAGCGCGACGGGTGATGGATTAATTGCTATTCATTAATTGAGTTTGCTGACAGAGAGAGAATACGTGTTTTTTTTTTTTCCTTTTTTGTTTTGCTTTCGCGTAATCACACAATGTTTAATTGCTAATTCGGGGGGCGGGGAAGGGGGGCAACGATAATTACTCCGAAAGGCTTATATTAATATCAATAATATTAATGCCGCGTTTCGAAGGAGCGATTTACACCTCTAAACTTACGATCTATGTCTCCTTAACCTTTTTACACGTGCAGCGCAATTTGTTGCGAATTAGGTTTTTTTTCCAGAGCAATTGTTGCTCATATAAACGTATCGCGATTGTTAATCCACGAGTCTATTTACAACGGCCATTCTGACCATTTTATTTACAGTCGAAAACGCGGATTTAATCGCCGTTTCCGATTTTTTTTTTAAATCGGCGACGAGCTTCGTTTTTATTTTGAATTTTGCATTTTATTCGGGGATTTAATAATCGCATTTGTCCCCGAATTTTCCCTATTTTTCCTCGCGAAACGGAAAATGCATTTTTCGTCCGCGTCGCCGAATTTTCGCTATTTTCCCTCGCGAAACGGAAAATGCATTTTTCGCCCCCTCGTCGCCGAATTTTCTTTCCGCTCGCGCGATGCGATATATTTTTCTTTTTTTCTTTTTTTTTAGCACCTGATCCTTCACGTTTTTTTTGGAAAACGACAATCAGCCGATTTTACCGGAAATCGATGTTTTTTTTTGAGGGCTGGAAATAAAAAATTGGGCTTTTTATTTTCGAGGACGATTTTGGATAATTAAGAGGGTTCCTGTTTCCAATTTTTCATTGAATTCTCCGTGTAATCAAATTTGAAAATATTGGCTTAAAAAAATATTGTAAAATTGTGGAACGATTGGCCAATTTTGCCAATATTTTCTCTCATTTTTTAAGATTTTTTTTTTCGTTGATTTTCTAAAATGCCAAATTAAAATTAAAGGAAAAAATTACGTTTTTTTTACTTTTAAAAAATCGTTTGGAGCGTCGCGAAAAAAAATTGGAGAAATTTGGTCATTTTTGACCATTTGATGGAATTTGAGATTTTGAGTATTATCTGCTGATTGTCTTTCCTTATCTCGTTTCTTATCTATTAGGCGTCGAGAATTCGTCTCATTTGTTCATTACTGATTTTTTGAAAAATCAGCTGACGATGTCGATTTAATTCCTTAAGGATGGTCTCAGATGGGCGTTGGTAGGACGGTAAAATCCTGGAGCGCGGTTTTAACGGACTCGTATATCGGCCGGTTGTTATCGTCGGTGCAATAGCCGTCGGGTGTGTAGAGGGTCTGGAGCTTCGTGAGATAACTGTCGAAATTTTCGTGGCTCATTTTCTCCTGATGTGGACCACCCGGTGCATTGGGTATTCGCACGTGTTCCAGGATCGTGATCACGTTCTCGCGCAACGAGTGATAATACTCTTTGAGATTGTTGTTACGCTGGGCGATAACGTTTGTCTCCTGAAATAAGAAAAAAAAAAATTATTAGTTACAATTTTTCCAAAATTTTGCCTGAATTTTATTTTTTTTATTTTTATTTTTGTGGAGAAAATGTTAAAATGGGGAGGAGGAATTTTTTATGATTGAACTTTGAGTTAATGAAAATTATTATTTTTATTTTTTTAATGAAACGGTATTTTAGGGGAGGAGATAAATATTTTTGGGAAATTTTTGTTATTAGCATTTTTGTAATAAGATTTTAATCGATAAAAAAAATATTTTCTCTCCTGGAAACAGTGAAATTAACGTTAGCAGCGATAGATAAGAAAATAATTCGGAAAAATTTCTCCAAAGCCCAAAAATTACCTTCCACCACTATTTCCATTCTAAAAGATTCAAGAATCTTACTTCCAAAAAAATTCATTACCCACAATTTCCTCATTTCCAAAAAAAAATCCCATTCAATTTCCATAAAAATAAAAAAAACACAAATTTCCCCTTAAGGCAGAGAAATTTCTCTTAGCAGCAACAGATAAAAAAAACCCCCATAATTTCTCATTTTTCCCAAAGCCCAAAAAAAAGAGCTTTTTCCACGATTTCAATTACAAACAATTTTAAAAAATTCCCATAAAAATAAAAAAACCACAAATTTCCCCTTGAGGCAGAGAAATTTCTCTTAGCAGCGACAGATAAAAAAAACCCCCATAATTTCTCATTTTTCCCAAAGCCCAAAACAATAATGAGCTTTTTCCACGATTTTAATTACAAACAATGAAAAAAATTCCCCGATAAATAAATAATACATAATTTTGCCCATAAAAATACTGTGAAAAATGGGATTTTTTGGGGTTTAGGAGCTACCGACTGCGGAAAAAAATGTTTTTTGGCAGTCGGCAGGGATGTTCCGGGCCGAAGGGGTTACAAAAGCCATACCGGCTGAGCTTTGCATCTCACCTTGTCGCCGTGCTTCAGCTGATTTTCCATAGAGGCGATATCGGAGCGCAGACGCAGAACCTGGGACTCGACTCGGGCGTTCTCCCTCTGTAACTCGGTGATCTCTGCCTCCAAAGTGTAGAGGTCCTCGCCCTGACCGCCGGTACCGCCAGCAGGTCCGCTACCGCTGGTGCTCCCCTGACCCGCACCCAACGGACCACCCTGAGCCGGACCACCGGCATCCACCCCTGAATCGAGAGACAAGCCCCGTTTAACGCAACGGCTCCGACTAATTTTATCTACCCTCGCATCGAATTATTTATTTTAATATCCTCGCTCTACCCCCGTTCACCAATTTTCTATTTTTTCCAGCCGCATCCCCATGATCAATAAATAAAATCGATTTTTTCATTGAAATTCATAATTACCATATTTTTTGTTAATTAAAGATTATAGTATTTAAAAAAAATTAAACATTGTAATGTTTTTTTGTTAATTGGAAATTGTAATATTTTTTTTTAAACAAAAAAATCTAATTGGAAATTTTATTAATTTATTTTAATTGAAATATTGAAGAATTGAATTTGATTTAATTATTGTTTTTATGTATTCTGTTAGATTAACAAAATTGAAGAAATATTTGGTTTAGTTAATTGATGAGATTAATTAATTAATTGATGAAATTAATTGCGGTTTGCGGACAGGAAAAATATTGCGTTTCCTAGAATAAGATTCCCTCACTCGAGAAGTAATTAAAACAACAAAAAAGAGACGATTTATTTTATTTTATTTGTAATAAGACGAGGAGCGAGGCAATCTTACCAGGAATCGCGTTACGATTATTAATCACACTATTATTATTAATACTATTCGATTGTCACGCGCCACGGAATATCGGAGCGGATATTGCAGAAATGGTTCCAATGTCTTATTACAGCCTAAATATTGTTGCCATATTATCATAAAATGCTAATTAAAAAAAAACAAATTCCACTATTTGATCCAACAATTTCAAAATTTTTTCTGCTATTTACAATTCTTTCTCTATTCACTATATCACAATTAAAAATGAATTACGCATTAGTGAAAAAGTACTAAAAAAAAATGAACAATTTTACGTATTTTGATTTTATCATTAATTAATAATTTTAATAATCCACCTTTCCAATAAAAAAAAACATTGTTTTTTCCTCACCATATTGAAAATTACTTCACTATAGCATTAAAATAAATAAAAACAACCCATTCAGATTCAAGGAAAATTAACCCCAAGTACACAAATAAAAATTAAAAAAAAAAAAAAAAAACCAAAAAATTTTGCCAAATATTTCATAGGACAATTCGCCGCATAATCTCGGAGATATTTCGGTGGAACGTGACATTGTTATGAAAAAATTGAAGTATGTGCAACAGAAGGCGAGGGGGATGAGTGAAAGAGACTTAAGTGAGATGGTCCGAAGTATCGTTTGCTTAAGCAAACGAACAAAAGTTGGGTGCGACGTAGACCTGCTGGGGTCGCAGCAGGTTCGAGGACCTCGTAATCATAAAAGTGCCACTTTGCGTGTGCTTACGATTTTAAGCACGATCGTTAAAAGTCGCGATTTATATCGCCAAGTGATGTGCGAGGATAAAGCGTTTTTTAGCTTCGAGACGATACACAATGTAATATATATGTTAATATATATATATATATCGATATGTATATCAATATAAATAAATATATATAGAGGGTAAGTGGAGAGGGTTGATCAACGAATGAAGTTTATCGTTCGAGCGGCTGTTCATTGAGATCTCCCGGGCAAAAGAGCGTCGCTTTTCGGCAGCGCCATCTCCCGGATGAGGACCGTACTTGCGGCGGTCCGCCGCTCCTAAGGCGCTCTTATGGCGGGAAAGGGTGGGAATATAAGGGAATTAAGGGAAAAACCATGGGAACAATTAGCGTGAGGTGCCATCATACCATATAACAGAAGAACGAAGGAATAATCCGAGTGTTGGGCATTGAATATTGGCGCCAAATTGGCGAAGGCAATGAGTCCGATTAAAATGCGATTACAATTGCATTGGGTTTTTTTTTTTTTGAAATTTTTCGATGAATTTGATGGGCCAACACTCGGACGTCGTTTCGTACAATAAAAGACACTCGTGTGTGAATTTTTTGTTGCTGTTGCTGTTGTTGATTGGTTGAAAGGTTTTTTTTTCCATTTTTTTTTCATTTTTTTTTTTTTTTTTTTTTTTTTTACGTAAACACCGAGAAAAACACATAGAAACAAGTGGCGAGTACGTCAGTCCCTTACCTTCAATAATAAATGTTCTCCTCAAAGCTCAATGACAGGAAAGGAGGAGCTGATCGTGAATCCCCAGAATAAATCAGAATAGATTATTTTTCATCGTCGTTGCGGCGTCGTCGGGCTTTAAAACAATCCTTTTCCTTCCTCTTTTTTTTTTGGCTATTTTTTTTTGTTTTTTTTTCTTTTACATATAGATTACTCTGTCTCTTGCACATAAATAATATTCGGTGGACGAACAAGATTGTGAGGGGGGAATCTGCGTTGTTTTCTTTTTTTTTTTTGGCTTTAATCGCGTTGAGTCTACGGTCGTCGATCAATTTATCAGAGGCCGTTTTGATGGTTCGTCTTTTGTTGTTGTTGTTGTTGTTGTTACTTCAAAGAACAAACTACAAACGCTGAGGATCGGGGAGAATAATCAGAGAAATCGGCAAAATTATTGACGTCGAGTTTTGACGAAAAAAAAAAAATAATAGAAAAAAATAAAAATAAAAAAAGAAGAAACAAAAACGATCGTTATGGAAGGTAAACGAGATTTTGGGACGGGGACTTGAGAGATAATCTTTCTGGTATGACAGCACATCATTTTGCGTGGAATTGCAGAGCAGAGCATAGCACAAGGTCCGATTTATACTACAACCGTGTGTCTTTTTGTGTGTGTGTGTTTTCTTTTTTTTAATCTTTTTCAGTAAATTTTTTTTTTTTTTTTTTCGCAAAGAAAAATAAAAATGAATCTCAGAAATTCACAAAATGCATTTTTCTCACTCGCAAAAATAATTCTCAATCGCAAAAATCTTTTCGACTGCTCGGAATATCGATTCAATTTATTTTGTCAATTTCTGAAAATAATTTTTTTTTATTAAAAAAAAAAAATATTCTGTGTGTTTGTGTTGTTGTTTTTTTTTTCAATTTTTTCTTGTCTCGTTAAGATCTCGTATCGCCGCTCGACGAGGCTCGTTTTCGTTCATGAAATTCATCAATTATTATTGTTAATGATTTTTTTTTTTTAAGTCACTTCGGGCGCGGACGAACCGTGACTAAGCAGCGAAACGATAAGAAAGCTCGAAATCGAGATTCTACTGTACACGACGATGACTTTTCAAGGATCTTTTTTTTTTTTCTTTTCTTTGATTTTCTTTTTTTTTTTTTTTTCAACCCCCGCCACTTTCCCATTGAGGCTGAGCTTTACTCCTCAACTACTACGTCCTCACCGGTGATTCCTTTGCTGTACATGCTCGTCATGTCCTCGAACTTGGGCTTTTTGATAGCGTGACCGGCGATCGGACATCCCGAAAGCGATCTGTGGGTCGAAAAGGAGCCGTTGATGTGTCCTATTCCGTCGCAACCGGGGGTTGGACAGTTGACGCCCTCGAATTTCATGGCCGTCGCCGCCGCCACCGCCGCCTTGTGCTGCTCGACCGTTCCGCCCGATTCCAGCACCCGCGCCTTGTTCCGATTCGCAATCGGACAACCGGAAGCGCTGAAACAAAAAAAAAAAACAAAATTCGTCAAGTAATATATTTCATCGCGGGTTAATATTGTAATAATAATAATTATTTTTTCGTCAAATTATTCGGGAAATTCAATAAATTATTTTGAATTTTTCATTGAAATAATTGGAGTTTATTTTATTTTAATTGAATTACAAAATATACCGAATTTATAGAAATTTTGCTTTCACGATTTTATTTGAATTTAATTGTTTTTTTTTTAACCTTTAAGGGCTTTAAAATAAGACGATAATGTCTTGATATAAAAATGGAGGGCGCATTGGAAAAATTGTTCATTTTACTAAGTTCAATGTAATGAATTTTATTTATTTTTGTGAATTAAAAATAGGCGTTTTTTTATTGAGTTTGTTGCACTTCGTACCTGCGATGCGACAAGAATTTGCCTGTGGCGTGTCCTGAACCGTCGCAACCGGGAATTGGACATCTGCAAGCCCCGAGAACCATCATCACCAAACACATCCATCCACATGGAGAGACGAGAGAAGAGAGGGAGCGTGAAACGAGCGGAAACCACCACATATTAGTCAGCGTCTTCGCCTTAACTCGAGGGTTAATAGAAGACAGGGCTTGCGGGGGTGGGCCCTGCGAGCTAAGGGAAATTCTCCCCGCCGTTTGAGGCTCGTGGTTTTCCCACCTCCGCCCCAACCTCGTGAATTTCCCTCGAACCCATGCGCGAATTAAAGCCGAACGACAAATCGATCTTCGTCTCAACAAATTCAATGAAAATTCAATTCATCGATTTTCGAGGCGATAAATGAATTTTCAATTTTTTTCTAATAACGCTATTTATTGGGTAATTTAAAAGATTTTTGAAAAAAATACTTTGTAAACAATTAATAACATTTTTTCTTCGTTAGCATTTTAGAAATATTTGTTGTGTATTTTTGTCAATTAATTTGGCTAATGATTTTTGTGCTTTTTTTTTGAGAAATTTTATTTAGTCGTTTCAAGTAAAAAATAGATTTTTTTTTTTTCAGAAAAATTTTTATCAATTTTTATTTCACTTAATTATTTTTGGACCTTTTTTGCCAGGCTCGAAATTGACGATTTTTTTTTTTAATTGGAAATAGGCGTGAAAATGAACTGACCTCAAAGGCTCCGAATCTTGACCGTCTCTCGGTTTGCTTTTTGGTTTGTTGGCTCTGGGACATCCGGAAAGACTTCTGTGAGAGCTGTAGTTTCCGGTCACGTGACCCGAGCCGTCGCATCCCGGAGTAGGACACTTAAGTTCCTGGGAGTGAGCCTGAATTTGTGACCGATCCGCTCTCGGACATCCGGAGAGGCTAAAAAAATCATTTCGAAAAAATCCAAGATTCATTAATGAAAATTTTGCATTTCCAAAATTGCGGATTTATTTTCTCGTGGTTGCGAGCGAACACCTCACGAAGTTCCTCACTGTCGGAGAAGAACAAAATCAATTTTTCGATTTCGGAAAAAAAATATATTCCACCAAAATTTGGAAAAATCCAAAAAAAAAAAAATTTTTTTTTCGTATTTTCGAAAATATGATTTTATCGATCTCGGCTTAGAATAAAAATATTAATCAGCAGGTCATCGCATGCACCAGTCGCGACGTTGCCAGATGATGCGATGCACAAGCCTCCGCGTACCCCTAATTATTAATATTAATAATAATAATAATACAAATAATTCATTTTTATTTTCTTATTTTCTAATTTTTTTTAGGCGAATGAGAATGAGCAAGCAGCAAGTGGCAACGTCTCGTTCCATTTGGATCACTCATGAGGTGTAGCTTATTTAGCATTTAATTACCAATTTATTGAAATGATATAAATGATTTAAAAAAAAATTTTTATTAAAAAAAAAAACGTTCGAAATTTCTTAAGCTCTAATAACACCGAAAGGGAGAGAGAGCAGGAAGCACACTCACACCTGACCCCAATGAAACTCGCCAATTGCCAATTGTCATTGCGTCTCATTCTTTCGTCAATAGAAAACGTTCGATTAATGATTAATATTATTATTGTCATCGCTACGATGCGACATGGTCATTGACAGCAGTTCACTACTAAGCTGCCCACTCGAGGCTGGCGTTTATAATTTATTCCACCAAAAACCGTCGAGATCCTTTAGCCATTGGTCAAGAAAACGTGATTGCATAATATAATGTTATAGAAGGTATGATAAAAAGCACGACGATGATTTTTTTTTTTTTTTTTTTCGTCCCTTTTCGTAGGGGTCGGGTTTAAAGGGTTGAAGGGAGACGATACTTCATTCAACACGAACTACACACCTCATAAACAGCGTATAATTTATAAAAATTATTAATTCATTTGCAATTATTTTCAAGGATAAATAATAATAATAATAATAATAATCAAGGAGCACAAAAAGTGCAAAAATAAAGAAAAAAAAATTTAGTGCTCGATTTAATTATTGGTGAATTATTAATCAAAGCTTTAATGAGGGAAATAATTTTTTTGATTTTTGCTGTTAATTTTTTTTTTTTTGATGGATCATTCCGAGGGTTAAATAAAATGTTATATGCAGGCTTTTGCTAAAAATGTGGAGATACGAAATTCGAGAAAATAATGATGGAATATTAATTGATAATGTGGAAATTGAATTTTTGGTTAATTGTTCATCGATGTGACAGGCTAATTTAATGAAAGTGGATTGATTTTTAGGGTGCAAGTGAGGATTCGAGTGTCGATCGTGCTAGGTGAAGACAAAGGTACGAATAAGGGGAAACATAGTGGCTGATGATGAGAAATACAGAAGGGGGGATGAAATATTCAACATTAGGGAACGTCGATGTCAAGTCAATTGCAGGCCTTGCCTTCTGTGGGTAGCGTAGTTCCCCGAGACATGACCCATGCCGTCACAGGAAGACGTGGGGCACTGAATGAGCTCCTTGCCGTCGCGGCCACGAGGGTTTCCCCGGGGCGAGTAATTCAACGATTGCCGCCTCACATTCATACTGCGCATCGGAACAGATAATCTATCAACTCGTTTACCCGCAACTTACCATCATTCACACTTAAACTCATTTTTATGCAAAAAAAAAAAAAAAAAAAATAGGACTTTACTACAGTGGGGAGAAAACGATAATTTTTCAGCCCTACCTCCAGAAAAGTGCACTTTCAACCTCATTCCTACTTAAATTCATTTCTATGCATAAAATATGATTTTTTTCGATACCAGGGAGAAAAAAGTGTCATTACAGCCCTCCGTGCAGAAAAGTGCACTTTTCGCACCCCGTTGCGAAAGCTTCACTTTTCAGGCCTCCTACCGCAAAATTTCCTTCAACACTCGAGAGAATTTTTTCGTCAATCGAAAATCGAGGATCCCTCAAAAAATCAACCCCCAAAAAAATGTCCTTGAGATCCAAGGTTCAATTTTTTTACCAAAAGCCAGAGCAACGAAAAAATAAAAAAATAAAGGAAAAATAGAAACAAACATTTCTCAACTGGCGGATGACGAGAAAATGAAGACCACGAAATCCGGTGGAGTGCCAGACGGCTTGCCATGAGAAAGCAGATGAAAGCTACGTGGTCAGCTTGCGGATGGTATTCTCTGCGATTCTCAAGCTCGCAGAAGCCGGTGGTGATGGCGGCTGAGCAGGAGCTATGAGAAAGCTCGAAACCTGGATGACCCTTGAGTGGCCGCGATATTGCCGGGGAAGCAGCAGGGTGGGAGGGGGTCGAGGGGGTGGTCTACGGACTGCCGGAGGACTTGAGTGCAATCACGCCGTCGGCGTACCTCTACCTCTGGGATTCCCATGCACCCCGACGTCTAACCACTTCTCCGAGCCTCTCTCTCTCCCCCCTTTCCTTGTCCCTACGTATCCTCAACTAAAATCAACCCCTAGTCGTATAAGAGCCAGGCTTTCCTCCTCTGTACGAGGGGGTGGGAGGGTTGCTACCCTATACCCTATGTATATAAGCCAGTATAGACGAGATAACGGGCTGTCCTCGAGTCGATCTCGACCTCACCCCTAACGAGCTAAATCCTCGTACGAGAAACCACCCCCCACCCCCCGCAACCCTTCAATTTACTCCCATTTTCGTTTACTTCACAATAGTCTTCCAGACGTTTTCATCCCATTTTTCCATCCTCATAGAAAAATATTTCTAATATATATTTTTTTTCTCGATTTTTCAACCCCCGATTCACAATGGGGTAAAATTTTCGAGAAATTATGGTTAGACCAAAATGACAAGTAAGATGTGATGAGCTTTTTGTTTGGGGGTGTTTTTAGAATAATTTGTATGGGGGTGGACATTTTTATGGTCCTTAGAATTTTTTTTAATATGGAGATGAATTTTATTATTATTTTTTAATCATTATTTGTATTAGGGTTAGCGATTTTAGGGTGAATTTTTTATTAATTTTTCTTTTTTTTTTTGGGAGAAGTCCTGAGCGTTTTGAATTAATTTATCACGTCGACGTAAATCCTGGCTCTTCATTTTTTCGACAATCGAACGAAGGGCCCTTTCCAATTGTGGTGCATGTGAAACGTGTGTCGGGGGTAAATTCGCGTGAAATAAATTATCGGATCTGACGGGAAAACCGACGGACATGCCAGCTGCCGGGCCAATAAACGTCCGAGTTGCGGGAGGACGAGGAGATGCGAAATGGAGAATATATACGTACTGCGATATAAACGTAATACGGTTAAGACTCGAGCTTTCGCTATATTAGGTGGTTATATTGGTCCGGGCCATTAATAACGTTGAAGTATCGCTATCGACTGGAGGCTACCCTTCTGGCATCCCACCGCAAAATTCCTCGTTTTCTGTTTCACCTTTTACTGCACATACTCCTCAACGAATTCATTCGAGAAATATTGCCAGATTTTTTTTTTCTTCTCGTAATTAATATACGAATTTCTGAATTACTTTCGTTAAGTCGTAATCATTTTTTGAGGACATTTATTCAATATCCACTTTTTTATCCGAATTACCGTGACCATTTTTTGAGGACATTTATTCAAAGTCCACTTTTTTACCCGAATTACCGTGACCATTTTTTGAGGACATTTATTCAAAGTCCACTTTTTTACCCGAATTACCGTGACCATTTTTTGAGGATATTTGTTCAAAGTCCACTTTTTCACCCGAATTATCGTGACCATTTTTTGAGGACATTTATTCAAAATCCACTTTTTTACCCGAATTACCGTGACCATTTTTTGAGGACATTTATTCAAAGTCTACTTTTTCACCCGAATTACCGTGACCATTTTTTGAGGACATTTATTCAAAGTCCACTCTTTTACCCGAATTACCGTGACCATTTTTTGAGGACATTTATTCAAAATCCACTTTTTTACCCGAATTACCGTGACCATTTTTTGAGGACCATTTATTCCAAGTCCCCCATAAACATGTTTTTCCATCAATAACCTAAATCATTTGTCTTCCATTTTGTAATAAACTCAGGAGAATGGACCTTTCGAATGATCGAATTTTTATGGGGTTTGTGGAGAATAAAGGAGACCACGTAGCAGTTTCTCGATAGCTTCGCATCTCCTATCGCGTGTGCATGTTCAGGGTGGTTCTCTAGCATCCCTGTTCTTTGCCCGCCCTTATACACAGGCCCGCGAGATGGGACGCCGGGTCTCGCCCCATAATCCAGTGCGGTGGCAACTGATTATACCCCCGAAGCTCGGTACTGGTGGGTCGCGCGTTTCCCGCGGCCTTATCCACCCTCCGGCGATCCTCCTCCACCCTCCTTCATTCCTTCACCTTCATATACCTTCCACCTCCTGCCGCCACCTTGCCGCCAACACCAAACCCCACCATCGTCGTACCACAGAGCTTTACGTCAATTAGAATAAGGTTGGCACTTTCGCTACGAAGAGTAATTACTTTAATTAACAAAATGGTGGCGGTGGAAGCGCGTGGTATGCCAAGGCGAGCTTCCGGTCCAACGGCTTGCAACGTCGATGGAAATCGCGAGCTATCGGCTCTCTCCAGAAATGTTTACGCGGGTATGAACACAAGTGTTGCCAGTATTCGGATAAAAATCGGCGTTAAGAATTTTTTAAAAGTAAAATCGATTTTTTAGATTAATTAAATATAGTTATTCAATAAAACAGCCTTTTTTGAGAGGTTGCACGATTTTTTTGCGCATTTATTTTGGAAGAAACCTTCTCAAAAAGTCGTATTAAGAGAAAGTGACATTTTTTTCACCACCTCGAAATTTTGAAACTCATTTTCTCCAAAACTATTCGGCAGATAGTGCTCAAATTTTGAGAGATTGCGCGGAAGAATGGCAGGAATCGATTGAGCTATTGGCGTCTCGAAACTCAGAGCCGGTTGTTCGGGAGAACCGGAAATCGAAAAAAAGTGAGGTTAGACGGGAGAGAAACAGCTCTTTAGGTGTTTAACAAATCGAAAACGAATTATCCGAACGTCTTGAAATTTTTACCACGTGTTCTAAACATATTTTGCCACACAATGACCTACGATATTTTTTTAACGGATGAGAAATGCTAATTATCGTTAATTAAAATTCGATTGTCGTGATCAAGGCCTTACCCGTCGTCCTTGCCCGAAGGCTTGTCCAAGCCTCCAATCGTGTGTTGCGGGGGTGGCATGCTGTAGCACGGCGCCGGTGAGTAGCCCGCTGGTATCTGATAACCGGAAGTCACTGGACCACCAGGATAAGTTCCTCCGCAGTTGTAACCAGCTGTTGGATAAGGCGTGTAAGTGTTGCTGGGATATTCGGCCTGGACGCCGGTCATTCCGTACCCTGGATGGGGGCTCATCGGTCCATAAGCTGAAATTATGGTAAAACACCAAAATTTTGCTTAATACAAATTTTACAACAATAAATCAAACCTATCAATTTTTCAATTTATCTGCTTACATTTATTTCAGATTTTTACATTTAACTTTATTAATTTATTTTCCGATAAAATACAAAAATTTGCACTTTAAAATGATAAATAATAGAGAATAATAGAAGTGACTATCATAAAGTATAAAATTAAAATTCACCAAAAACAAAAAATTAACAGTGTCTCTAATTGCAGAATAGTCTGGATAGACAAAAAAAAAGCTTAAAGTCGATTAATAACCCAAAAGCTCATTCGCCTGATTAATCCACCCCTCGCGTTTATTACCCCCAACAAAACTACCAAGTGTCACAATATGACGTAGAATCGCGTGTATAATCCAGAGCGAAAAAAAAAGAAAAAAATGTGTGTGTATATTCGGCAGTAGAAACGGCAGTCGCGAACAGCCGTGGAGAGCGTCGGGCAGTAGAAAATGCTCTGCGGGCGGACATCATTTCAGTAGAAAAGGTACGCGTGTGTGGAGACGCGCGATGTCGTCCGTCGTCCGAGAGAGCTCCGTTGTATTCGAATGTTTCAATTTCAATAACTACTCCCCCGCGTCCGGACAATATTGCGCGGCGTTGCTTCTGCCCGTCGGGCTCTCTTCTCTCGTGGCTTTTCACTGCCCCCACCCTCTCCCCCCCCCCACGTCGCGAAATACATACAGCATAACGCTCGAGCGTTTCGTGTAGGCGAAATATTGATAATTAACAATGGCCGTGTAGCCGGACGACGATGGAAGGAGAGCTTTTGCCTCTGTGTCTCTCTGTAAACTAAAGAGAGAGAGAGAGAGAGAGAGGGAGAGAAAGAGGGATGAAAAGCAGTATGATATATCCCCGTACCGGAATGCATGTGCCAAGAGTGGAGAAAAAAAAAATAATAATAATAAAAAGAGGTAAAGAGAGGTGGAAATATACGAGGGACAAACCAACGATGAAATGAAAGTCGTGGAGCTTCGGTCTCGTCTATTACCGAAGGCCTTGTACCGGTTCTGGTGAAATTTTTTATTCGACTCGTTGTAACCACGTGCAAAAATTTGGCTCTTTCGATTTTTTGTTTTTTTTTTCCGGTGAATTTTATGCTCTCTTTCGATTTTTTTTTCAACCCTCCCTCTTTCTCTCCCGGTCATTGAGCTCCCTGAGGAGTGTGAGGGTTGCAGTGGGCGTCGAGCTCTTTGTTCCCCGATATCCCCCTCCCCCGCCCCCAAAGGTGAAGGGGTGGGTTTGCACCCCCCACCTGAAACCCTTCGCCACTTTTCCCTCTCCACCCCCCGTGTGAAACTCACCCCTATGTGGGTTGTTCTCTCTGTACACGTTGAGCATACACGAACCACCCCCTCAGGGCTTGAGGGAAGTTACATTTCGACGCTGTACCCCCCAACCAACAGTTCACTCCTATCACTCATCCGTGCTTTCCGCTGCACCCCCAAAACTATCCATTCTCCTATGAATTTATTGGGTTTCGTTAGGAGGCTAATTGATTTTTGTTCGATCAAACGATTAAACACTTTTTATTTTATTTTTTCAAGTCTGGTTATCAATTGGATTGAAAAAGTAATTTGGAAAAAGCAACAAAGATTAAAACAAGCTTACAACAAATAAATTATTGCAGAATAAATAAAATGACAAAAAAAAAAAAAGAAATACACTAATTATTCCTGTCCTCATTGATGTCAATATACCAAAAAAAGTCTGAGCTTTTCGACAGTACCAAAGTCTTCGGTGTATATTTATGGACAAACTCACCGCTAGGATCTCGATAGGCGTCCATGTAATGCGAGACTCCACTATCGGGGGTGCTTTCGCGACTGTAGGCAGCAGCGTGTACCCCCGGGGGTGGAAAGCCGACTGGCCTGATGCCCGGGCCACCGCTGAAGTTCACGGGCTCATTGGCCGTCGAGAAATCGACCGGTTCCGTCTGTTCCTCGATTGGTCGTGGGGCTGGAAAAGGTGGTCCAACTGGTACCGGAACTGCCTCTCCATGCCCGGTAGAATACTGAGGACTCGGTGCTCCGCTGTGTCAATTTAAGAAGGTCAACCAAACCATCAACAGAGCAAACAACAAAAAAAAAACCATAACGCCGTTATTTCCACAACTGGTACCACCCGGTTGCCCTTCAATGACAATTCAAACTGACCTGTGAAGCCTGTTGACGCTAAGATCCAAAGTTTGACCCTGGGGACTGGGAACCTGAGGACTGGCCGTGAGGTGAGGACTCGCCGCGGCCTGAGGACTTCCTCCGACGGTTTGTCCACCTCCGTATTGAGGACTCAAGCTGTTTGATCCATAAGGCGGTGCCTGAACATTCAATGACACGTGGTAACAACAAGACCCATCATCTGGAAGCCCAGACTTGGCCAATCGTGTGATGATTTGCCCAGAAACAAAAGTGTCCTCACCTGCGGACTCGTCGACGTGACACTAGAGGTCGAGAGGTCCATGACGGATCCTCCCGGCGACGTCGGGGGTCCCCCGGCCTTTTGCATCTGTTGAACCTGTGCGCTGGTCACGCACTTGACATCCTCGGACTTGATCATGACACCAGCAGTCGCAGCGGCAGCCATTGCCATGTGATGTTGCTGTTGGGCCGCAGCAGCAGCTTCCTGATGGTAGGCTCTTTCCTGTTCGTCAGGGGTCATTCCCGTTTGCCCAAGGTAATACATGTTCGCTCTGGAGTGCAATTGTTGCTGTTGTTGTTGCTGCTGTTGCTGCTGTTGGGGTTGAAAAGGCGTGCAATTTTGGGTGTCGTATCTGTCGTAGGCCGACGCGGTGCCAGGGTCGTAAGGCCGATGATTGGCCACGCTCACAACGGAATTCTCGTAGCCCCGGGAGGCGACAACGTCATTGGAATAAGTGACGACAGGCCTGGCGATGTTGCTGGCACTGGGGTGCATGTAAGCTCTCGCGTGTTCGGCTGTTCTGTGATGGTAGATGTCTTCGGTGGTGGTTACGGAAGCCGCAGCGGCAGCCGCGGCTGCCATCATGGCCGAGGACTCGTAGGGCGACCTCTGGGACATTTGGTGGGTCATCCTCGTGTCCTCGACCATGGTCATCGGGTACGTGACCGTCGGTTGCATCGGCAGGACATGATGGGCCGGATGCTGACCGGGGTGATGAATGGTGGCGCCTATGGACCTCGGGCCCATCGCCTCCATTGAGGACATCGACGAGGAATTCGAGTCCTGATTGAGGTAAGGATCGTACGTCTGTCTGACCGTCGGTGGGGGAGGCGGAGGCGGCGAGTTGACACGACAATTCGTTCCTGAAGAGGTTTCCTCGGATTTCGGGACCAGCAAATCACTGCCACCGCCGCTTCCTTGGCTTCTTCCGGATAGGCTGCTGTTGCAACAGGTACCGGTCGAGGTGGAACCCTCGGACTTCGGCACGACCTTGGACGATCGCGATGAACCCTCTTCCGGGGTCTTCGGGGGCTTTACGTTGATCCCCGCTGCTTTCGTTGCCGCGTAGTAGTCGTAGGAAGGCGAACCCACAACTGGTTTAGAATCCTGGGAGGATGATCCGTACAGAGGGTAACCCTTGATGTCCATCGAGCCTGGCAGAAGGTTCGTGCTTATGAACTCTGGCGGTATTCCCGACACTAAGGGCCAAAGGGTTGAGATTGTTTTTTTTTTGATGACCTTGGGCGAGTCACTAATGATTTCTACCGAGGCGAAACCAGCGATCGTGACACCGGTTACCCCTTGAAATGTTTCTTCGTTACTTAACCGAGGTTAAAGGACAAGTAAAGCGACTAAAGAGGCTCTGCGGAAAACAAAATCAATGCTACGGTCTGTCGGAGGTTAGGCGTATCGCATCCGTTCGCTTACCGACCAATCGCCTTCGAGTACATCACGATTTTATGTCTCAAAGGACAATTCGAGCCCTCGGGAATGTTTGGTTTAGTGGCGGGGAATGTCATTTGACAGCTATTGGTCGGTTTTTCGATTCTCACACGTACTCTCATTGGCTAATCTCATAGGCGGTGTCTGTGGGCTTGGCCGGTACAGTGATTGGCCGTGGTGATTGTGGTTTTCATTGTCATTTACTTGGTTCGAAGTGGCACCACGTTTGTTCTTTACGTGTTTTCTGATGGTTTGAAGCGGCTCGGTTATGAAAAAAAATAAAATAAAAAACAAAAAAAAAACAACGCCTTACCTTGGGCCTTGTGGCGAGCCTCACGTGCCGCCTGCTTATTCGCCGCTGCGATGGGACATCCCGAGAGACTTCTGTGAGTGTTCCGATTGGAGCTGACATGACCACGACCGTTGCAACCAGGCGTTGGGCATTTCAAAATAGTCTCATGCATCGCCAGAACTGCGAGAACCCACAGACGTCCGAGGTTACAGACACGTCGTGTGACACACGCGACAGAATCGAGAGTACATTTTTTTCTTTTTTTTTCCTCATCGATTGCAATATTGAGTATAATTTGTATCTCGTAAAAATTTATTCTTTGTACGCGAGGCGCGGGGGAGGTACGATCAATTGTATTCAACAGAACGAAAAAAAAAAAACAAAAAAAAAAAACGAAGGGTTGACAACAAATTCGTCTTGGAAACAGATATATATATGAAATTTAGAAAAACACAAGGTCACGGATCAACACAAAAATTAATAGTACCGAGCGGGTAGAGAGAGAGAGAGAGAGACGAGAATTAAGATAATTTAGACAGAAAGGAAAATAATACAACAATTATAATGACAATACACGTGTTTTTTTTTCTTCGAGAAAATATTTTTTAAACATTTTTTAAAACCACGTTTTGTCGTTGCGGTGACTATTTAATCCTTTCGAAAAAAAACTACCCCTACAGGAATAATCGCAAGGACCGCCAAAAATTCCTTTGAGTGCGTGGCTCGAAAAAATCTTTAATCGCGATTTGGCACCAGAAAGGAGAGTAAAACCACGGAAATTGGTGAATTCTCTCGTTTCGCTTCTGGTCCGTCGTCTTTTAACGCCCCCGACAGCAATATCCTGTCGCGAGGGGGGGTCGGTGTCTCAGCGACGACGAGCTGCGTCTAATTGGAGTCTGCTGGCCGCGAGAGCTAATTACCGAGATTGTAAGGAGTGCGAGAATTTCCACGACTCGAGAAGGGGTGCAAAAGGGGTGTGTGCGGTCTGGCGAGACCGCCTGATTTTTTATCTTTCATAAATATGTATAAATACACGGAGAATGAAAAATTCAAAAAAATTGTATTTTTCTTCGCGATAAGCCAGATTTCATCTTCCAATTTGTCATGAATTTTCATTTATTTATTTATTATACTCAATAGCGTGAAAAATCTTCCCTTGATTCTGGCGTGTGCGCATGCCGGGTCTTTCAGCCCTTGTCTCGGGATCTCGAGTCCCTCCAGAAAAAAAAAAAAACAATTTTTTTTTTCACGGCAAAAAAAAGTGCACAATGTGTTTATGGGGGTCTGTGTGTTTGTGTGCAGATGTTGGCTGTCAACGCGCTACGAAATATTCTACAAAAATAATTGTACACTCGTTTTTTTTTTTTTTTAATCACGATATGGTAACGAAGCATTGAAAAAAAAAAAAAAATTTATAAAGCTCTCTACCCCGCAAACAATATTATAGGCATATGACGAACAAACAGTAAATCATAAATCGATAATTATTAAAATAATACAACGTGTCACAAGATACAGATATTCGTGTTGAATATATAAAACAGAAACACGCACCCACATACACTCCCTCACGCACTCACGCCAAATGCGATATATAATATGGAACCTCGTACAAAAAACGTGTCTTGGTGCCGTGAAAATCACTTGCGTCACCTTCTCCCACAGTTACACTAATATTTGTTCATTAATAATTTGCGCAAAACTCAAATATGCATCTAGGTTCAACTACGGCAATATATAAAACGTGTCGATTGCAATTGCATTTTTCATGATTTTCGTGATTATTATTATACTCACTCTCGGGCGTGAGTTTGTCCTTCCTTGGACATCCGGATAAGCTGAAAAAAAAAACGAATAATTAACAATCATAATTATTATTATTTTCCACCCTACCATAAACATTAACCATTAAATGAATAAAAAATGATAAACCCGAAATAATTTAATTTATTTATCAGCATTTTGTGAGAAGGGATTCAATTGTTTGCAGTTAAAATTATTAAATAATATTGTATTTATCACGTCATAAATTTTTGTAACTTTGTTATAAAAACTTTAAGCGATTAGAAAAAAATTGTCACGTCAAATATCGATTGAAAAATTTGTAAAAAAAAATGAGAGCCCAAAGTAATTGTCAGTTTATTTATTAGCATTTAATGATAACAGCGGACAGCTGTTCTGTCCTCGATGGCTATTAATCGAGGACATTGAGAGGGGTGAGTACTAGGCAAACGTTTCGCTGTTCGAGGCTTAATGCTCTCTCGCCCCGAGAGGCTAATCGTGCGCGCTGACCATACAGCACAGCCAGCATTGCCACCCCAACGTCCGAGCTTTCGCTCCAGTTGTAATGCACTACTGCGGCAAACGCCCTCAGCCCACGGCAATTATTACGTCGCTTAATTATCGACGATTACTCACCTGCGATGGTGCGAGTACAGTCCAGTAACGTGACCCTGTCCCGTGCAACCAGGAGTCGGGCACTTGTTGCCCTCTGAAACACACAAATCAAACGCCGCCCTCGCGTTTAGTCAAGTGCCTCGATCAATGGATCGTGTATTTAATGCGATTTCCATTTGCAACCCCATTTTCATTCCCATTTGCAATTATCCTCATTGAAAATGACATTTCTTCGTGATATTATTATTAAAATTTTCCATCTTACTTTTCGCTTATCGACTACAAACTAAATGAAAAAAACAGGAAATTTTTATGAATTTTTTCGAATTTCTTTTATAATAAAACAAAAGGAAATCATTGAAATGATTGTACCAAAAATATCAGCCCCCTTATATAATTGATTTAGTGTACCGATTTATAAATAATAACTACCCCTACACGGACATTCATTTTCAAGTGTACGTGAAAAATCAACCCTTAAAATGGTCGGAAAAACAGTTCGAAAAAAAAAAAAAAAAAAAAAAATGATACTTAATAGTAACACGGCCTATCACGAGTTCTTTGACTCTATAAATAACTGGCAGTCTTTCTCTCTGGCAAGTGGCGCACCTACCCTATTTTTGTCGTGGTGGAAAAGTTGCCATAATAATCAGCTCGACACGAGGCGATAACTGCACGAGCCAGTGCAGTTTTCACTCGTCAACGGGCGTGTGTGTTATTCTATTCGCGTGAATGAAGATACGAGGAGAGGCCCGAGAGAACGAGGGTAGAAAGGATTCCGCAATGCGGGAGTCGAGTGAATGAGAGAGGCGGCGGTTGTGTTTCAATGGGGGACATTCCGGCATAGAAATCGTTGACGAGCGACGTGTCCAGGGTGCGGAGGCATTCACGTACTCAAGCTCGAACGTCGACATAACCGATGCCGAGGCTGGACACCCGAGAATATACCCGGGACCGTCCCGAAGGGAAGATAAATAGAATCGCGAGTAGTGCATGTCGACGTGTGGTCAGACATCCCTGTATTTTCTTACCTCGTCGTCAAAACGAATCTAATAATCGTCGGGCAAGTGTGGACCGTCAAATTCACGACGATTAATCATCCCTTCGCCCAAGGGCTTAGTCCAGTTAGTCGATCATAGGACGAGGCCGATTCGCAGGGCCAAACGGGGAAAACGAGAAAGGGTTGGATGCCAAAGGATTCGCGTGACGAAATTCACGGAGAAACGTCGCCTGGGCGACGCTGAATAGCCTCTGGGATTTCGTGGTCCCAGAACCTAAGCTCCCGAAGATTAGCGCCACGGAGACCCTGCGGTCGACCTACACGCGTCAACCAATACGAAGGTCCGACCGACACTCGCTGTTTCTACTGACAAATACATTTATTGTCGCAATTTTCACAACAAATTGCGGTAAGAAAAACGAGTATTCTTCAAGGTACACCGAAAGCATTGATAAATATTTGAATTCAGAAAAATTTTACCCCTCTTCGAAAAAGCCCTTGCTAAATTATCGAAATATTTGAAAATTCATTAGCCAACGTGAAATTACACCAGAAAAATTCTAGGTGACCATTTTTCCGAGCGACGTTCACCGATTTGTCGGTCGAAAAATCGTGAAAATGTCGCGACAACTTTACGAGCGGGGATAAAATATTTCGAAACAAGGGTACCGAGTCCCTTGGTCCCAGGCGAAGCTCGATACGGTGACCTCGCGTGACTCGACGACTGCACGTAGTACGGAGACTAAATGCGAGCCACGTCGTTCACGAAAAATAAGAAGAGGCAAGAGAGAAACGAGTTTACCGAGTACTCCGTGCGAGAGGATCGAGGAAACGAGTGAGGGTTGCAAAGAAGAAAATAAATAAAAATAAAAATAGGGGACGAAAAAAAAAGAAAAAAAATCCCAAAAGCTGGGGGACCGGGAGGGGGTGGATATCCAGGCATTCCCAAGATCCCTGGAGCTGAGCTCAACACCAGCACACTTTTATAAACTTTGTCGTGTACTAATCCCGCACGGCCCTGATCCCCTGAAGACGGGGGGGTGTCCCCTTCTCCCCCTTCTTCTCGAATCTCTCGGTTCGACCACCACCAGCATGAGCGAAACTTCATCAGGTCGTCATTTCGCGTAGCTGGCGAGTCGATCCCTGCTTAGCTTGTGCCTCGGCTCGTGTTTCTCATAGCCTTCGTTCTGTACGCCACAGCTTTTCCACCCCTCTTCACCCCACAGCCCCGCAAATTGGATTACGATACGTGACGTCATTAGCCGCATGCTTTATTTACACCCCCTGCCTTCCTTTCATCCCTTCCACGCGTGGCGATGCTACGGAATTTTTTCTCCCCCCCAACAACCCCTAAACCAACCAAAATGACCTTCGAGAACTTTTGATTCAGGACCCTCGAGTGCCTCCGAACCTTAAATCGCGACACGGACGAGAAAATGTTGACTCGAGCTTACGGAGCTTTACGGCCAATGCAAAATTCAACATTTTTCACAAGCTCGTTATTTCGTGGATAAATGGTTCTCGTCAGAAGTGCAAAATTAATCATTCAACTCCCAAGGATGTCTTCAAGTGCGTTCAATTAACTGACTGCAAGGTTTTCCAGTGATTAAAAAAAAAAACAAAAACCTGGAATACCGCAGAGCACTTTTTTCCACTCAAGTGTCACGCAAACGTCCACGAAAATATTCTAAACTACCCTTTTCACCTCCGAAAAAAAAAAAAAACAAAAGAGGAAAGGAATCCGAGTGACTGGAGTGGCGTATCCGTGGTCCAAAGTCGGCCGGAAGTGCTTCCAGAGGTGGGATTAATAAATTAGCCGTAAGGCTTTAAAAACCGTACCCTTCAACTCCGCGGAAAGAGCAGCGGAGAAATGGAAAGCGCTACAGATGAAGCGAGAGAGAGAGAGAGAGAGAGCCGGGGGGTAATGGTTCCGGTCAACAAAATGAATACCGGCACGCGCTCTCGGTGGCTGTTCTTTCCGGACGTCTGAATAGACTTGTAACGAGCCGGACGGCCACCCCTATTTTTTTTTTTTTTCCCCGCGTTTGGAACGGTGCAAGGGAGAAAGTGAGAGGGACGAAAAGACGAGGGCGGATCTCGAGGGCGTTCAGGGGCCGCAGAGAAAGACGAGAAGATTCTCAGTCGAGACTGAGAGACGAAAAGAGGGTGAGAGAAAAAGCGAGAAAACGCGATCCAACGCAGGACGAGGGGTCGTGTGTGCTCCCGAGCCAGAGGCCGAGTGTGTAATTGTGTTATTTTGTAGCCATTTCACGGGAGGGTCAATCCTGCAGGGGAAAAGCGTACGAGCGACGAAGAGAGAGAGAAAGGGACAGCCACCAAAGGTGTACGTAAACACTCGGATTGTTTTATTCATCCGGACGGCTTGACGTCCGACGTGTGCCAACGAAAATCTCTTTATACAAACATATATTCCACGGGACACTCGGGATCTTGGTTACTCCTTCATAATTCACATTTGAGCGATGAATTATTGCGGAAAATTTCTCACTCACTGGACCCTCTGTCCATCATGGGTTATTTAACTGTTTGGTCACGAGACTCAAGGCGAGTTCACTTTGTGCAATTTTGTCCAATTGACATTTGTTCATATTCATGAATTCATAATAAAATAGCGATGTTAATTTTTTTTTCTATTGGCAATTGAAATTGCAATCGGGGTGAAGAGCGTGAACGTGTAAAATCGTGTGCAGTACGTGGCCGTTTCTCGAAGGAATTGAAAGGGCCGAACGGCACTTTTGCGGCTGACGGGATTTTCCCGATTGCCATTTTTATGGCGTGTCAACACGCTTTTCGTAACGGTCACCGGGCGCCGACGGAAAGGGGTTGCAGCGGGCCACACGCAATCGTGTCACTGAATCAAACGATAGTGACCCCCCGACACGGTTCAACCCTCTTTCTTCTCCTCCGCTCGCTGGACTACCGTCTTAGATCTGGCTTATGTGATTCGAGGCGCAAAATAGTATGAGCAAGCTCTCAGAGCTTTATCGGGTCGCACGCTAATAATGAAACCTGTGTTACCCTCTTTGCCCATTCGCGGGTGCACAACGGGGGGAGGGCTTTTTCCTCCAGCACATGAATTAAATCTAGCTCGTAATAAATCAAAGTAAATTCTCATATTTTGTTAAACCCACATCTAACGTGACCAATTTTTTTTTTTTTTGAGAACTTGGAACAGTGAGAACAAAATTGTAGAGTCAATCCGTGAAATCACGAATACCAGGATGAGAGATGCAGAAATTCTTGTTGCATCGAAAGGTCATCATAATCTCAGATCTTTCATTCTCAAGGTCAGTGGATATAGGGTTGTAACTCATTGAAAGCTCGTGCCACTGGATGCTATTAAATACCAAAGGTTTGTGATTCCAATGGAAGCAGATGCTTTTAATCATCTCGTGGAATGGACGTGGTTGCCGTCGGGGAAGAGGGGGGAGGGGGGGGGGGGGGTGAGCTTTTGGGACAGCGAAAGCATGGGCAAGGAGGAGGAGGAAGAAGGGGACCGTCGGAGATTGAATTTTGGGAAAATGGTTGGAGTAGCCAGTGGTGGGCTTGGAAGAGAGCTCCTTCGAGGACTCGTTCTCTCTGACTTCCCGTACTATGTCGTGAAAACGCTAAGGGGATAATGAGGAGAGGCAGAGGGAGAGGTGGGGTGGTAATAAGGTGGCTCGGCAGCGAGAGAGAGAGAGAGAGCGGCAGGCAGGCACGCTAGTCACGTTTCCTCCCGCTGACAGCTGCGGCTTATACGTATGACGCCGGTATCAACCCCAAATTTCACCCCCTGGACGAGTCCTCGGAGAAACCGAGGGAAGGAGGGATGGTGAGGGATGCCGAGCGTCGACGGGGGTTGGAGTCGGCCCGTCCCGTGTCACCGCACTCCTAAGACCGTGGAATGCACTCAAACTCACCGCCCGTCAAGCACTCCTCCTCCTCCCCCCCAACCCCCCAACATCTCTCCGCGACTTTGTATCTCAGCGCGTCTACCGAAACGGATTTACCCTCTCGTATACCCCTGGCACCCTAAAACCTACCCGGTTCACTCGCCTTTCTCTCCGGCGGCTTCTTTCCCTCTCCGGCCTTCAGCTCTTCAGCCTCACAGCAGACTTTTCTTCCTTCCACGTATTCCGAATTAAATCCCATTCTCTTAACCCCCTTGCTTCCTCGTGAATGGATCGAAAAAGAAAGGCTAAACTCACCCCCCCCCGGCGTCCCCGAAGAGGGTGAAATGCCGCGCGAAGGAGCCTCCAGAGAGAAAACAATTGCCACTTTGTTTTTTACTGTTTCGAGGCGACGATTGAGAGGCGCCCCCCCGTTGTGCCAGTGAAAATAAGTGACGAAGAACGGGGGACCACCGGTGGCATCACCAATCGCCAGTTACTTTTAAACACATTTTCTACTTACTCGTACAATAGTTATGCTTGGATTCATTGTTTCGAAAGACCTCGATGAAAGTTAGTACGATTACTCGAGATAATCTTGTTGAATGACAAACGAAGAGTACTTGAAGAAGACGTAGTTGGTACTGGCACGTACGATGAGCGAGTGATTATGTTTCATCGAGGTGATGGGATTTCTTGTATTAGCATTGGTTGACAGGATAATTAACGTAATTGGTAAATGGGAATCTAAACACAGTGAGTACACGAAGAGTGGTTACTCGACAGCAGGCCAAGACCTACCATGATTTTTCGCCCAGAGTTTGTCATCGGAAAATTCAATAGTATCGTCGACAACCGGGCGTCGATTATAGCAAGGTAAAGTATCAGAGGACCCGAAGTCTGCAAGCGAGGAAGGACCTTGATTTCGCCATTTGAGTCATCGCCCCTCGGTTCGTAATTATTGATTTTCCGCTGGGCCGGTTCTCCCCTAACTTTATAGAGAAACGGCGGTGCAAGTGCGGGTCCGTAAGCCCGAGCAAGTGTGGCCGAGAGAAAGAGACAGAGAGAGAGAGAGAGAGAGTGAGACGGATGTACATCGGGAGATGGCTTTTGTGCCCCGGACTACCCTCCGCAGGATAACGCACGAGCGGCAACCCTACTGTTGCTACAACTACATCGACTCTACCCTCATCAATGTTTCGCCAAATTTTTAGCCCTTTCTTGTAACACACACACACACACACACACAGAGCGGTAGAAGCTTGTAAGAAGCGGCTGACGAGGCGAGGGGGTACTGAAGGAAGTCACGATCTCACCTCTGCTGAGACTGGAAGGCGACATCGACATTCCAGGTCTCGTAGGATCAAAGGCAGCTGGATTCCTGATGTCCGGCATTTTCATCGAGTTGTTATCCTGCTGCTGCTGTCCGGCGCCTGTCGTCGTGGAGACGTCGCCAACCGCAGGGGGACAAGAGGTGGTGGTTGTCGTGGTCATAGTCGTCATGGTGCTGCCACTGCTACTCCCGTTGCCTCCAGGCGTCACAACGGTCCCCGTGCTATTATTGCTCGAACTGTTTCCCGCTGAATTTCCACCGGCGTTACCAGGGTTCGACGTTTTACTCGTGTTAGCCCCGCTGTAACTCGCCGCACTGTTGTTATTGCTCGTGCTGCTACTGCTGACAGCGGCGACACTCACGACTCCCTCCCTCGCGATGTCCTGAATGGCACTTGCGGCCCTTGATCCCACCCCGGCCGGTTGTAAGATCGTGTACTGTTTGGAGGAATTAGCGTCGGGACTGGCAACCGGTGGTAATCCAACCGGAGGTATCGTGCTGGTCGGTTTGTTAACACCGGGATTCGTTCCCGAAGGCGCGGAGACGTCGGGGCCTGAATTGCCCCGGGAAGTTAGGCTCGTTTGGACCCCCCCGTGCATGCTCTCCTCCTTCGGTGACTTCAACTGGAGAAGGGAAACCGAGGAGGGGTGTTTTTCCTCAGCCGAGGGTGGGATACCGGTGACCGGTTGGGGTACAGGCATCGCGGGACCAGGAACAGGCGTTGGGAAACCGACGAAGGTCGCGGAGGCCGGATAGGGCCCGATGGGAGGACTCGAGGTCGCGACGACCGTCGGTGTTCGACATGAACTCTTCGAGTGGTCCGAATTCGGGGGCCTGAAAGCCGAGGTACCCGAAAACGTGGAGCCCCCCGAGGACGTTGGGGAAGAGCCTGCGGAGGAGATGTTCGATGAGCTTTTGAGGCCCTCCGCGTATTGTCTGTGATAAGTGGAATACGATAGGTGGTGGGGTTGTTGGGAATGGTGTTGCTGGTGTTGGGGTTGCTGATGATGAGGCTGATGAGGATGCCTGCTGGTGCCGTGAGGCGAGGTAGCGTTGCTCTTGCAACTCCTGTCCTTCTCCCTGTCCGAGTCGTCCTTGTCAGCGAGAGGATCCGACATGTCGATCTCCAGCTCGTTCGACGAGTCGTCCACGAGTTCGTTGAAATCCGGTGGATCGTAACGCGAATATTTGTCGCTTTGTCGCAATTGCGAGTCGTTTCGGTCTTTGGCTGAGAGGGATCTGTTGGTAGTCATGGTTCTTGACAATTTGGAGGGGTCGTGAATATTTTGCGAGAGTCCAGAAGGCATTTGGTGTTGTTGTTGTTGGGGAATTTTGCTGTGATCCTGCATCCGGCTCTGCTGAAAGGACCTTCCACTTCTGTCCTGTTGGCCTCTGAAGGTAATCACGTCTTTCAATGAACAACCGGCCTCGTTACTGGCGGTCGATGAGGTCGAGACCGAGGACGGCGACATTTTTGGGTTGTCCTTCTTCTCCTCGAAGAGATTTTCGAAGTTCGACTCGTAACGGTCCTCGTCCGAGTTGCCACGCTGGTACAAGGATCCACTGGGGCCCGGCCAACTACCCGACAGGCTTTTCAGAGCTGCCTCAGTCTCGCGTATCAAGGTCTCGTCGTCCTCAGGCTCCTCGGAATTTTTACTAGACTTTCTCGCCGGACTACCCGAATTACCTGGCGCAAAAACTCGCTTCTTCTGCGGCAGGGACAACGCGCTCTTAACGCCACCTGTTTCCTGGTCCATCGGCTTCCTAACGTCATCATCGCGCACGCTTTTTCTCCTTCGCTTAGCCGCCGCGTCCGCGTTGTCCATCTCCTGTGACACACCACCACCACCACCGACACTAATCGCGCTTCCGGCTTGAGGCACCATCAGCTGTCCTTTAGTCTTGCAACTCAGCGTCGTGGCCAGGCCGGACTCGGCCTCCAGCTTCCTCTTTTTGAGATGTGCCATCGCATTCTGGCCGCCCGGCACGCTGGTCAGTTCCACCCTGGAACACAAAACATTCCAGAGTATCAATTTTTCCGTCGACAGTTTGTGTTGTTGTTGTTGTTGTTTTTTTTTTTTTTTTTTGGTTATTTGCTCTGTTATCCACACGTGGTCCGGGACGACCAGGACTCTCACTCTGACATCATTTCGAATCCGTGCAATCTCTCTCTTTATAAACTTGTGTGTTTTGTTTTACTTTCTCTTCGTTCCTCCACGATTTATCGTCCCCCTCGCCTCGTCGTGCTCTCTCGATGCTTCCGCCTCGACGAAACCCACCCTAGGTTACCCTTACAATATATCAATTACATCATAAAAACTTCCATTCCAAAACTCTGCCTACCTCAATGGAAACGCTGGATTTCGATATTTGGAAAAACAAAAAAACAAACAAAACAAACGTCGCGCACAAATTTTTCCAATACTCGCACTGTTTCTTTACGAAAAAGGAAAAAAAAACTTTGAGTGTCGAGAGGAGGGCAAACCCGGCACGCGGTAAAGTTATAAAACGAAAAGTTGAAAGTTTACGAAAAAGTTGCGTGACCTGCGCGTGGAACACGAGAGACAAGTGGTATAGCTTGTGACGTTGCGCGCTAGGAGAGCCCTTGCCCGAGAGGGTGCTCGCGAGCTACTGTGGTGTGCTATGTACAACTGAAACGACAGCTCGAGGGGGATGAAAGTGGTGGTGGTGGTGGTGGTAAAGCGAGCGAGCCTCGAGTATAAGCATCGAGTAGCGGTGGTGGTGGTGGTGATGGTGGTGGTGGTGGTTCTTAGGGGTTGGTGGTACGATCGTCGGCTTGTGCGTGGTGGGTGGTGTATTCGGGTGGAGGCAGGAAAGCTCCGTTCGTTGGACGGAGGGGGTTGTAGTCTGCGCGTCGCGGAGACGCCGAGGGAGTCCAAAGGTGGGGAGGCGGGTTCTGCGCACTGTCCACCCCCAAGAAGAGCATTTGCGTGGGTCCTGCCCACCCCCGCGAGGAGTTCTCCACCCGCGCATCTCGTCGCTACCCTTTTATCCACCCCTTCCCACCCGGTGAGCCCACGGGACTCGGTAAAACGAAGAAAACGCAAACGGAAAAGCTTGGGTATATCGTGGCTGTATGGAAGCCCCCGGTGGAAGCACGACGAGGCTGGGAGGTGAGCTTGAAAAAGTGCGGGGTGGTCCAAGGGATGCAGCACCTATTACCACCGCGCTCCTACTTCTTCCCGGCGACCATCTCTGCCAGCATCTCTTGGACGTCCGATTTCTCTCTCCTTCTTCAAGCTACCCCCGGTACTATATATTGTGTATATAGCAGGTGCGCAACCCTGGTGGAGAACGCGCACGATTTTACCGCCCCCACGCTCTCCTTTTCCTTTCCCGCGTTCCTCCTATGAGCTCAAGGGGGTACGAGAAACACCGATGGCGTGGTATCACCCCTTATTCTCCGCTTTTACTTCTTCTTCCTCTTCCTCCTCTTCTTCTTCTTTCTCTCTGTATACTCTTTTACTTCCTGGAACGTTCTACCTGTGCTCGAGAGATGCGCGGGCTTGCCAAAGAATCCGGACGAACTGGGATAAAGCGAGACGCCGTTTACTCACGGTAAATAGAGTCCCCCGTCTTATTCCTTTTCCACAGCGAGATAGCAAGCAGAAGAGCAAGTTTCCGGGCTACTTGATGGTGTAAATGCTTTAGTTAGCTCCATCTACTCGGCGCTGCGCGCCTTTGACGAGAAATACCAGCCCATCCTCAGCCATTTTTGATACAAAGTCGCAGGTGAATTCCGGGATTAAACGGCCAACGTAATGGCCCTATGGTCTCGAGGATTCGAGAGGACCCTCCCCGCCGCTGGTACTTGTGTGGATAATTGATGAAACGAGCGAAGAATCGACAGCGCTCGGTGTCAAATTAATGACCCGACTTCTACGAAGAGACCCTCCTGAGATATTCGATTTCAAGTGACGGCAGACCTTATCCCTTCTTCCTCTTCTTCCTTGCCCGTCATAAAGGACACTTTTTCGACTGGTGCGGCTCACGTCAAAAAGGCTCATCGTTCATTAATTAAATACTCGTTGTGGCTTGGTCCACGTTCCGCAAGGATTCCATCTTCATCGGACTTCCTTTTTTCCTCTTCCTCTAATTGTTTTCTTCCCACATTTTTGGGACTTCCTACTTTGTTTTTCTTTTTTTTTTGTTTTCAACCAGAATGAAACTAGAAAAAGTTTAGAAGACCCGGGGATTTTCTTGGGAGCAGCTGGTCCTGGAGATCTTTTCGCCGCTATCGCGAAATATACACTCCCAGCGACGTGTATAATCTCCAGGACTCTCTGCAGGATGTGATATACGCGCCAAGAGCCGACAACTCGAATTAGATAAACCGAGATCGAAGGCTTGTTGGGGATGGAGGAAGTGAGATAGAGACGGATCAGCGTGAGCGCTTAGCTGCACCACTCTCGGTGATCCCGAGCGCGAGCGAGAGACAGAGAGCAAGTTCCCTTAAACCTTAAACCCTCAACGAGAGAGCAACCCCTCGCCCGGGACCGCGGAGAGTTTAGAGCGAAGAACTCACCGTAGTCACTTCCTCGCACTCGCGGTAGGTCGTCGGGGCCGAAGTGAGACCGAACGATGGATGTAACGAAAAGTTGGCTCAAGCAAAAACCCAATCCGTGAGCTTGATCACACCCAGAGACCCGGACATTGCAACTTTCACTCGGGGACCACTGGCAATTCGCATCCGGAACAGTTCACCAGCTTCTTATACAGTCCTTTTACCCCATTCGACCCCCTTGATTCGGTCAAGGGGTTGTGATCGTTGTTAGTTAGCTGTCGAAGAGAAGCTGCGATGGTAGGTACCATCATTGATGGGCACCCTACCGATTGGGTCAGCCAGTTTTTCATGTCGCTGGATTAAACATTATCCACTTAGCTGATAGACTGACAGACGGCGAGAGGGATTCTTGGGATGGCGTCGCACAGCGAGTGGGATTACAGTGGTAGGCAATGCGCCACCCTACCTCTCTTACCCTCTCGCTCTCTCACGAGACTCTAAAGAGGCTCCTTGGAACTGTGTTTCTGGCGAGATAGCCCAAAGTTCTTGGGCTCCTTCTCCCGTTACTTCGACCTCTCCCCACGAGGTCCTGGCGGAGATCCTCGAGCCATCCTCGTGGCGTGCCTTCCCTTACCCACGGCATCACGAAGAGGCACCAAGGCACAAGCATCACCGGCAGCCCTTCTTCGTGGCTCTATCGTCCTCGAGCCCTCGACAATTCCAATTAGATAAACCACCACCGGATCACAGCTCTTAGCGGTTTAGAGAGGAGGCCTCGACTGCCCGGTGGATTTGCCCCTCGATCTTGGCCCTCCTCGCTCGTTCTCCACTCTTCGTCTCCGGCGCTTCTCATTTCGCTGCCTCCTCCGGGCCTTACGACCCCACGACGCCCTTTCTCGAAATATCGCCGGGTGTCAACGTCGCCCCGCGGTCGAAGCTCACCGATCCTTCGCCCGAAACTCGTTCGACCGTCTCTACCTTCGTCTTTGCCTATCGCAAATCGGCCGGATACCGAACGATCCCGTTCCTGTGGTTCCCCTTCGTCTGCTCCAGGCTCGCTGCTCACTCGAACCTACCTACCGCCGTTTTCAACCCTACGGTTTGTCACGAAGTTACCAGCCGGCCAGTGAATAGCGATAGGTCAGCCACGGGACTTCCGGCTATCGGGAAAATTATATTCTACGGTAATATCCTGCGTGGACGAATGCAGGGCGACACTGGGTTGGGAGCCTGAAACTTCGAGGCCGTTCCGATGATGAAACGGGGCCCACGTCTTGGACGAATAAGTGAAATCATTTTTTTTTTGTTTGCCGTTCAATCTGCAATTACAATTTTGGGTTAAAGCTCTGATAAGATGATTAGTACAGTTGATTGGTGTGAGTACTGAAATCAAGGGCCTTTAATCGTCGCACCATCGAAAAAGCTCATGAGCCCTGATCCGCTGCTTCAGCTGCAAGCTCGTACGTCTTTTTCTCGCCGACGTTTCGCGGAGGGGTTCTTCGCGCTGTCCCTGCAAGCACATGCCACTTCCACAGGGAAAGAGAGCCGGATAATTTAGGGCTCTCTCTCACGCGTGGATAATGGCAACTTGGCTAATGCACCCCACTTGGCACGAACACGTGGATATTCCAGCTTCCTTCTCCGCCCTAACAAAATTCTCCTCTTTTTACCCACTGGGGGGTGGTGCGCCGTGCTCTCTGACGTACTCTTTTATCCCAGCATTCACATCCCCTTTCAACACTTTCGTAAACAACCCACTTTTGCCATTTTTTTTTTTTCTCTCGCTGTAGCTCTTCAGCAATATATCGTTCACCATTCGCCTACGATCAAAATATGCAACACAAAAATGACAAAAATAGTCGACGCCAATAGACCGGCATACTCCCATTCACTCGTGCTTAATATTCCGCAGTGTTACCATTATTTCCCCGAGTGGAAAGGGATGTTACATGAACATTTTTGTTTTTTTTAATTCTCAAGTCAAAAACATTAAGTGCGGAAGATCGAGAAAAAGCAAAATTGTGCCCAATAATTCAGAATACTTTGACGGAATTTCGAAGGTCGAGCTTTTCTTCACGTGAAAGTCCTGCGAGGGACGAAACTCGAAGACATAAAATTGGCCTGATTTCCGAAGGGAAAGCTGCGGACAACCAAAGTCCAAATGTACTCGAGGGTCAGAAGGGAATTTTTGATCATTTTAAAATGTACTTCACCCATATATATATACATGCGGTATATTGTGCACGGTTTTTGTCCGGGAAAGTGGACAGAGATGTAGAGAGCACTGTGACTGGGACAGCTGGCCAGCTGAGCATCTCTCGACTCGAGGGAATAGTGTACTCCGCACCCCTCGATTCCTTCGCTAACTATCCGCCTATCTCCGAGTCCAGCATCCCTTATTTCCCGGCTGCCACCCCTGCCCCTCCCTCGTTCCCTCCATCACGAAGCTCCACTCTGACGTATACCTTCTCTCACCGGCCGAGAGTCTTAAACCAATCGTCGAATCCCGATAAAATATTAAACGCTGCCCGCGGGACCTCTGTTCGCTTCAAGTGGTCCATTTCCACGAGAATCGAGATCCTCCACGAGACTAAAATATCTCTATAGCGTAAATTCCACTCCGACAGCCGGACTCCCTGGGAAAAATCCTCCCCCCTCCCCCCTTCCCACCCCCGACCTAGAGAGAAGCTTCTTATGTCGCGATCACATATTTAAGGGGATTCCGAAAGACTTTCATCCACTTTTACTCGCCTACGTCTCATAATTCTACGGACTCGAGGCTTTCGCTGAATCCTCGCGAATACGACGGTCCAGCGCGAGTTACCGATCCTTGCGAAACTTCAGGGGCAAATACACTATTTTTATATCTCTGGGGGATCGAAATAAGAACACGTGCATTATCATAGGATTTAAATAAATCGGTACTATAAATCTGCAGAAAGGGTTGAAAATGAGCTTTCGCGTTAGAAATATTTCACTATAGACAATCGATGCTAAATTTTCTTTTTCCGGTACTTCCTATGGATGAAATTACTTCCGGTCTGATAAAACAAAATCTTACGAGCCTCCGAAAAATTTAGTCGGGCTTTCACGGAGTGTGAAAAGCTCCGAGGTTTTTAAGCGACACTGACAAGGGTGGCTTTTATTTGGGCTCGAATTCATAAAAGTAAATTGACGCGTATATTCGTCGTTTCACATTCGTTGTCGCGTAATTAAAGATAGCCGGAGCGTGTAACAGCATGACGCCTCGAGGAGCGCCTGGGCCAGGAGGATGAAGCTGGAGGGGCTCTCGGGGCGCAGGGGGTGCGCGGCGAGGTATAAGGGATGTGTTTTACCGAGGGATACTTACAACCCCCGGGCAACATCCCTACCGGGTAACGCGAGCGCTCGCGCGCACCGGGCACATATTTTCATATAACAAAACCATCTGCGTGCCGGGCATAACAAATTTCCACTGATTTATAGAGCCATACGTAGAAGAGAACCTGCAAGAGAGAGAGAGAGAGAGAGTGAAAGAAAGATAAACATTGCATGCCAGGAAATTTCTGCCGTTACAAGACTCGTAAGAGCTTTTCAGGTCTGCTGAGGGTTGTTTTACAAAAAAAAAAGAAAAAAAATGAAAATTCCTCCGCCAATAATATATCGGCGAGGAAAACTGGCCGCTAAATAGTCCGTAAATACTTAGACAAATTTATAAATACGACGCTGGATTGAATGAAATCTCAAAGGGGTAGTTTATGAATGGCTCATTTTTTTTTGACTGACAACCCCGTAAAAAAAGCTCACATGTCAGGAATTTTCGGGTCAAAATGGCGTTGTAATTTTCAATGTTTTCAATAGTCTTTTGATGTTGCGGTGTTCATCGAAATGAAATTAAAGGGCCCACGTTATTTTGGCAAATAAGCTCATAAAATAAAAAAAAGTGCTTCGTCTTCGTACGTGCGTCGGGACATCGTAAAAGCCACATTCTAGTTGTGAAGCGAGGTTGGGTTCGCTGGTAGCATCTGCCACGGGATCGGGGCGCAAACAAATCTAGTCTGATTTAAGGGCCGAGCGGGTGCTTTACGCGGGTATATCCAACGAACAAGTATCACCCGCATTTGCGCTACGTACATATACGTACGCGAGAGAGATGCGCTCGACTTCTTACCATGAAAACGTCTGGCAGAGAGGAGCTCGCGCGTTGCTGGCTCGCTCGGGCACTAAATTCTCAAATGAGCTTGGAATATAAACTGTCCCTGCTCTCGTGCACCGCGACCCGCTATAATAATATCCCGAGCTTTTCGTTACATAGGCACGAGGGCCCTCCAGCTTCTCCACCGAAATTCGCACGTGTGAAAACGTGCAGTTCTGCTTTCATTGAACGAAACGTGACTTCTGCTTCTGCCAGACCGTCCAAAATTAATGTCCATAATTACGCGAGCTTTCGGAATCAAATACGACTAAATATACGAATTCTCGTGTGCTTGAAAATTTCTTTTAGATTATAAAATCAAATTCATTTGCACTGAGGGAAGAAATTTTTTTTATATTTTCTGTATCCTTAAAAAATCAATTGGATATAATAATAATAAATCGCGAGTGAGAATAAAGCTCTGTGATAAAATAAAAACGTGCGTGCACTTCATCGAGACATTTGGTAAATTATTGTAATATACGAAACGAGGAAAAATTCAGTGAATGAGGATAAAAATTATTGGCCTCGAAGGACTCCTTCCAGGACACAATTCCAGGGTGTCGAAGTGTTAAGAGAAAAAAAAGAAGAAGAAGAGGAGGAAGAAAAAAAAAAAAAAGAAAAAAGGGCCAAGGGCCATAAAGTGAAATAAGAAGTCTTTCCTCGCGCCTTCCCCTGAACGCAATTTGTTATCGAGAGGCAGTTGTAACGGAAGGTCACGTACGAGGTAACATGATTACAAATATATCATATAACGTCTCCGGCTCCTCTCGGTACATTCCGTCGAGAGGAAACGTTGGACGCTCTCGACAGCCCCTGTGGATACGTTACCCAGCCTCGAGGAAACACGTGCGTCGCCTGTCGATGTGGCTTTATCGTCGCAAATCACTGCCTCTCCGCTCCATATTCACTGTGTATATAGCTAATACGAGGTCCTGGGGAGTGATTTGAGAATCTGTTAGGACCCGAAGACACGACCGGTTTAGTATGAAACACGAATTTCTATTTATACACTGTTAAAGCCCTTCAAGGGTCGAGGCCTTGTGTTAAAAAAAAAAAAAAAATCCACCCCTTTACTTTATTCCAAATGTCACTCCCAATTTTCTCAAGGTCTTCTCACGTGTCAAACTAAAAAAAAAAAACAATTAATTCCATTATCCACGATTGACGGATTAATTAATTGTACCTAATCACAATATCGAATCATCTCCTCGAATAAATAATCACCAGTGATTTCGAAAGTAATGGCTCGTCACGACATTTGATGCATTCTTAAGGACCTCCGGTTGAGCAATGAACCCTGAAGAGCGAAGTATCTAAGTATTGCTTGGTATTCGAGAGTCTGGCAGACAGTCAGCTATAGTATATACCGAATTTCACTCCCAATTTTCTCAAGGTCTTCTCACGTGTCAAACTAAAAAAAAACAATTAATTCCATTATCCACGATTGACGGATTAATTAATTGTACCTAATCACAATATCGAATCATCTCCTCGAATAAATAATCACCAGTGATTTCGAAAGTAATGGCTCTTCACGACATTTGATGCATTCTTAAGGACCTCCGGTTGAGCAATGAACCCTGAAGGAGAAGTATCTAAGTATTGCTTGATATTCGAGAGTCTGGCAGACAGTCAGCTATAGTATATACCGAAATGTTTTACACCTCATTAGGCAACAATGTGTTGTTGGGTTGAAGGTGGTGGTGGTGGTGGTGGTGGTGAATTATATCGAGCAGAGTAGACGGGATGCTGGTGTTAGTGGTGGCAGGGCGTCAAGACAAATGGTGCCCAAACCGGAGGTAATTGTGGGCTTTTATTAGCTCTGGTTTGCCAGGGCAGAAAGCGCGCAAGGGAAAGCGAGAGAAAGCTGGTGTATAGAGGGATGAAGGGAAATGCGAGAAGCTGAGCAACGCAGCAACGCGCGGCGAAGAGGCAGAGTCGCTCTGCTGCTGTTGCTGTTATTCTCCGTTTCTGGTGTTACCGAGAGAGAGTAGCAGCGCAAGCCCTTTTCCGCGGTCTTGCCAAGAGAGAGCTTTCCACACGCACACCGTCAAGTGCACGCTAGCTTCGCGGGTAATTACTCGCGTGACAGTAATGCCGGGCCCGGAATGCGCTGAGAATCTCAGAGACGAGAGAACCACCCTCCGAGTCTCGGGTGGAATAAACGTGACGTCGAGATGCCACTGTGCGCCACGCCATCCCCTTGGCAAATTCTCCGGAATATTCTTACACACGTGACAACTACCCCGTACAACCCCTAACCAGCCTCCGGACACATTTGAATGTAAATATCGCTGATAAAATAATAATAATAACGCTTATAATAATCTCAAGAGGGAATCGAATGATTTTTCAGAAAAAAAAAAAATGATTATTCTATTTTTGAGAATAATGAAAAAATCAATTTTAATTTATTCGTTATAGTATTGAATGAGATTTTTTATTTTAATGATTGTAAAAAAAAGTGATTATTCTATTTTTTGAGAATAAAGAAAAAAATTAATTTCAATTTATTCGTTATAGTATTGAATGAAATATTTTATTTTAATGATTGTAAAAAAAAATGATTATTCTATTTTTTGAGAATAAAGAAAAAAATTAATTTCAATTTATTTGTTGTAGTATTGAATCAGATTTTTTATTTTAATGATTGTAAAAAAAAAATAAGAAATATAAATAATATAGTTGGAAATGTTGATGAAAATGATTGTAGTAATAAAATGGGAATGGAGAGAAATTTTCATGGGCGAAGTAAGGAGCGAGGGGATGGTTGGATAATGCTTCGAAAAGCTCTATTTTCGACGTGATCTTTTTCTTCGTGTCATCCTACCGCGCGTTATTACGCTTCTCTTCGTTCCCATAGGTCGTTTCACCCCTTTCACCCTCGGCTTCAACCCTCTCACCGCTATGCGTCGTCCTTCCTCTTTCTATCTCGATGGAACAGACTCACGTTCGAGCTTCGCTCTAGCCTCATGTATTTATGCATTTCGACGCGGGACCGACGAGTCGTGGCCCACACGACCCCGTCCATACATACTTCGTATATATATATATATATCTGCCTTTGGAGATAGAGAGCCAACGAGAGGACTTCCACGTACACCAGGACATCGCGTAAAAGCGTCTACGAGCCTCGAATCATCGTGTAAGAGGGTCTACTCTGTCGTGCATGCATTTACGATCCTGTGAGAGCTTTATGTGTGCCTCGATTCGATCCTACGAAAAGACAAATGCCACCCGGTGAATTTAATTGGAAAAATTTCTTGATTCGATCGACTAAGTAAACAGCTACACAATGGAATTTCATTTAAAAATAAGCTCACCCTTATAAATAATATTTTTTGGTAACTCTTGTTTTGTGTTTATTTTATGAAGACAAAATAAATAAAAATGAGCCTCAGAAAAAGAATATGAATTCCTAGGACAAGAGTGTGCAAAAGAAGTAAATTTTTGTATTTTAATCAATTGTCATAATTAAATTTAACAATTAATTGATAAAGGTGATTTTATGTATATGAGTATTTGTTATGGAATTTTATTTATTTATTTCAATTTTCACGTGACGAACCAAGGATCAAAATGTCGCTTTCGTAACCGGCGAACCAGGGAGCTTTTTTTATTATTATTCGAGAGCCATATTTACTCATTGAATTCAATTCGGTTTCACTTACGATATGATTTATGTGATAGCGAGAGAGGAGGCGTATACCTGGTAGAATGCGGAGCGATGATGGGAATTTATTGGTGTCGGACGCCGCCCTAAAAGCGAGAGAACGAACGAAAGCTCACCCGAGTAGCCCAAGAGGGATGAAAAGTGTGCTGCCGACAAATCCTCCTGGTCGTGCATAATGTTTATGCATAGCCTGTACACTGCGAGAGTATTGCTGAAGAGTCTCTCTTATTCTCGATTTTCTGTTTTTTTTTTTTTTTTCTTTCCTCAACACTAAAATATAGATTTATCGCTAAAAGCTCAGGCAAAGTAACAAAATACTTCGCCACCCCCTTGCACAGTAATGGCGGACAGTCGGATACACGTCGAGATCCATCGGTTGCACAGTTTCATACGTTCGAAAACAAATAATAAGCATTTCGAGGTTTTCTACTGCAGTAGAAAAAGTTACACACTGGACAGACGAGCTTTATTGAATCGGAGGGGACTCGGATACTCGAATTTTTATCTGTCCACTGTGCAAATAGGGTCATAGAGCCCGAGGAAACCGACCGGTACAGTATGCTACTACTACCACCCCTACAGTCCTCCCTTTAAAATCCATGTCGACCTGTAAATCAAGCCAGAGGCGATCGTGAAACGTACCCCAGCTCCTGCTATAACGTTGCCTGCCCATCTCGGGCACAGAGCTCGCAGATATCATCGCGGTTATGGCCCGTACGTGAGGGAGAACCAAAGCTCAAAAGCTCTCGGACGCTGCGCCCTGTAAACGTGTCGCAGTGGATACCGCCAGTGACTGATCGGACATTCCTATTCAACCGCTGCCGAGGCTTCCACGATATCGTAAAAATAAACTAATCTCTGCCCTACGACACATTTTCCTCCCTTACGATGTCCGGCATTTGTCCACCCCCCTAACCCCTATTTTCCTAAGGAAAGTTTTCTCCATTTTTCCAAAAAGAAAAAAAAAAAGAGTTGTTTACTTATCATCAACCTGGTCTTTAAATAATTGCTCACAACCCTTCATCCCTGGGTGTTTCCAATATTGCAAGCTTTTAATTCAGCAACTAGGGTAATTAGGACATGGTTTAAATTTAATTCAAAGCATCGGAACCCTAAAATATATGCTACGAAAATTCATAATTCGTGCGTTGACGTTTTTGCCGACTCCTGACGAATATTTCTGGTGAATGAGTTAGGGGGTGGAAAGAGGTGGGGGGTGGGGGTGAGGCAGGGGATAAGTGCATATCGATTTCGTCGTCGAGAGGGTCGAAGATCCTCGGAAAAGGGATGACGAGGACGAGGAGACGAAGAGTTCCACTGTGTGGAAGAAAGGAAGGGCTGGTGAGGCCTTTGGGCTGGTAAAAGGGCAAAGGCTATAAGTAACGGACCGTCTGGTGGAAAGCGCCTCGAGGGCGAGGCGCGCAGTGATTTAGAGAAATTAAAACTTTAATTCATGTTCGGGTCGCTTTCTCGATGCTATATCCACCCCAGCCTGGCGGCTTTCCTTCGGGCTTTCTCCCTCAACCCCCTGTCGTGGCCCAAGAGAGCGACTGAGGTGTACATATACAGGGTGAAAGTTGCAGTGACAGAGCGAGAGTACCGAACTCGGAAAAACCGCTGGAGTCGCTCGCGGACGCGGAGAGGAAAGCAACCCCCACGGGTAAATAGTCGAGAAGGAGACGTCGAGCTGTGTCGGGGGTTGGGGGGGGGGGGGGGGTGGCCATTGCGTTGTTCTCGCACTGACAGGGGTCTCTCCGACCCCGAGAACCACCCCTACAGCTTTCCCTTTTCGCTTCTCTCTCTCCACTGCCGAGCGCTAATAAAGCATCTACCAACGAGAAGCCAGACCGGCTCTATGATCTATCGACGTAAATATATCACTCTTGAAAACCAGGACCCACACCGTACAGCGAAACTTTTCTGGAGAGAGAGAGAGAAAAAAAAAATACGATTTCTGGAATGAGGAAGAAAAAACGGAAAAAATGTTTTCAAGGGGAATCCTGGAAGGATTTCTCCCCGTCGAAACACCCTGGAAAATAGAGTTCCTCCTCTCTCTCTCTCTCTCTCTATTCAGGTTCAGGTATTCAGAATTATTTTAGCGTATTTTTACGCTGTGAATGAGGAAAGAATGTGCTACGTTTTTTGGTATTAGCATAACTGCCGAGCTTTTCTCGTTGGTGGGCCCACGAAAATTCGTGGATAAGAGGAGTCAAATACTGTGAGGCAGGATCTGACTATTGAAATATTAAGGATTCATTTTTTTGTCTCATCGCGTGAGCCTGCATTAAGCATGAAAAATATTTTCCGGCTTTTTGACAAATTTACATGGTTGAAAAAAATTTTGTTTGACTCCTCGTAAGCATCCCTTTGTCCATGGGACTTTTTGTCCATAGACATTTTTCTAATCGTGTCATTTTTCTTCAGGTCCCATTGTCAGAATAGTTAAAATAATAATTAACACCTTTCAACCAGGACGCCGAAATTAGTCCGAATCGAAAAATATAATATCGAGTCCAACCCTTTGACCATTATTGAGGTACCACTCAAATATTCGTGGTACTCGGAAACTTTGGCGAGACTTAAGTGCATCGGCATCAACTTTAGTTTCAGTTCAGAACTTTAGAGCCAAAATCCCCTGAAATGTAGCAACACCCCCTCCAACCCTCGTGACATATTGTTTCCATTCTCCTCGTGGCCCAAAGCGCAATAAAAAACGGGCATAAATATCACCAGGGAAAGAGAGAGAGAGGGAGAAATTGGGGGTAAAACAGCATCAGCATCAGCTACGCGTAAGAACAATACGCCAAGAGTGAGAAACCCGTACACACAACAACCTCAGCTTCGAATGTACGTCGTAAGGGTGGCTTAGAGCGGAGAGGGTGGCGGAAAATTAAAGCCGAGAGAATGAGGCCCTCGTGCCAAGCACAACGAGAAAGGAATATCGCGTTTGTAACGCACGACAAACCCAAGAAAACCGAGTGCGAACGAATGAGCTCGTCTGACCTCACGCACACCGTTACTACTGAATTTGTCGGAGCTGTTGCCGTTGGTGCCCGTTTCCGGCTAATTTGTCTGAGTGGCTTTTTCGGGGTGCCCACCAGTGCACAGAGAAAACACTCGTGGTTAGATTTCGCAAAGATTCTCAAGAGAAACCGCAGCGATGACTGATGCATTAGCCACTCAAAATTTACCCTAGTCTTAAGGGTTGGACTTTTTTTTTTTTTTTGGGCTCTTTGACGCGCGATACTTACAGCGTTATAGGCTCTTCAGGACTCGATGGTGAAATTGCGGATAACGTACTCAGCGTTGGACGCATCGACGTACCTGGCGATCTGCCTCGATCGTCAACCTGGAATTAAAAAAAAAAAATTTCGGTTAATATTTTTGACTGAGTTCAGGATAAATATTTTTCTGAATACACATTTTTTCAATGTCAACCTAAAAATTCGGAAATTAATTGACAGGTATTGAACATTTTGTTCGGAGTAAAATGTACAGTTTGGTTTTTTTTTTAATGCACTTCGAGCGAAAGTAAAAAATCTTTTTTTTTTATTGAAAGAAATATTTATGACAAATATTCAATTGCAGAATGTGCAAATGAAGAATAAGGAGTTTTATTCGTGAGGTTTAGGTGAATTAATAAATATAATTATTTTTCATAATTGAAGATTTGACGCGGGCAGATTTTATTCACCGTCAAATAGTCAAAGTTCGCTCTTCATCAACTAATTTCACGGTTTATTGCCAGGTCATAACGGCTTAATTTTATATATCGAAGGGGGTGACGCGAGAGAATTTATGATTTCGAGGGTTGGTATTAATCGCTTTGGAGCACGCTCCGCTGCTGGACGATTTATCGGAGCCTCTTCGTCGAGGGCCCTTCGAATGGCATATATCGAGGGCCGATTTTTTCGATAGTGCGAGCTTGCGAGCTTTTACAGCCAGGCTGAATGCCTGCTAACGGGGAATCGTGTGCAACAGGTAGAATCCTACCTGTCTATGCGGAGGCTCACTCGTTCACCCCTTCCCCCCTTCCCTCCTCCCTCACCCTTAAGGGTTATGTGCGAGAGCGAGGAGCTTTCGAGGTGCACCTTCACCGAAAATCACTGCATCACATATATGACGTATTCCATAGCAGATCAAAAGCGTAAAAAAAAATCTGACCACCCCCAATAAATTCAAAATTGTGTCATCATTCAGCAATAAATAAAAATGAGAAATAATAAAAAAAATGTATTATTAAATTAATAATTAGCAAAAAAAAAGTAGTTTTAAACTGTAAAAATACGTATCAACAAAATGGATGAGAATAAAAATTGGAAAAGAAATCCCAAGTGAGGATTTAATGTCCAATTGGAGGGTGAAATTTTTCAAGAATTTTCGAAAATTGTTTATGGGGTGGGCATGGAATTTGTTGTGGAATACCTCGTATATTTACACTATATATATCTCACGCTCGATTCTCGCCGATTTGCTTTCCACGGTGGCCATCGATTCATCCCTCCAACACGCACCATTTGTTTTCCTATGTTTTTTTTTTTCAACCCTCCTTTTTTTCTCGGTCTCTCTCTCCCCGTGCAACAGTCGCGATACACGCCAGCGATAAATCGAGCCGGCGGTCACCGCGACGAGCGAAGCCTTCCCTCTTTATCTCTCTCTCTCTCTCTCTCCTCTCCACCCTCTGCATCCTCTCTATACGAGTGCAGAAAGATTAAAACCCCTTTGCTCGTTTTGCCCTCGTAACTCTACGATTTATCGGCGAAACACTGTTACTCTCGTGTCCCGCTACCGCTGAGTGAGTTATATGAAAGCATCGTTATTATCTCTGTCGTTTTATACCCCCGTTACGATGACCGTTGCCTCTCATTTAGCCTGGGGGTTGACATTGAGATATTTCCTTATCGTCTATAATATTTCGGGTTTTTGTCGTTGGTATTCCTATATTTTTATTCATATATTAATTACAATAAAAAATATTGAATTCGAGTGTATTAAAATCAAAAATTCATTTTGGCTTTTATCATTTTTTTTTCGCCCCGTTAAAATTATAACGGAATAATTAATAAATCGTATGAAAATAAAAACGTATGTAAAAAAAAAAAAAATGAAAAGAATTTAATTTAATTCGAATAATAATAGCATTGATTTTCGTAATAAAAAATACCTCAATTTTTAATCATGATGGGGGTTGTAATTAGTGAGATCATAATTTTGGGTCTTATATTATGATTCGTGCAGCCAGAATTTCGAATTGAACATAACTTGACCACAGGACTGACCGTTTCGGCGATTTTCCAGCCCCATAACGAGAACACTCGTGACCGGGGGTGGGAAATCCCGGAATCGTCGCGCAACCCTAAGTCGTATAAATTTTATTGGTCTTAAATAAATCCGCAAAGTGCTGTCGTGCGTCTAGTCCGACAAATCTACGGGAAAATCCGATGAAAATGTTGCACTGGTTTCGTTCTACCGTGTATTTCAGGGTGGCAAGTAGAAAAGTCCCGACGTGGTCAGACAAGCCAGGAATTGTTCTCCTCGTGACACCGGGTCAACGTATTATCGCCTATCTCTGCTTTCAAACGAATCACCCCACCGCCCCCTTCCGCCCCTCGAGCTTTCTCAATCCTACAACGAAAACAGCGAGAACAGCAGTGATTTGCATTCCAACGTGGCACACGCCGACATAAAAATTCCAGGGCGATAACTTCCTTTGTTCTCCAGGCTTATATACAGGGAACAAACCGAGGCAACGACCCCCCCCCCCCCCCTCCCGCCTCTTCGTCGTCTCGGGATCCAGACCCTTTCCTCCCTTTCGCTTCTTCAACTCACCCCCACCCCCCACCACTTTTGCCTCGTTGCTTTACTAGTTTTTCACGTTCATATTACATTTTTATTCTGGCCCTCTTGATTAAAGGTGTGCTGCCTCAGGATCGTGGCTTTTCAACGTTACGCCGCTCGAAGATATTCGAGAAATTTTTTAATGTGATTTAAAAAGGCGAATTTATTTATTTTTTCACCCCGAAATAAAAAATTCTTGTTTATTAATATTTTCGCGAAAAAATGCAATGTGGTGTATAATTAAGGGACGTTGTTTAATTTAATAGGATTTTTTGTTTCTTTAAAATTTCGTATTTTTTTAATTGGTGTAATAAATAATTTTCTAACCACCGAACACTTTTTATAACACGAATTATTTATAATTTGTGGAAAATGGAAAAAAGGAGGGAAAGGAGTCTCGATAAATATCTCTGTCAAGTGACCTCGAATCAGTGAGTGAAGCCCGTGAATTCAAAGGGAGAAGCGCAGGTGGGGAATCGAGAGGCTCCTCAGGGTCCGAAGAGAGGAAATCGTGTCGGGTATCGGAGAGCAAAAGCACGGATGGAAGCAAGTTGTAGGCTAGACACGAACAAGCACCAGAACCAGCAGCAGTATATTTACGTAACGTTACGTAGTTGCGCGTTTAATCAGCCGTGTACCCGGAAGGGTGGGAGGGGGTGGAAAAAGGATGATGAAGGCTATGCTGTCTATACAGATGTATATATATATATATATATAGAGAGTTGTGGAGTAAAGCTCTGGCCAGTTTTCCGAGGGGGTGGAAAGCTCGTGGCCTAAAGGATACCCCGAGTGGACGGGGGATGAAAGGGGGTGGAAGGCACGGATGGAAAGCTCGTGCCTTTGCAACGCGGCAAAGAGAAGTCTCTCGGTTTATTGCCCGGTAGTACGTAGACTCACTCTCTAGGACTCTCTCTCTCTCTCTCTCGTGGAGAGCTGAAGCGAATTGACTCCTCTCGTTTTCTCAACTCGACTCATTCCTCGATTCCTCGCCTTTAGCATCTCTCGCATCCAACAAACGCGAATCCAACGACCGAAGGAATTCCGAAATGGAGATTCTCACTTTGGGGGTTGAAAAAAAAAAGGTACATTGAAAATTATTGTTTTTTTGAGGCCAAAAATTTATGATCATCCATTCGACGTTAAGTTTTGAATTATTTTTTCTAAATATTAACTATCATTTTTTTTTTTTTGTTGATGACTAGAAAATTCCAAGGGGTTGTAAACAAGCTTTTTTGAGGGTTTTCACATTAATTATTGTCATTGTTATTATTATTAAAAAATAATGTTATTAAGATAAAATAAAGTGGAGGAGCGCGTTTGGTGAGGGTGAATGCACCGAGTAAAATCTATAGAGGGATGAATATATCGAAGGGGGTTGAAAGAAAAGAGGAAGAAGCCGCGCCGGCACGAAGGCGTCGATGGCGTGACAGATTGCCCCTAGTATTTTCCACCACATACATCATCGAGGCACCAGACCCGTTCGAGTTATCCCGGCGAACCCTTAGTTCTACCTCGGTGCCCCCATAACTCCCCCCCCCCCCCCCCCCCCCCCCTCTTCCACTCTCGTCCCAATCTTAATTGGCGTCGGAAACCGTTCGATAGAAACGTGAAATGGCGACTAAAAATATTTTTCTTCCAATATTTATAATTTGATTTTTAAAAAATTATTAATCATATCATTTATTATGATAATGATTTTTTTTTTTTCAGAATATTTTCGTATTTTTTATAATCTTTATGTAATATTCTAATAAATAATCTAATAAATAAAAAAATACAGGCGATCTTAATAAACGTGTATATTTACACTAAATGGTATTATTTTAAAAAATTTATTATTATTATTATTTTATTTTTCAACAACGACTTGATTACTGAATAATCATAAATTGTGCCTGACGATTGAAGTGAATTTATAATTTTCATATATTTGTCGGTGTTGAAAATATATTCCATAAAGGGGGGATGACGAAAAAGGAGTTCTTATGGTTACGAGGGTGAGTATAAACGAGTGTAGGAATAGAGTATAGGAGGCTAAGTGTCTGAGTCCTCCACCGCAGGAGCCCCGAGGTCATATTCGGGATTAAAGGGGTGTGTAGTGAATGCTGCAAGCTCGTTGATAGTGACGGTGGTGCTGGTAGTTGGTAGCAGTACCAGCAGCACCGCCGCAACTTTCCCTTCTCCTCAGCAACCAGCAGCCATTATCTTAACAAATCTAATCTCGCGGTGGGTGTTTATAAATGTCTTGTTTTCCGGGAGAACGGCGCGAGGATTGTACCTCGTGAACGGGTGAGAGACTCTTGAGTGTCTGACAACGCTCAGCCTCAACCCCTTTCTCACCGGTAACTCAAGACCCGACGGAAGATCACGAAGATACTTACGGTAAACTAAAGGCAACGAATTTCCGTAATATTCTCACAAAAAAGAAAAAACAAAATGCTTTATTTAATCTTAAATGTATGGAAAAAATGTTTAAACACCTTCGTGACAAATAAATAATATATTATAAATTAATTTACTCGTTTAAAAAAATCAATGTCAATTAAGGGATGAAAATATATTGAAGAGTATATAAATTTTCATCTCAGTAATTTGAGTGTACGATTTCAATCTCAGGCTCTTATCTTGATTTCACTTTGTTCTCACCTTACTCTCATCTTGTTCTCACTATGCTCTCACCTTACTCTCACCTTGCTCTCACCCTGCTCTCACCGTGTGCTCACCTTGTTCTCACCTTGTGCTCACCTTATTCTCACCTTGTTCTCACCTTGCTCTCAATTTCGCTGATAATTGTCTTGTATATCGTAAGAATTTTTTTTTTTTTCTCGTGAATTTCAGAAAATCAGAGTTGGGAAGCGCGCTGCTCGATTCAGGGACAAGGGTTTACCTGCATACGCATCAACGGCGCACTTTCCGGCCCTACGTGCTCTTCGCCCGTTTGCTAACTCGAAACAAGGGTAGGCTCGACGAAGTTGAAACCGCCGCAGCGCCATCAGCGTGTGCAGAGAGAGTGGAGAGACTCGCGAGGGCAGACCAGGGCCCCTGTTATTATAGTCGAGAACGGCAACCCCCGCGTCCCCCTGTTCCTATTCCACCCACGCTTGGGTCGCCACAAACTAGAGGGCTTAATCCCTTAAGAGCAATAATAAGAATCCTTTCCCTGGGTTAGATCTCGTGGAATCCGAGCTGAAACTCCTCGCCGAGAGTGAGCTTCACTCCGACAAAGCTCTCACGGGATCCTATTTATTTGAGTACTACGGAAAAAAAATTTATATTTGTTCATAAATATTATCAATAATTTTTCAAAGACAAAACAAATTCAAACCATAATTTTATTTTTTTTTCGTTCTACTGAATTACAAAAATTTCATGGTGATTATTTTTATTCAGAATAAATTATTGTAAAATTGTTGACGATCTTGAATCCCATTTCAATAGTTGCCACAATTTTTCAAAAAAAAAAAAAAAAAAGGAAACGATTGAAATTTTCGTTTACCGCACCTCTACGTTCACCACCATAATAAATGAGCTTTCCAGTAGAAAAGCTCTGCACTCTACGGTTTACAGTAAATAGTCGTCATCCCTGAAGAGTTGTATTAGAAACAGCGGATTTCGTTCGAAGCTTCCGTGGCGCAGTATCGCATATAGACTGTCGGGTTGTGAGCTTTTCTCTTCAAGGCCTCTGTGTCTCGTCTCGGGGCGTAATTTGCACACAAAGTACCGAGAGAGGCAGGATGCAGGGATGGAGGTGGAGAACGAGACTGGAAGCAAAGCCACGGGGGTGCTTTTCCTCTGTCCCATGTATATCCCACCCCCCGCCCCCTCTCACACCCTCCAAGGACATTTCTGTGTGTAATAGTATATTCTACGTGCAATACCATAGCATGGTATGTATGTTCGAAGGACATTATGCTAACCCCCCTTTGCATAGGTCGTCTACCTGATGCACGTGCTACTATCGCGAAGGGTGGAGGGGGGAGGCGGAGGGGCACGAGGGTTGCAAGCTTCCAAATTGGTATATAAGGGTGGAAAAAAGAAAATGTCGAAATATTAACGGTTACCCTTTTATGTCAAAGCACTAATATATTATGCATCGATGGCACTATATATTGCATTACGTTGCATTAAATCAATCGAAATTGGTGAAACTAAAGGGGAAGGGTCACGTGCCAGTGAGCACCACCTGCTAAAAGCTCGAGGGCTTCGGGTACGGCGTAGCAGGACCAAGCTCACCCATTAAATACTACTTTGTCCCTGCACGAAGGGCATCCCTCGCTCACCCACCCCTGGAGCAGGTGCTCTTCGTGGCCTAACGTAGCACTGCCAGGGGTTGAAGTGCCCGCGACAGACGGCGACATGGGGTGGACCACTGGAAAGTAGAGGGGAAAAAATAAAAATCGCGACATATTGTATTTCAATTTGCAACCGATTCAACGGGGCGAATATCAGTGACGACTGACATTAGCAATTTGCAACCAATTCTGTTGTCAATGATGAAGACTTTTTTTTTTAGCTTCACGGTTTTTCAAGAAGAAATGTGCAAAGACCATATCTCGAGCTGAAGACATAAATTTTCTTGTAATTATCATTTTTTTTTTAAATTAATTCACCCTTTTATAATTAATCGAATTTCGGAATTTTGTGGATACCAAAAATCGGCAGAAATTAAAAAAAAAATCTCCAGATGTCCGTAGAATAATTATCGTTATTTCAATAAACCATAAAATTCCATTTGTCTATCACTTGCATTTAAAAAAAAATTAATTAAAAATTATTTCCCAAGTGTCTTTCTTCACTCCTATTTTCGTCTTCTCTCTGTTTCTCGTTCCTTTAATGGCTAATTTATCGTCATGCTTGAAAAAAAAATTAAGAAAAATAAAAAATAAAAAAATAACAAAAAAGCTTCAGGCTCTGCTAACGATCCGAGGGTTGGCTGACTGGTTGACGCTGGCCAACGGGAACAAGGACGCGGGTGTAAAAGCTTCCAGCGAGCCTGGATGCCAACGAAGGGTAATAAAAAACCTGTCACGTAACCGCAGGACTCCGAGGAAAAGGACTCGAAGGAGCAGGACGCGATGCTGAGCCTCGTGCAGGTCCTGAAGACGATGAAGAGGGAAAGAATACTGATTCATTATTCAATCTGGGTCGAGTGATTAGCATGCGACGGTTGGGAGAACGACGACGACGACGAAGAGGTTCCTTCTTCTTATTCCTCTTCAGGGGCTGCGAGGAAACGTGGTCTCCTTCCATCTAAATAATGTAAGACGAGGCTCGCCGCAGACTTGGCTCAGAAAGCGAGGGACCTCGAGAGGTGCACAGCACAGGAGCCACTCCAGCCTCGCCTCCTGGAGAACCGCAATATCAACGAACCAACCAACGAACCAGCCAACCCCTATTTCCTCGTGCGTCAACCAGCTCTCGAATTATCTCTCCTCTCACGATTTTCGGCGATAAATTCGCGATTCATTCGCATTAACCTCCACCGATTGACAGATTGATTATCGGAGGTATTGAATTTCATTTTTATTTTCGTATAGCTAATTGATTATTTTTTAGATATCGTTATCAATAATTATTGCTTGGGTTCATTTATTCTAATTAATTTGAAATTTATTGATAGACATGATATAATTCAATAATGATTACCTTTTTTTTTAATAACAAAATTAATTAATCGAGGACTGATTCGATATATGAATTTTTAAAAAAGCTTCGATTAAAATATGGTGTCTATAGGGGTTGAAAATTTTGAAAAAAATAAATAAAATTATTAACCACTTTCCTGTGAATTTAATTTAGTGCATTTTTTTACCATTCAACAGTAGATAAATATTTTTGTGCTTTCGTGTAAACTCAAAATAATTAAGCTCTCACGAAAATTTTCCGGTTCTCGAGAGCTGCAAGTGGCAAGGGGCGGTAAATTTGGAAAGAGGTGTTTGGGGAAGATCCGGATTTAAGGCGTCGTCCGTGAAAGCCTCTGGAGGCAAAAGAGACTCGTTCGGGTGTCGTTGCTGTGTTGGGGTTGTTCGAGAGAAAGAGAAAATGGCTGGATGCGATGCTCTCGTTCGTAGGGTTCTCCATATATATATACATATATATGCTGAAGAAGAAACCAGGCGACGATGTAGTGGAAGGGCGGAAAAGACTAAGACGATGAAGAGGATGCTGAAGAAGGAAAGGGATTCGTACCTACGGAAAGGTACCAAGTGGAATGAAGAAGGGAGATGAGAGGAGAGTACTCGGGGGTGTTGGGGTGTAAGTGCTAAGATCTCGGAGTGCATTAACATGCCCCGGAGGCAAGCTGAATACAACCCTTCTTACATCGCGAAGCTCAAGTAGAAAGAGAGGGGAAGAACGGCCTTCCGGACGTTGAAGAAAAGGAAGAGGAAAAGGAAAGGAAGGGCTGAGTCTTGCTCTGCTCGAGGGAAAATTGGGGGGGAGGGGAGTGGATGAGAAGAGTTCTCCGGGGGTGAAAACACTGAGGGGGTAGTACTCATGGCTCTCGGGCACCGCAAAGATTCTTCACGTAATTATATTAAAAATGTTTTATCTCCGAGACGAGCTCCTCCGGAGGAGAAGGAGGAGGTATTCCCTCTTCCTTTGCATTGTCCCTCGTGACGTGTCTATCCGGATGAGAATATCTTACAGACAAAAAAAAAATTGTGATTTTTGCCCCGTCGGAAGGGGATGAAAAATTAACGTTTTTAAAATTATGTGAAATATTTTTTTTTCACCCTAATTCCTGTAACACTTTTCTAGGACATTTTGTCTAAATAAATTTTTCTCTCGAATGGCCGTAAAAAATTAAAACGATATTAATGGGAACCCGATAATGATTTTTTTAAATGAGAAAATTAATTATTCAGATTAATTAGTCGAGCCGAGGAATAAATTTTCCCGTGAATTTGTCGTTTCATTTGATTTTTGTGAAAATTGAGTCGCTGGAGTGCATTGAATTATCTGTTATCGCACCGGATGTGCGGACTAACGTGGATAACAGGGCGAAAGAGTGGAATATCTGTGTAACGAAGGGCCGATGGGCTCCGTGACTCGACAGGGCACACACCGCAGCACAAGCTCCGAGGAATCACCAGGAGCACAAAGCCCTTGATGGATGGGTAGCCACGGGGTTGCGGCGCGGCCGAGAGACCAGCACCGGCAAACCTTCCGTTTCACCCCCTCGCTGAGAGGCGCGAGCGGCGCGAGTGACCACCTGTTGAACCGCAAGGGCGAGCCACTTCGCTACGCACCTGTACACGCACGCGAGCATCACCACCATCGGCTCTACTGCGGAGCCCTGAAACAAACGCTTTTTTATTTTTATTTTTATTTTTTTTTGGCACCCCCTCGCGACTCTATCGCTCGGTGATATCCTCATTCGATAGCTCGCCAAGGGATGAAAAGAGGACACTTTAGAGGGGTGAAAAAAATTTCGCAGATATGTGCATTAATATTTATCGTAATCATTTTTATCTTTTATTATTACCCCATTAAAAAAAAAATTATTAATATCGTTATTGAACTGACTCTAAGCTCAGCTTAAAATAGAACTGAGCTTAAAATTGGTTTGAACTCAATCTAAATTTAGATCCTATTCATAGTACTTTATAGATTAATGTTTATTTATTTTTTTTTTTGGTTATGGAATAAATATCTCCAGTTCGACAGAATGATTTTTAAAAAAAGCTCATTCATAATCACCATAATGGTTGAACAATTTGCGAGGAGATATTCGTGACGGCGAATCACCGGGTGACAAGCTTATTAGTAACCCGAGAACGTAGAGTCCATTACGCATTCCGATTCGAAGATAACCTGCTAAACCTCCCTCGTCTCTGTGATGATGCTCAGTGCATAACTACTAATCCGCCCCCTTCCATCCCTCCGTCCTTCCATCGGGGTGTAATATACCACCTCGTGGTGTGGTGTCCTTGCTCTGTCATAAACGGGGATCCTGTCCTGTCGTCACGTAAGATTGAGGATATCCCCGAAGCCTTCCTCGCCCATTCCCATTCCCATATATATTATCATCCCTCATCCCAATATCGTAGAAGATTCCTCGCGCACTTGCCACTATAACATTGATGAAGATTACCTTCAATTCTGGTCGAAGCTCGCGAGATATGTCCGGAGAAATGAGCGCGTCAAACGTGTCAGGCAAAAGTCCCATCATGGGCGGTCGATGGTAGCCATGAGAAAACTTTTCAACTCGTACATAGAGAGAGAGAGAGAGAAATAGAGCGGGAGAAAGAGAGAAAGAGAAAGAGAGAGAGAGAGAGGGGGGGTGTAAGGGATATTTCTGGCAAGGGCTCAAAAGGGAAGTAAGACGCAGGGAGAATCGACTGGTCGCTAATGACAGCCTGATGCAAGTTACTAAGGGCTTGACCCTTGCTCCACTCTGAAAAAAGGGACTGTGAAAAAATGAGGAGCTACGAGAAACCAAAAAGCTCACCACGACGAATTTCGAGTGGGCTTGCAACCGATAGCAACTTCAAACTGTTAATTGGCCCCGAAACTTTCACTCCTCCCCGTGTTTATTATTATTATTATTATTATTTTAAAGCTTCCTTCTTCCCCCTCTGTTATTATGATTATCAGAATCTTTCTTTTCATTAACCCAAGCACAGGGTTGGTGACTAGCTGGCCAGTCTGACCCTTCCACCCTTTTCCACTCACTCCACATTTCTCTCGCCTCAGAGAACGTTGGAGAGGTCGTTTACGGTCCTCACCCACCGGGGGTTAATTTTTTTCTCTCCACTCCCTCCCCCCTCCCCTCCCTCTCTCTTTAACCAACCCTGGCCCCGAGTCTCGCGGTCGTTTTACTGGCCACACGTACCGTATAGTCGAGAAACGGTAATCGAGACCGGTCATCCAGGTCTAATACGCACTTTTCCACCCGGAATTACGAGGCACTTCGGTAACCGCAGATGGGAACGAAGGGGGATGAAACTAACGCAAGCACCCCTTGCGAATAACGCGTTCCTGATGTTCTAACCCTGTTGTTGATTTTATTTTTATTTTAATTTTTTCTTTCTCTTCATCGAACGTTAAATATATATAATGCTGTTGGTAAGCGAGAGTTTACAGCACGAGCGAAGGATTCGACAGCGCGAGAGGGCAATAAAAATAAGGGATGAAGCGAGTCACAGAGAAACATTTGGGGGGACGTGATCGCATTCGAATCGATTACACAAAGGACGATGTAAAAATTATGCAAATGTCGTTTACAAGTGAATCGTTGGAATCGGATGAAGGGGAGGAGAAAGGAGGAGGAGGGTGGGAGGGAGGGGGGGGGGGGGGGGGGGACCGGTGGAGGTTACAATTAGGCAGGAGCCAATTCAATATCGAGGGCCATTCGTCGGGAATATTCAACGATTCGGTATTAAATGCCTGCCGGCCCTTTTCCACCCTGTCGAATCTCCGCTCGGTCCTTCGTGGGACAATCCACCCCCTACCCTCCCTCTCCTCTTTCTCTCTCTCTCTCTCGATAACTCCCGCCCGGGAAGCAACTTTTACTCGCTTGTAATTCACTCGGATTTATTATTTGTCACAGTATGCCCTTCATATTTTCTTGTGATTTTTTTCACGACTTTATCGATATAATCGATGAATTACTAATCGATTATCCGAATAAGGGTTGCTGGAATTTTTTGTGAATCAATTAAAATTAAACGATATTCATATGGACCAAAAAATGAATGGTCCATTATCGAATCCCGTGAAACCATAATTTTTGCGCCCGTACTCTGCAAAAATAAAAAGTGCAAGTAGTAAATGCACGGTATGATCAGACACGCGCTTTTCAGTGGATTTCGCTTGAAATAAGCTGCAACGAAGAAGCAATATTATCTGGGCTCCTCTCCCGAGACACTCGCTGGGATTATACGAACGAACCGCGGGAATAAAATATAAGAAAAAAAAAAAAAAAAAAAAAAAAATGTGATCGCGAGCGCGAAGCAGACGAGGAAATTATTAATGGCGCGAGGTATGCGGCGAGCCCGAATCCACGCAGTGAGATTCCGGGGGATTTGTCGCGGCACACCGGATCGAACCCGAATAAATTAGCTCGAGTCCTCGCGAGGGTTCCCTGTCCTCTTTCCAGGCTCATCCTCCTCCAGCTTCTCCTCCGCAGCCACGCCGAGATATAAAATTTTGAATATGAATGGCCAGTTTTGCATTCGTAATGAGCTCTTATTCGAGAAACAAAGCGCAGCCTGACGAGAACATATGTAGATGAAGGGAAGAGAGCTTTCTTTCTCACTCCCACAACGCGTACCACTGCTTCGCCGATTACCAAGGGCTGGATAAAAAAAAAAAAAAAAAGAAAAATCCTCGCCGAGGAAGGAAACCGAGGTGACGTCTTCGACGCTACAGAATTTCCGGACGGAGATGTAAGCCACGTTATTAGCTCTCTTCGAGTACGTTTCTTCGTTCCGACACTCACCCTCCCCGCATTAAGGGAAAATATTCCCTTTTCCTTATTTACGATCGCGTAATATGAAAATTTGTACAAATTTCGAAAAATCGAATATCAATGGAAATACGAATTTCAAGGTAGTTTCGCATCAAATATTTTTTTTTTTTGTTAAAATAAAATATTGTTTATAGTATGACCTTTAAATTGGAATTTGGAAAACAATTTTTTTTGCGTTAAAAAAATATTGCAGCATCGACTGCAAAAGTGAGGGTGTTACATTTTTTGCAAGTGCAATTCCAAGTCGCAAAAAAAAAATCCACCCATCCAAGGGATCGTTCTTCATGTTCTTTTTTTTTTCTCAACACTTTAATTAGACTCTACAGGGCCTGCCCGGGGTATCGAGATAATTTGGAATGATCGAATAAACGTCGTGGCTGTCGTCTCCTTCGTCTTGGTCGTCGTCGATGTCGAGTGAAGAGGTGGTGGAGTGGGACGGAGTAACGCGGGATCATGAAGAGTCTCTCGTTCTGTCTCGTTCTGTCTGCCAAAGCTCGTAGTAGGTATATGTAGCTTCGTGTAGAGAAGCGAGGCTTACCCTCGTTCCCTATCGAAGGGCGCCCTGTAAGAAGGGCGGACGTGGCTCAATGCTCCCAGTGATGGTGGAGGACAGAGAGAGAGAGAGAGAGAGAGAGAGAGAGAGAGAAAGCTCTCATCTCGTCTATCCCTCCCGCTAAACTCATTACCCGTCGGTAATTCCATCGATGCTTTAAGCTCGTCGCGAGTCACTCCAAAGCACGAGCCCCCAACCCTTCGGCTTTTCAAGGGATCTATTCCTGTGTGTACCTTTTTCCGTCCCTTCGACCCTTTGCACACGTTTTCCCAATCCTCATCCATCGCTGACAACCAATCGGCACCAAAAAACACCCTTTTTTCAACTATGTCAAAAACACGACTTTTCGTGCCCGCAACGTGGGCGAAAAGTAGTCTTTTCCTGACCAGCGGGACGAAAAGTAATGCACTTTCAAGTAACATCAAAATCTTCAAGGAAGAAAAATAAATTTCCAACCCTTGGACAGGGTAAAAAAAAACGAAAATTCAACCCCAATGAAAAGCTCCGACACTTAACTTTTCTCAAGGTCGAAATTTCACCCTCGACTCGAGTGCCTGGCTAGTGTAAATAATCTGCAGATATTCTCCGGTTGTTATGTGCAGTAGTCTCGTAAGGAATGGGTGAAGTGTAGTGTGTTGGCTAATATCCGAAGGGGTTGTGAAACACCCGCCCTTTCCGGAGCTTCTATGGTGGCGGAGTGCTCGAGGCGTGATAGGAAGCTAGCGAGAAGGACGCGCCAGTGGTGAGACCCGGCGAACGCTGGGCCCACGAGCACGGAATCATTATAAATAGTCATAATTACAACAGTCGAGCGAGCGCGGCTAATTCAATTACGCTGATTAACGTTGTACGTTGCACCTCGAAGTCGGTGCCTACTCTACACACACTTACACATATATATATATACTATATTTGGTTGCAGATACAGATTTGAGTTAGAATGGAAGAGCATAGAGGAAGAAGCATTTGAAGCTCGCCGTTCCTCAGGCTAAGGGATGAGGGGCGCAGGAGGGGGTGGGGGTTGCTCTTGGTGTGCAACGTCAGGGTGTGTAAAATATATAGTACATGGGCTAGTAGATTTCCCTGGCTAGGATATAGTCGGGACGGCCGCGGGACTCACCACCTCATATTAATCCCCCCCGCCCCGCTCCCCCTCCCACCCCTTCACGTTACTCTTCTTCTCGCTCATCCCGTAGGGCTGGTTCTACGGGCCTGGGTATTATGCTTATGCATAGGCAAGTTACAGCGACCGAGCCGGCTCCTAATATGATTATCTCTTCGACGAAGCGAGAGCCAACGCCCGCTATAACGGGCTCTTCATAGGCCGGGGAAGTTGAAGTGGAGAAAGGCTGTAATGGCCGGACGGGTTTGAATAACCGTTTTGAGGCAGTTCCGAAGACTTCCGGTGGAGAAATTTCTAAACGAAAGCATTTTTTTCCTGTTTCTCTGTGACGTTTACAAGGGTCGTTATCGTGTTTTTTCTTTGTTCTCAACTTGTTCTCACCTTGTTCTCACTTTACTCCCACCTTGTCCAATGACGGCAATTTCTGAATGAATTATTTCTATTAAAATGCCTTGGAATACATATTTCTATCGGTTTTGCGGGAGTCGTTCACTTGTTCTCACCTTATTCTCACCTTGCTCTCACTTTTCTCTTATTTTGGCTTTACCTTGGCTTTTAAAGCGTTATATTTTCACAAAAACCATGCACCCGCCTTCCACCAACCCCCACCCATCAGCCAAAACCCACGTAAAGAGGAGCCACCCTTATTATTCTCACCCTGTACCGGAGAAAGATCTATTGACAACCGCCGAGTGTAGCGTCGTAATGAAGAGCTGGTGTTTAGCCTCGAGATTTCCGAGCGACTCGTTTCTCTCATCATCCCCATAGCATCTATGTACTAAATCTGTCTCCACGCTTTGGGAGCGTGTAAAATTCGTCTTTCCCTCCCCCTCCCCGAGCCCATGGGCAATCGTCGCGCACGAGAATCATCCCCCCCGAGCGTCACGCATCACGAGTCGTACTTCATTAAGTCGGTAACACTTCTTCGTATAACCAACCACTGGTATTCGCACTCCTTACAGTTTCAGTGACGTGGAGGGGGAGGGAAGTGGTGGATGGCAGAAGAGCCGACCATGAACGAGGACGAGAGTAAGATTAATTGCATTCCGCGAGAAGAGGAGGCGTATTTTAAGGCGGAAAGGCATCGTTCCTCGGCGGGCGTTTCGAATCCCAGTGCGGAGAAAGTGGAAAGAGAGGGGGGAGGAGAGAATTGAGAGAAAGAGGGAATTAGAAATGGTTAAAGGGAACAGTGGTAAGGGTATGGTAGAACGTTGGACGTAACGCTGAGTGAGATTCCTGCCACTCCACCACTCGAAATCCTCTATCCCGAGTCTGGGCTCGTTGCTGAAGAGACGAGAAGGTCCTTTTTACCGACGGGGGGTGGGGAGGAGGGGGAGGAAGACAGCGCCTAAGGCCTTGTTGTATTTATCATATAATTACCATAATAGAGCCCGAACCGAGGAGTTCCTTTCCCCGATCCTCACCGGAACGCGGAGGATCCGAGAGGCAGGAGAGAAACCTTGCTCCCGCTGCTGCTACCACCACGACCACCACCTGGAACCATCCCCCTTCCCGCTTACCCTCCTGACGTCCACCGCAACCGCAAATTGGAAACTCTCGAATACATTTTCACTGGTCCTTGATATAGGAGAGCCTTTCCTGCCCCCTTTACTCACCCCCCTCGCCCACATCGCTTCACTTCATCCCTTGTACTTTTCCGACCGACAGAACGACATGACCTCCTCGGCTATTTTCGAGCTTTTCGACGGATCGTTGTGTGGTAACATGTTATTATCCGTGGCAACGTGGAAATGGCATGGTAATTATTGAAATTTGGCGAAAGTTGTCAAGAGGATTGACCTTGCAAAAATAAATTCCGAAACCACCCCTATTTTCGTGTAATTAAAATTACCGAATTCGAAATAACAAAATTGACAATCCCAATTTTTCTAAACGAGGTGGAATAAGCCTCAGCCACACGTTTATCCACTTTTGGAGCTTTCACGCTTCAATGTCAACTGACACCCGGTATATTATTTCATTGTTGTGGGAAAAGTCTATTTTCGTGTAGGACTGCTCGTCGCACTGTCCAAGAGAGAGAGAGGGAAAGTTATATTGCGAAGGGGATGGAAAGGTACCCTACCAACGGGGCGAGCGTCGACCAGACGTCAGACTGGTCGCCGAGGGTGCATTTCATCTTCGGGCCGTCAGCCAGGAGACCGATCAGCCGGCAGACACCGTACACGACTATGGCATATACCCACATAAGCCAGCCAGTCACCTTCACCTCACCATATACCCACTGAATCATCCATCTTTTATCGAATCCCATACTCACCGAGCCAGCCTACCAGCCATTCGCTCACCCTTAGTCTAAAGCTCGCACGCATTATCCTCCTACCTCAACTTTGTAATATACTTTTGACCAAACTCCCTCTCAGTCATTTTCATACGATGGAAAAACCGATTGCACCGATAACCGTAATAATCCACCACAATAAAATGATATTGTATATTAAAAAAAAAAAAACTTTGCTGCATTACCCGTAAAAAAAGTTGGTCCTATAAAATTTTTTTCTACTGTAAAATCGGTTCACTGTCATTTTAACTAGGGGTGAAAAAAATTGCAGATCCTGAATTTACTATTGAATATTAAATCAAACGAGAAGAAAAATATTTCGCGAAATCCTCGGACTTTTTTTTTCTGCTTCAAAATATTTTACGAAAATTTTGCAGAAATTTGACAATTCTAAATTCGAAAAAAAGTGGCTCGGTTGAAAGAAAAAAGAAAAAAAAAAGCGCGTCGATATGATAATTCCGAAGCGAAGACCGAGAAAATAGTCGCGTATTGCTGCAGTATATTTTTGCGGTTTCCTGCTGTTCCCGATTGCGAATAATTTAAGGGTGAATGCAGTAACCGCAGGGTAGTTTCGCTCGACCAAGGGCAGCTCGCGGAAAGTCGTACCACCATCCGAACCCCCTCCACCCCCCGCCAATGGAGCAGAGAGCTTGCGACAAAGTGCGTGCTCGTTTCCATACACTTAGTCCTGGCAGGAGCAGCAGGAGCAGCAGGAGGAGCAGGACGAGTGGAGGAAAGGGGGCAAGATCCCTAGGCTCAGGTGTCCTCGCGGATAATAGGTGGCATCATCATCCCTCTGTGAAGGTCGTCGCTGTGTGTAAGCTCTCGTGATGTCCCTCCTCGTGTCGTGATATTTCTCAACCCCTCGTCAAAAGCTCTGATCGATGTAATATCCATACGCACGATAGATGCACACTTCTTTTTTTTTTTTTTTTTCATCCCCTATTCACCGATCGATCGAACGAGCGGTAATTTAAAGTCTCTGCGGTTGGCCGCTGTCATTGCTTACTCACTCCCTCACCGCAGCCCTTGAGCCGTATAATTTTTTTTTCCCACCCTCCAACCCTTGTATCGGGGGCAAAAGTGCACTTGGTTTATATTTATGAATTTGATGATTCAAGTGCAGTTTTCCAATGCCATTATCAATTTCGAGAAACGGTCTAATATTTTTTTAAAAAATTTTTTGTTTGATAAATAGTGATTGTTTTTTTACCAACGAAGAAAGTCACCCTTTCTCACTATTTTTATTCAGACTAATGAATTTTTTAAAATTTTCTTTATTTTTAATTTGGTAGATTTTTAAATGGCGATTAAACAAAATTGTTTGACACTGATTTGATTTTTCAACCCCCTTAAGCTCCGGACATTCATCATAATTGGGGAGAAAAGTGACTGGACCATTAGCCCGGGTAGGAAAATTACAAAAACAACATTTTGAGCCTGAAGGCTTGCCGGAAGTTTAGGTAAAAATTAAGGGTACATTTTGGCGAAGGTCTCAACCCTTTTCTCGCGAGTGACCGGACCGCGGATAGGGGTAGGTATTATAAGGGTCCGACTTACACCCTTTTTCTCCCTCGTTTCGTCATACACATTTCTCGTCGACCAACCCCCTCCACCTCCCCTGGCCCATACACACCTTCACCACACCCCCGAGCGCCCTATTAAATATTTACTTTTCAATGAATATGCAAATATAATTATTTACGCGCAATTTAAACGTTTTTCACACGTTCTCCGGTTTCGCACTGGCTTTGCATAGCTATATTCAACGGGAAACACGAGGACTCTCGAATGCTCGGCTGGAGAGCCACTTGACAGTGAAATTTACACCCTACTTTTCAACCCTTGTCACACAAGAGTCGCTCTGTCTTAAGCGTGTCGACTTTACGGCGCTTTAAATGCTTTTTCTTTGAGTGTAAAATAACAATTTTGCTACGTTGACTTTTTTAGACTCACAATGAATAATTTTATAAAATAATTGGTATGATTATTAATTATAATTAAAATTTTTTAATAAATGAAAAAAAAAATTTTTAATTATTTACCATTTTCTGATATTTGGACATTTTTTAAGGCAACAAATGAAAAAAAAAAAAGTGGTTTAGAAAATTATTCGGAAAATAATTGATAGATTTTCATTGAACTTTCTTGGGGATTTTCGGGGGATGAGAAAATTTTCAACGAGCTTCTGGGTTTGATGGAAGTTATTAGTGTTTGAATGAGCGATGAAAGATGACGCTAACCAGCAGAGGAATTAACCTTTAGCGTTAATTATCTCTCACGCTTTTGGCGGATGAGGAGCCAAGAGGAAGGAGAGCAAAAGCTGAGTGTAAGGCAGGGGCTCGGTGAACGGCATCAAAGAACCACAGCAGCCCCACCTCCGAGTGTTTAGAGCTGCAATATCTTTCCGGCAAGGTGCACATCGGTGACCGTGCTTCTCTCGTTTGGTGGTACCGCTCTCTCTGCTGGGGTAGTTTCCGCCATGGGGAAAGAGTCCACCGAAAGAGAGAAGTGAAGCGACGGTGGTCGGTTGTGCGGTTGGAAACTTCTCTTCAATAACCCGCCGGTATTTCGCCACCTATATTTCCCTCGGCTCAGCAAAATCATCCCCTTAGAAATTATTCTCATTCCCGAGGGAAAATTAACGCACGCTTTCAAATTGGCACTTCATAAATTACTATAAAATTTTCCGAAAATTCGAAAATTTCTTAGAGAATTATAAAGTTCTGAAATCCTCGAGGATTCAAAAAATTCTGGAATCCTAAAATTTTAGAAAAAACTTGATTTTAGAAAATATTAGAAAAATTCGGAAATTCTGATATTTCGGAAAAATTATGAAACTAAAATTTTTGGGAAATTCTAAAATTCTGTGAAAATTCTAAAATCACCATAAAATGTAGATCCTTGCATTAGCGGTACGACCATTTTACCGCAATGTCTCTTCCCACGAAAAGTGGGGTCGTTGAAAAAAGTATATTTTTGTAGGCAGTTCCAACTATCAGAAAAAAAAAAAAAAAAAAATTGCAGCAAGAAACCGCGTTTCCACCGATAGACACGAGGGTGCACAAATTGTTTACAGGAAAGCGAGGAATAGTCGCGCGGGACGTGCGTGGAGTTCATGGGGTCCTATAATAGAAGCGAAGAGGAAAACGAGTCGTTGGATGAAGCAGCAGACTGCACACTATCGGGACAGCCAATATCCCGATATCGCGAGTGTGTATATGGATACAAACGACTGGAAATAGGCCTGGAAAATAGATTCTGAATTCGAGATATTTCGCTGCTCTTCGCCGGAGGAGCTTCCCCATAGAAAGAGAGGACAGGGAGGGGGGGGGGGGGGGGGGAGGAATAAGCCATCGATATAAATTGCTCCATCCGCCACGTCCTCCTCCTTTTTTTGCCCCTGCCCATGTGTGTTACTCCACAGAAAAGCTCTCCAGTCCTGGAGAAAAAGTTTTCTCGCAAATAACCCATCGGCTCGCCCATAGGGTGTAGTGCCTTTCTCTCACGTGCGAGAGACTTTCCCTCCGACCTTCCCTCCACCCGACGAATCAAGCCAATTTTTCCACCAGTACATGCCAATTTCACTGTCCAAACTTCCATAAGCATTTTAAATAATTTTTTCTATGCATAAATTTTATATTTTCACTTCTAAAAATGGCACTTCAATGCTATGGGAAAAATTCGATAATTAATAAATAAAAATAGGGGAGGAAAAAAGAGGTTTAAAAACAAAATTTATATAAAAGTCTGAAAATTAAGACATTCTTTAATGTAAAAAAAAATTCCCTTATTATTATAGTCACTATTAATTGTTTAAAAAAATTCTTGAAATAAATAAATCAAAACTACCCCATAAAAATTGAAGAATCTTTTTTTTTTTTTTTTTTTCGCCGTAAATCTTAATAAATCTTAAGGATTAATAGATTTTATTACCGGAAGCTACTCTGGATCGAGTGTAGAGTGCAGTTATTTCATCCCCCTGGTTAAAGTGAAAGATGGCAGCGTGCTAAAAGCTCGCTGAGTGAATAAGTACGAGTAGTACGGAGTTTACGGGTTTGCTACGCCGTAGATATTAGCGCGGAGCGTGGAAATGGCCCAGGCAGTGGTCAGAGGGCTTCCATGGCCTTAGCCATAGAGAAGAGAGTACCCATAGCGCAGAGCGAGCGAGCAGTACATTATTTCTTCATGTCAAATAAAGCAATTAGCATGTGCCCTGCGACCAGGGTGGCGCCTGGTTCTCCGGGTCCGGCCGTAATCTGGCCAGGGTCCCCGGCGTGTGCGACATCTTCATCAGGCTGGCCAACTGGCCACCCCCACCCTGGCTTCCTTCGCCTCGTTCTCGCTGCGGGAGGCTCTCGCGTGACTCTCGCCACCCCTAGAGACAAGGGCTTGCCCTTCGTTTCGCCCCGTGAACGAGAGAACGCTATATAACTGTATTTATTTCTCCGTATATGGGGCACTTCGTGTGAAATTTATCGCCTCGTGACTCTCCTTTCGTTCGGCCTACGATATTAAGGGGGTTGATACCGATTTTATTATTTTTTATTTTCGCGTTGCGAGGAATTTTTTCAATTTTTTTTTATTTTTGTTGTATATTGATTTTTCGTTGTAACTGAGAATTTAGGGGGTTTGGGGGGTGGGGGTGAAAAACCGATCTTCCAAAATTGGCCATTTCAAGGTTATTGAAAAATGAAAAATAAATATATGTATTTTTAGTACTTTTTTGAGTGAGTTTAGGTTTTTTTCCACGTATACATAATATATGCATTCGAGAGAAATGGCTTAAGAGGAGGAAATAAAAGGAAGTTAAGGGATGAGGGTGTTCTCAGTGGTTCCATGGGAAATTTCACAAGGGTCGATCCGCTCATCTAATGAAAGTTATATGAACCTTTTAATGCTTTACGCCTTTTAGATTTTATAGTGCGCTCTCTCTCTCTCCTATTTTTCCCTTAACCCTGTAGCTTTTCGTCCTTTTCTCGTGGCTGTTAACCCTTCTTCAGGGTCACCGTTCTCCTGTTAAGTTTTCATCGTTTTTTTTTTTTCCTCTTTTTTCTTCTCATTTCCAACCTTAAGTCTACTCGCGTTCGCGTCAGAAGTGGTTGCTCCCCGGTGTAACCAAAGTGAGGGGTCGGAGGGGGTGAAGGAGTGCGCCTCAGGGGCCTAGGTAATTATGTGGCGGACGTAAATTAAGCTTGTTTAGATTGGGATTTTTATTAAGGCGTCGCCCCTTTATGAGAGACTCAGGCGAGTGGCAAAATGGCGTGCAGCCCCGCACACTTTTCTCTCTTCATGTACTCCAACCCTCCGTTGCTTTCGTGTGGCGAACCGCAAAGAGAACGAAAGAAAGGTGAATAAAAAAAAAATTATAATTGCCGAGAAGCGGAAATCCGCGACTGACGTTTAAATTCAACTGACGAGCGGAGAAAGTGCGTGCGAAAAAAAGTGGGTTAAAAAAAATGTGCACCCTCTTTCATCCCTTACTAAGAAGCGAAAGTTTGAGGGTGACATTTTTTCCGAATCACACAATTATATTTTCATTTTTGCTTAACTACAGATATTCGGAAATTTTTTGTTTGAAAAAAAAAAAAATTCAAAAATGTCATAAAATCAAAATTTCGAATTTAATTTTTTTAAACAAATTTTGGCAATCGAAGCCGAAACCGATGTTTCAAGTGTGTGTCAAATTCTGGCTTAATCACATGCTCGACTCTTGAGTTATGTGAAATTGAAATTTTGGAAGGGTGGAAAGGGGGTGAAAAAAAAAAAATTGCAGGGAGCCGGAAATCCGGTACGGACGTTTGGATGCACGTGACGAGTGGAGAAAATGCGCGGTTAGATAAAAAAGTGGGTTAAAAAAACCATTTGCCCCCGTTTCTCTGGTTTTCATCCCTTCGGAGTCACGGAAAAGGGCGAGTTTGAGGGTGGATTTTGCCGAGGCCCATATCCGGACGAAAAGGTCGAATTTTCGCTGGACCACACACTATTCCCCGAAGCAGAAGTCGTAACCCATGATCAGGGGAAGTCGCGCGGGAAATAGACTCGATGTGGAGGGGGGGGGGGGGGGGGGAGAAAAAAACAGACACTGGGTGGTGGACGACGGGCAGTATAAGTCGAGATTAAGTTTAATCGAGCTTTAGGACTTTCGAGAAAATTTATCCCTTCCTGGGAAAATAATTTTTCCGGGGGGTAACGTGTACCATTGGAACAAAGACAAATTTCCCCTGAAACACCATGAAAAGGGCATTGGAAAAAATGGCGAAATTATAGAAGATTCCAATTCACATCGTTATTTCAGGTTAGGGTTAAACCGATCGTAAAGTTCAAGTTCAACCGAGCTTAAAAAAACACAGTACTCGATATGGACTATTTCGTTCACTTCATTTTAGGATTCCTTGAAGCCATTTTTATTTTTGTAGGGTGGTTTCCTGTAAACTTTTCTTCAGGTATTCAAAATTATGCATTGCAAGATGCAGCATGAAATAATTTGTCAACTCAGATGGTCAGAAAAATGAGCAAGTCACTCGCCAACTCCCAAAATCATCCCTTAAACCAAACCGAACTGTTTCACCCTTTTGATGGACAGTTAAACCACCCCCTCCTCCATCGATGTTCTTGCAGACTCTGTCTACGTTAAGACGGTCTTCGCGATATTACCAAAACGATATCTAGCATTCCGGTACAGGGGGTGGGTTTGTTCCTTGGATTCTACGGTTAAAGTACAGGCTTCCAGGGTTCGACCCAGGCAAAAGAGCCTCGAGACTACTGCTTTCGATTTGCAACAAATCATTCAAGCATTTACGCCCGGCTGCCCGCCCAGTTGAATTAAACTTTCCAAGAAGTTCTCTGTGCACCCTGGGTAACGGTTTCGCGCGCTCGCACATCCCCCACAACGAAAAGTGGGATGGAGGGGTGCGTATATTCCTATGAGCCAACTCAACCCTCACACGTAGCCAACAGTACGAATTTTGCAACCCTCTCTCTCACCCTGGAGCTCATGGATCCTTTTGGAAAGTTGCTTTCTCACCCCCCACCCCCTCGCCCCTTCGTGCGAAGCCAGTTAACTATTTGACGTAGTCCACGATCCAGTAGGAAACACGCTTCTCTATATTTCTCATTCCTCCTGGTTCAACCCCTTTGGAGGCTCTCGTACGGAAACGAGATTAACATACCAACGTGACTACGAATCGTCGAGTACGTGGCGATAGACTCTTCAACATGTGGACTCGTATAGTCGAACTGCAGAGCGCATTGCAAACCCGGGGTCTAATGGTTCAAGGGAAATGTGACTTGAGTTGAAAAATAAAGAGTCATGGATTTGGATGACGCTTCGTGGGTTCAATGAAAATCAAAAGACTTTGAAAAAATTCTCAGGATTTCAAAAAAAAATCCTAAGAACTGTTAAGAAATTCTAGGCACTAAATTTTTTTCAAGAATTCGAAGCCTCAAAAAAGTGCAAAAACAAACCCCTTTAATTCGAACCTCATTAATTTGACAAAAATGATTTTCATGGAACTTCCGGCCGAGGTGCAATTCATGGCATTGACAAGGGGAGGGGGAGGGGGGGGGGGTGAAACTGCGAGAAATCGGTGCATACTTATAGTCGATAGAGCGGTAGGTGGTTGGAGGGTGAATTTCACCCTCGATAGTCGAGAAATCCGGTGGAAGCGTAGGATAAAGTTTTGCAGAAGAGCGATAGAGTCGAACTGTAAGGTTCTGCGTGCTTCAATGTACAGCAGCATCTCTTTCCGGATGCTCGACTATTGAAATTCGATGGAGGCACAGGATTGAAGTCGGGGCACATTTACTCTTCACTACTCGCTCACCCTTTTCCTCCTGCTCTCTTTTCATTTTCCTACTGCAACATTTCTCTTCTATTGCTCTCCTCTCTCTCTCTCTCTCTCTCTCTCTCTCTCTGAAGAGCGATTAGGCCTCGCCTCGTCATTAAAAGTTTATAAAGAAGTTGTGAGCGGCTGCTCGTGGAAGTCGCGAACGTCGCGAGAAGATCTTTCTCTCTTTCTCCATTTTCCTTGCGCACCTCGTGAATCGAGAGCCACCGAGAAACTCAGAAACAAGTTTTCTCATGTGCAATGCATAATGAGGGGTGGCTGCTCGCCCAAAGGGCCTACAAATGAGACTCCTCGACATTCGCGTTCCTGTAATACGTAATTTATCAATATACCGCGCGACCTTTTTTTCTTTTTAATTTTTATTTCCTTTTTCGAACGCGAAAAATTAATTTTCCAAGAAGAAATGTCCTGCGAAATAAAGAAAAAAATATATGGATAGAAAGGTAAAATAAAATAAAATTTTAAGGGTTGATATATTCGTGTTCTATCATCGAAGGGCGATTGTTTATGGCGCTAATTATTATTCAGACAAGTTTTATTTGAAATTATTATGTCAATTGTTAATTTGGCTTACCTTGTTCATGATTCGGCGGGGATAGTCCCGCCCTGCGGGAGGCGACTCTGTAAAAAAAAGGGAAATATTAAAATGGGGGTGAACAGAGGATGTGATCGAAAATTGGATATAATTTTTTAGATTTTTTAATGCGGAAGCGGTATAAAAATCGTATACGGCTTTGGATCGGACCCTTCGGCCCTTGGCCCTTTGGTCGACCATGGTTGGCATCTTCAACCCTTTGGATAGTCGCTTTTCCAATGCCGAGTCTCTCATGTATGCAGGGGGTCCTCGATCAAGGACCAGCCCTTATCCCCACCCTTAAATTCTCGTAATCTAATGAATGGTTCGACCAACCCTTCGAAATATTCACGGAGCCTCGGTTTCCAACGTTTCCCTACGTTTCTGCGGATCGACACATACGTAACAAGTATATGTATGGGCCATTCCACGTGGTTTCGACCTCAGTCAGTATAATTTTAATAAGTGATTTTTTTAATAAGTTTTAATTTTAAAAAGTGATTTTTTATATTTTTTTTTACACATTTTTGTTTCCCTTAGATTTTTTTTGTTTAATTCGACGAAAAAATTCTGCACCATAAAAGGTTATTTTGTGCATCGAAGAAGCCCAACTTCTTTAAAAGGAGATTTAGGGCCGCCCACAACGCACCCTGCAACCCCTAAAGGATAATTAATTATTTAGACGTTATCGATGGCCAGAAGGATCGCCGGGCTCTTCTCCCCTCACTGCTAATACTCAAAGCAATTTTCCTATCCTTCTTATCCACCCTTATCGTTTTTAATTAATTAATTATTATTATTATTGTACCCCAAAAAATAAAATATAAATTTGGGACCATCGAATAAATTAGTGATTATGAATGATGATAAAAATATTTATTGAACGGAATAATTGTCAAATTTATTTCCGAAATAAATTTCAACCTCGTTGAATGCTTCGGCTGAATATTGTGTTTTTTAAATTAAAATTTTTTTTTTATTTCCCTTGTCCGAGATCATAAACACATATTTCGCGGTTTCGCCCGGGCGTAAATAATGAAAAGTGCTCCGGCAACATGACCACCATCACCAGGGAATTAATTGTTTTCTCTTATGGTGGTAGCAGCGGCAGCAACAGTAATAATAATGGTGGCTCTCGTAGGAGCTGCCGGCGCTCGCTCCTTGTCGCCTGTTCTGAGTTGGGTCACCACCACCCTCGTCTCCTCGATGCTAACACACTCGGCCGGTTCGCCAGTTAAAAAAAACAATATGTATAGAACTTTGCGCATTGCTTCCTCATTAATTTATATTTCTCATTTTTTTATTTATTTTTTTTCAAATTATATTTATTAAAATAAAGTCACAAAGTGGAATTCTGCACATTTCCGGTTTCTCAAGTCCCCATTTTTAGGACAAAAATTATAAGCGAAACGCGTATTGTTAAAAAAATATTGAGCCCTAGAAAATATTTTAAAAAAAATTCATACACCGTTAAATTTTCAAAAACCTTATCCCAAACCTTAAGATTTGCAAAAATTTCCCAAAACCCCATAAGTAGTGATATCACCGTATGCACCGACAAAAATGGTCGAGTCCCTGCGTTAAATTATCATAAAAAAAAAAAAAACATTAAGAAAAAACACAAAAAATAAAAATAAAACGCAAACAAAATGCTGGAAAACAAACGACCGAAAGACAGCATCTGTGTATGCACAAACAGTGCCCGTTGAGATTATGCTTTGGCCATTCGGCGAAGTTGGCGAATAATGTTTCGGACACGATGCTCGTTTGCTCGGCTGACTCTACTCGTCGCTCTTCGCTCGCGCAGTCTTTCTCTCGTCCACCCCTTACGCGTGTCCGCCGCAGATTCAGACTCCTAATTAAGACGAGGGTGCCGGGAGGGGGGTGAGGGGCTTCGCTGGGGATCTCCTGGGGCGTGGGGGGGTGACCCCCCCACGCCCCATTGCCCCTGGAGGCAAGGCCCCCGCCCCCCGCCCCCGGACGCTGGTCCGCAGTAGCCACGCCGCTCGGCAAGCTCAGGAACGGTCCGGGCGAAGCGGGGGGCGCGGGGGGACGGGGGGGGGGGGGGGGGGGCGAGCGCCAGCATCTCTAGCTGAGAGTAGAGCGCCGTAGGGGCAAGCCAAGGCAAAGGGGGTAAGGAATATTGATCACAAGACCAAGCGTCCTGCATGGGCGCCGTAAGGCCGGAGAGGGTTGTCCGACGTCCTACGATCTCTCGTTCACACCGCGGTTTTCTCCTTGATTATCTTGGTTCCTGAAGTGCAAATGTCGGACGCGCGGTGAAATTAGATGAACGAAAGAAAGAAAAAAAAAAAATCAATTGCCAATTTATTCTGGGACACAGGGGCATGTGAATTCTTTAAAAGCTCTTTGATTTTGAGCTTTTTGAATTAATCGATAAAGATAGATTGTCTCTTTTTTATTTGGTTGACAATTTTGAAAGGATTCATGGAAAACGAAAGAGAGCTTTTTTGACGTTACGATTTTTTTTCGCGTTATTTTTTTTTTATGTAAATAATCCGTGCGAATTTAATGTCCGAATATGAGGAAAAAATAAAATAAATGTATTTATTTTATTCTTTGTGGATGATGAGCTTTATTTTATTGACTAATTAAAAGATCGAAAATATTGGGGGTTGGGGGGTAGAAGGCGATACCGAAGAGCTGCTCTGGCGAGGTACACCAGGGGGTGGCTACCCTGTAGCCAGGGCTCTGGAGGTCCCTCCTGTTTCTGTATCCCGCGGCTAACTGTTTGTCCGCTAATTAGAAGCTAACGCCAGTGCAAGGGGGTTGGAAACTAAAGTTCGGAACTTTAAAGTTTCTTGCGTTGGGTTGGTAGTGGTGAGCAGAACGGAAGTAGCTCCCCGACGAGGTTCTCTCTTTGCTCGGCTCTCTTTAGTCTCTCTCTTGCAAACCTCCCCTCCTCACCCCTTTCATCCCCCTCGCCTCTTTCACCCCTTCAACCCCCTCCCCCAGAACCACCCTCGCTCGTCTCCTTTCCGTCGAGAATACTCCCACCCCGAAAAACCACCCCCCCACGTCCACCACACCGCGTCGTTAATTACTAATTAATTGTTTCGCCTGTTTGACTTTGAAATGTCCAAGTTAAACAGCTTTCACTGCAACTACACATAGACTGTCGAATATATGCTTTTCCATTACAAAGCAAACTTTGGTAAATTATGATTTAGGAAAAAGAAAAAAAGAAGAATCTTTAATTCAAGAAAAACGATTTTTTTTGTTGGACACCAAGGTTGCATTAATTTCAACCCCAAATTGAAACTTGAATTTGAACTTTTTCGGTTGACTCAAGTTTAAATGAAAACTTAAGTTTGAGCTTTTTCTCAGTTGACTCGAGTTTGAGTCAAAACTTAACTTCGAACATGAGTGAAAAATTGCGACTACAAATTTCAACCCCCAAGTCACGTTAATTGAGTGACGAAAGACGTTTTTTCTGGAAATCATCGTATTTCCACTGTGTATATGCATTTACTTTTTGCATGCAATAAAAAAGCGTGAAAATGGGGTGCGCGTGCTTGCGGCGATACTAATATCATATACAATGTACACTTGGAGCATATATATGCGTAACGTAAGCGCGAGCAGCGTGAATAACGCACCCACGCCGGGGCATTATAGGCATTACGGAAATTCACCCCCTTATGGCCTCTCGCTCACTCATACACTGGCCTATCTCGAGCTTTTCTACAAGCTTTCCTGGCGGCCGCGAGCACGCCGCCTGTTATTACCGCGTATATCATTCGCCCCGTGTTCTTTACCGCCCGCTCGGAGATAGCGATACGCGGCGAGGGTTGTAAATACGAAATTCCCCGGACCGTTGCGATACTGAGGGTGAGCTTCAACCCTTGGCCGACTGGGAACCACCGGCAACCCTCCCCCTCTCATACTCCTTCACCAATTCGTACGAGAAAACAAAACTATATCCATAGAAACTCGTCGCTCTTTATTTTTTTATTTTTGTAATTTTGTTTTTTCTGTCCTAGGATTTTATATAGAGAGGCCTGTCTGACTCGTTACGGTTATTATCTACTTTCAAACGGATCATTCATTCTTTATTTTCTTCGTCCTCTTACGGAATTAAATAAAATTGAATAAAATTTGGGGTAAGGATTTTATTTTTATTTTTGTAAGTTGTGTTAGGAAATTGGGTTAAGCAGTAATTTGAGCTGATTCAATTTGTCTTTGGTTAATAAAAATTGAATATGATTATTTATTTATTAGAAAAAAAATCATGCGAAATTTTCTAAAAAAACAGCTCAATGATATCATTGTACCTCATTAGCTGCAATATTTATATTTCAAAGGGGGAGAAAAAAATCTTGACACCCACTGGAAGCTCCAGCTCGTCAATCCATCTTAATAATGGGTACGGGGGTTAAATTTTGATGTGTTGCAGGGGGTTGAGGATAAATATTTTCCTCCCCCTCCACTCAGCCCTTTCTTTAAGCTCAGTGTCTGTGACAATTGTCGTTTAAGATGATTACCACCTTGGCCTGAGGCACTACACGCGATCCAATGGTTATGGTGTAGCCACCATGGTTGAGAGTGCGAGAAAAATCGTCGTTGGACAAATGGGACGTTTTATCTGGTATTACGTCTTTTTATTTGAGCTCCGATTACGATGAGTGGAAGGGCCTGTCGCTTTTCGTTCCTCCCTTCGTGTTTTCTTTTTTTTTTTTTCTCTTCTTCTCTCAGCGGAGCGATGCTCAATGGTTAACAGCGGTGAAAAATAAAGAAGACGAGACGCACGACACTGAGATTGAGGTAAAACGATTTGCGAAATCTCACGCCCCGATGAGCCACCTCAGGGATTTCTTTCGGGCCCTTTATTTGCCATCTACTCTCGTTCTTCGAGGCTCAGTGTCGTTAAATAATGAAAGCCAGTAATTCAAAGCCTTCAACCCTTGAGGGAATTTTTGTTCTGTTTTTACTGCCATTCTCTCTGAGGAGGACGATAAACTATTATTTAATGATTTATTAATTAGACGCGAGTTATAATTATTATTTTTATTAATTTTTTTCTTAAAATTTTATTATGAAGAAAACAAATACAAATATAATAATTAAGATTTTTTTTCAAAAACATAATTTTTACAAAATTCGAAAATATAATGAATTTTTTTTTCCAAAATGGAAGACTGGATATTTTTTTTTTAAATATATAATATTTGGAAAAATAAACGAGCGCAGTGAATAAAAAATCGAGGTATCCGAAATAATTAGAAGATCGGCGAAAAAAAAAATAAGAAAATTATTTCCCCTGTTCGAAGGACTTTGAGTGTGAAAATGTATCGGTAGTCGAGTGTAGCCGACACGTAGGAGGAATTAACAACTCACGCGTCGTGTATCGCGCATTATTATCCGATATAGAGGGTTATACATCAAATATCTTCGACGCCTGTGAGGGGCCAAGGGGCGGGGGGTGAATGAGAGGATTGTTGTGCGCAGAGCGACGGGGGGGGGGGGGGGGGGGTAGTCGAGACCGATTGCTCACGCTACGAAATATCCTTACCCTCGTGCTAACGAGTGACTGCTCGTGTTCGAGTCCATCAATTCCAGATACGCGTACGTCTGCTGAGATTTGCAGAATTCTTGGCATCGTGTATCTTATGTACTTCGGTGCGAATTATCGCCACACGAATTGGCACGGAGAGAAAAGCGCTCATGCGAATCGGGGATTCGTTAACGCAAATATATTCGGCGTGGAGCTTTCGACTGCTGAGCCATAATCGAAATTCCCGAGCTTTCGCCTTTTCAATTTTTTAATACGCTGCTTTTCACAAAATCAGTACATTATCGCACTAGGGCGATAAAAGTTTGTTTCATTTTAATTCACTAGGTTAAAAATTTTCATCGCGCTAGAATCATTTTGCCGCGCGAATTTTCTACACCATTTTGTGCCACCAGTGCGAGAAGTATGACTTCCAGTGCGTGAAAGCGGATTTCTCGCACACTTTCGTTACCCTGCAATAATCGCAAGGTGAATTTTTATGCACTTCTTTGGAAAAATGTAGTATGTGATACCTGCGGAAACTGGCGGACTCCTTGGTCGAAAAGCTCCACTTTTTTCACACTAGTGTGATAAAGTACTGTCGTTATTAAATTTAATAAAAATAAAAATTGTCGCGAAAAATATTTTTTTACACTTATTGTAATGAATAAAAAAAGGAAAATATAACAAAAATATTATTGCGATAAAATTTAATAAAATTAAAAATACAATAAAAAAATAACTTGATAAAACGAATTTTTTCTTTAGGCCACTTTTCAGTCTCCTCTCGACCTGGCATGTTAGAGTCGATCAAACAGCGTCTGATTTTATTAGAGAGAGTAGCACTTTCTCTCTCTCTCTTGTTGACTCTCTCTCTCTTTCTCGATTTATATCTATTTCCATAATTTCCTCTTAGCTGATAATTCGCCAGGGCGGCCACGACCCTCGGGCCTCGAGTTGCCACAAAATATCTGCACGATATATAATATAGCTAATATAGGAACGAAAGAGGAAATTCTCTCTCCTCTGTTTGAACTCACTTTCGCCCGCATTTCCCCGAAGCTTCTTCGTCTTCTTCGCCTCGCTATCTCCACAGAAGCGCACGAGAAATATTCAAATGAATTTCTAATCTCCGACAACTCAGACTCTCACTCGCGAGGCCGAGGAACAGCCTCGAGAAAGCAGATAGCGTCGGGCCAGGTATATTATACTATAATATACAGCCCTTCGCGGTAAAGGGTTGGTTAGATTGCCTTTTGTAAAGCGGACTCCTTGAAAAAAAAAAAAAAAAAAATTTATTATCCACAAAAATAACTGATAAAATATCCAACAAAATTCAATTTTTATTCTCGATCCCAATTTTTTTAAATTCCTGGCTCTTTTTACTGAAAAAAGAAATCGAGAAATTAAAAAAAAATTGTTCAATTATTTTTAACCAAAATTAATCGTAATTCCAGTGGCAGCTTTTAATTGAATTGCAATTTTTTTTTATTGAATCTTTGGGTCCCCCTTAATTTTTTTTCCCGTGAAAAAGCCTCTAAAATTTTATGCAAATCATAATAATAATTATTATTACAAAAAAAAAAAGAATAGCGATCTGTAGAAAAATCGGTATTGTAGGGTGATTTTGTTACTGCGAATTTTGCACCCTTAATTCGTTTGGACATTTTCAGTGACAGTAAAATCCACGAATGGAATGTCGTACAAGCGTGCGCGAAATAGAGAAATGGTTGAAAAGGTGGTACCTCGAATAAATCGGTAAATAATCGGAAAAGGCGGTGAGAGAGATTTGCCGCACGTCGGGGGGGATGAATCGAGACCTGGGATTGACGTGGCTGCACGCGGGGGTGATTCGTACTCGTCGTCGTTTTCCTCTTTCGTCGCGTTGACGTTGGGAAGCGAAGCTCCACACAAATCGGTGTCTTAACGCGCGGTTCGCGGATCGAGGGTGGCGATGCAGGAGGCGTTTGGTCGGGGAGGGGGAGGAGGGGGCGAAGAGGGTGCACGACAGGGGACAATTATTTAAGGGCGCGCTTCAGCGTTAACCGGAGAGGAGAGACCGTTCGTTCTCTCGTTCTGCGGATGCCGAGAGTCCGGGAGCTGTTAATTGCCGGCTGTCACAGACACACGCGGTAATGTTCGCAACTGGAACCAAAACCAGATCCACTGTTTTCCACCGATTCTCTATATATTCCTTAATTCTCGTTGCCAATGAAACCAAGATTTTTTTTTTTTTTCGAAGCCCGGAAAAAAAAGCTCTCGGTCACCGGAAAACCGTCTTTGGAGGGTATTTTTTCCGAAGGGTTTTTTTTTTCAGGGGGTAATTTTTCCAGGGAGTAATTTTTGCAGGGGATAATTTTTCCAGGATTAATTGAAAATTCAATTTTCGAAAAATTTCATTAAATTTCCCGAGATCCAATTTTAATTTGTATTTTTTATAACGCGCTGAAATCAATGACTACGATTATAATAATTTTCCAAGAATTTCTCTTCGACCGCCGCGTAATTTAGTATTCATAGTCCCATAGTTCGCCATTTTACGATCCGACCATTTAAGGCACAATGTATGATTTGACATGGGGAGCTTAATATTTTACTTTCAACGCCATCACCAAACGCGAATAAGAAGCTTTCTTCGTTGCATTCGGAGCGGCGTGTTACTCCTCGGTTTACGATGATGCCGCAATTCCCTTTACGTTCACCCTTCGCGCTACAACCCCCCCCCCCCCCCCTCCCCGCCCTCGAAAATCTTAGCTTCTTTGCTGGCAAATGGGAAACTCGTCGAGAGTAAGAATCCGCGTGATAGTGTTTTGGGCAAAGGGTTTGAGTGTCGGGAGAGGCGATAATCGACCGTAAAACTGGGGATGGCGAACCATTAAGCCACCTTCCTGAGCATCCCCTTAAAACCATTACCACCCCACCGCCCCCCACCCCAAAGATATTATGGAAACTTAAAAATCGACTGTACGAATTTTCACGATAAGTCGACGGACTTCCGTCGGCGAATTTATTCAGTGATCTCTCCAAGGACATCCCGAGAGCAAATGTAAAAGCTCGTGAAAACCATCCCCTATACAGAGAAGCTCGTTCACAGGGTGCAGCTAAGCCGTGTAACGGTCGACCCGACGGGAGAAAACGTCCGGACGCTTTCCGCCCGGAGAAAAGAACATGCGTCGGAGTGCGAGGGTGGATTGCGAGTCAGGGACCAGTCGAAAAAGCTCGAGCTTTAACTGGCAAAGAGGATTCGCACCACTGCTAGTGCTGGTAATCTCGGCTCAAGGTGTCGTTCTCGGTAGAATCTCCTCAGAGGGATTTGCCATGTACTGCAGGACATTGAGACACTTCTCTTGACTTAGTCGACATTCTTCAGTCGAGGGGTGGATGAATCGGGGGTGAAAAATAATTTTTTTTTGCTAGGGGATGAGAAGAAAAATGACAGAATATCATTTTGCAATTTTGCACACGAGCCTGTGATTTGTGGGGCTGATTAAAATGAATATATTGACTCGATTTTGCTGCGTGCGAGAAACCCATTTTAACGCACGCTTGCGATAAATGCCCATTTTCGCACTTTTTGGAATAAAAAAATACGACAAAAATTCGTGCTTATAATAACTTATACTGAAAAATTGAGAAAATTAATTATTATTCGTAGAAATAATAATAATAAAGCTACCCCTATCAAGAAAAAAAAAAACGTATTTCTCGTATTTTTTTTGTAATTCGTTACTTATAAAAAAAAAAATAATATTTTTGGCTGACGAAGTGCGAGGAAAAATGTAGGTAGTGAAAATTGCATATTCTCACTCCCTCGGCGAGCCATTATAGCAGCACGTATTACACGCGATGTCCCGTCAAAGTTAAGGACCTCCGAAACGAGGCCATCGTCGCTTCGTTCCATCGTCTCTCTCACTCGAGCCAATTTTATACTTGTAAATAGGTACAGCGGAGGGTAGGTAGGTTCTCTTCAGCCTAAGAAGAAAAAAAAAGGAGACATCGACGAGTGGAGAAAGGAGCGTGAGCGAGACGGGTATAAGTAAATTAGGATGGCCGAGGCGCCTGATAAGGATCTCCCTCGTCTCTCGAATCCCCTCACGTCCTTCGCTTGTATTCCAGAGCCCACTCACAATTTCCTTTTTTTTTTAAGCCCAGTCTAAGAGAATCGAGACGTCGTCACGTTTGCTCATCTCCCAGCCCCCGAAAAATCATCATTTCTCCCTTTTATTTTCTCCTTAATTTAAGCAATTTGTTAGAAATTTTATTTTCCAGCTAAAAAATTACACCTGAGATGAGCTATTTTTTTTTCGTCCATTATTGACGATGGAAATGAGGAACTTCCTGAAGAGCACCAAGAATTTTTTTTTGCTAAGGTCAAAAGTGCACTGTAAATATTATTAACAAATACTAAAATTCGAAATTGTTGAAAATATTTTTTTCAATAAGTCCACATTTTTTTGCTCTATCAAAAAAAAAATCTTTCTCCATTTTGAAATTCTCGTCACTACGATTACTCATTTTCCACTCTCGAAGGTATCGTATATCATTTTTATTTTCCAGTAAATCGAAGCAATATTTTCGAATTTTTTTTTTTGACCGCGAGAAAATCAAACGTAAATTGAGGTATTTTCTTTTTCGATGATTGAGAGTGAGAATAAAAGAAAGGGAATGAGGGAATCCCTGACCAGCGACGGAACGAAGTATTCGGAGGGCGAAGGGTGCGTCTGGATCTCGAGGGGTCGACGTATCTTTCTCTCCATTCCAGGCATTTGTAACGTTTTGTCGTGGTTCTGGATGAAATCGAGAACTCTGGCACGCGTGGCTATCGTATGGCATGGCATTATTGCTTTTATGGCCAATAAAAGGAAGGATGGACCGCGAGGGTCTCGAGCATCGATGGAACGACTCGTGGACGATCGTGAAGCCTCCAGTGGCGGCCTCAACCCCTGCGAGGTGTCGCGATTGCTTTCGTATGTAGGAGATATAGTTCGGGGAGTCCCCGGCCCAGTTAACGTCCAGGAACGACGCGAATAAGGACAATAGTGAATTGGTGAGCCTGCTGGCCAATACTGCCACCATGGAAGCCCGCTGGGACCATCGATGTCCATGAAAAGAAAAAGAAAAAAAAAAAAACCACTCCATTCCCAAAAGAGACGAGCCATTTGTGAATTTTATGAAGACACGATTTTTGGCTTTAAGAAGGTCCTTCAGGATCTTAAAAAAGGGCAAAGAAAAATTTTCTTTCGCTACTTCCAAACACGTAGTATTCTTTTTTATTTGCCCCTTTATTTATTTTTTTAGACGCCTTTTTAATATAAAAATAAAATTAGATGAATTTTTTTATTTATCTGTCCTTTTTTCAATATGAATTTGTTAAGATAAATTGGGGAGGTGTAAATAATGAGTATCGAGCCAATAAGACGATACATTTTTTTTTTAAATAAAAGAATGATAATAATTGCGGGTTAGGAAAATAATTTGGATTTTGTTTGTTTGTTTATAAATTGGATAGCAGTATTGTCCCTCGGTGATAAGGTACGAGAAGGGGTGAAAATTGTGTGGGGTGTGATTGAGACTCGAGCGAAAGGGTTAACTCACAATGTATGTTTAATATACGAGGTGGAGAGTACAAGGGGTAGGTTTATACGAGGCTGAATGTAATTCGGACTTGTAAATCATAGGAACAATGTCTTAATGTCCCGGTCATGGGACGCCCACCACCCAAGACGGAAGAAGAGAGAACACCCAGTTTCCACGACGTTGGAGGTTAGCTAAGGAAAGGGTTGGGGGTGGCCAAAACCAGAGGCGAACACCAACCCCTTCCTCGGGTGCATTCAAAGGGAAATAAATTAATGGCGTTGAGAATGCCCCGAGAACGCGAGACCATTTACCGAATATCCAGGGCTCGATTAAATTCGTCCTGGCTCTACGTCATTCCTTTTGCACCCCCTTAATTCGCCCCACGAAATGTTAACACAAATATTTTATAAAAAAAAAATCATATATTGCAAATACTCATTGAAGACCATTTTAATATTAAATTTTTATGAATTCGGGACGAGTTCCAGTAAATAGTCAAGGAAGAAGTCCAGGATTAAATGTGGATTTAATGAAATCGATTTAAAAAAAACGTTCACAATTACAAAAAACCTGAAAATGGAATACTGCTTTTTTAAATCCTGAAGCGCAGTTCATTTAATTTTTTTTTGCGATTTCTGACTTTTGCGGACCACAGAACCATTTCGCAACCCATGAAAACCATCGAAACGTCGAGTTAGTTCCCAATGAACTGCACGCAGGGTCGTCGATCATCCAATTAGCCGGACGGTGGTAACGCGGTGATCGATCATCCCGCTTGGCCGCTTACGAACGGTATTTCGGGTGTACCTACTGCGTTACCCAAGTAGATATAGTCAGTGGCTGATCAGACACGTGAAAACGACTAGGAAACATTGGCACGAGTGCTGCGAAGGCCTCGGGCTCTCGAAGACTCGACAGAACCGACGCGTTCGACCCTTGCACCATGAAGAAGGGGGAGGGGGTGGCCCCCACCCCCTATCAGCCCTCACCGAATCCCTAATCAACCCTTTTCAACGCGCGCAATTTCGAGAAGCAGAGGGACTCTCCTCGGCCCCCTTTTCGCGTTCCTATCACCCTCCGGCCCTTTTCGGTAACGTTGCTTCTCGCCCAAAAGCCTCGAGCTTTTCACCCTCACTTTCCACGAATCCGTGAGACTTTCCTCTCCCATTCTTCTCTCGGTCTCGCGCCCTGTACTCTAATTAATAGATTCTTGCCACGCACTTTTCACAAACTCCCCCGACAACCAAGTAAGGCAACTGCCAATAGGAGAAAAAGAGGCGAGTTGCATTGATTAGGCGAAAAGCTCGGCCACATTTTTCGTCTCTCCAGCCCCAAAAGCTCATTTCTTTCGTTTGTGGTCAGTTATTTTGTCACTTAGGTCAGTTTCACGGGCGAAAAAATGGTGTGTGATTTTTTTAACCCTTCTTCAAAGCTGTGCTCAACGCTTCCATGCACTCTATCAAAGATGCGCCCTTTTCTTCGACGTATAAAAAAATATGAGCTTTTTTTGTTTTTCAAGGTCAGTGAGAATCGGGCTTTAATCGCGATTGTTCACTTTCCAGACAATTCCTCAGCAGTAATTCGCTCGACATAACCGAACTCACCGTTTTCCTGAGGTCCAGACCGCGTATAAAAAGCCAGACCCAGCCACCCTTAAGTGAGAAAGCTCGATGGCATCCAGCGAAACGAAAACAAGAAGGAGGAAAAACAGGGAGGCGAAAGTTTTCCGGCGTTACGTCAGGAAGTTGGTTATTTCTTCAATTTTTTGTTCCCTTCTCAACCCCCGAGACCGGGGATACCAGGGCGGCGAGGGTGGAGGGGGGGTGAACTCTTCGTGTCTTGTTAATTTTTTTTCTTCGCGAAGCTGAAGAGGGGGGAGGATGAGGAAGACGTCGAGAGGGGACAACTAGTTTTCTTCGGGTTGCTGTCTCGATATTTCGCTTTTCCTCACTCACCACGTGGACCCTTTGGCCCTAGAGGGACCGCAGGGCTATCGAACCTTCGGCCGGCGATGCTGAACAGTTTCTAGGTCGGAAAGAGAGCCCTCGGCGAGGATACCTACAAAAGGCTTCGCCAGGCAAACCGCGCGTGCGGCGGCTCTACTCTCTCAGGGGTTGTTTCGTACCTTCATCCCTTGCCACCCTTATTCTCACGCGCACCAGGAATTTGCCTGCTACTAATGCCAGACGGGAATTCGCAGCCGAAAGAATTTCGGACCTCGGCTATTTCGACGAGGGGATGAGACACGAGCCCTGGGGATGCTCGTCTTGAGGAACCGAACTTTCCTTGTTATTTCTGGAAATCGGGGTTAACATTCCGGTGCATACTGGAGCTTGTAAAAATTTTTACCCTTTTTTGTTTCCATTTTTTTACACAATTCTGCAATCCAAGGGAAAATAATATTAAAAAAATCGAGACGTGAAGTGACAATTTATTAATTTTGATTCATTTATTGTAAAACCGCATGTTTTTTTTTAGGAAAAAGGCATCAGTTCTGAGACCATAAAAAAAATGTCACCTTCAGCCGTCCATATTTTTTATTTTCTGTATTGGAAGACGAAAATTATTATTTAATTTTCTCACAATCATTTTTAAATATCAATAAGACCCTCAAAATAAATATTTCTTCCAGGCAATCTATTTATCAATTAGTTAACAAACGGGTTTAATTAATTTTTTAGCATCATATATATTTTTTCCCTAAATATTGTTATTTTTTTCTCGAATACAATATTTCATCCCCCAATGAATAAATGCGGGAAAAAAATACTGGAAAAATTGCGAGAAGGGGTGGAAAGTGGAAATGGCACGGAAAGTGTGTTTTACCAATTTTTCCTGATGTTCGAAGTTTCTGAATATTATATGCGAATGGCGTCTTCATTTATGGTGGCTTATTTTTTTTTTCCTCGACAACCCCTCGCCGTATTTCTACCCTGTCGCTCGCACGATATCGTTAATAAAGCCAGGAACCGGCCGGGCGACCCCTGTCGCGTCTAATCACCCGGCGTCCCGACGTCCCACCTTCATTTCCTCGGCAACGCGTTTCCACTCACGGCTTCAACATCCTCTTCGTATTTTCTCCCTGCACCGAGCGACGAAGAGCACCACGTGGCGCTCGAGTGCTCACCTAGCGAGAGACACACCTGCATATTTGATGCTCAGTGTAAACAGGCAACCACCACTGAATAAACATCCCCCACCACCCCTCATGTATTATTAATTGACTCGTGTGCCACTCGAAAATTAAAAATATTCCTTGCAATTTCAAATATGCAATTTACACGACGATTTTCTAAAATAATTATCGCCGAATTATTTGCAGCCCTTAGGGTTAAAAAAATAATTTCAATGATTTATTTTTGTTCACTTAATTCTGTAACTATAGTTTTTTAAAAAATTTCTTCGATTTTTCACAATATGCTTGAAGTACGTGAAAATTGTTTAGGGGTGGAAAGGTTCCCTCTTGAGGATTTATTTATTTATTTGAAGAAATAATTTTATATTATTTTATTTTGAAAAATGGGATATTAAATACGGAGAAACGAAGATATCTCGGTGAAAAATCTTTGGAAGGGGTTGAAATCCAGAGAAATGTCACACTTGGGGGTTTCACTTTGTCGAAGGAGCAGCTAGATCCGGAAGACTAATTTTCGTGCATTTTTCAGCCTCTAGTTATAGCGATAAAGCGATCGTCGTCTCGCGAGGGGGCGCAAGGGATGATTCCGGAGCAAGGGGTGCTTTCCAGACGCCATACACGTGTGTGACATATCTGACGCGTAAAGTCCCGTCGGATTTTTCGTCACGCGAGACTCTGCCACCAGGTATTCCCTTGGGATTACCGGAATCCGTTAAGCTTGCGAGCTTAGATCGGTCTGATCACTCTCGGCTCTTTCCACTGCGACGTTTCTGACGCTTATTTCGCTCTCTCTCTCATCACTCGCGCTTTCGTCCGTCCCCTAAATTCCTTCCCTCCGTCACACGGGGCGTTCTATGTCGCTTCAGAATTTTTTCAAAATTTTTCATCCCCTCTTTCAACCCTTAATCTCTCATTTTCATTTAATTTTCAATTCTGCATATCCTACAGTAGCAAATAAAAAATAAACGGGGCCAAAAATATTTGGAAATGGGTAAAAAAATGTTTTTAAACATTTTCGTTGCGTCTTAAGGGAAGCAAAAAAACCGGAAACGAAGCAAAATCTGAAAGAGAGAGGACGAAAAATTCGTGTGACTGAGAAAATGGCGAAGGGTGCGATTGCCTTATTTATATTTGTCCTCGATCAGCTTCACGACATTTTGTCTCTCTTTTCAGCGCATGTCGTAAGAGTGGGACGAAAAAAAGGAAAGCGGAAGCTGAAGGGGAGGGAAACGTGAGCATCTTCGTCGTGAGTATAACGTGATAAATTATCGCGCGTCAAAGCCTCGTCGTGCATTCATTTGTACGGCGCGTTAGCACTGTCATTGGTAACCATTACTCATTTCGATTTTCACGCGGCTCATCCTTAGCACCGTTAATTTTTTAGCCCGCTGCTCGAGACACCGTTGAGATTTATCTGGAGTCTAAGAGAGACGTGACAGTTTAGATATTTACGGTTTTCGATACCGTAAATAAGCCCTCAACAAACGTTACGGCTATTCGGGGGGGGGGAAAAAAAAATCGTTTCCAAGAAAATGTCCTCAAAAGGCCATTCATTTTTTTTTAATTGAATTTTGCCCACATGTCCTAAAAAATCAGCCCTTCGGGAAAAAATTTAATTTTGCTCACATGTCCTCAAAAATCATCCCTTCGGAAAAGCTGCCTTTTCGCACGGTATTAACGTGGGTACCTGTCCTCACTATTTTTTTTCCACGCTGACTGAGACCCAGTTAAGATTTTTCTGAGCTGCGAGAGACTCGTAACAGGAAAGATATTTACGGTTTTCGATACGTCCCGATATGTACTTGATTTCGAAAGAATTTTCGGAGCCAATGCATCGGAGCCATTCGATCCGGAAAGTCTGCTAAGCAAACCATAGCCTCGACGTTTTCGCGTGTGCTTCTACCGAGATTGCGTTTTGACGTCTGATAGATTCATGGTTATTGGAATCAGAGTGGTTCTATTACATCGGAACTGTACCACTGTGCAGTCGACTGGCTCCCTGCGAGCCAACTTATCGCCCAGGGCGACGTAAATCAAGAGCTGCTCTCGCCCTCCGGGCGGCCGCTCGTCCGAATATCTCTGTTTCGCCGATCGAAGGTCTACTTTTGGTTTTTTTTGCCTACGCTGCAGGTATTGGAAAGCAAGGCTAAAGAATCGCACCCTTCTCGGCACATATTGAAATGGACTTTCTTCAAATTTTTTTTTTCAAGAATAACGTTACCACTGAAATATGAAAAAAATAAATTAGAGGATATATTTTATCCTCAGTCTATATTTTATAATCAGTCAGAAAAAAAATTGATATAAGAATGGAAAAATTTCTGTTATTATTTTTTTTATAGTTTTTTTTTATAGTAAGAAATTAAAAAATCATGGTGCAAAAATGTTGTATTTCATTATTTTTGCATAAACATTATTTTATTACGGGTGAAAAATTTTTTTGTCGACTTCGATGACGACGTTTTTACTTATTCAATGTGCGATCACTTTGGTGCTCATTTTTTTTTTTTGTAGCTTGTTTGTTCGTCGATAACGACGATAAAATATTTAGGGAAAATGTGGAGAAAGGCACATGCACAGGGGGTGATTTTTGGCTTCGGGGAGGGAGAAAGTATCGCGGAAGGAACGTTATTTCTCTTTCCACCTCCTGCTCTGCGGCCGCGCGCAGGAGGGTGGAGGCGGGAAAGAGATCCTGCAGGGGGGTGAGATCGGCTACTTTGCGATACCTTCGCAACCCCCTTAACCGTACCGCGCGCGAATCCCTGAGCGCAGATTAAGTCCGTCGTTCCTCCTTCGCCTACCCTCCGCTCCTCTCGCCCTCCTTAAATATTCATTCTCCTGGAAAACCTGATAAAAATAAGGAAAAAGCTCCGCCTCACTACCAACACATTGCGCTGCACCCCCTATATTTTTCTTAATTTTTTTTCTCCACTCTGCCATTTTTTTTTTCATAAAACATATCGAAAAAACTTTTTTTTCTAAATTAGGGATTATTTATGAGTTCCCAATTTCATGATAATTCGTGACAATTTTCATTTTTTTCTTATTAACATACAACTCACCCCTAAAATAAAAACATTTTTAAAAATTCCATAAAATATTTAACAATTTAAATTGAAATGTAAATAATATTTTCGAAGCTGTTTTTTTCCAAATATCTATTAAAAAATATATTTTAAAAACAAAAAAAAATATTTAAAAAAATGTCTGTATCAGATTTAAAAAAATTGAGGATGGTCAATTAAATAATGGTCAAACAATTTTTATTATTTTTTCGCAAGGTGTTTCGAGGTGTCGGCTGAGATTCTTTTTCCTCTTCTTTTATTTTTCGTGCCCCCTCAGGGCCAAAGGAGCGCAGAGTGCAAATAAACGCGAAGAGGATCGCGTTTCAACCCCCTGAGCTCATCCTTCCGAGTGATCTCTTCTTTTGCCGCGTTTCTTTTCGCAAATATATATATATGTACATATAGAAAAGAGAAATGCCTGGAGAAGCAGAGACGGGCACGTCGAGGAGGATCGCATGGTACGAGAGGGTGAAAAAGCTGCTTTGGTAACCGGATACCATCCCCCATCCCCTCCCCCTCCGCCGTTCTAGGTATTTTTAATCGGGAAAAATAAATCGTTTGATTCAATTATCAGAGAGAACGCTTTGCCTCGAAGGACCACGAGGAAAAAAAAGGGACGGGGGGGAGCCCAATGATACTGGAAAAAGAAAATCGCGGGAAAACAGCTTCTCTTTGTCCGGCTTAAGAGTCTCGAAAGTGCGTAAGAGGCTTAAAGTCAAACTCGAGTGAGAGACATTAAATACCGTGGCCTGAAAAGGATAGCCTCGAGTGCTTGGGAAATTTTTTAAAGCAAAGCTTATTAACGACACGAATCCTCAATGAAACACCCCATAAATTGACGCTCAGGGCAAAAATCTCATATTTTTTCAGGCCATGGAAAAATCATAAAAAATGTTCAGCCCATGGAAAAATTATTAAAAAATTTCAGCTTATGGAATAATTGTAATAATTTTTCAACCCATGGAAAAATGATAAAAAATGTTAGTAACTAAATTATGCAACTATATCTATGAACGAAAAAATATTTAATTTAAAATTCCAAACCAATCGAAAAAAAAGTGTCGAATAAATGAACATTAAATTTTTTTAAATCAGGGTGTCGAAAAAAAAAAATAAAGAAAACCACATTTCCGTCGATTGAACTTTCGTGTTCCACGCGTGAAGAAAATTGGTCCCAAATACGATAAACTCGGTGGTCCCACATTATTAGAGGAGCCCTTGAGGGTCGCGAGGACGATATGAAATTGAATTTAAATGTGCCCCAACCCCGGAGCTTATTCTTCGTATTTTCGTGGTGTATTTGTCCTGAGATGCCGTTGAGCTTTTCCACCCACGAATCGTCAGATTGATTTTCCTCGGTTCTGTTCGCGTCTCGCGAACTTGAAGAGAGCGACCCTTTCGCCATTGGCACCCTTACGTTCGGGGGTGTGTAACCCGAGTCTCTCCTTCGATCTCCACTTCTCATCTTCCTCTTCCGAACTCTCCCAACTTTCTCTCTCTCTCTCTCTCTCGCTGGGTTATTAATAATATCTCGAGGTTAGAGTATTTCCGTCGGAGGAAATAAGGGTAGTACCTAGGCGAAGGGTATGTATAGGTGTGCACCAAGGGCTGCGTCTCGCACTTCCTCGTTCATTTCTGTATCACGCCAATGCGTTCAACTGGCATGACGGAAAAGAGAAAGAGAGAGAGAGAGAGGAGAGAGGGCCACAGATGGAAGTACCCGATTTATATGCAAATTCCATATTTGTCGCGGTCCGCCCGAGACTCGAAGGAAGTACATCTGCCGAAGGAAGACGAGATTCGCAAAATTCCACCCCATTTTTTTTGGCCAATGTGAAAATTTTAAAAAACCTCCAAATGTGGGTGAAAAAAATAGTTCGATAAATCGATAAATGATATAATGAGGAATTTTATAAAAATTGGCGGGAAAAAATGGCTGAAAATAAGCATTTCATTGAAGGGGTTGCAATTTATGATTTTTTTAATATATTGAAATGTAATTTTATTTTATTATTGTGACGAAAATAAAGTGGAGAGGCGGAAGAAAATTGTGGTACAACTGAAAAGTCATGGGGTTGCATGGGGAAGCAGAAGATAAAGGGTTAAAGAGTCTGGGGGATGTTTTTCTTTGCAGTAGAATTGAGTAGAAAAGTCGGGCAGCCAAAAAGCGACGAAAGGATGTGTGGACAGTCCCTTCCAACCCTTCGCTCGATCCTGAAGGCTCTCGGCGAGCCAAAGGGTTGAAGGTACAGAGAGGATAAACCAGGGCGGTCGACCCACGTTTCCTGGATCACTTGCAACGACACCGAGTCCTTCCGCTTTTCACCCTTGCAAATTCTCTCTCTTTGCAGTCACTTTTTTCTTTTTTTTTGGGGTAGGGTAAACATTGAATAAAAATAAAGTTAAAAAGACAGGAAAACGTCAGGGCAACTCTTTGGCCGGAAAACCACTCTTTCGCGGCTTCACGGTGACCAACGTTGAGTTTGTTTCGGTAAGAACACTTTTTTCCACGACCTTCTCAGGGCCCGGCGTGGAAGGGGTTGAAATGTAACGAGGGATGAAGCAGAGACCACATCACCGCAACCACCGCCGACGTACCAAAGAACTCCGGAGTAAAAAATGTAAAAGACTGCGTCTGCCTTCAACGAGAAAACCATTATTGGTTTTTACTGGCAGCCCATCCGATATTTATATTTATTTTTTTTATCTTTTGTATTTTTTTTTTCAGGGCCGAAGGTTAACCGATTGGAAGTCGCAGGATCGATGTACTGACCGATGGATCATAAATTATTGTGAGCCAAATAAAAAGACAACGAAATTTTTTTATTGCAATAATAATAATAATAATAATAATGTGTTTATTTTTCTCTCCTTTATTTTTATTGTAATTAATTTTATTTTTGTGAATAATTGTAAGCAAAAAATAAATAAAAACGTTAACATTATAATGTGATAAAAAAAATCCCCCAGTTTTTATTGGGCTTTGAGAAATATCTTGAATTCTAATAAATCGTTCTCCCACTCGCGCCAATTAATTATTTTTGTTAACATGCCGAAAAAAAGGAAAGAGGGTAGAGAGAGAGAAAAAGTACAAAGTACGAAGCGAGAGAGCTTTCGTACAGAATCCAGAGCTCAGTCTCGTCTCGAATTCTCGGGGAAGCCTATCGCGGTACGGAACACGAGAAAAGGGATAAAAGGGCAAGGCGAGGCCGGCAGGGGTGGTCGGGGTGGTTCCGACCACGCGGAATTACGAAATACTTTTACAAATTAAATACACACTCGTCGAGGGGTGGTCGGGTGGGGGGTGGTGAATTCGCGGAGAGCTCGCCGTCAGAGACCGCAGTCACCCCCGACAAAGTATTCGCAACAAAGGGCTCTCGCTTTTTCATCCCCCATATACATCCTCCCGCGCCACCCTTCGCCGAAAGACGCCTGCTATTTTATTTTTATTTTTTTATTCTTTATTTATATTTATTACTACCATGTAAATTCAATGTCCTACAACCCTTGCCATTCGTCCTCACGCGACTCTCCAGAAATATTTCTATCCCATTTCCATTTTATTTATTTTATTTTTTCTTTTTTTTATACCTGCCTGGAAACTTGCACCCCATTGGCATATAGTGATGAAAGTCGGGAGATTCTTTTACCGACAGACAATATCGATAACATTCGTAATATTAAAAAAAAATAATAATAAACAAACAATCTTCCGGAGTAATTTCCATTTTTAACGAGAAATATATTTCCTGCGAGAGAATGTTGAGAGTGGACAGGAGGAAAAGTCGAGGGCGCGCGAAGTGGACTGCGATTTTAATTTTTGTTCCATCCCCTCTGCGCCTCTCGGCATTCTCCCCCCTTCCCACCCCCCGACGGCTTCTTCAACGAAACGAGTACAGTGAAAATGAGCAAAGCATCCCTTCCGTATGCGTCTTTTCTACGGCGTCCAGCGAGTAGAAAGGTAAGAGTGCTGTGGTGGGGGCGTAGGGGTTGGGGGGTGGGTAAAGGGTGGCTTCGAAAGAGGAAAGTACGAGATCGAGCCGAAAGGCCACGAGAAAAAAAGAAAAAAAAAAAACATAGCGAAGCATTAAACGCAAACAAGGGTAGCAATTTCGGAGGGGACTTGAGAAGTGGGGAGGGCAAGGAAACTAAAGGGTGTGGGGGGGTTTGCGGTGGAGAGTAGGACGAGGGGAGGGAAGCCACGGAATCGCTCGACGAGCTCGAAAAAAAAAGGGCAAAAAGAAGAAGAAGAGAAAAAAAAGGCATCGAGAGGGTTAAGGGTAGTCCGGAAGCTCGGAAAGAGGAGGGTGGCTTCGCTTTAAGGGGGTTAAGAACGCTTTAGACGCGGTACGAGACTGAGGCACGCGCTCACCACTCTCTCTCTCTCTCTCGCTTTCTCTCTACGAGCTTGGCAATAGCAAGAGCCACAGGGTGGTTGCGAAAAGGGGTGGTTCTCTCTGGCGCAGTCACACGATACTTTTTAATTTAGTAAAAATGCGCATTCGACCTACACCCCCCACCCCCTCTCATCCACTGTTGCGGAGCTTTCGCGGGTACTTTCTCCTCTCCTTTTCTCCCCGCGCTTGGGGTTACCACGATGGGCAATACCGCTCTCGGTAAAGGGATGTCTCCTTCGAGGGCTTCTCCGTACCGCGACTTCAATGGACTTTCTACTGACTCTCACTCTCGTGTACTTTTACTGGTATTGCAAGCTTTTCTTTTTTTTTTTATATCTCTTTCCTGAAATAATTAGTTGACAGAGAAAATTTTACCGACAGTGTAATTGGCACGGATTTATTCCCTACGGAAAATTCAAAATATGAGCTTTTTCAGACACTCATACACTCACACAGAAGCTCACACAGACACTCCTACAAACACTCACACAACCGAGTCCCTTTATCCAATTATCATTGCCATTGTCTTGAGTGATTGTCCAATGGATTTTCCAGAATACAAATTTCAGCTTCATCCCCCATAATATCATAAATGTTATTATTATTACTATTATTATTATTTAAAAAATTCCGTACCATTATTTTTTTCTTCTTCTCTTTATACCCCACGTTAGTTAATTCTGCAACGTCATTGGGTGACACTGAAGAGTAATCTGAATTTCGTCATCCCCCTAAAGTTAAGAAACGAGCGATGCGGAAGAAGTGGTGGTCCATGGAGGACCCCAAGCGTCACAGAAGGGCTCCTCGTCGTTTTCAGGCTGGTCGTAGCCTCCGGCAGTGCGGCTCGAGCAGAAGCCACCGAGACACTATTTCTCGTCGAGCCTCCAACCCCCAACCGCCCCCCAAACCCACCCCCTCTTCGCGCTTCTTCTCTCTTTTGTTTGAAATGACAAAGTAAAGCCCGATAATGGCCGTGTAATCAGATTTATCGAAGGTATGTATACACGATAATGACGAGGTGTATTAACGCCCTTCGATTTTCATCCCCTCCCGTTCACACCCTGCCTTAACTACTGTAGCAAAATACTCAATATAGGTTCACCCCTCGTCACGTTTGAGTGCCTCAAAATTTATTTCAACACGTTTAATATCAACACTGACGACAAAAACAAAGTCGAATTATTGTTTTGGATATTTTGAACAATAATTTTCGATAGACGATGAATTATCGTAATTTCCATCGCGATGTTATCGCAACGAGGGATAATTTTCGCTAAATTGGCACCGACGTTCCGGTGAATTTGACACCGATCGACGGTGACATTATTGCATGCGATAGAATCATGGGAAATATGGATCCAATATGTTTATCCACACACGTCAGTGTAATCCATGAACACGCGGCTGTGCGGAAGATAATACGAAGATAAGTGCGTGGGTATGGTGTACGAATTCCTATGTTCCACCAGGAAATACGTGGGTAAGGTACGCCATTCCCTGTTTTCCCATCGATAAGGGACCAGACATTGTCGACAGGGCATCCATCGAGCTGCGTTCCTTGAGTTGCGCTCCTAACCTTCGTCTTATTTAACCCACCCGGCCCACACTGCAAAGCCACTATTTAATCTATGTCGAAGAAAAAAAAAAAAAGCTCTTACAAAAAATCGTAGTCATTGGTTGACTCGAACAAATACGACAAATTAATTGACAAGTTGGGCCAAAATATTGGTAATACTGATCCAGCTGATTAGTTTGATCAACCAACGGATCAATTGGTTCGACCAACTGACAAATTGGACCAACTAATTGATAAAATTGATGAACCAACTGACAAATTGGTCCAGCCAACTGGGTAAACCAACTCGCCAGTTGTCAAGCCAATTATTTGGACATATTCGTAGCGCCAGAAAATTATTGGGCTGAACCATTTGATTAACCCATTGAGGTTTTGTGATAACACAAAGGTGACATTCACTTGAAAGCTCAGGTGACCTCAGCTGGTTAGTAATTCAACCAACTAATTAGTTGTCGCAACACAGGGTTTTTTTTTTTTTTCGAGTGCATTGAACACAGCGATTAGCTTTCGAACCCCATCGCCACCATAGCCAAACAATTGTACGTTGTTCTCGTCGACGATTCACATCGCCAAATTCTCACCCTCGCTCACTCTACCTCACCGATCCCCGATTCATTCGGCGTACACGTCACAGTTTGCATTGTAGAGCCTTGTGCCTCCGCTATTCCAGGGGCCAGTGTGCCCAGCGTAAAGCGATTCCCCGGGCGAAATTTAATTAAAACAATCAAATTATGGAAGGAACCGGCGACGACGGGTGAGCTTGCGTCGAGTTGTGCTTCGAGGAACGGAAGGAGACCGAAGGTACCGAGAAGCACCAAGGTAACGAGGATAAGACGAGACGACGACCAAAGAAAGCTCAGCTCGGACAAGATTTTCTTCTTCTCTCTACTGTTCTCGCCATTTCCTTTATTTCTCCTCTCGCTCACGTTTTCTTCTTGGAAAATCTTTCCCCGGGGCTGTGCGTTTTCTTCCGGCGACGAGCAACCCCCCCCCCCCCCTCGGCCGCCATGCTCCCACCCCCTTCGAACGTCACTCGAGCTTATTCGACGCGACAATGCGCCGACAGCGACATTCGAGAACCGGTTGAATAAAAGCTCGACTGCTCCTGTAAACTCGTGCTTCACAATGCTTTTTCTTTGACGTTTTCGAAAAAATAAAAAAATAAAAAAATAATCTCAATCGTCTAACGATGAGACAACAAACAACTGAATCAACTATTAACTCACACTGACACTCACATAAATATTCAGACACACACACAGATATTCTCACAGACACTCATTCGGAATTAAAATGAACTAGAAATTAGCTAAAGAAGTTCTAGTCACGGGATCCACATTTTTGGGTGGAGGATTATCCCTTCAACCCCCTCGGAGGTATTTTAAAGCCAAGAAAACGTGAGGGTTGGTAAATCCGGAGTGGCCTAGCGCAAGGAGGACTCGACGATCGGGCGTATTGGCCGTCTGAGGTGGATGCCAGCTGGCAGATTGCCGCGCACCAGCACCACCACCATCACCAGCATCCACCAATCTACCCCGTTCCATGGGGATTGAAACCACCACGCTCGGCAAGCCACCCCGAGGGCCTGGGCCACGCGGGCGGCCTCTTCGACCACCAAACCTCTCGCGAAATATTAATTAACGTTATTAACGCGTCCTCCGCCCTCCCCCCGTACCTTCGAAAGCTCCAAGGTAGTATACGGCAAGGGGTGTATTCCACCCTCTCTCTCTCTCTCTCTCTCTCTCGAGGCAACTTCCGTCTCACTATACGCGTTTTCTCTCACTCTTCGGATTCGTTCACTCACTCTTTTTCAGGCCACTCTCCTCGTTTTGCCTCGAAAGGGAGAGGCCATGGTGAAGAGAAGAAAAAAAAAACACCCCATTATCGTAAATCATCGTTTTCCAATAACGCGCTCTGCCAGGCCTCTTTACCATCCTTCCCTCTGACGTTCAAACCCTCCCCCGTGCATTAAGCCTCGGTGGCCCTCTCACCTTGCTCTCTTCTTGCCCTTACGCCCTACGACGCTGACTTACCCCCTAAATATATATTTTTTTTCTACAACTCCAAACGCATTTTTTAGTTCCGAAATTTTGGTAAATCTCAGATATTTCAATTCACTTCGCAATGATTACTGGAACAAAAAGTTAGGGGTGGAACAGAGCTTTCGGATCAACCGCTAATTTTATCCAGGGCTACCGAAAAGCTCCTTGGAAAGCACTCGCAACCACTTTACCGTGAGTTCAGGAAGTAACTAAATTCATTCGCACACCGGAGACGGTAACTTCATTCGAATCTCACTCTTCACAGAGCTTCGCCGAAAGCTCACACGTTCCAGTCGAATGCAAGGGCGGTTCCTGAACAGGAATAAAAATAAAAATAAAAAAAAAACACCGAAACGAAGTAAACGCAGTGGAGAGCGGTCAGAAAAGGTGGTCGTGCGAGACGTCAGTGAATCAGGATTTCCGAGCACGTGGTTCAAGGGACGAAGGGCTCTAGTAGAACACTCCGAAAGCTCAGAAGAAGCTCGCAATCAAGGAGACTGGTAACTATCTCATTAATTGTAAATTCACTCTTTTATTTTTCCTATTGATAATGTCAGGTAAATAATTTTTTAAAAAATGTATGCAATTATTTATTCGATAAACCGATTTTTTTAAATGGAAAAAAAGAAGTGGATACGTTAATCACAGTTCAGACAGACGGCGAAGACACAGTAGAGTATAGAAAAGTCTGGATGAGACGAAGAGCAGTCTGTGGTCGAAGATAAAAATCACCCCTCGTTTGGACGACGACCACGAGAGCAAGGGGTGGGCGGGGGAGTGGAGGGGGTGCGAAAACGACGAGGATCGTCGTAGACTCGTCGTCAGGGCGCCTCTTCTGCAGTCGTGGGGATTACATTGTCGTAAAATCTCTCGTGGAATTTACATGAGGAGTGCCTGCCTCCTTCTTCGGCTACGGTGTGCAATAAAATATTGATGCCGAGGCATTTCAATCCCTGGGAAAAAGGGGATGATGGTGTATACCTTACAAAGTGCGGAATCGTCTGGCTGACCTTTCCTTCTTTATTCTCAAACGTCTTGCCATTATTTCGGTGTCCACTTCTCGAAGACAAAAATATGCAGTCAAAATGTTCGGACCATTTCATGATACGAAACAATATCTCATCATGTGACACGAGAGTTAGGGAATATTAAATAATTCTCTTGCTGATTTTGGTATTCAAAATCAATGAAAGGGTTAAATTTTTTTTTTAATCCTACATCAAATGGCAACCCCCAATGCACTCTTTTAAATTACAAAAATTGCAACCCTTAAAAATCCAGGAAAAAGATTTATTCCAAATGGTCCCCAACCTTTGAAAAAAATACAAAAAATACAGCAAATTTGTGGAACCCTCAAAAAAGCGTACGCAGCGTAAAGAGCCTATTGAGCTTTCGAAATGTTTCTCGTTTCAAGGACGACGAGTTGGAATCAGTTGTGATCTCGACTCCTTGAGCTTTTATGCGACGAGAGATGAATATTGCTGCTGGTTAACCGAGAGAATGAAGAAGAGGCCACAAACACCATGAAGAGTGTGAGTGGGCGGGCGGAGGGGCGGAGGGGGTGGTTGACGTAAAGCTAGAACGAGGAGTAGGTACCACTATAGCCACGACCACCGCGTACGAATAACGGAAATTAAGTGTCAACCGAAAAGAGCGTAGAGTCGAGAAGGCAGAAGGCGAGCAAAGCCAGGGAACGTTCGCCGGTTCGTTGGTATGTGTGTCTGAACGAACGAGGGTGAGATATACATAAGCGCCCCGCGACGAAGCCAGGATTAACGCTACGTGCACTGGAGTCGCAAGCTCACCGCGCGCTCCGATTCAACGTCTCGCTTCAGGGTTTCATCTTTTTCTTCGTGGCTCGTTCGCAGCCTCGTTCTGTTTCATCCTCACGCGTTTACGACGAGCCTCGCCTTTTAACGACCCTCCTTCATCCCTTCTGACGACTGTAACCTCGCGCGATGAACCTAACCCGAGTGCAAGAAAAGCTTCCACTTATTATAACGTCCCTCTTGTTTTACCTCAGTCCCAAACCGGAAGAAATCATTTTTTCGATATTTTGAAAATAATTTATTTAAAAAAAAAATGTTTAAGGGTGCCAAATTTATTAAAAATTATATTTTATATTAGTATTAAATTAATTGTATGCTTTCTTAATGAAAAAAAAAAACTAATAATCGAGATTTTTTATTAACATTTTAATGGAAAAGATAGTTCGCGTTTTGATTGAATGTCAAAATTATTTAAATTCCAAATTACAGTGAGAAAAAAAAGTCAAATTGTCATGATGACATTAAGGGGGTCATCGAGGAGTCGTGGCAGTTATACGAGATTAGCAATTCACGACAAGCGCGGTTGTTATTGTCGCTGAGGGTTCCTCTTCCACTTAAAGTCACGTGACGAAACACAATGGCAATAATAATAATTAAGAAACATCGTAACGGAGCAGGAGTATATTCTCGCAAGGGCTCATTCGCCTCCCCCGCATTCTTTTACTTTTATTCGCGTCGTACCCTCGCGCTATCTCTCCCTCTCTCTCCTTCTCTCTTCGCGTTCTCACCTAATCTCGAGCTCGCGCTTGTTAAAAACGCCCGTGAATATAAAGAGTTGCATTATTAAAGAAGTTGGCGTTTGCGAGTGTAACAAAAAAGTTTCTTGTTTGTGAGCGCGTCAGGATAAAGACAAACAGGGAGAGTGTGAAGGGCCGAGAGGAGCAACAAGCGAGGACACTCGCTTCAGAAAAATCATGAGAAAAGCGTGGAACGAAGGAATACACGAAGAGGAAACGAAAAAAAAAAATTATGCTTCCCGTGACCTAAGATTTTTTTTTTAAATCAACAATAAAAAATAAATACTCAAGTGGAAAGCGACGGAAGTGATCAGACCACGATTTGAATTAATTTTTAAAAAATTGAGCGCACAGAAAATATCAGTTGATTTTTTAAATTAAGTTCGAAAGTACGTCAGGATTATGTTTTTAATTTAAAAAAAAATGTATTTTATTTTATTTGAGAACACTCATTTAAAAAATAGTCTCATTGAATAAGTGCGAGGGGTTGAAAAAGCTCCGAGGGTGTATAAGAAATTGTTACAAGAAAGCAACGACGAACAATTAGCATAACGACACTGATTAAAATACAAATGGAGGATCTTAGAGGGGTTGCCACAAGCGGATGACTCATTATCGCCCTCACTTTTGTCATTCGCTCTTTTTCATCCCCGCGTTTCATTCACTCTCCGGACAAATTTACCGACAATCCGTAGAAACCTAATTATATTTAATTCGCATAGTTGTACAGTACATTTTCTCCGATTGCTTCATGAGTCATCGTGCGTATTGGTTATGGGGTAGGTCAGTATTCTCGTCTGACCATGTACGGACCATTAACCACTTACAAATAGCCATTTCCATATTATTCATTGAATTCGGCGACGACCAGCGAATGGGACATTTTATTCCGAGCGATCTCCACCTATTCTCATTTCTCCAGACTGGCTCGCTTGGAAAATAGTCGGGAGACGGGGTGGGGGGATGAAAAAAGCTCAGGGGAAAAAAATCGACTAGGGCGCGTTACAACACGGACGATTGGCCACTCTCCGTCGCACATTCTTTCTTCCTGTGCTTTTTTTACGGCCCCGTGTCTATAGAATACACAGTGGCTGACTGTTTAGGGGTGGATAGGGGTGGATACGCGTATATAGTGCTCCACGTATCGCAATTCGATATCGTAAAGCATTCTATTTGGTCCTGGTAATCCCTGGTTCACGTGAGACACGCTAGTCCTGGAAATATCCTTTCGGGGGTGGGATGGGGGGTTGCTATAAATATGATTGGAGCATCGTTGCACCCTTACGTGAATTTTCCTTGCTATTGGTGAGCTTTCCTATGGGATGTATAAATATAACACGGTTCTACCCCTTCACTAGCTTTCTCGTAGCTTTCACTCTCTCCCTCTCTCTCTCTTTCTCTTCTATTCCTCCCTTTCACCCTCTCCCTCCATTCTGACATTCATACCCCATACGGATCATGGTGAGCAGCACGCGCCTCTCCTCTCACTCTTCCTCTCTCTCTCTCTCTTCACAAAGTCTTCTCATGCCCTTGATCCCTTTACGACCACGTTACGAAGAGATATTCGATCGGAGACGGAGCTATACTACCCCCATCCGAGTTAGTGAGTCTACGAGCTTGCAACCCCTTTCATCCGACGAAAGTCGACTGGAATCCTCATCTCGGGAGTCATGGTATTACTACGGTAGATTGTAGACTCCGGAATGAGCAGGTACAGTAGCTCGAGTCGCTCTATCAACTGAGATTTCTCGGTTGGGTGGATAACACAAGTTTTTACTATTAAGGGGTAGAAATGGCGCCACAATCGTGCGCGGGGTCGATGATAAAAATGAGGATGAAAAGTCTTGGTAAGCCAATCTTCATTCGTGTATACTTTCAGTCGTATACAATTTCAGTTGTGTACACTTTTAGTCGTGTACAATTTACACTCGTGTAAATATAATAAAAATGGTGGCAACTTTTGAGTGGGGGTAATTTCATTGGTATCCAAAAGCAGAGCATAAAGGGTTGAAATATAGTTTCACGAGTGTGTTGATCCCTCGGGCGAGGATCAGACACCCCAAAATCCCTGTTTATATTTTGTTGAAATATTTATAGTTTTGTCCCTTTCACCCCCCGTAGACTATTCTAATGTCGTGGCTTGAGAATCCCATTTATATTTACACTTTTTTCGCGGTGTTACTTGGCTCGGTTGCGTCGCTGTTCTCTCACCCCTTTGAGCACCACGAGCACCAGCAGTTTCACTCCGTAATCACGTTTGTTTTATGGCCCGTTACGGTCGCCAGATACTTTAACTAATTGTATAATTGCTCGATTGTACGTAGAGCCGGAGACGAAGTTTCAGTGCCAAGCAAGCCATAGCCAAAGAGCGGAGCAGGACTTTCTCGATTTTTGTCGTTTGCGGCTTTCAACCCCTTCGGTGTGAGTGACGAAGGGACGGCGAGTGATGAGGAAAAAAATAAAATAAGGGTTGCTACGTCCTGACAGCCCTTTTTTCCAACCTACACCGTGGAGTCGCCGCGCGTGCCGCTAAAGCCCTTCGTCGACATGCCCCCACGCCCCCCTCGACGACCTTCACCCCCTCGCGCTTCTTTTTTTACCCTCTCACTCCCCCGGCTTAATTCGCTCGGCGCGTTAATTGCAATCGTTTTAATTTCGCGAAAAACGAATACGAGACTGCGCGGCTTATCAGCTACATTTTAAATCACACTTTTTTAGAGCGACTTGTCGAGCAAGACAGCGACAAATCCTCGCTACACGTTTTTTTTTATCATCCTAATCTACTTTTGAATTTTCAACCCCCCGTTGTCACAATGAGTCAGGCTTCTTCTTCATTCTCGATGTTTTTTTTTTTTTTAACATTGAAGCTTTTTTCACTTGTCAAATTGCCAAAGCTCCGAACCCTAACCCCGAAAATTATTTCCTAGGCATATTTTTACCCCGGCGAAGCAACGGACACTCAGAAATCTTCGTGGTCCGTCTCCTAAGACGTCTTTCAACTTTGCGGAATGTGATTTAGGGGATGAAGAAGATGACGTATATATGTATATAGTTCGGGAATCCCCGATTCACGATATACCGGATATAACAGAGAGCGAGTAAACCCACCCCTTCCACCAATGGGCACCGTACAACGGTATAGTTACCCTTATCCGTTTCACCCTCTTCTCCTTTCTTCATCGCTCGGATATCCAGCAGCAAACGGCGATTCCTCGAGCCACACCAACTTCCATCTCAATTCCTTTACTTTGGCGTGTATGTGTCTTTGCCATTCGTTGGCTCGACGAGGGGTGGAAAATTCAAGCCCAACATTTTCCCGGGCCAGTCTGTTCTACTATGTGAACGTGGCTGGTGGCAATGCCAGTGGCACCACCGGAATAGTCACCCTTCTCTCCTCTCTTTGCCGTCACGGCCCAGCCAGGCTTCCTCAAATATTTGCTCAATCACCGCAAAGACATTTCACTAACTTGGTGACTATGGATCGGCCGGGAAACCCGTGAGGCGGTGGTCCCCGGTCTGCTACTTCCTCCTATGCGGGAAAATCGCCCGGGGGGGTGGAAGACCACCGACGCCGCCACGGGGAACGAGAGAGAAGCGGAAGCACCGAAAACTCGACCACCCAATCGGGGCACTTCTCCTTTCGATCTACGACGGGTTTCTAAGTCGCGAATTTATGGGATTCTATAGGGGATTTCCCTCGCACGGTTTAACACCAAAATCTATTTATACAGATCTCCGGAGAGAACGGTGCTTTTCGTGTATCTAAGTGGAATGGCCGAACCGAGAACCATGCGGTGAACAGATATCCTCGAAGATGTCCGTGTTCGTAACGTCTTGAACGTACGAGTTATATTCAAGGAATACAAATGTCTGGACTGGATCCTGGATTTCATTCTGGACTCCATCCTAGGTTCACTTTATCCGCACAGGAGTAAAGTCGACCAACCGGGGAAACAGGGAAGCAATTATTTAGTAGCTGAAGAGAGATGAGGCAACAGTTGTGGAGCGCAGTGAAATGATATTTGTGTGTCGTGAAAATATGATTTCAATGCCACCGTTGACCTGACTATTTTCCGATAACAAATTGCCACTGAATAAACCGAAGAGGAATCGGTTTCCAGTTAGTTTCAGCTGGAGGACAGAATGGAATATCCTTGACTCTCTCCGTAAGAGCATGCATAATGCATAACCGAGCGCATCATCGTATCCCCATTTCTTTCGAGTCGCCGAGATGAGAATGTAAGAGTAGAGGACCGAGAAGACGCGGCTTGTAGAGAAAAAAAAAAAGGGCATAATGCTTTCGTGGGGCCACCGGAGAGAGCTTTGTATCGAGAAACAAGGATGGAATTGCGAACGAGGAAAGGAGTTTTCGAGTCGTGGGCGCGCGACGGCTGCGAAGTTGACGACGAAGACGACGAGGATGACGACACGTGTGCCAAAGTGAAAATGTATGGCCGAGTCTAGCACGTGAGTCGACTTCCTCTGAGCGAGGCGACAGCAGCAACGACAGAGCGAGCATGTGGCAGTCTGAAAAGATTCTCATAACTCGATACGAGGGTCGTAAAGCACCGAGCACTGCCACTCCTGCTGCTCCTGTACTTGCCCACTTTCGGGGACTTGAAGAGGCTAATCTCTCCTTACCGTTGGATGTTACTTCAAGGTCGTTGCAACTCTTCGCACTACTCAAAACCGCTCAAAATTTTCGTAAGCGCCCGCAAAGTCGCGCCCGCAAAAGACAATGAAGAAGAACTGCTGATTCACAAGTGAAATAAGTTTGCCAGCAGTCACCAAGTAGCACACAAAGGCACTGACCACTACTTAGGTCTCTCAAATTTACAAAAATTGATATTTTAGGTGCTAAGTAGGTGCGAATGTTTATTTGTTTTACCAGGAAGCTGTAAAAAAAATTTCATCAATATACTCCATCGGGAAGTCAGCAAGAAGCCGATGTGCACAGAGTAAGGCGAAGAGGAGATAAATTTCACGAAAGGTTCCAACGAGAAGACGAGTGAAAGGACCTGTGTTTGCTTTTATTTAAATTGTAAGTTAGAGGGATCTTGACGAGAGACGAGTTTCCACGGAGCGAGAAGGCTTTTAGCGAATGGAAAAAAATGTTTGCGCTAAATGGTTCGATCCCATATGGAAATGAGTTGACTCCGCTGTGACTGAGGGAGACGTTGACTTTCCGATACTTTCTTCAGTGGAAAGCACGGGAAGCCTGTCGGAGTGATAGTAACTTCCACTCTTTGACTTCTTTCGCATGTCTCTTTGCCGAGTCGTTTGAACGTACGTGACTTCGCTTATACGACCAGAATATTCTTCACAGAGCCGGAAACCGTCTCGAGCGGAGAGCGACGTTTGAAAATCTCGCGAAAACTCGGCCCTCTCCGATTCTCGTTTCATTGAATCACTGAATTAATCGACTCGCTGCCACTGCACGAGCCGCACTCACATTCAGAATGAAAATACCGCGGATATTACGACACAGGAAGCCTCTTTGATCTCACATGATTGCCAAACGAATGTCGTTAGGGAAATTGAAAGTTGACGTTTGTCAGCCTCTCTCAGATTTGGATTTTTCAAAGAATTCGGGTCTTCTTTTTCCACAACCCTCGGTTATGACCTTTCTCTCATCCCTTAACCGAGAACCTATTCAGGCCATAAACAAATGGACAACGAAACATAAAAATTAGCCAACACCAGACCGGAAGCCGATGATTGCCTGGGAACTTGCCCGAGGATACCTGGTAAATTCCCGTACGTGATGACTAGAGGCAACAGCCTCCTTTCACCCTTGTCTGGGGCTGCATCCTTGCATCGGGAGGAAAAGCAGTAGCAGCAGTAGTGGTGTTCGCATGCACACAGGTGTATTGGTGACAGGGTTGTACGATGCTCGAGTCGTCCTCTCATCACACCCCTAAAAGTTGCTTGCTAATGCCAAGCCCCGTCGGGGCACACGGGGATTGCACTGTTTCGCCGGTGCGACGCAATGGGGGTGGTTCTATGCTTTGCTGTTTCCTAACCCTCCACCCTCCTCCTCCCCCGTAGCCGTCGTCGACGAAGGCTAGGTGGAGAATGTGAGCAGGGGGCGAGAGGTCCACATTTGCATACTCGTCAGCTGTGCTTCCTTCAACTTTTCCGCGCGACACCCAACGCCACCCTTCCTTCCCGTTTCGCCACCCCCTCCCCCCGACTGCTTTCATATCCCTCTGAGCCACCCCCGGAAAACGAGGCGCTTCGCATGGCCCTGCATCGCACAACGTACGGCGAACCGGTGCACGAACCTCACTCGTATCCTTCCCTCCATCTTCCTCGCTCCTCAAGCGATACCCTTCGCGCATCTCGTTTACCATCTCTTTTCACCCGGCATACACAAGGGGGCCGGAGAAGTTTCCGGGGTACCCCTGGCGCCTAGGCTTGACGGGGAGAGAAAAGCAGCCGTGTATTTCTGGTCCCGATTCATAATTGCAAATTTCCCTCTCGCCTTATTTATGCAGCGAGCTCTACCGAGCCACCAAACCACCCCCTGCGTAACCAACGGGATTGAGGATCGACTTTTTTTTTTTCTCTCTCTCTCTTCGTTCGCTCGCGGTTTAGTAGCTTCTACAGTATTTATTTTCCACAATCTTTTTCCGTACATCTAATAACCTAACATTAAGGGGGTAGTGAGGAATTCTGGACATCACAAGGGCTGAATTTTGAAACGGACAATTGTTTGTGTTTAGCAAGTTTTACGGGCCCTTCAATTAAACAAAATCCTGGAAATTGCTGAAGGCAATGGCGCGAGCTACCGGATACTCTGGCTAAATTTCCCAAGCGTGAAAGTAACCCCTGCACCCACCCCCGTGTATATACTATTTGAGGTTACGTTAAGCAAGTTAGCACGATCCCTAACGCGTATCGTGTTAAATTATGCTCAGTGTTGAAGCCTCGGCATACAAGCCCAGCGCGTAGACACGCACCGAATGCGTGTCTACGTATATATGGTTAGATGAAATTCACATGAGAGCACCCTGATCGTTGTTGGTACGCCGCGAAATTGGCTAAGGAAATTCTGGCAAGTGTTGGCACGATGATTTTCATGGGGGTGAATCTTGGTGAATCGTTTTCTAGGATTTCCAGAGATAGTTACAAAGGCCAGTAGATCATAGAGAACGCGAGGCAGGGGGGCCGAAGGGTTGAGAAGGAACTTGATTTCGTTGCCCTCTGGACGGCGGGCCAAAGGCTTCGTTAATCTTACGAGAGCGTCGAAGCGTCGAATTCGCAATCCGTGCAATAAGGGTTGCGCCATGGGCAATAGCCGAGGCCCTTTGTCTCTCTCACTCTCTCTCAAGAACCTCGAGGGTGGGATAGGTTAAGGGTCGAAAGCTTCGTGGAACAGCGCGAAGGTCAATTTCGTGGCACGAAACCAAAGACGAGGCCTCCGCACTTTAGGCAACCTCCTAGTCCATTTCTCTTCTCATTTTGCTGAGCAACATCCCTCCTAACTGGCGAACTGTACAAATATACATTTTCACCCTGACAAATATGATAAGCGGCCAATAGCAACGAGCATAATTACGTATCAACCAATTAATCCGCGACAAAGAACAAAATCATAATTCATTATTAGAACGTCACGATCATTGATTTTTAGGAGACGGGGTAGAAAAGGGGTTGGTAAAGTGAGGTCGACGGAAGAACCTTCAGTTTGTAACCTCTCCAATGGAAATGTAGTGGAGAAAGTGGATAATACAGTATGTAAGGATAGAAGGACAATACGAACGAGTGCTAAGAGCGCGGAGTCTCTTGGTGCGACTTTGGGGATGATTCGGGGGGTGGGTGGCTCCCGGTACCCGGCAAGGGTGTTTTGGGGTCTATAATCATGCGTCTTGATTAGTACCCCGCGCTCAGTGATCATCCCCGAGCCTCTAATGCCTCTGCTATCGCTTAGTGCGACTGGATCGGCCTGGAATCCGGTCTTGCCCAGTCCCGCGACGCCTTCCGTGGCTTGTACTCGCTAATGTAACGTCTGAGACATGTACAGGGTGAAAGGGAACCTCATCGACCTAACCTGAGCCCCGGGAACTCAAAAAATCCAATGTCTGACCTAACCCCAGCCCTTTTCTACTGATTTGCACGTTGGAATCGTTCCTGTTCGTACGGAAAGCTCTGCAAGCCTCGGATTTGATTCCATCCCTATGAATACCTTAGCAGAACACCCGGTACATGAGACAAGGGATGTAACAACCCTAAAACAGCACCGAACTTCACTCCCACGTGTCTACAGCCATTCCGCCTGTACGTGTGGTAACCGCACACAGGGACTTAGTACACGAGGGCGAGCTGCGCCCAACAGCCTCGAGGAAACTATTACGTACTGTCTCGCGCGGACGTTCGAATGAAGATAACACGACGCAGGAATATAAAGGGTTCGCCTTGCCCAAATCTTACCGACAAAACCAACAGAACTCAGACCCTGCGAAAAATTCTGCCTCCAAAGTTGATCGTCTATAACGAACCCATTAACATTGCACAACCTACCCTGACGAACAATGTTCCCTGTCATGAATCGCAATATTCCGGTTGGATATCCTGTTGGTTGAACCCGTGAACCTATCTGTCAAACTCCCAACCAACGTACCATTCCTGACCCATTTTTCCGGACACCTTGGGCAAGCTAATACCGCCCAACAGTTCAGCGGTTCGATGATGTTCAGAGAGACATCAATGCAGGCAGCCATTTCGTGGCTATCCGAGAATGGTCGGTGATCCAAGGACGTGAACCAGAGACGTTCTGGGGGTGGATCACGAGATTAAGCAAACCGGAAAGCTCTCCCTGTGTGTGGCTCTGTTGCAGTGGAATCGCAGTGATCTCGGGGAGTCGCGGTTTAAGGTCCAGGTCAATGGCGCGTAAGAGACGGAAGGAGGTCCTGGGGGTGTTCGGGTTAGCTAGAAGCGCGAGAGTATAAGCAAGTTAGCCGGAACATGGTAGTAGCCGTCTTGGCGGTCTGTTCTGGCCCGGGGGCTTCTCTCGCACAGATGGATAGATAGATAGGAGCCTGTTGGACTGATACAATTAGATGTGATCTTAACGCCATAACTCAGGACTAATCTGAGGGCCCGGGGGTTGCGAGGAGGGAAGGAACCAAATGGAAGGGGATGGGAGAGGTGGTTGCCTTTCCGGCCCAAGGTGCGAGTTACTTCATTATTCATCCCGTTCTGCGCCAGCGGTTATCTTCTCGGCATTTGCTTCCCCCCTCTCTCTCTCTCTCTTTCTCTCTGTCTTACCCACGAAGAGGCCACTGAATCGAAGCTGAACGAAGCTGAGGAGGAGAAGCTCGAGACCGAAAGCTATGTACCTATTGCCCAGCCACCAGCCACGATCCAGAAATAGCTTCACGAATTCTACGTCGTGTTAATCATCCGGGCGACGATAGAAGCTCAGGATAGATTGGCACCAGCGATCCTCCCTACGAAACGGCGGAGGTGGCAACCGACAAATTCCACCCGCCAACGACCTCAACATTTTCAACGTGACCTCTTGACAGACTGGCAGATACTCGCGATCGGTTATTCGCCGCAAGAACTCTCGGTCTTTGGATAATATCCTGGGGAGATTTGAGTTGGGCTTGTGGAATCGTGTTCATGGGGAAAAATTGAATTGATGAAGAACCAAAGGTTTGTTTGTTGGACCGTTTTTCATGTGGGTATTTGTTCTGATTATGGATAAACCGATTTGTTAGTGCAGTGAAATTTTTGCTGTGAAGACAAATAATTTGTAGGGGAAACGATGAATTTGTTTGATTCCGCTCCGGGACTAATTTGATTTGCTGAACAATAAATCATTTTCTGTTGGGACAAGTTTGTTTTGCTGATCAACAAATTATTTTATGTTGGGACAAGTTTGTTTTCCTGATCAACAAATCATTTTCTGTTGGGACAAATTTGTTTTGCTGATCAATAAATCATTTTCTGTTGGGACAAATTTGTTTAGCTGCTACAGAAAATAATTTGCTCTGTCAATAAATCCAAAAATGACAAGTGAAATTTGTTTTTACGGGAGAAAAATTGGATATCGGTATGTTTGGTTTCTATGTGGAAGAAAAAATTGATCAATACACTTTGTCACGGGGGTTGCTTTATAAACAGTGTAAAATAATGAGGAAACAATTTGGAAGTTTTTCCGCTTGTTTTTTGTTCTAGTACGTGATAGGCAGGAACTTCAGTTTCTTTCTAAACATCGGCACGTCCTGTCTCATTTTTACTCTTTATTTTGTTTTTTAATAAGCCGTAACTCCATCCGCCATGAAAAAAACGAGTAAACCCGAGACTCTGTTTCTGCCGGGAAAAGCAAAGCAGCAGCCCACCTCGTCCGTTATTGACTGAGTTCGTTTATGTACTCGGGTTTTACGACGTCACTAAACTCCCCGAGGACTCGAGGCACGACACACCGTGACCAGGTTGGGAATAAAATATCCTGCATCCTACCACGAGTCCTTATCTCCTAACAAACTTTTTTTTTTTTTTGTTTACAAGACTTCTTCAATATAACGCAATCACTGTATCATTTGTCGGTAGAAATAGATATTAATTTTATATCGCAAAATATTTTCAATAATTTTAATAAAAGAAAATTTCGTAATCTTCATAATATATATTTTTTTCATGAAATTATGTAAAATTACTTAAAAAATATTGAAAATATTTTCAAGCACAAAATTTATTCTGCTGTATATCAGAATAATTATTTTTTTAATTTCAAATTATAATTTTGGCACGATAAATAATTAATAGGAAGTTTCGAATACCGTTGTCCTTTTCACTTATGTCGTTGAATGCTCCGATTCCATGAGCCTTATGCTAAGTTGGGGAATAATCATGGTAAAATAGTTGAATTTAGGATATCCACCCCCGCATTATTATTGCGCCGTACGTGTGGCTCTCCCGAGCGATTTGGCTTGGGGTGCAGGGCCCAATTTGGCTTGGGCGCATGTTACATCGCTCGGAAACTCGCGAGACCATAGTTTCTGACCCATTTACCCAGATATCGTACGTTTCCGAGCAGCCACCCCTTTTACCAGCGACGTTATGCTGAACAGTCCAACGTAAAACGTCCTCTCTCTCTCCCTCTCTCCTCTTTTCGTGTCCACCCCTCGTGTGTACGTGCCACAAAGCTTCAGAGCGTAACCGGAAGTGCGGTGATAACGACGTTGCGGTTATTCAGCCGAAGAGACTACATATTCAGGGAGCTTTCCGCCTTTTCTCATCAAATCCAATGGCTCAAAAGAACTCGCAGTACAATAATATCATAAATGTCCAATCGCAAGATAAATAGCAAGAAATGTGAAAATTAAGCACACTAAGAAATTTAATTTTGTGTACATTTTTTTTTTTTTTTCGATTTTTCTTATCTGACCATTCGATACATTCTTTATAAAATGTGTATCATTTTTTTTTTTTTTGAAACGCAAAAAAATTTTTTTTCTACTAAATATATTTGCGATTAAAATGAAATTGTGACGTGAAGCAGTGAGGAAGAAAGGGTTGCTCGGTTGGTGGCAAGAGCTTGTGGCAACGAAAAGCGAATGAAGAAGAGACGGGTTGGTTACGGACGAAGCTTACTCACCGAGATAAACGTCTACCAAGAGATCTTGCTATCTCCTCGAGCATACTTTTAATTCCATTAAGTGGCAGCCCCGGGTGTATATACCATTTCCCTTTATCTTCCTCTTTCTCCCTCTCCATCTCTCTCTCTCTCTCTCTCTTTCCTTCTGAAACAGAGCTTTAAGCTCTGTCGCGTTCGTCTTTCAGTTTCTGCTTTTCAGAGTTTGAGAAAGAGTCGTCGACTCCTGAGGCTCAGAAATCTTGGCATCGCGACGAGAGAGACAGAGAGAGAGAGAGAGAGAGGGAGAGAGCTTTCTTCTCCATTTGTGAACCTCCAATGACTAACCTAACCCTTTGAGAATCCGGTTATCCCGAATGGAGATCACACCGTGACGAGAAATTTCTCTGGCACTGGACCAAAAACTTAACGAGAGCCTATCTCACGTTTTGCGGCCATTCCCCATAAGAAATTAAACGCAATACCAAAAGACTATTTTTTTTTTACCGGCAAAAAAATTGGAATTTTATTTTTTTTAAATCCTGTAATGTTTTGGGATTTCAAAAAATTCAATTAAACATATAAATTAATTATGTGTGTTTTTCTAAATAATTTTTTTTTTAATTGGGGAAAAAAATGATGGCGTTTTGAATAAAATTCCATAAAATTTAATCTTATGGGAGATATTGTATCCCATGGATATCTCGACTGTTTTACTCGACTGTTGCTCACACTTCGCGTGAAATTTCATGTGTTCTGTACATCGTCAGACTTACGAGCCCCAAACCAAGTGCGTTACCATAGTTTACGTATGCCAGAAGGAACCCTCGTCTTCCCCCATAGAGCCTCGTCGACTTTACGCCTCTCGCCGAATGGCAATATAATCACCCTGATGGCACAAAGCAACGAGGACGTCTAAAACACCCGGCAGCACCGCTCCAAGGGTTGAGAAATTCTGGGGTTGACTGTTGCACCTCTGTCGCGTGTTCCTCGCCATCAAATGCTGATGATACAGAGGCGATATGACGTAGGTTATAGTCGCGAGCGTGAACCGGCTAATTCGAGCTCATTGTCGTTGGTACCCACCCCTCGTATGTTTCTTGTGAGGAAACGAGCTACTTGCGAACCCAACAGGTAGCACAACTGTTATGAAATACTCTCGAATGCGAAGCAATGCATCGTGTCATTTGTCGTGACACTGATTTTCAACAGGGCCACGAAATTTATTTATTTTTTCGCAAAAAAAAAAAAAGGGTTGAAATACAGTGAATTATTGATAAATTATTATATTATATTATATTATTATATGGGGGTTTGTTCAAATTCCAAATGATTTATTAATTTTTATTCTAATTACGATAATTTTAATTAGTTCAATTATCTTTTCAGTCGCACATTTTAAGCTCGAGCTTTTTCCGCACTTTTACCCTTTTTCCTATTTATCATGTAGCTTTTTTAAAAAAAAATTGTTTCCATCATCCGATTCTCCGCGGAGCTTTTAACCCTTTGGACAAATATTTCACTCGCCCTCCCCCCCGAACTTTTTTTTTTCTAATTCTTATTTCCTCTTCCGGCTCTTTCTGTTTTCTCATTCTTCTCGAATTTTATCGCTATTCCTCGGAAACGAAAAAAGAAAGTAAAAAAAAAAAAAGAAAAAAGACAGAGTCAGAAGAACGACGACCGCAGCGAGACCGGAGGCACTTTGCGACGTTCTTAGGGGGCGGTGGCAACCCCCCCCGGGCTGTATTTTTACGATATTATTTATGATATTAATTTCGCACGGGTAAGCGTACTGGGGGAGGGGGTGGGGAGTGGAGGGGGGTTGGGGGTGGAAGGAAGGCTTCGCAAAAACGTCGGCGAGGCCCTTCGGGAGTTGTAAAGCGGCTGCGGAGGCGGCGAGCTCTTCTCTCGCGATATCATTGTCTCCGGGTAGTAGCAGACCACCATCCCTTATTTCGCCCTTCCTCCCGGAAAAGAAAGAGCCGAGACTCGCCGCGAAGGGGGTTGAATAGTGCGCGCCGGGCCCCCCCGCCCCCTCCTCTTCGTGGGCTCAGACGAGAAACTCGGGGCGAAGAGGCGAGAAGAAAATCTCCGCGCGAGCTTTTCTCACGACTAACGCGAGGGTGAAACGAAGGAAGTCAGCTCGACGCCTCGCCAGTATTCTTAACAGCACAAGCGGAAGAACGAGGAGCGAAAATCCTTTACAGAAAGTACCGAACAAGACTCGAGCATTTTGTGCTTAAAATTATAATAATTCGGTGTGAAAAACGTAATTTTTTACACCGAATTATAGAAAGTGAGCTTTTTTTCGTCCTTGGAGAATTATTATTCATTTTTCTTTTGTTTTTTCGATCAGGTAAAAAATATTTTCGGACCATTATAATAATGAGAATAATTTTTTTTGCCAGAAATTATAGAGAACAGTTCTTTAAATAATGAGAATTATGTTGTTAATTGTTTTTTTTAATTAATTTGTGATTTGGAATAAAAGGGCTTGCAAAGCTCGAAAAAAAAAAATCGATTATTCGAGGGAAATGATCGGAAAACGGATAAGGTCCGTTTCGTGGTTAATTTATCGAGTCTCTTTTTTGCTCCTTCTCTCTATTCCACTCTTTCGGAAAGTTGCTTGAGAGTCGGACGATTGCCCGAGGCAAAGGAAGACAGGGCAAATTCAAGTTTGTCGGGGGATAAGTAATATTTAAAACGGCTCTCCCTGCTGCTGCTGCTGCTGTCATCCTCCTCGAATTACTTTCCGGAACACGCAGAAATGCCACCATAGAAAGACCATGAGATATAAGCTCTGCGAGCTTCGCGGTTACCAACACCTGGAGTTTAGTATTAATCCCGGCTTAATAACGTCACCTTAAAAAAAAAAAAACCCTAAGGCCCTTTGGCCCTTAAAAATTCGTACATACCCGCAAATTTGCAACAATAAAAAAAAATCACCAAAATACATAAACAATTAATAAAATTCTGCAGAAATATTTTTTTAATTCTTTTTGTCAAATTAGTTGATTTATCTCGCAGAATTTTTGGCTGGGTTAAGAACAACTGGAAAAATAATTTAAATTTTTTCCATGAAATTCTTAGTTAATAAAAAAAAAATGTTAAACAAATAAACCGATGAACCATAATAATAATTTGGGATCAGAGTGAGAAACTCGATGTTCTTGCCAGTTTCTCCGACACTTCGCCTCGCAGTTTGGAGAAAGCTGTAGAGAAAGCAAACCGCGTGCTTCACCGCGTTTTCCCATAGGAGATTCCGGGGATGAGAGGTTCGCGAAGGGGGTTCAAGTGCAGCGTTAACGGTAGACCGCAAAACCAACAAACGATATGCGCCACGGTGGTCCCTGGTGTCTGACCTGTACCATCCGCATCTCCTCCCTCGAATATAAAGCGGGAGAGAATGTTTCGGTGGACGGAAAATTCCTTGGCGTTTGAGGCTCACCGCAAAAGGTACGAAGGATTCAACGTAAGAGTAAAGGAAGTGGATCTCATGCCAAAAAATATCCTACCGACAATATTTGTTTATTTTCAAAATATCAATTATTTAATGAGAATTTCCATTAACAGAATTAAGGAAATTAATTGATTTATAAGTCAATAAATCTGTACGTACTAATCAGAACTGGTCAGAACTGTCCCTACTGGTCAGTTCTGATCATCTCAGCTGCAATTAAATTTCCTTACCTCTCAAGGCTACTTCCAGGATAAGTAGAAAGTCCTTACAGAAGTGGATCTTGCCCTTAAGTATACCGCGAGGAATATTCGTAGTTTCGTCAATAAACGAATGAGAGAGCCGCAGTTACAGATCGTGTATGAGGCTTTCGAAATTTCGTATTCTCGGTTTACCGAGTGGAATCAGTCCTAATTTGCCAATAACAGTGATCTCGCAGGCTGACTCTGGTCGACGAATCCAGTTAATACAGCGATTAGGAAGCGTACACAAGCCCGCCGGGCGCGGATACTCTCTCGAATATTTGCTCGAGGCAGGAGAGAGAGGGAGAGAGAGCTTGAAGAGCAAGCCTCCGCTCGCTGTGCTTGCGCGAGGAGCTTCAGCCCAGCGTGAAATCGACGAGCCAGCCAGGAGGACGAGCTTATACGTATCGTTTGGGTAGTCGAGCGAGTTGTGCGATCCCTGCGCTACACGGTAGCGCTTCTCTCCTTGAGCTTGCAACGCGATTCGATTTGATTTTCGCCCCCGGCACGAAACCCTTCCACCTACGGTGTCGGAAGCTCGCTAAGCTTCGTACCTTCAGCCCTCATACACGAGGATGTTATAAAATACGAGCGAAAGCTCATTGGATAAGCGTTTGAAGGACGAAAAAAGCTCCCACCACCGAAGCTTGCGCAGAGCTTTTCTCCCATTTTCATTATTATTCGTTATTTCGGTAAAACCAAATAAATATGGTTACTATAATCATATTTTGTGGGTTGACTAATTTGACCTTGAAGAGCTTTATTATTATTGCCCTCATTCACGAGGATTTTATTAAATACGAATAGAAATTTATTGGGTAAGCTTTTGGAAGACGAAAAAAAGCTCCGTAATCATAAATTTTAAACCGCAATGAAAAATGTTTCATCGTTCAAAACCAAAATTAATTGACTATTTAAAATAGACTATTTGTAGACGAGAATTAATTATCGAGTCAAAGGGTTTAACCCTCGTTGCCCGGTTCGCTGAATCGACTGGAGAATCCAAGGAGACCCGTTTGCCAAAGACGACGACGGTGCGAACTCACTATCTGCGGTCAACTACACACAGCTTGCCACGAGGTGACTGGTCATCACGATGGACTGAGCTTTCTCGCCGTACCGAAGAGCCAAGGCCTTTAGTGATTAACGAGAGGTCAGGGAGAGTGCACGGAGAACCGGGAAAACAGTCAGGCTCGCTAGAGCAAATACCCTCGTGGAAATTGGGTTCTCTCGTCTTCCTTACTATCTTCTGTGTCTTCGTGGTTCTGCCTCTCGATTGAGCTTTGCCAAATCACTCGATATACTCTCTCGTCGACGGAATAATAATCGAAGGCTTTTAACTCGAGCTTACAACGAATTGGCTTCGATTCATCTCGTCCACTCGAATACAGAGACGAGCATGTCGATAATTGGACCAGAAATAAGAGGATTTAGCGAGGGTAGAAAAATTTACTGTCAATCAATGAGAAAAGTGGAGGCTATTATTAACCCTTTAACAATCTTGTCCATAAAAATAAAAGTCAATGAAGAAATTCAGTAGAAAAATGTTTTTAGTTTTTTTTTTCTTTCGTTTATTAATTATATTAATTAATTCGAGGGCCATGAAATTTTGTTTGAGGATTTACGATAATTCTGATTAGTCGTTACTATTAATTAGTTGATGCGACTGTGAATCGTTGCTAGGAATAGCACAATTTTTCCGATTGCGTAGTCGTAAGCATATTCCTGTTTTATCAGCTGAAGGGTGTGTACAAGGGTTTCCGAAAAAAAATGCAAGTTTATTAGTCAATATAGAACGCTTAGCGTCAAAATCTCATCAGCTACAGACCCTGACGATCGCCTGTCATCTACTCAGTAGAACGTGTACGTGCTGCTCAGACACCAAACCGGATTAGGTCTCATTGCGATTCCCAGGATTTGGGACGTCCTTGTGTGTCTTCCTCACGTCAATTAGCTAATTAGCGGAGTTCTCGAAGGGCTACCGAATGCCAAAAAAAATGTCTACTAATTTTTTCTTCCCGGTTCGTATTCTTGTCCACGAACATTACACCCCCAAAGGTCATTGACCCGAGAGCTTTTTTTGAACCCAAAATCTCGCTGCAAAAAATGTTTCATCCCCATTTGTATTTTTGGTCCAGAAGCTGACTGACAGCTTGTGAAGGGTCATTGTTAATTCCGCCTAATCAAATCCATGAAAAAAAAAAAAAAAAATGTAACCCCCCATAGGTCATTGACCTGGGATCTTTTTTCGAGCCCAATGTCTAGCTACAAATTTTTTGTTCCTCGTCTGTATTTCAGTCCCAGGCTGACTGACTGCTTGTGAGGGGCCATTGTTTATTCAGAAACGTATCGGTGACGACGGACGAGGATATGACGTATGTGGAGAGAACACCGGAGGTAAAATGGTGGACGTGAGGGGGTGGAGGGCGGGTGGGGGGTAAGGGACCGCGAGAATGTGGACACGGAGGTGGAAAAGAGACGTTTGCAGGGGGAGGGAGTGGCGGTTGGCGTGAATAGCACTTCCGGTGGGACGCTCGGCGAGGTCCGGAGGGCTCTGCAGACTCGGGCTTCCGGTCGAGCGTCCGCCAGTCCCCGGTTCCCGGTCCGGATCTCGTTCTACTCGCATATATATATATATATATGTGTGGTCATGGTCCGGTCCACCCCCTTAACCACCTCGTACCCGTTCCGTGCCACCCATTGGAGCTTTTGCCGCACCACGGACGAGAAGCTCCTCGGAGAAGCTCCAGAACGGGCAACCGCCTGGAACGACTCTGGAGTCTCTCTCGCTAATTAAGATATCGATTCTTATTGTCCGGCTAACGGTTGCGAAACGGCGGGTCGACCGGAAGTACCAGCCGAGGCCGCCGATTTCGGACTACGATATCGACGATCGCCCCGAGCTTTACTTTCACCCCTTCCGCTTTACACTCTCCACGGTGACTCCCTCGGACTAGTTTCTAATTATCCAGCCAAGGGCGATTTAGTGTCGCGCTAAATATTCGGAGACTGTTTCGGAGATTCGTCCAATTTTCGCGTTACTTTTCGACGCACTTTATTGCTTTACTCACGTCATTTATTATTTCGCAATTATTATTCCGCAAATTTTTTTTCCCCATGAATAAACAAAATTAAATGACGTTTCAAAATTTTTATTAAAAAAAATTAAATGACGCTTTAAAATGTTTGTTGAAAAAAAAATTAAATGTCGATCAAAGATTTCGATGCAACGAATGGATTTTTATTGGACGAGAATAAGGGATGATAATACGGGAGAGTCGTAACTTTATTCCCGTTCTGTTGGATGAAAACGTGCGGCACGCGCTCGTAAAGAATGACCGCGGGCTTGTCACCTGATAAATATCTTTATGGTCGCGACCCCGCAGTGAAAGACACGAGAGCTTTGCCACGGGAGGCACTCCTACACGCCGTACGGACACGGGAGAAGCTCACGACCCGTGTAAAAACGAAATAAAGGGAGCAGACCGCTCGACGAGAGGTGGTTACGCTCTCGGTCTCTCCAAACTGGCGAGTGGGATATCGGGTAATTATGGGGATTAATCTTAAGTCCCGTAAAGTCCACCACTTGTGGAGCTCACGGTGGCTCAAACTAAATGCCCCGCAGGACTTTCTCCGCAAACCTTCTCCCTGCATTTCGCCACATATATATTTTTTTCATCCCTTAATGCCACAATTTTTTACGATTTTTTTTTCGTATTTTCAATTTTTTTTTTTTAATCGTAGAATTTTTTATAACAGCTTCTCAAAGTAATTAATAAATGATTAAAAAAATCTGGGAAAAATTAATTTTTCTTCCCAACACATTTTTCATGAATTTCCACGTGTCGGAGAAACTATTGCTAATAAATAAATTTTTATAAAAATATTTTTCTCTCCGGTATATTTTTTATATATAAAAAAGTATTATTGTTTATTTGAATATTCCATTAATGTGGCCAGTATCAAATGGAGGGTAAAATACGTGGCGATCGTGTGGCCGATAGATTTTCCTTTGCCTTTTGTGACTTAATCCCTTTGACGTTAGCGCACGATTTTATTTTCTTTTTCCACACGTTTCTTCGAGCCCCTCGTGGCGGGCTTCCGGTCTTTTCCTATGTGCTCCGAGTATGTAGAACGTGGCCTGGTGCCGGTGAAGCTACAGGTGTCAGGGAGAGCACCAGTATTTTTCAGCGAGGGGAGAAACGAGCGAGATAAAGAGAGTAAAAGCGTGCACGCACCGAGAGAGGAGGTCTATCGTGTGGGCGAGATGGAGCGGGTGGGGGGCGGAGGGAAAAGTGCCGCGGCACGCACGTTGAATCTGCTAAACGTTTTTGCTCGTGCGTGAAACGCCTCGATATCACTGTTTTATTTCGGCTCGTTCGCGCTCCACTCTCCCGCGAAATTACATTCTCACTGTATATATACTGTATCCTCGCCCTTTCACCCTTCCCTTCATCGTTTTCATAGAGGGGCCTCTTCACATATATACATACATTTTTTTTTATCACGTGCTCATATTTCAACTCAACAAACGAATTAATCGTAAATTCCATAAAATTACCTTCGTTACTCAAAATTGTAATTAACGCGAAACTATCTGATAATCGCTATCCAATTCGGTCATCGTGAAAAAAGGTTTGTTTTTGTCGCACGTGCAAAATGTAACATTTTTCTCATACATGAAAAAAGTGCTATTTTTTTCACACGAGTGCGTAAAAACATTACCGCTCAGTACTGGAGCCTGTATTTTTCGCGGTTGGGCCAGGGACAACGAAAAGTGGAGCTTTTAACGCAGCCGGTGCCGAAAATGAAAATGATCAACTGCCTTGTGGGTTACTCTTACTCCAGTATTAGCAAAATTATGAATTAGTCCCGTGGCTGACAATACAAGATGTTGCAAAGTGTATTTCCAGGCTTGCCTTCATCTACATATATAGCCACCGCATCTTCGCTCCGCGTTCTCACCCTCGTCATCCCTGAGCGCTGGAGAAACCACCTCAGCTAACCAACTGCGCTCTCTCGAGCTGTTGGTGAGAGTCAAAGCCACGTGTATATGCAGCCTCGAAATGCGAGAGGATCGTTTTGCGGCGAGCCACAGGCGACTGCTGCTACAGTCGACCACCATCGCCTTCACCTTCTCCCCTTCCGTTCACCGCGCGCCACCTTTAACCACCATCGTGCCAAAACCCAAACCTGTGACGATCTCCTTTCTCACAATGCGTCGAGACCTCACACGCTTTCAACCACCCGGTTCATCTCGACCTCTCCGTCCTCATCCGTCCTTTATCTTCGTCATTTTCGTCTCGACTTTAGCGGAGCTTCTCTTTCCCTCGAGCTTTCAGGGTGGGCACGATACGAAGTGGTAAAATCAATGGCCCTAACGACGCCGACAGGTCAGTCGTCCTCGAACCCTGTCGCTTTTCCACCCTGCACCTTCTAACCCATGACCTGTGCAACTCACAGCACCCCACGAATTGAAACACACCGTGCACTTGGGTTTACAGTTGCTGGCCCTTTTTGTGAAGAGTTTCAGTCTTGGAAAATTTGGTCCTGGGGTAAGGCCTGTTAGGGGATCTGAAAAAAGGGCGTTCTGGAGGAAGGGATTCGGAACAAAAAGCCCTTGGAGGGAATTTCGTAGGGGTCGAAGAAATAGGGCTCCTGGGAAATATTTCTTGGGGCCCTGAAAAAAATGCGGCCCCGGAGTGGAGTTTGTGAGGGTCTCGGAAAAAGGGCTCCTGAGAAAGATTCCTTAGGGCCCTCAGAAAATAAGCCCGTGCAGGCCCTTCCCGTTGACTCATCCCTGCAAGCTGCCCATGATTAAGCTAAAATCAATCGCCCTAACGACACTGACAGGTCAGTCGTCGTCGAACCCTGCGGCTTTCCCACCCGACACCTTCAAGCTCTCGACCTCTTCAGCCCTTCCATTCTGCCCATCGAAATATACGTGTATATATATATATATATATATATATACACGACATACAAAACCATAGACATATGCTGGTTAGAAACGAGCTAAGGACGAAGTAGCTGTTGCAGGGTTGCTGAGGAACGAGCCGGGGCTTTAACGGTGCTAAAGGGCTGATGGGGACGAATGGTTTTCAGTGGTGAGTGCCTAGTCAGCCCTTAATATCGTAAGAGCTGGACCCACGCAAACAAGCCGACGGACCTAACGTAACCCCATCGACGGTAAGCACTGGAAAGCTCGGAGGTAGTCGTGAGAGGCCAGTGTATACATTCAGGCAACCCTTTCTCGCTGAGGGCAACCTGGTGCGGCTTCCCCGTGGTGGAAACTCGTGGGGTTTTGAGCTTACTCGGTTGGAGAACGATGAACGGTGTGGCCAGCGGTAGGAGAAACAGCTGGCAACCTCTTACTACTCGCCTATTATCGCTAACTAATAAGGGACCTAATTGAAACGTCGGGCTTTTGTTTCCGGATCTCGGAATCGCCCTTTTCGATGCCCGAGCTTGAAGCACAGCTTTCCTCGATGGAAATTTCTGGGTAACACTCGAGATTTCAATGCCCCAATGCAACGGGGATGAAGAAAATACTCGCGAGCTTAAAGCTTCGGCATTTACGTGTTCCAAACCCTTGAATCAATAGCCTGGACAGGACCTTCACAATTCCTGAAGTAAAACACACGCGATGGCATTCTGAAAATTCCTGACATGTCAGCATAATATTTTTTTTTCTAGTGAATAAAAAATAAATTGTAAAACTTACCTTGTCGGTGGGCGTTGGGACTGACAGTTCGTGAGAGAGAAGCTTGAATCTCCTGCGCGAGATTGGCCTGTCGAGTTTTGCTCAGGTACAACTGAAACAGGAGATAAAAGTGATAAATCAGAATATCGTTTTGTCAATATCAATTTCACGTGATCTTTAGTCCGGCGAAATATAAAAGTAATCGTCGATTGAGAGGGTGAAATATGAGCCTTCGAGGACCCTTTTTCGCGCTGGGAAAAAAAAAGAAGGAAAGGAAATAAGGGTGGAGAGAAAAAATAAAAAAGCTCAAGGGCGAGAAGATATCTCTTCGAGTCTCGACGTCGGAGTGGATAACACACCGAACGATTTATTCTAAACCTTTATCCTCGGCGCTGCGCGGAGCTTGCAACCCGCCAGTAGTAAAGGCCCTTCAGACTCACTCGGAATTTATGAAAGAAGACGCCCGTTTAACCGACTCGCTCAGTCATCCCTCACCGCGGTGGCGACGCGACCCTTTCTTTCCTCCCGACTATATATGCACTCGCATCTTTGCCAGCGAGAGCTTTTTTTTCTTCTTCTTCTTCGAGTTATCGTTCTCCTCCTGGCTTACCCGGCCCTTTGGCTCGCTCGCGGTCTTCACATGTCAGCCCTTCTGTTTTATAGCCTCAAAAGCCAGGGAAAATGTTCCATCAAGTACTTTTTCGCCACTGTTACGGTTTTTTTGGATTCAAAATTATGCTGAGAAAACAAAAATGTGATTACCCTGAGCCCTTAAAATTTTTGGTGTTTGGCAGATGGAAAAAGTCGATGAAATTATGTAGTTGGACGAAGCAATTATTTTTTTTAATTAATGAAAAGTTTGTTAAATATTTTGGGCAACGATTATTTATCAAAAATTCAATAAATTGTATTTAGCTTCTGTCTGCCATTTTTTAATTGCAGTATATAGTTAACAATGAGAATTTTTTTTTGGTACTGGTAATAATAAAAGTATAATTAAACAAAATAAGAGTATTAAAAGGTAGTAATAATCTCTGAGGAAAAGGCAATAAAGAGGTCGATTTCAGGCCTCGTAGTCGGTTAAGTTCCTTTAAAGGGGATGCGACGTTTCATCCCCCCTCCTCACCCCCACCCTATGAATTGCGTGATCGGCATACCCCATGGATTCTCCGCAGGCTGGCTGGTGTACGGACGAGACGGGACTCCCTTATCGTCCGAAAGCGCCAGAAGCTTCCACCCTGAGAATCAAAAGCTCGCCGGAATTCGCCAGGGCACGCAATGTGGTTGGCTCACGAGGCGTTAATTCGACCTTCTGGATCCTCCTGCTTCTACCTTCTTTTTTTTATCCTCCGAAAGCTCAAAGCTCCGCTTCGATCCTCCCTCGCTATCTTGGCAAAAATCATTAGAACTTTTTCCGACCCCTCCGCCATTTTTTATTTATCATACCAAGAGCAAAGTTGCAAAAGCTTCGAAAGCTCATTGGCTATGTTTTGAAAACTTTTCAGTAGATGATGGCTGATCGATTGCCATGGGCAATTTTTTTTTTTTTTTTCTATTTGAAAATAATAATTTTGTTAATTTTATGGCAAATTCGTATCAATGAAATATCAGAGAAAAATTGGTCCATTTATTCGAATTGATATAATGGAGGAACTTTTATAATACAACATTTATCTCGAAAGTATTTTTCTACTAATGTCAAAATTTATTAATTTTTTTTAAAATGCAGATTATGGTGAGCCATAAAATATGCTGCAAATTAAGTCACCGAAAAAAAAAAAGTTTCCAATCCATTTCGAATCACCCTGTACACTTATATATCAAGTTTACGCATGGAGCATCGATTGGATACACCAAAGTTACGTGTGATATGAAAAGAAGTGAAGTAGCGAGCGTGAGATCGAGACAGACACCGCCTCGTAAATACGTCCACGAGGATCTCTCGCAAATCGCTCTCGCCTCTGGTGCGACTCCTGAGCTCGATATCCCCTTCGATATCTGAGATGAGATACGAGAACCGGTGGAGATGGTTCGGCTTGAAGCTGCGTCCCCTTCTGCCACTTTCCTTGTACGTACGACCAGAGACGAAAGTATTTTGTGCCGGTGAACGGGAGGATTCGAAAGCCAAAGTGTAGTGGCTCTTCAAGGGCGAGATGTAGAGGCGATTCCACGTCAAATGGGCCTCCAAAATTTTCGATACCTCAAAATTTTTCGATCTGACAAAAATTTGACATTGCGGAAAAAAATTGTCTAGAAAAAATTATTTATTTTCCGAGAAGTCCTTAAAAACATTTTTTTTAATTAAAAGAAAATAAAAAAAAATCATAGGTTTGAGAAAATAAAAAAATAAAAAAATTCTGTGTGTCTGTACACTTGGAACCTTATGTTTTAATTTAAAACATTATTTTTAAATAATCAAAAAATGGGGGGGGGGGGGGGGGGGCACTTGGCAAGGAATGACTCATGGAGATACGTGTGCGAAAAATCGCGAGAGGTGGAAAAAGAGCAAGTAGAAAATCCAGTGCGGAGGGTCGTGGAGTCCGCAGAGAGGAAAGCAGCAGCAGCCGAGGGCCAACATCGAGAGGCAGTCCAATTTCTCAACCCCGTCCAATCCGTGTCGTATGCAAAATCAATCACTTCCTCTCGCCTCCTGGCCAGAGGACATCACATCGAGTAACCCTGAAGCCGAAAGACTTTTCGGAGCCCTGACAATGTGTGCCACAGATGCATAATCCAACTTTCTCCGAAGATGGCACTTTTTTTATTCTCATTTTTCGAATATTTCCCACAATTTTCCCCAATTCCACGCAGAAAAAAAAATAAAAAGCTATATGGAATAATTTTTCGATCACCTTGTTAAGAGTTTTCTTTTAATTATCAAATCATGGCTTGCATAATTCATCTATGAAAATCCACGAGTGCTAAAAAAATACGAAACAATTTTTTTTTAACCAAATTATTACTTCTGATAGATTATTATTAATAATAATTTTAATAATAATAAAAGTGACACGTGCACTTCCGAATTTACCAATCCCATCATCACTGGCAATAAAATCATGTCCATGGTGAATTTTCTCAGAGTAAAAAAAAAATCGAGGAGGTGGTATAGGTCATGTCGCCGCAAGGGATGAAATTACATCGGAAAAGACGTAAAGCTCGTGGGACAGAACGATCGCCACGCTCGACTGGTGGGGTTACAAAACTCCGGAGGGTTCGAAAAAGTTTAGCATACGCGTTTTCCACACAGAAATCCCGACACGTACCCGCCGGTGGAACTTTAAATTGAAACCCATTCCTGCATCAAAAGCTCGGCCATCGATACTGTCGCAAGCTTCGACAAAACTATCGACACAGCAGAGAGAGAGAGAAAAAAAATTCTGCTCATTTTTCGTCATGGTCATTTTGCAGAAGAAAAATCACAAATCACGTGACTCAAAGTGTCAAGTGTCAAAATGCTTTGGATGTGAAAAAATTTTCATCCACCGTATCTTACAAGTCCCACGGAAGATCTGACATTTTTATTGCCGTTTTGCCTCGAAGAAATCACATGTCATGTCGCTTATGGTGTTTTCATGGGGACCCTTCAGCACTTCTTCGGAGACAATAAAAACCACCCTGAAGAATTATCCAGCGCTTGAAGCTCGGAGAAGCTCCGTGAGCATTGATTGTCTTTGTCACCCTGAGGAGGAACCACACGATGTCGCCCACCACAAAACCCCCCTGACATTTCGTTCCACGCACGGAGAGGCTTCGGAGGGTCCCATAAAACAGTTATGGCTTGTTTATACACCGCGTCGATGCGGAAGCTGTTACATCGTTACGAGTAGAGTGTAGTTGAGGGGCTTTTGCCGGTGGGAAAACGAACGGGAGGATGTGGCTATCGAGGTAACGTCAACACACCGAGAGAACCAACGACGCCAACCCCTTTGAAAATCGAGTGCTCCACGCTCGAAACGATCAACCCCTCGTACCTCGTTTTACACCTAGCAGCTGCATCGATATCCATTATAAACGTGTTTTCCGATGGAACGATGAACCTCCAGGCGTTTCTTGATGCAGGCCAATGGGTATGAGCTTTCACGAAGGTGGCGTTCATCGATGAACCACCGAGTGACTTATTTTTTATTCAGCATTGTCGAGTGAGGAGAGCTTTTCAAGGTTAAGACAGTGGACAACATTTGATGGAATGATACTTGGGGTTTTTTTTTTTAATTTCTTCCATGGCAAATTATTTTAATTTTATGATAGCCAAATGATCAGGTCTCGAAGTTGAAGACAGTAGACAGCGAAGAAAAAGCTCATCTGGATGAATGAATGAACAGTGAAATACAAAATCGGCGAGAGAGCTTTCAATCTCCAAAGGGGTTGTGCCAACTCATCGGCGAGAGGGCATTTTCAATTAAATAATACTAATCCAGATGGAAAGAGATGGCCTGAACCCTCTGCCAAATCTCATTCGCAAGCTCTGGCACCCCATAGTCCACCCCTCGTGAAAGCTCCACGATCGCCTCGCGCTCTCGCTCTCTCTCTTTTAGACTTCGAATTGTAATTAACATTTGGTTCTCCCATTAGTGTAATTAAAGTGCCGTTCCATAATCTAGGAGCGGCGAGAGCGAGTCGTGAGAGGGGGGTGGATCTGGCGTAGGGATGGTGAACGGGAAGAGTGAGAGGCTACCTTATCTTTCAGACTTCAGCCTCTCGAAAACCGGGCTCGTTTACTCCCTCGTGTCTGTGTAGTTTCATTCGGTACCTCACTGCGATAACTCCCTTCCTCCCCTACGAAAGGCTACCGCACACCCTGAAGAAGAGTCTTGATTAAAACATTTGGATACACAAGGAATTTTTGGTGATTTTCTACGTCATCCGTGACACATAAGACAATTGAAATATTATCCCAATGGGTGGTCAATAGGACGTTTGTTCGACTGAGATATAAAATAAGTTGACTATCGAATTTGAAGAAGAAATGGTCCAAAGTCAGACAAGGTAAAGTAGTCGAATTTCAGGGGGATGAAGAGGCCGGGGGTAAAAGCGATAAAGATTAAGGTCGTAAGAGGTCCAACGGAGGCAATAGAGGGTGAAAGACGAGGCGAAAAGATCCGCGTCGGATGTGTACCGGAGTCTCGCTCCAGCAGGGGTGGTAAAATAAAGAAAAGGCAATGGGGGAGGGGGTGGGAAGATAAGGAGGTTCCCGTTGACATTTTCCGGTGGTTGAGTTAATAATGCGAGCGGTACACAAGAATAAAGCGGGCCAAAGCGACAGAGTAAAAGCTCGCCGAGTGCAAAGAGCGGGAGTACCGGTGGTGGAGATTCCAGAGCAAGGGATGGCGGTCGTTCGGTGCTCTTCGGGGCTCGGGAATCCGCAAAGTGCCGCCATAAAGAGCCGTGGATGTGTTTATTCGAGAATTTGCCTTTTTCCCTTTCTTACCGTACCTCCTTTTTCCTCTTCCGCCCAGTGGTTCAATTTTTTACAGGGTGGCGCCCTCGCCACCTCGGCGAGACTCGACGCAGCACAGAGAGACTGACTCTCTTATCCCTTGGACTTTATCTTATTTTCGCGAGAACGATCCCACCGCGAGGATTTATGCCCTCTCGGTCGCGGCGCCGTTCCCTCTCTCCCTGAGCTTTCGCAAGGAGAGTAAATACTACGGTAAAGCTCGACGAGGCCACGGAGAACAGAAGCTGAGGAGGAGGCGAAAAAAGCACACCCGGAAGACTGGTTAAAGAGACGCGGGAATGAAATCACTACGCAATTATTTTCGTTCCAGCTCGTGAACGGGTTTGGAAGACGATTTCCTGGTGGACCGGGAGTGCTGTAAGCTCGGAAATCCAAAAGCTCGATACCTTGGAGGGAGGAAAAAGGGTAAGGACGGAGAAGGATTGGCCTCGTCAAGTGTGGCAAAAGATTTCGTGACAAAAAAAAACGTCGTCGATGTCTTACGAGCGAAGAGGGTGGCTCAGGGTGTCCTGGCAGAGCTTTTCTCACCCCCGCCGGGATATCACACGAAATCCTAGCCCTACGTGAAAAAGACAACTGCGACGGTCACGACACTAATGGCATTTTTATTATTTCTTCACCGGCATCCACCGCGCTGACCCAACCAGAGCTTTTTCCCGGGGTGACGACGACAAACGGGGGTTCCTCGGTCCATTGGATACGTCTGACACGAAGTGACAGCCTCTCGCTACACTTCTCACCTTAACGGGCTTTTCCTTTTCTTTTTGGGTCATTTTTTTCTTCTTCTCTGTATCGACTAGAGAGATATCATCATGTCAGGGTTCGGATTTACGGCTCACACGAGCGTTCGTTAAATAAATAATGAACGTCTGAGCCGTGTGCTGACCTATGACCGATCAAGGTGCGTGTGCAACATTGAAATCGTAATCCCCATTCATGAGCTTTTCTCTTCCTGCAAGCAAGCCAGGCTTCGAAGTTAGCGGGGCACATTTTTAGTCTCCGCAACTGTTTTAGCTGAGCTTAAGGATCACTTCAGACGCAGGGACGAAAGCTCCAAGCGAACAGCAGCGCCAACGACGAACGAAGCCTCTCCTTGCTCTTGTCAAGCTCGTCAGCGTTGATAAATGAGCCTGAAATAAAGCCGAAGTAAGGCAAAAGCCAATGCGGCTCGGTGAGGTCATATTCTATGCCACGCACTGGGCCAACCGACCTCAGCCGAAGCTTTTGGAATCACTAATGGCACCGAAATGAGGCAGTGATGATGATACTATGAACGGGACTTTCGCCTGGTTCTCGGATTAGAAGTTACGCGCTATTCGACAGACTCGAGTGACCCTTAAATTTTCCTCTTCAAGGTCGGCTTTGACTCTCGGACTCACAGCCCGAGTGGCTTTTCAGGACCTTGAGCTTTTCATAGATTTCTAAATAATATTCCTCACTAAAGCTCGACTAATTCCTTTCATTTAGCATTGGCAAGAGGGTGACCGATGTTTCATCGGTGAAAAGCTCGGCTCGCATCAGTTTTACCTTCAAAGGAGAAAGCACATCGGGACGAAAAGAGCGAGTGCTCTTCGTCGAAGAAAAGGAAGAACGGAGTTAGAAGCCTACGTGTCTCGGTTTCGTTATTTCTCGTCGAGGGGACGGGGAAACGCGTCGAGAAAAGAAAAACCGAAGAACAAAGAGAGTCCGTTCTGGATTGCCATGGTGTTGGGTATTCCGGTCGTTTTTTCCTGTGAGCTTTCTCTGATAATCCTTTCGTCTCACTCGTGCCTTCGACGAATCCGGTGCTTTCCAGGACCTCGACAATGCTGGTCATCCCCTTGACGGCTCAAAGACTCTGCCTAATTGTCCGTCGCTTGATTACCTTGGTGGCGTTCCCGAAGATTTCAGTGCTTTCCACTTTCTCACCGTTGATATCAAAGCCAATCTCAAGACCCAAACATCACAATGCGAGTCCTAGGATTTTTTCGACCATCAATACCATTTCATTGCTATTCATAACTACTATCAAAAAAACAGAATCCTTGATGAGGAATAACAGAAGGGCAACCACATGCCCCAGAAGGGCAAAACCGAGCGCCAAGTCCGAGCTTACACGAGTGAACGGCAGAAAAGTCGTAGAATGAACCATCCAAGAGCAAATCTGTTTAACCTCGGATAATAGAAGTAAATGAACGGTGCTCCGGTGCCGAATGAAACGGGCCAATAACGACTATTCGTCGTAGACAGAAGAGGGAATCGAGGGTAGGGCGAAATGAACCCACCCCCCGCTCCCCCCGCATTTTGTTCGCTATCGTTTCGTTAGGATCCTTCTTCTTTCCAGCTGATCCCGTACCTCAGAGTCCCAAGGGACTGAGACCCTCCAGTGAGGCAGAGTCCTGAACATTCGCCTGGTGAACCGACAATTCATCCCTCCATCGATCAGAGCCCACAAAAATTGTATATCTTCACGTGAGTGTTTAGGGGGCGAAATACGTCACTTCATTGGGAATGCGGGCAAATATGTCCTGTTGCTCAGGATCCATTTTCAAGTCCACGTTGGAGTCTCTGTTGGCTTTTGGAATCGACTCCGGCGAATGGAGAAGCTTGGCCAAGACGTCGTCCCCGAAAGCTCGCCCTCCACCCTCACCTTCCCTCAGCTTTTCGTTGCCGGCAGCAACGTCGAGGCCCGCGCTCCTGGTGGAGGCGGCCGCCTCAGCCCGAGGCGAAACTTTCCTAACGAGGTTTACCGCTAATCACCGCCAAGAAACCATTCGCGTGTAATTTGTTTATACCCCCGGTCATGCCCGCCGCCCATAACTCCTCGACCTTCCCTCTTCGGCCTTCTCTTCCACTCACTTGGCACTCTCCTCTTTCTCTCTCTCTCTCTCTCTGTGCGTAACGGCGCCACCAGCCGAGTCCAACCGACTCAGCACACTGACTCTCCTTCGAGCTCAACTGCTTCTTCCCTCTTGCTCCTTTGCACCCCCCCCCCCCCCCCCCCCCCAGACCCAGCGATAACTGAGAGTAACTCGCGATTTCCGTTACGGAAATCACTGGCTCTGAGACCTCGACTAGACCCACTATATCCAATTCCCTTACCTCAATTCCCTGTTGAATCCAAAATTGGTCGAACATGCAAGCTGGCCTGATGTCATCGATAAATTCCCTGGAATCGTTGATGGTTGAGAATGCTCGATAGAGAAATATGGACATGGAAGAAGATTTCCAAGGGTTTGTCAACAGGAAATTCGTTGCTTGCAATATGAAGGGCCGTAAGTGAAGAAGGAAAAAAAGTGTAAAAGTAAAATTACAAAGGCTGTAAACTTTGGTTTCACCGGTGTATCGGAGCTTTTATCTGGTCCTTATTTTCATTCTCTTTTCAGGGCTGGTGAGGCGCGTGGTGGTGGTGAGGCGTTTCAGAAAAGGGTGAGGGTAAACGGCGTTAAAGCTGAGGGACCCACCCCCACGATCTACATATCAAAAAGGCAATCCAGTGAACTCGCTTATGTAAACGGGGAGAGGTCGTGGTGCTTTCTCGTCGTGCTGTCCCGAACGAGACACGACTACGAGGACGATGAAAAGAATTCCGTGGCAGAGATGAGATGAAAGTGTGAGAGATTGTCGAGAGCGCTAATAAACCTGCTACTGCTGCTGCTGCTGTTCCTCTTTCACTCTGGGGAAAAAGCTGGGGGTGCTGTAGAGCTTGACGAGGCATTCGAGGGGCTGCCGACGCTAGTGCTCCGAGCTTTCGAGAGAACGGGAGCCACGCCACCGGATTAAGGGACCGACGACGAGGTTGAGGAGGAAAATTTTAAGTCGGCTTATGAGCTCGAAAGCTCGGAGAGGCTTGCGGCCAGAGGTGACGCCGAGAAAATCGCACGGTCTATCGCCTTCGCGATATCGTTGACGACCTCGACTGTCGATTCCTCAGAGCATCCAGAATGTCCACATTCTGGAATTTGAAAACAGTTGTTTTATCTCCGAATTCATTTTATCTTCTGGCTAGTTAAGTTCGATTGAGTGCCGGACTTTTAGAAAAGTCTATGACGAAAGCTCACTTTGAAACCAAACATTGAAAAAGCCGGTAACCTCATCGAGTCCGCTTATTAAGCTCACGAAAGGGTTGACCAAGTGCGTCTGTGTTTGTGCGTTGAGCTTTCTCTGGCGTCGCAATTATTTCTGTAGCAGACAGCAATTAGCCATTTCCCGGGTTCTCCGTGACCAAAAGACCGGGGAAGAGACTGGGAGAGAGAAAGAGAGAGAGAGAGGATGAACCGTTGATGTCGAGCCTTGGATCCTCTTTCCCTCGTCTCTGCGTCATCGTATTCCCACGACGATAATTAGCAGGGTATCGCGCTTACGTCCGTCTCGTTGGTTTAACTTTACTTAGCTCCTCGGTGTGGGCATTCCGTGCCGGTGTCGTTGCCACGACCGTTCCCGATTTCTCACCAGTAGCTATAGTGGCCAGCAATGGCAACGGGGATCTTCGCGGTTTCACCGCCGTCACCACTATCCACACTCTCGCTGCGATACGAACCGACAGTCGAGCCACTGCTAATGTGTTTTCTGTGTTACCGAGTCACGTCCCGAGTCCCTAGACGACCAGGACCCGGAATATGACGGCGTTACGTTGTTCCGACTATAACTCTCCTTTAGCAACCAACTTTACAGCGTATTCTCAGCTATCGTCACTGACAAATGTGTCGAAGTAACATTGAAAGGATTTGCAAACTTGACAGTGTCTAGAATGATCATAGAATCGGTTCTTAGCAAGGTTACCTTGAAAGATCCCTGCCTAAGCCCAGCCTGTTTTATCTACTATATCCCAGGCCATCCCCAGGAGTTTCCAGACATATTTCGTGAGCCTTCCAGGCCAGGAACCGGCCTCCGGGCGCGTTGAAGTAAGAACCAAGCAATTTGTTGGTATCAGGTGCGAGGTAAGTCTCAAGTTGTAAGCCAGGTTTGTCCTGCTGTGGCTGCTCTCGGGGTCCTCGTGGGAGGCCAAGAGGACAGGAAGACCTAGCGGCAATTAACTCTATTACCACGCTGTAATAACGCTCGTGGTAGCGTGTGGCCACGCGGAACACTGTTCGTACTCGCAACTCGTTAAGCTTCGAGGCTTTGTGGAGGCTCCTCCGGAGAACAGCGGGACTTCTGAGCAATGGACCGTTGTATCAGGCGATTATGGCTTCCACGGAAATTCTATCCGGCGCAAAAGCCTCTTGAGGATCGTTGCCGATGACGTTTCTTGAAAATCCACTTTTTTTTTCTTTCTACGCTTCCACCAAGCTTACGGACGAAACGCGAGACAGGTGGAATAAATTCGAGGGATATTAATTCACCGGTGAGAAGAACGACCTTGTGACGCTAACGTACGAGCTTTACACCGTAAATTCTCACCCCCGAGGCGCCCACCCGAACATCGGTACACCCCCGGTGGTATAACTCCGAGCCGTATAGAACCACCGAGGAGAGCTTTCGATTCATATATTCATAGGGAAACGAGGGAGAGAGACAGAGCTGAACTACTGCGGTCGCTTGGCTCAAGGACGTATGCGCCACGATTGCCACCGGTCGCGACCCCGTGCATACATCACAACTACGAGCTTGCGACGCGAGAGCCCAAGCTTGCGGGCTATGAGAGACGCGAGTGAGTCACAGCGCGAAGGTGATGGAACGGCAACCGGGCTGGGTCACCTAGACGGGCAAAAGCGTCAAGGTGACTGATTGCCAACTCGCTCGGGAGCTGGGAGCGGTACACTGGGTGACGGAGGGCTGGCTTTCTCACCGCTGTAACGACTTATCCTTGCTTCTCGCAAGCTCCCAGCTAGGGTCCCATTAGACCTGGGATGTCCGGAGTACGTATTAGCGCAACCGCAGCTATGAATAGGGCTTGCTTAATATTTCTATGTCACGGTTTCTTGTGTCTTACCGATTACACGTCACCGGAATGAACAAATTTTCGTCTATCCACGTGTGCCATCAATCTGTCAAGGGCAATCTATGGCCTCATCAATGAGATGATCACACCTTGGAATACGGACCTTGTTTTGGTTGAATGAACAAGTTTTCTACTTGTGCTTCCACAAGCTTGCCGATAATTAGCAAACGAATGACTCCTCGTCGGGGTGGCATCATCTTCGATATCCTTCGTCGTACTTTACGTCTGAAGTGAGAAACGAGAGAGAGAGAGAGAGAGGGTGAGTTCATAGTATCGCGAATCGAGACACCGCCGCGCCTTGCTGGCTGCTACCAGTGAATAACGAGCTTCTCCGTGGCGGCAATTAAGCCACGACAGCATCCATCTAATGCGGCAGTGCTCGTAAACACACTCCAGCGCCTCTCTCGGATCCTCTCGGCTCACCAGCCGGCTATCCAGTTGTAAGCAACGTAAGCAACCGGGGTACCCGCCAGACGAAACCCACTCTCTCCTTTCCCATAGCCAGCCAGTCGTGATATCCTCGTTTCTGGCGAGCGTTTAAGCGCAATAAAGTCGGCCGCACGCGACGTGTGGCGCCGCGACAAACCCGAAACCCATCCTGACGACGAGGACTCACGATCGTAAAGTCATTAGCCCCGTTGGGAGACACGTATGTCGATTATTTCGAACGAGACGTCGTGATATCCGGTATGGTACAACTCTTCAGGATTGCCAAAGCCATTGCGGCTGCAATAAAAATGTACTTTGACGTTTATGCACTTGGGAACAAGTCTCCATAATTAATTTCACGATTTTGAAAACATTCCAGTATGTCCTTATAGCTTCTTCATCATCTCTCAGGCGTGCCGGAATGAAATTTCAAGTACACGACTAATAATGTGATGTCTATTGATTGTAAAAATACCCGGGGTAGCATGAAATGTCAATCAATAGTTGTCCCTTCGTGTTACAGGGACAAGGACGGATTTCTCCAAGTGCAGTCACTCGATAATTGTTTTCCAGGCTCTCACGGTGACTGTGATGTCAAAGGGTGGCTGAGGACCAGGCCTGATGGGCACACTCGACATTCCTTCGAACGCCCGCGCGCTTTTCTTCCTCGGCGAGTCCATCACAAAAGTGACCATCGGCCAGACGCGTTTAAGGGTGAAAGAGAGAGAGAGAGAGAGAGCATGTGAACTTGCAAGTGAGATCGAGGGACGGCGAGAAGGACGAGGAACGATGACGATCGGCGAGGCGTAGGGCGACTGAGGGATGAACGCGAGACCCGAGCACGTTCTCACCCTTGGCGTTGCTCGTGAGGACCCTTGGAGGGCCTAACGAGCAGCTTTGTCGTCTCTGTCTAACTGCGACTCTCTTAATGATGGTTCCCCAACGTCCGGCCCACGTAAATAGCCTCGGTGTCCCTTCCCTCGCGAGGCCCTTTACGTCCCTCGGATTGCCTGGGCGCCCTCGTCTTCCTCCAACTAAACATATCCACGTGATTTGTCGTTTCTCTAGCTATCTTCAATCGAGTGCTCGATAAAAAATGCACAAAGAGAATCAGCAGCCCCCGAGGAACCCTGTCAAGGACGCTGGCCCTTGCCCACCGTGGTAAGCAGGAATATCACGCGTGTGTGTGTGTGTGTGTCTGTTTGCTACGTACGTATTTTTTGTTCGTCTGCTTTTCATCGGCTTCCAAGGAATATTTAAAGCTTCTTTGCATTGCGATGAAACGCTGACGAGCGTCCGGATTGGGACGTCGGGAAAGTTTACGAAAGCTCGGAGCGAGTGACCAACAGGAGCATCGGTGCTCTATGTGCTCGCCAGCTCGAGACTCGAAGCCCCGTCTCGCCCAGATTAATGGCTGCCTCATTTAAATACGAATCTCGTCGATACAGAGAACACGACGAGGCTTCGGGTGTAAGTGTCAGGGGGGGTGTTGGTGTGTGTGTGTCTACTCTCCGGGGCGCAAGGGGTGCTTTAGGTTGAGGAGAGAGAGAGAGAGAGAGAGAGCGGGACGAAGCACGGCCGAGGGCTTGACCAAGGGTCGAAGTGTGTTTGCCGTCCGAGTAATGACTCGGGGTGGTTCTCTGTCCCGTCGTCGTCGTCCTCCGTAGTATCCTGGAAAATGGAAGGAAAATGGGTATGCAAGCGAGCCCACCCCCCGATTCCACCCTGTCACCCATTCTATCGGGTTTCCGTTCCAGCATATCCTCGTAACGTCAAGAGAGAGAGAGAGAGCGAGAGAGGACTGAATTCACCGTACGTATCCCCAGGGACTCTTCCTAATTTTACTCCACGTCACCGGACTTCCTCTTTAATTTACAGGGGAGCCCAGTGACCGGGGGGGTTCTTCTCTCTAAGTACACCGTATACGACGTCGTAAATGTCCCCATGGAACTGTCGCCTTCCTCCGGTATATCAACCAAAGACGACCAGATTTCGCTGACAAGGTTATTCCAATCGTTACATCATGATGCCCACGGAGAACTTTGCATGATGAGGTTGTAAATGTACCTTTCAAGGATTTTATCCAAAGGGCAGTGAATGGGAGAGATAAAAATCATAGTCTTCCTACATTCCTAGTCAGCACACGAGACATTGACAAGAATGTAAAAACATCAGGCGTTTCAATTTACTAATCCATTTGACTTTTTCCAATCTGACCATAAATCGCTGGTGGTCGCAAGCCTTCACGTTCATCCCATCACTATCTACCTCTCTTCACCGTCGGAAGCTGAATTTGCCTTGTTGTACAGACAGGACACGATTATCGTTGAAGCCCCGCACGTTGGAAGTCTCAAAGTTTGTCTAGGCACACGCGGGTAACAACCCCCTTTGCATCCCCGTATTCCGTCCCCCTTAACCCGGCTTCTCTATGCGCCCAACATTCACAGAGGAAAGGGAGCGACTGAGGGATGCAACAGCGAGGCAGGCAGGCAGGCAGGCAGCTCTTCTCATCGTTTCCTAATATCGACAGCCCGTCTCTACTTTACCACGGTATGCGTAGAGGGTGTGTACACTCTTCCCCGGCGTCTCCGAGCCCCTCTAATATCCCCATCGTATCTCGGAGATCTCGTCTCGGCTCATCTAGCCTCGTTGAATTTTCTATCTCGCTCGCCTCTCTCGCTTTCCTCGGTGCTTTCACGAGATATCTCTCTGTGCCCGGCGCCCTGCTGTCTAAACTACCAAGTTCCCGGTGCCGGAACAGAGGAACATCGCAGAACAGAACAGAGAGAGAGTCCCAGCTATCCTTTCCTCCTCAAACCCACCTCCCGAACGCGCCACCCTTCTCAACGTCCTTCTCCAGTGGATTCTCTCGTTGAACCGAGAGATGATCGAGGAAGAGCCCGGGAGTTTCCTCCCTCGTATCCAACAGCGAAGCCCAAGGATATCGCGCTATCAAATGCACGCGCTTCGTCAAAATCCACCGAAATAACGGGTAAGGTACACCTGTGTGTAAGGGCTGCTAGTCATCCAGCGCGCGCGCGCGTCGCGATCACTCAAGCAAGGAAACTTACGGAAAATCCTGCACGAGAAACGGTTTAAAGTCATGGGGTTTCGCGTACCGAGCCGTTGGCGTGTGTCAGGATTGGGCGGATACAACGAGACGTGCCCAGACAGAAACAGGCTTCTCGTAATTAGTAGCAATAATTATTTTCACATGGGTTTGGGCTTTCCGGTAGGTATATACGTGTAGGAAGGCTGTGTGTAGGATAGTCGAACGAGGGGAGGGCACTCGGGTTACCCGAGGCGCGAAGGGCAGGGTCGAAGGGCTAAGGGACTTGTAGTAACGACGATAAGGGTCGTCGAGCTTTCCAGGAGAGTTGCCGGATAGAAGAGCGTAGCGGTGAAGGCAAAGAGAGACGCCTCGTAGGACAATCTCATCTCGATCCCGTCGTAGATCCTGCCAACCCAGGCCCTACATCTCCTCCAGCTACGCTGGTGGGATTCGCCTTCGTCTTCTCGATCTACTGCCACCCGCTATCACCGAGAGGTAGGCTCTCTCGCGGAAGAGCCACAGGCAGGAAGACAGCAGGAAGCAACGATGTTACAACCCTTGGGTACTAACGTGGAGCAAGGAGCACACACACACACGGGGTGTACCACCCTCGACGTGCCAAATTGAGCACACTCCAGGTCGACCCAACACTTCACTCCTTTCCCTCGGTACTTTGCTCTAAAACACGAGACCTCCTTGGACATCTTTATTGGCGATGTGGGTGAACCTTCCGACAAATTGTGAAGGTTCATTTGTTGATTATTCTTTTTTTCATTCGAATTCGAGAATTGGATTTACTTGGAAAACCATAGAAAGCCGTGTTCGGATTTTGGCTGAACAATGCGGCGTCGATATCGCGAAAAATGGTGATCGAGGTAAGCCGGCGAAGGGAGTGGTGGGTAGTAGTCACGACAAGGGATGCAGTAGCCGTCTTCACCCCTCGGCAGTGGAAAGGCTTTTCATAAATACTGAATGACACCCTAGGCGACGCATCCGCAGCAGACTCGGTGGGCCGCTACCCCGGGTGACTCCTGGCAGAGCCACCCTCTTCCAGATAGGAAGGAGAGCGAGTGGGACGTTGCTGTGCAGGGAGGGTGGGATCGCCGGTGAATCGGCCTCGTCGCGCCCGCCACCAGCCCCGTGGTTTTCGCCCGAGTCTAATAAAGGGTTAATTAATACGCTTTAAACCGTCGCTCTCGGGGTAGAACGGGGGAGGTTCCCGCAGCACACAGGGGCGTTCTCGGTACAAAGGTGCCGCGTAGGATGAGTGAGACTGCCGTGCTGCTGCAGCTTCTCATTTTACACAGGAGCGAAGCTTTATCGCGAGAAGAAGCGGAGAAGTAGAAGGGTTGCGATCCGCGTGAAAACGAAACCTACCCCTATTTTGTCCCACCATTCGCGTGTCGTAAATTTGCCAGGAAATAAATATACCAAAAGGTGAATGTGTGTTCTTTTTTTTCGTCCACCGGGAAGGGAAGGAGGGAAAAATTAAAAAGGGCTCGAAAAAAAGACACCCCCTTTCTTCACACCCACGTGAAATTATGACGTGCTCGAGGTTGCGCTCCGGATAAATCCGGCAGTCACCTCGGTAAACCCAATTTATTTCGTTGCGGGAGGTACGGCGAAGGGAGTCGAGAGGGTTGAAGAAGGCACGAAGGGGTGCGTGTACGTGGTCCAGAGGTGAGAGTGAAAGGAGAGGAACCTTTTCCGCGGCGGGGAAGAGCCGGGAGAAGGCTCTGACGGTTTTGGGGCGCTGGGGAGTACGCACCAAACGGTGATTCCACCGGCGACTTGTGAACCACTTGTCGCTGTTACTACCCCATAAATTCGTGGGGGGTTGGCTCTCGACGACGCCCCGACGCGACCAGGCTACTCTCTTACTAGCTTGCGACACTTCCTTTCCTTCTTCGCCTCACGTCTCCCGCCCTGCTCGCAATCCCTAGCCCTTGGATTCGTGTTTCGACGCCTACTTACTTAACGTCACTGTTCGGGGCTTCCTGAGTCTCGAGAAACAGGATAACATTGCCCTCTCTGAGCTTTCGACACTGATCAAGACACTTGTACAAGCCTCCCACCGACCTTATAGCCATTGACTTATGGGAAGCGAAGGAAATTGTCTAACATTGATCTTCAACTATCATCACCGTCATCATCCAGAAGAGAATCAACGTTAATCCTCTTCACAAATTCCAACCCGAAGACTGGACCTTTTTGTACCACCACCCAAATATCAATGTGAAGTTATGGAAAACGTCAACTCATTGCTAACCTTGTCTGAAGATAACATGATAACGGCAAATGAGTTTAACGGCAAAACTAGCGTAGGCTGCACGCTCGACTGCGAAAGGGAAGCTAGAGACGAGTGTCTGAAGTGTTCAGCATCCGACATCCCTCTCTGTATGTGCGCCCTGGGAGCGTGTATATAAACGCGTTACGAAGAGACGAAGTCAGTGGGGTATGACGTCACGGTTGTGAACGTCGTGGCTCTTCGTCGCGGGGCTGCCGGCACAGGGAGAGCTTCCTGGCGACTGTTTCCGTACTCTAGGTGGCCGGTTGCCGGAGGCCGTCAACAAAGGAAGGCCACACCGCACCCCTCGACTCTGCTGATGCCAACCCGGTATCGCTCGAGCCCTGAAGACTCCGTGCACTCTCATGTCCTCTCCACCTCCGGGTGCCCACCCACCTTTCTGTCTCGTATCACTCGACCGTCCAACCTACCGGACCTCTTCCACTATTCTAACTCGTACCAACCGGGAAAATGGAGGCGAGCTTTGAGCTAGACAATTGGCCTCGACTCTCGTCACACTCGACGAATCAATGAGTGCATCAGCTTTCACAGAATCTCGGGGCATTGTCGGTAAATTCAATGAGACAACGTCCATTCTTCACTCAAGGCACTCAAGGCCAGATAAGTCAACCTGTTTTTGTGATAAGTTGAAAAAGTTCATGAACGTACAATTCGCAATATCGATATACACGTGTCATTGTGATTTGAGCTTATTTTCACAGATCATCGTGAATTTTATTTTTTTTGCGCTATCGACGATATTTGGTTTATCAATCTATCGAACGAACCAAACGATTTTTATTATTTATAATATTTTAGTACGTGTATAAGAATACTGTTAAAGTGCATAGTTGAAGAAGGAAGATGCAAGAAGAAAGAAATAAGGGAGAAAGGGCTGCCATCGTGGATTCCAGGACAGAAAGAAGGGTTGGCAGAGAACTACCGTCATATATACCCCACGACGTTCCCCATTCAACGTCGTACTTTGAAAACTTTGGACGTTAAGAGAAAGGGTAGCTGGTGGGCTGCCGAGCAGGACGTATTGTAAAGGCTCTCCGGGTTGCGGGGCGACAAGGGGGTGGTTGGCAGCAGTCGCAAAGGGTGGTAGTGGTAGTAACGTTGAGAAAAGCTCCTAGACACTGGTTCGATTTAAGGATCGCGATGCGAAGCCCAGTTCCACCCTCAAAAACAGCCTTGCTACCCTTACATACACCGTGGAACACGAAGAAATACTAGGATTTCGGATTTTCCTGGTGCGAGTGGATGAAAAGAATCGGTCTAGGAGGGTGACTTTCGCCCCCCCACACGAGATATCGAACGGAAAAGAAGCCCCTGAGAGTTCCGAAACATTGGAGCGTGAAGACACGAGAGAATCCACGCTCGGTGGAGTTCGGCTATCGTCAGTTTCGGCAGGAGCCACGAGAATCTAGGGAAACCATGAAGAGGAAATCATCGGCCGAGAGCTTTTCCGTCTGTTTCCGCGGAAAAGCTCAGGAGAATCAGGATTCCTCGCAGTTGTAACGAAACAAAAGGAGAGAGGAGAGAAGGAGAGAAGAGCTTTGCAAAACCCTTTGATAGAATCACTCGGCACAAGCTTGCGTGCTATCTGGCGCGAGCTTTTTCCTATCCCCCGCCAAGCGGAAACTCGAGATTGCTCTCTTTATATTCTACTTGGCCCTGCCAGCTCACGTACCCTTTATCTATATCTCTTTGCCGTTGTGTGGGCGACCCCTATGAGCTTTTCAAGCCCTCCAGACACGCGGGAGTCTACGCGGCATATCGCTTTCTTCCACCCTTTTTGTTTTTTCTTTTCCTACCCCTACGGAACCTATGTACGCAATCTCCTCCATGCATTGTCCACCCGACAGGATATTGGGGGTTGAGATCGAAAAAAAAAAATTAACAAGACTTTGTTCTCAGACCGAAAAGAGGACTCTTGGGAAAGCTCTGACTTGGATTTCCCTCGCCCAATTAAAGCTTTTTTTCGTCACTAAGTTGGCAACCCTTTGAGAAAAACGGAAAGGAAATCGGGTAACGGTGGCTTTGAATCCTGGGTCAAAAACCTCAAGTATGGTGCCTTTTAGGGGTTGGATGTTGTTTTTAGCAGGGTTAATTCATTCACGATTCACCCTCGGTGACATAAGAGGGTTTGAAGATCCACCGGATTATTTTCTCGCGTATTGGGAGCAACGACCATCGGGAGACACCAAGCTGAATGGTTTCTGGACCAATGACGAGCTTTCAAAGCTTTCCAAGCTCTCAGCCAGGGAAAATACATAGCCCGGGAAGTGCGTGGTGTCTTACCTGATGCATATCGAGGCAACCGGCTTCCCGGTAAGGGTCGTCACAGGGAATGGAGAGGGGGATGAAAAGGGAGAAGCCACTGCAAGCTCTCCCAAGGACCTGCGCTAATGAAGGACGAGCGAACGGTGGCTTCCAAAGGGGCGAGAGGGACGTCACCAAGGGGGTAGTTGTTGGTGAGTCGAACGCGGGCAAAGGCCAACAGGTCGCCATTAGAGCGTACTGTTTCGAACTACTAATAGCCAATTCATGGCCCAGACCATTGGAGCTGTATACAGTAAACCATACCCACCAAAGACCCCATCAACCCCATAAACAGAAGACATCTCTTACCACTACCTGGAAACTCAACGACGAAGAAAGCTCCCGGTGACTTCAACGTCCTCGAGGAAATCTATGGTGACACGTGAGACACAAAGTGGCGAGAAAAGCCAATGGAACAAGTGCGGTAAAGTTTATTAGAGGAAAATTAGAAGAAATTCTTTTGCCTCGAAGGGGCTGTCGAGGGACCACCAGCCGCCTTTTTTTACCGACTCGGGGGACGTGATACGAGACCGGGAAGACCGCGGAAACTGCGGTTACCCGTAGGACGCTTGGATCTCTACCCCACACCGTCCACTGAATAGAGGTTCATCAGACGAGACGATCCCATAACCGGGATACGGAGGGAAGAGCCACAACCACTACCACTATCCTTGGGGTTATGGCCCCCGTAAGAGAGACGAATAGTTGCCACACCAAGCTGCCCCAGACTGAGACCGTAGAACGTGTTACTCGCTCTTCAGGATCAATCTCGACGTAGAGTTATTACAGGGCTGGTCGACCGAACACTTCACCCCAGTGGATGATTCAACGGGATCTCTATCTATTTATTACTCGACACGTATTCCAATTAATATCGATTCGATGGTAATTAAATCACTGCAATACTGGCGAAATTAAGGGAAGTCAATTTATTTACTTTGGTATGGACTGAAAAAAAATAATAATATCATGTGAGAAACTTTTTCTGATCTCGTGCGGTAAATTCACACACTTCGTAAAATACTTTTATCGCACTAGTGCCATAATGTCTTATTTCAATATTTCTCCTTGTTCGTTTGTTTTTTTTTTCTCTAATTTTTCTCTTGCAGCTTGAGAGGATTAACGCCGAACACGACAAGGCCACGATTACGTACAATAGTCTAACTCTTGCGAGAAAGCTCGGTCGGCCGGTGCGCAAGCGTTCGCGTGATTACGAGGGGAAAATTAAGCACCGACACAGCCGTGACGGTCGCTGTCCGTCCGTCCGTCTGTACGTCTTTTCGTTGATGAGGGAGAGAGAGAGAGAGAGAGAGTGAGGGATGCGAATAGGAAGCGTTGAGTCTCGCCCAGAGCTTGCAAGCATTTCCAACTCGCTCACACGACAAAGACGAAGACGCGGGTAGCCGAAACGTCCTTAAGCTTTCCTCGTCCTCGTCTCGACGACGTTCTCTTCGTCTCCCGGGGGCTGAAAGCTCCATCGTTCGCTGTGGATGGCTGCAGTCATGAGAGACACCGAGAACAAGGACTTTCTCTCGGAGACGAGCGAACCAACCGCCGCAGAAGCAGCTTCCTTAGCCTTAGATCTCGGCAATGGATCGGGCCACAAAGCACCCATTAAAAGATCATATCACCCAGCCGCTCGCAGAGCTCGGCTACTGAAAATCAAGAGAGCGAAGAGGCTCTCGCTCCCTCTCTCTCCACGTGTTGGATAGAAAAGGGGCGCGCGAGATAGAAATATCTCTGATGGGCCAAGAGTGAAAGGGTTCGTTTTGAAATTATCGCTCTCTCACTCGCACCCCCGCGAAATCTCACCGGGGGACGTTGGTTCGTTCAACCCTTTTGCGCCGTGCGGTTATATCAGAGGAGGAATTGACGTGCCATTAGCCACGAATTTAAAGCACTCCCTTAAGGATGATACAGGGGCGGTAAAAGAAATTTAAGGGACCAACGATCCTTAAGCCTCCGCAAGTGACTATCGATTATCGTTGCGGTAAATTGATGGTAATTCTTTGTTTTTTTTTTAATAATGTAATTAACCGGAAGTGACTTAAGAGAATGGTGAGAACGACTAGTTTTTCTCATTATCTTCTTCATGTGAAAATCGTGTTGTCCTCGAATGATTATGTCCTCGGTCGAAAAAATTGTACTTTTTCGTTCCTACGAATAAAAGAGGCGCTACGTTGTCTCCGTGAACGGAGGAAAAATATTGGGGTAGTATTATTAACTCGCGTTAGCAGTAGGGGTGGCTTGTAGGCTGACGGTCTGCTCGTTCTGTGCAAGGGTCTTAGGAGCGGATCGTACACCGGGAGAAAGAGAGAGTTGCACGGGGTCGCAGGGCGAATGATGCCCGAGGGTTCGCAGCCAGCTGATGCCACGCGGCACCGCAGGCTCGTAAAATAATCTTCAGCGATAACCCGCCGCCCGAACCGCGCGCGACTCTCTGCCATACTCTCTCAATCTTATTCCTCAGCGTATAAGAATGAGGGTGTCTCACGTTGGATACCGATTATAAAATGTTATAAGAGCCAAGAAAATAAAACATAATAAACTTTTTTTTTTTAATAGTATTCATTGAAATATTATTTTTTTTTAAGTTCACCTTCCTGGATAATTGAAAAAAAATGTCTATTATTATTACACCCTAAGAGAAAAAAAAAATTATGTCACATACTCAAAAAACTGAAACTGAAAAAGCTCTGAAGAGGACGAAACGTAAAATAACAAATAAAAATAACGGGGAAAAGAACATTTTTTTTTTTTTCACAATCCGCCCATCGCCGAAGCACATCTACAATAATTCATAAATACGAATACCAATTTTTATCGTACACATGCACATAATAACACTTTTGTTGTCAAATCTGTCAAAACCAGGGTTTCCCAATGGAAAATGTGCTTTTCCTTCACATTGGAGCTTTTCATAGTCTCGTTTAATAATCCACCCCTTGCCACCTCCAATCAAGGGGGCGCCTAGACAAAAGCGGTCACCGCAATAATTATCGTCTAGGTGGAGTGAGGAAGGGGCGACCGGGCGACGGGTAACTACAGGTATAAGGTTGTGGAAAGCTCGGATGGTGGACGAGTGGACGGTGGACCAGTTGGAGAGGCCACAGTATAAACGTCGAGCTGACTGGGCTTCCCAGGAGTTTCGTGGCGAGCCAAACAGCTCGATTCGTGCCGAGACGACGACGACGACGATGCGGACAAAGTTTCCTCTCACGAGTCTCCGGCGTTTGGTCGCGTCAGGGCTTCGCTCGGACTCGGAGAGAGAGTGTCGAGCCCGTTTCGTGTGCGGGACCAAGAAACTTTCGCGTTACGCGAGAAGAGTGGCGGCGAGGGGGTCGGGCAGAGGGGCCCGAGCTACCGGGGCTTCTTTGTGACGGCCAGACTGGACCAGGAGCAACGACACGACGTACAGTGTAAACGGGAGCGATCCAGTAATTGCACAGGACGTCCATTAGCTCAAGGAAAACTTGTAATTTCGGTTGGCTGCGGAGTTGTCGATTGAGAGGCTCTCCTATAGGCATTAACGAACGAGCCCATTGTTGACAGTGGACCCTTAATTGACCCGAGCTTTTTTTGTTTTCTTCCAACTATCGAAAAATCAAACACATCCTTTTTCCGTGTATTTAAATATGTTTTAATTAGTTTCCAGCTAATTGACATTGGTGTGTCATAATACTTTGACGCTTTTGCAAGCTCAAAAAAAATTTCACCGAATACGAATTTTGTTTTTTTTTTTAAGTTGCATGTGCTCAATGTAAAAATTAATTTGAAAAAAATGTTGAAGGTCGAATTTTCTGCAAAAGCTCAGGTGAATAAAGTTTTAGGTTGAAAGTATCGCCGATTGGTCCAGGGGCAACCGAGACGCAGCTTCAACTTCCTAATCTCGATTCAGTCGATTCGACAGACGCGCAACTTAAGTCCGGTTCATCCTCTGGACTCTCTTCGACTATCGGCGAATCTTCGATACCGTAGTCAGTGGATTTCGCTGCGAAGACCAAGCCAAAAGCTCTCGGGTGCTTCCTAAACCACACAGCCAAGGCTCGAAACGATGTAATCTAAATTAATGCTTCGTCTATGCTGAAGAGTCACCCCAGTACATCACAACTTGGCTAAGGGGATCGACGAGAGCGCGTTAGATAAGACGAATCGGCTGCACTCCCTATTCACAGTGAATTTCCCTTTGAACCTATTCACAAAAGCATCATTTTCACCCCAAAACACCCTTGAAAAAAAATAAATAAATAAATAAAGTAGTGACCGATTTTTCAGAATAAAAAATTTACGAGACATCCTGATGACGTTGGATGTGGACAATTTTTTTTTATTTTTTCACTGACATTGTCGTCACGTTTGGTCGCAAATTCCCTAAACTATTATCGCCACTGGGAATTCTCCAAAGTTCACGTTTGGGAATACTCTCCATTATTAATGACACGACGAGCGGAGAAAAACGAGATATTGCCGATCATAAATTATTTACACGAAAATGGCTCGTGGTTTTTTCGCTAAAACTCAATTGTTTATTTTCACTAAACAATTAATTTAACCTCAATTATTATTATGTTCCGTTTAAAATTTTATTATTCTGAAAATTAAAAATTTGGTGAAATTTAAACACAAAAAAGTGAAAAAAAAATTTTTTTTTGTACTTTATTGATATTATTTTATAATAGCAAAAAAATATTTTCAAGCGGCCAGCACTGCTTTATTTCTATATTTACGAAGAAACATCAGACGACGTACCGTATTATTATTATTATTTTTCATTTATAACCATCTTCCAGTCTCGTCTCCTCGCGTAAACCTTGTTCTTTCGTTATTTTTTCGTAATTGAGGTAAGGAAAGATGGAAAAAAAAAAGTGTGATGGGAGGGGTTGGAGTCTTTGCCAGTCACCTCGTCATTTTCCAGGACGAAGAGTCCTGGAGTTGAGAATAGAGGGTTGCCTTTGCCACGTCGCTTGGGCTCCGCTCGTCTCGACGCCTTTTGCGCCTTCTTTTCCCATTACCGGATGCAAATATCGCTCGGAGAGATGCCTAATTTTAATTTTACGTGTATTAAGAGGGCACCGCATCGCCAGAATTTCTTTTATCGCGCAGCAGCTGACGTTACCGCGAGCTATAGTGGACCCTTAAGGGGGACGGGAAGCGAGAGACTCTCGTCAGAATCTACGGGGGATTAGAGGGAAAGCGATTTCGATTCGGGACTCCGAGTGCACCTAAGAAACGTACACACTCGAGTTTAGGGGATGGGGATGAAAATTCAACCCTCTGACGCGCACACCTTTCCACGACGAACGCCCTTAAAACCAAAGTCTCAAATTAGAATACAGAAGCTTCCGACGAGATGCGACCCATATGCCATTCTGCATATGGGCCATTCCATGCCAACTAGCATCTCGGATTTCATCCCCCATTTTTAATAATATCCTTCCATCTCTGAGAAGCAAGCGCAATTGTCGTTAGATTTTTTTAAAACTTGTATATTTATATTTATTTATTTACAACAAATTCTAAAAAAAATCAGACCTTGGAGAATTTTGTTCCATCTTTTGAAGTGATTTTTTTTTTCACTAGAAAAAAACATGTAATTAAACAGAATCTGCAAAAAAATCGCAATATGTTCGTTATAAATAATCATAAATCGAAAAATTGTGGTTTATTCCTGGAGATAAACAAATGACGGGAGCTCAAGTCAAGTCGGTATGGAATGTCCTATATATTTCTGAAGGGGGAGGTGGGATTCTCGGTTGTCGACGACGAATAAAATCCCCCCCTTCCCACCCCTTGCGACAGATTCTAATTTACATACGCTCTCGTTCACAGCGAAAGCATCGAAGACATGGAGAAACCGAAGTCGTCGAGAGTTTGGGGGGGGGGGCATCAGAGCATACAATTTCAATGTCTTCTGGAAAATCGTGTAATTGGTATTACAAATCCAACCCCACTTGTGTGGCAGACACATAAAAGTTGATCACACGTTGTGCCTGAATCTGGAATCATTTTCTTTTTTAATCCTAATATTTCTGATTCATGAAAGACATTTTTTACTATCATGTCCGATAAAAAGGATATCGAAATTTATTGAAAAATTTAATGGAAAAATATTTCATCACAACAGTACAAAATAATTAAGACAATTGTCGTGCAGATCAAATTTTGAGGTGAAGATAATTTTAATTTTGGGTTAAATCAACACCCTTAATTTTTTTTTACTTCTAAATCACGACATTCCGCACTAAAATATTTTTTTCATTATCGTACAATGATAAAAGAACCTCGATTCACGAATAACTTCCGGATCACGTGACTACAATGTCGCCGGAAAATTGTGAAAATAATATCGGAGATGCTGAAGAACGTCACCTCATACGAAATGTATCCTCGACCTCGTGGGGTATGTGATAATGCGCCCAGGGACATTTGAATATATTCGACTTTGAAATTTCTCCTGGCGAACGAGGCTCGAAGGCTTTTCGCCGTTGCTGAAGAGGTCTCGAGTGAAAGAGACGGGAGCAAAGGGACGTGCGATGAGGATAGTCTTCGTGGGCGACACGCGAAGAGCACAGAATTCAAGAACACCTCGGGGAGATTACTAATGCGGGCTAACTACGGCCAAGACGCTCGTGCAACCCCCTGTTAAGGGGGTACACGCCCCGGCTTCGTGTACTGTCGGGGTTGCTTCATACCCGAAGAGACCAAACCCACTCGTTATTGCATTCCCGTACGACGTGGCGTTAGACAACGATGACAACCAAGAGGCTCTCTCGGTTTCGCTTTTCGAGGGTTCAGCAAAACTCTCCGAACGTTATAACCGGAGAACGTTGAAGTTATAAGACCGAAACACGAGTTTATACCAACAACACAATGCTGAAGACACAGACAGTATAAACTATCAGGTCGGGCAAGTAGAAAATGTGACGAGAGCTTGAACAACAAAAAAAAAAAAAATTTCCATTCTTCGCATTTGTCATCCTGACCAAAGGTCGAATTTCCAAGTTTGACCTTGAGTCGAAACCCAAAATTTCAGCATTTTTTTCTCTTAGGAACAGTGAAAATGATAAAAAAGGACAAATTGTGGAAAACAAAATTTGGAACACAAGTTGAAACTTAAATTTCAATTCAAGGTGCAGCTTAGTTTTGACCTTGAGTCACGACTTAAGTACGAATAAAAATTGGAAGTTGATTTCGAAGTTGGGGTGAAAAGTGTTGTAAATGTTTTTCGAACAAAATGTCAACCCTCTCAATGGGAAACTTTGTGCTTTTGAGGGTTGAGAAAAAGCTCAACCGAGAAACGTGTAACTGGAGAATGTTGAAGTGCAAGATAGAAACGCGAGTTCGTTGTATCAGGTACATTGTAGCGAAGGGCGGAAAATACAGGGAGTATAGAGTTCACACGGTACAGGGCGGGAATACAGAAAGAGACAAGGAGAGAAAGAGAGAGAGAGAGTGCAGTGCATAGGATATGAGAGTGTACACCGAATATAATGCTATTCCGAGCGCGTCAGCAGCCACGAATGAACTTCGCCGTTGCTTATCCACTTTCGTACGTGTTTCAACCCCCTTAAATGCGATACCCCGGACCAGCACAAAGTTATTAGCAGCACGCTGGATCGGATTTCCCGACTGCCATATCCAATCGTTCTCTCTCTCTCTGGTCCCGCTACTCCACAGGCTTCTAATGCCTCCAGAAGTATACGTATTTCCAGGCAAATTCTCTCTCTCTATCTATTCGACACTTTCCTGCTACTCTCGTGTCTGCAGAGTTTCAGTTAGTCCCAGGAACGTGTCTCGTTGGCATGTCTGACCATGCACTGGTTACGACTACTCGAGCATTAGAATTGCGAGTTTGTCCTCACTTCCATGCACGCAAAATCACAATAACGTCAGAAGAGCCCTTTTTGGCCCAACATTAGGGAAGCTGAACTATCATAAGCCCAAATGATGAGCTTGCAGTCAAAATGGCAGCCAAAGGCTTTTTATAAATTCATAAATTATAGAATTCATTGATAAAAGCAGCATCCTCCCATTGTGACCATTAGAATTTTGCAAAATTACCATAAAATGTCAATTTACATTTGTTTCGAGTCCATGGATGTCCGTACCCCCTTAACGATATTGGGGTTGGTCTTAAACGGTCCCGTCCATTGACCATCATCAGCGAAGTCACATCGCTCGTCGCGTGAGAATGTGGGGTGAGAGAAGAGGAGTCGATTTAGGGTAGAATTGTGATCTCTGACGAGGTCGAAGTCCGGGGCTCGATGAGGTGAGGTGGCGGTTAGTTCTCACAGTGGAAGCTTCCCAGGTTAATTGGCCATTCATGGTTAATTTAGTCGCGTCGATGTTGCCACCATTTGGGGGTGGGTAAGGCGATAGGACAAGCGCTGGTCCGATGTGCCCTTATCCACCGAGCCCTTCTCGTATTCCTATTCCTGGTCGAGTAGCCGACGTTTCTCGCCACCGATTACGTATTCGTCTCGTTCGAAAGCTCCTTTTCAACCCTCATGGGAGGCTGACAAACACATCCAGAGCTTTCCCTCGCCCTTCAACCCTTTCACCCATCGACTGTGACACGAAGGGACACGAGTTTACCGATCAGTGGTCGTCGACGTCGTCGATTCGCCACGGTTCGTCTCCGACAGTGCCAACATCCCCTGTTATGCTCGGTTCGCCTCGTTCCTGTATGAAAGCTCAATCGAGCTTTTCATGCTGCCAAGTAGAATGCACGACTGAGAATAATCCAGGTCGAGGCTTTGGTCTCTGTGTCGAGAACATTCGAGCTTTGGTGCATTTGCTTCTGGTATCACATAAGGAGAAAGCCTCCAAGTGTGCTTATTCAAGCTCTCACTCGAAGGTGTGTGCGTACACTAAGAAACCGTTTGCTCGATACTTGCCTCTCTCGCCCAAGCTCCCATCGCGTATTAATTACCTCACTGGCTAACAAGCACAACCACCACCAGGTTAATGGCTCGTGGTTCCCGAAACAACCCATACCCAATAGCCAATGTTATTCAGCTGCAAGCTCCCCTTCATTCGACCTTCTAACTTCGTGGCTATTGTTGTAATAATTAACTCAGTTTAGCGGATTAAAAATGAATTTTTTTCAGCCCGTATTTTGTGTCTTAAAAAAAATTTGAACTCTTCGACATGATTTTTTCGTTGGGTATTGAGAAAAAATCTTTTCGCACTCGTGGCAGAAAGTCCTTTCTTTTTAAATTGAAGACAATAGTGCAGAAAATGGTACCATTTATCTTTAAATACAGAAGTTATTTTTTTTTTTAGTATACTTAGAATTTTTTTTTTTCGTAGGTAGTTTGTTGAAGGTAGAGCTTTTCGAATCCGAAGAAGGTGGATGTTATTTAAGGGTGGGATAAGGTAAGTGTAGAGGGAATTTTATTTGGGGGAAAGCCAGCCGAGGCCAAACACTCACGGTACAAGCGGAGACGGTACCGTAACACACCCCGCGCTACCCTCGAGCTTTTCGGAGGGGGGGAGGGTGGTTTCTGTGCTCTACCTACTCATCCTCCGCTCGCCTCACCACGCGATGGTACATTTTTAATTACTTACACCCACGCAGCTGCATCGCCCGCGATGACTATAAATCAAGCGGAGAAGGCGGCACCACCACTACCACCACCACCACCCGGCAAAGTAATTACTGCCTGAATTTTAGATAATGTTGCCGCAAGCTCGGTTCCTCGCTCGCTCGACGCTTATATTTTGCGGATCCGCCTGCACCGAAACGGCCTCGCGCGATACGCTATAAATAAAATCCCTAAAAGCCCGCGGCTGCCCCTGCCAACTCGTATTTTATAAGCTTGCAAAAGCTTCGTCATAACCACGAGCATTCAATCGCTAAATAATCGGACGATCGAAGTCGGCAAAATACAACAAAAAAAAAAAAATTAAATTAAATGTAAAGTTACAGTGTTTTATGTATGTGAGTTTTTTTAATTGATTTTCATTTTTATATTTTTATTTAAAAGAAAAAAAACATCGTCTTCTCTGCAACACAGAGAATTTCCATTTCAAAAATATCAAAATCAGTGGTAAGTTTACTCGAAATAACTCAGCTAGAAATGTGAGCCGTGAAACTGCGCTTGCAAAGTTGGCCACAAGTTAGAAAAAAAAATAAGGAAAAAAAAAAATTGAAAATGATCTTCGCGGTCGTTCATGCTCCGGAGCATCGTGATTGTTTACATAATTATGCGCCAATTAAGACGAGCAAGAGTGGAGCAGAGAGAATCTGAAGGGACTGTGCAGTGATGAGTGCGCTCTCCTCGGCGTTTCCCGCGCAATTAAGGCGCGGTTGAGGAAACCTCGAAGGGAAAAAAAAACAAGAAGGAAGCAAAATAAAAAAGCGAACCAGTAGAAACTGACTGAAGAGGGCAGACGCAAAACTACCCCGACCACAAGGTAGAAGTAAAATACACAAAAAGGAGTGCCGAGTATGAGAAACCAGAGATTGGTTATATATACACACACACACACATATATATGTACTGCAGAGAGATCGGAATCGCTAGGAAAGAGTGGAATTTAATTAGGAGCAACGGGGATTGCTGATGCTTCGGGTTTTGCTGCTCTCCGTGGTGCTGTTACTGCCGTTGGTAGTGCTTCCTCAGGAAGCTCTTCAGCTTCCAAGCAGCCGTGAAGAAAACCGTTGAGATACTGCCTAGAAAGAGGTAAGAGAGAGAGAGAGAGAGCGGGCGGGGATATAAAGGGGGGTGAGCTTTCAACCCCCTCCTCACTATCAACTTGCACCCCGGATATTCCTGAAGCCGAAGACATAACAATCAGGAATATGATAACACGCGGTACCGGATGCTTACCTTCACCTCCTGCAGACCTTGACGCGGCCGATGAGCGAGGGGTTGTTACGTTTCTCTCTCTCTCTCTCTCCCACTCTTCTAGGGAGAAGACTCGAGGGTTGAGAAATTTGCCACGGTGGTTCAACCCCCGACGTCAGAAGCACCAAGCGAGATGAAAGATGATGAGTGAAGGAGCCATATCCGAGATATTCTGGTGGTAGCTCTGCTCCGCTCGGCTAGCGCAACGGTTAGCAATGGTTAGCAATGGTTAGCTATGGTTACGAGGCCAGGAGAGCACGTCAGTAGGAAGAGGAGGACGGCCGCTTAATTAGAGCCAGACTTCCGTCAGGATATGCTTGAGGCTTCCACGGAACGCCGAGAGAAACCACCCCCCACCCCCCCGACAACTTCTATCTTCCTACAGTTTATCCGCGGAAAGTGGCTATCTTGAAATAACCGAGAGGATCGTGAAATTACACCGAATTTTGGTGGACTCTCGCGCCGAGCTTTTGGGCAGTGCGCGTATGGACAGCCGGAAGTGGATGGACAGATTTTCGGGGGAGATTCTACTGCTCACCATTTTTTTCAATTCAGATACTAAGAAAGATAGTACTCTTAATTTTTCATTTTTTAAAGTTCGATATGTTCATACACTTTTCAAAAATTAAAATCGCAAATTTCTCCAATTTTTATCATTAAAATGTGAGATATTTGTTTATTAAAATGAATAATTTTCCAAATAATCAAAATATCCTTTTTTGGCACTTGGAAAATAAATTGTTATTAGAATTTCATAAAATTTATATTCCAGGAAGCTATGGATACTGTGTCTGATCACTTCTGGCTGTAACTACTGCGACCAAAATTTTCGTTGGTGAATATAGTCGGGGCTTTTTCTTCGTACACTTTGCTATTTCTTGCTGAGGGGTATTAATGAGAGATTGAGGAAGAGAATCCAAGCTTCTCGGCGAACTGCTTCCGAGACGAAAGACAGAAGGGAGACTCGATGTTTACTTTATCCTCGCTAATCAAGGGACGTATTTGCGTTTTATAATCCTCGGTCTGCTAAGAGGGTGAAATCTGAAAGCTTAGTGGAATCTTCTCTCGGTCGGATGAGTAACTTTAACTTTCACCGAATTTACTACAGGCATTTTCCAGAAATTTGAAAAAATTTCGTTCAACCCTTAGGGAAAGGGTGGAAAAAAATGTGCGTTTTTAGTTATCTTCAATGACAAATTCCTTTACTTTTCATTATATTTTTTATATTTTTACTTTTATGCCAAAATAATGAGTCAGACATTAGACATCCCTTAAACCTTGAACCTTAAAATTTGATATAAATTATTGAAAAATTTAAATATAAAAAATATAATAAAATAATAAAAAAATAATAAAAAAATAATTTGAAACTATATTTAGCTGCTACGTATACATCTCGCGAATCTCGACTCAGACCCTCGATTTCTCGACTCACCCTCAACAACAACCCCTTACAGGGCGTTCTGAGAGGCTCCGAGGATGGGGAGGCGTAGATCTCAGCGGAGGTTCGTTGCACCGCGACTTAATGGCTTATTTTATCCGGCAATATTGCCAACAATCCTCCCGTACTTTATCTCCAACCGCAGCTTTCGGTATCGGTCCAATAAATCGACGAATATGAAGAAGAAAAAAATTTCTAGCTCCAGACATTTCAGTTAAACGCCCTTAAATTCCTCGCGTGCATCCATCAACTCCTACCGATTGAAAAAATAATTGACATCTCTATTTTCCGTCAATATATATAGATATATATTTTTTCAACTTATAAAATACATTTTGACTGCAGCGAAATTTAGAAAAAAATCGATTCTGATTAAATTGATCTGTAATCGAAATTTCACGAATTTTTTGGCAAAATTTAAACTTTGTTGATTTCGGCTAAATTTTGATACGGCTAAAATAAAAAATCTCCCTGAAATTTAGATGCAACTAAAATTCATCGCGTGCATCCATCATATCCCCTGCCGATCAAACCAATAATTACTTGTCCCTGTGTTCGAAACAAAATTGCTGTGCATTTTGCGTCGATAACCTCTCATTTGTCAACTTTAAAATGCATTTTCACAGGAGACACGTTGCACAAGGAAATTGCATGGTTCGACAGCTGCGACGAGAAAATAAGAAGGAGGTTGAAAAGGACTGGAGGGCTGAGGCTCGGTCAAGGGTGCACACGCAGGCCGAATAATTGATAGTAGCAAAGTGTATCGGTGCCTCGGAGCCTCGGCTCTTCGGCAAAAGCTCAACGCTCCTCTCAGACTTATCGATAATTCACGAGGCAGCTTGACCGGTTTAGCTGTCGCACAACCGAAGCAAAACCGGCTGCTCGATGGACTCGTCTCGCGAACCCCATTTTCATATGATTAATGGCTTTTACAATGACCGGGTTGCAAAATTGCGATTTTGCCAACCCCAAAAACCCTCGAGTTGATAATAGGCTCGAGTAATGAATAAAATTAATTTTCAATGAATTATTGTATCTCGCGATTTTTTTTAAAATATTTTTTTAATTTATATTTTTTGCCAGGGATCGATAGATTTTTAAGGGATGATCACAATAACAAATTATATTTGTCCCTGAATTTTTATTATTTTATTCGATTTCTTTTAACGATTTTTTAAATAATTAGTTCGAATTTTAAAGTATTGTAAAAATGGTAAAAATCATCGGATTTCTGTGAATAAAATAAGATTTTTAATTTCGAACGATTGTGAAAAAAGTTAGTGGAGGCTAATATAGAAATTTCGGAAAAAGAAAATATAATAAATGATTTGCCGATTTTTGTGGAAGTGATGAAGTCGAAATTTATCGGTTTTTTAGTTTGGGGGATGAAAATCGTGATTAATTTTCCAATGACGCACCGACCACGTGAAATACAAGCTTTTTCACCCTCCAAAGTGAAGGCGTAGATGTCGATGGAATCGAGGATAACGCGAGCTTCGAAATTGCGGTGTAATATCGAGGTATCGAATCGGCATCCGTCATGCGACGTCATACCTCCATTTTTCTGTCTCTCTCACTCTCTCGCCTCGAGCTTTTTTTTCATATCCCATGTCCTAGCCGACTTACAGTCTAGTGTAACTCGAAATCTGTAACACGAACGTTGTAATCCGTCTGGCATGCGATCGCCACTTGAACGCGACGCGAACTTAGCACGTACTCACGAAAGAACAATTTCGTAATAGTCGGACTCACGACAGTTTCGAATGGACTCCCGGCGACATTTTTTTTTTTAAGCTCCACGAAAAACATTATTGTCAATATTTTAATATACCGATTACACAAAAAAAAAACCCTAGATCCTTTTTATTACTCAAAAGTGCCCCGAAAAAGAAATCCCGATTCGAAATATTACATATTTTACAGATGATTTTATTTTCTTTTTAAAATAAAGTATGTCTTATTTTTTTAAATAATTTACATTTTCATAAAATTGATTAAATTATTATTTTATCGAAAAAAAAAGAGCTTTTTACCGGAAATTATCATCCCCGTCCCTTCAACGCCCTCAAAGATGACATCTCGGTAAGGATCTTTACTTTCACCCCCAAAAACCGAAGAGGCTAGATTTAATATTCACTTTAAAAAAACAAATCACCACTAGAATCATGAAATTTCGAAGCAATTGAATTTGGCGAAGTTCGCCAGTGAGAATTGGAGCGAAGGGCGCTCGAAAGTTTCATCCGACAGTAGGGCATCGTGTAAATTTCACGCACACGCGAGTAATAAGCTTGGAAAGCGTGGGTGGTGAAGGTACGAAATCCGAGTAGTTACAGTCAGACATTGTCAGACATGTATAGGGCGGGGTGCCCTTTCCCACCCCCTTTTAGGGGCTGCTGAGACTGAGCGTGGGAAATGGCGTGTGTCTTGAGGCGAGCCAGAAGTGAGAGAAGAGGAGGACAAGCAAAAGGATAGGCGATGAGTATACGACGACAAGAACGACAACGACGACGTCGTAGCTAAAGGAAGCGACGAAGAGAAAACGCATTGTCGTACGAAGGGACGACAAGCGCGTCGTCGTCGTCGTCGTCGTCGTCGTCGTCGTCGTCTCCGGTCTGTTCACCGCTTTACCGAGCTTCATAATGCATGGGGATGGTGCGGCCACATGAGGGCCAGGGCGTATACGCACGCCTTACTACCCCCGTCATACATGCACCTACGGTTGTACATACACGCATGCATAGGTCGTATGTAACCGAGCGAAATAACAAGCATTTGCGGGCTCATTTTGTGGGAGCACTTGGTCTGCCGGTGGCAGGCAAGTAGGCGAAGTAGAAGAAGGTGTGCATTCGAACAGAGAGTACACATTTTGTTCGCGATCTTTCGCCACGCCCATCTTGCCCAACACCCCGAGTGACATCGGGGGTGGCTTTTTTTTTTTCTCTTTTTATTTCATCACGATGAGAGGGCTATGAAAATAGAGAACGATTTGCCAATCGATGAAATTGCCATCGCGGTATGACACTGCACGGTATTCAACGTAATTGGGGGTGGGGGATGAAATTGGCGTTCGAAATTTTTTTTTGCCCTTCGTGGATTTCCAGGAAAATATGGATTTGGAAGAAATTTGGGGTGAAAATCAGTGAAAAATGTAGATTCGTCCTTGAATCGAATTTTCATTTACACCCTCAAATTCCCAAGGTCATGGGAGCAACAAAATTTGCATAAATTACGTGATAATTTTTAAACCCCTGCGAATATATAGGTGGACATTATCGTTGGAAAGTATACGTGACTGCGTTTTCACCCGGGGGAGGTAAAGAAAGTGAGAGGCGAGTGAGGGAAGAGAGCGTGTGAGACTACGATTACACGGAAGGGGTTCTCCGCCGGTATCTCTGTTAGGGGGCGGAAGGGGTGAAAAGGGTATTCTTGATTTATAAGCAGCGTGACGCGTTTAAAACGCAATGATTTTACGGTGAAAGCTCAGGTTCCGCGTTGCGGCGACGGAAACGTCGGGGGGTGCAAGGGGGGAGGGGGTTGGCAGCGACCACCAGCTCCCCGTTTAGCTGCAACCTGGCAATTACCTGTAGGGCATAATTGTCATCCCTTACGTTTTCTCCCCGGAGGGCCTCACAGACCCCTACGTGTCCACCCCCCCCCACCGCCCCCACCCCTCCCACTACGATTCACCGCGTACGTTCACCGCGCTGCGGGGGCGTCGGGTCACGCGAGGCCGTGCCTGTCGCAGAAGTCCACGCGACCCGACCGAGCCAGCCACGCAATGCCGAAACAACACCGTCCGACTTGCCTTACCTATATCAGATTTCTAATTACTAATTTACCCCCTTCCATCCATGCTCCCCCGGCAGCTCCCTCGATTCGCAAAACCACCCGGGAAAAGGAAACCACGAAAGGCGAATAGCGCACGTAGGAACCGCGAGGGTTAAATGTTTTCCTAACCCGGCTGTGCTAGTTTCGTGAAACCATCGGAATTTCCCGAAAACTTGTGAGATCTTTCATTTTCGAGTTAACGAAAGTTGGCATAAAATATTAGAATTAGAATTTTCGTTAATTCGTAGCTTTGTTATATTTTTTGGAAATCCTATTAGAATGAAAATGACATTAATCGCAATTTTTAAAAAAATTCTATCGCTACTAGTTTTGTTTTTTTTTTTTTTTCATGGTGTATCCCATAGGTTAGTTAACTCACCCTCTAAAAATGTCGATTCTCCCACCGAGCGCAGTAATAAATGGAAATTTCAAGACAGCATGCGGCTATTTACCTGTAATCAGAAAAAAGAAAATTGAATTAACTCGAGAGATAATTGGAAATAACGTTTTTCACTAGTAGAAACAGCGGCGAGTGATCAGACATGAGTTAGGAATGTTAATATACGTGTAAATGATTTTTAATCGAGGGGTGGATGGACTTTGAGGAGGTGCGATGTTGGAGAAGCCGTAGAGTGGTACGAGGAGAGGACAGAGATGTCGAGAGCGGGTACGGGTAATTGGTGGAATTAATTATTGTCCCGCACGAACGTCATGCGTTTCTCTGTAATTAGCCCGGGGGCATAATTTAAAGCGAGTGGAGTTGTTAACAATATCGTCGTCGTTTCTACGTGCCGCTGGTGTACGGGACTTTAATGCAGTGTATATGTGGCCGACGGGACTCGGCCAACCCCCGGAGAATCCACGACAGCACGTTGCAAGGGGGAGGACAGCGGAGGGTGCACCAACGTTCGACTCTGTCAACCCCCATGATTCATAGAGCGGCTCGAGCTCAAAGAGCCACCGACCTGAACGACTCCCACGCGAACAAAATCGTTTGCGACTCGATTGAGACGTTCGGAATTATTTGCACCCTCGTAAATCCGATAAACGATAAATAAAACAAGTTTTATGTAACTTAAAATTAATTTACCCCTTTGATTAAAAAAAAAAGAAAAAAAATTCAATTAAAAAGGAAGACTAGGTCAAAATTATTTTTGCTTAAGGGCTTAGGTATTTAAAAAATTGATATGAAAATTTACAATTTTCTATAAGATTTCCATTTATAGAAAATAATATTCTGGAGCTTATTGATAGTATATCTGTCGATAAAAATCTGATAAAGTGGAGAGCTTGCACCCAGGTCCTTTATGTATAGTTATATCCTCTTTAGCCTCCCCGTAAATTCACTTTATTTCTCAATGTGACGCATCGGGTGTGTGTTCTCCCCTCTACAGTTTCTCTGTTTCTATTATATCGCGGCGAATAAACTCGTACATATATAGTCTCGTATTTCTCCTTTCTATATTTATTATTACTGTATCGTATCGACGCTCTTCTTCAGGAGTAGCGACGCGCAGGGTTGCGAAAGTTCTGTGTGTGGCCTTGATTATTAAAAATATTTTTATTCCACCTAGGAATTTATTTAATCAATAACAATATTTATTTTATCCTATTATTATTATTTTTTTCTATCCGCAATATCGAGTCTCAATTTCAGGGTTAGCGACACGAAGGGTTGAACAAGTCGTGTGTATGGATCGGAGGCGTGCGGGCACTTAGGTGCAATCATGAAACCAATTGGCATCGGTAAATATCGCTCGGCTGACGGTGTCTGATCGCACACCGGTTGTATCTACTGGTGAACCGTCGACGACGCCAGTTCTCTCACCCCGAGCATATACCTTGGCTACTAAACGTTGGGGGGGATGAAGATGAGGATCGGAATAGGTGGTATTAGGTGCGGGTCGAGTAGTTGACTCGATATCCCGCGAAGCACAGATATGTCCTCGAAGCATGCGAAGGTAATCACCGGCCTAGTCTCCTCTTCGTCTTCCTCATTTCCTGTGCATCCCACCCACTCGTGTCTTCGCCTCTCCTTCTAACCCTTCAAGCACAAGGGCATTAATGTGTTGGAGAGGGGGTGGGGGTTGCGGGGTGGGGTGGGGACCATTGTAATTTGTGTACGTGCACACGAATTAGCGTTAACATACGTAAAGGTATGTCTAAGCAAGAGAAAGCACGAAGCTCAGATTCGTGTAAGCTCCGACACGTTTGCCGTTAGCACTACCGGCAGAAACGCGTGCTCGTGTAATGGATACGAGAGAAGGATGTGGGTCTCTGCAGCTCATGGGGGTGAACGGCGGTCGGGGGCGGGGGAGGGGGTGCAGGGGTTCCGCGAACATCCCCATACGTTGGATCATCCCCCGGAGGCGAAATGCCTTCCGTATCGTCAGGTAAAGGGTGCACCGAGATTTCTGCCTGCGCAAATGGTTGAGAAGGTGAACGTCTAAAGTAATTTGAGGTTACCCCTAAGTAAATACTATTCAATGTTTTGAAATTCGGTGGAACGTTGATTATCGTTGTAATTAGACGATGAAGAGTAAATAGGAGATTAATTTGAAAAAATTAATTCAAATGCTGATTTCAGGGGAAAAGTAATTTTTAGTGGTTCAAGTAGAAAGTTAATTAAAGCAGAATTAATAGAGCTTTTGGAAAAATAAAAAGCTTGGGTTGTTGAATGAATCATTTGTTGATTAAAAATTTTACTTCCGTGAAATTTTAAGGCATGTGAATGATCTTTCGTCCTGCTGTAAAGTAGGATGGAGGAACAGGGAAACGAGAAAAGCTTTCCGGAGTGTTTCGAGAAGATTGAAATGTTGAATATCTCTGGACTTTAGAGTGAATCACGTGAGGGGGTCACGAGACAAAGCCCGGAATCTCGTGTGTAGATATTGTAGATGGAAATATTGTTAAGTGTAAATATCATTCGTGACAGTTAGATGGATGGACGTGGGCGATGGGGTGAATATATACAGCAGTTAGGGGGTGAGGGAGGGTGCGCAGGGTACACGTTGTCTGTTTCCCTGGCCCGCTGCCTGTTGGCCTTCTTCGCGCTCTGATGTGGTCTGCGGCTCGAGCTTAATAACCCTCGTTCCTTCTGGACCTCGTCAAACAAATGCTGCTGCTGCTGCTGCCTCGAGGGTCTCGATATGGAAACCTCGAGGACCGGTGAAAGAGGGTTCAAGAGAGTTAAAAGTCTCATCGCTCACGGGAAAATTCCTCCGCATCACATTCCACAGTCAATTCATAGTTTCGCGAGAAACTCGAGGCCCAATCCACAAAATATATAACCTCAAAATTTAACCTTACACTTTCACCCTCTTTTTTTTTCTTAATTATTTACAAAATAACTAGCATAATTGCATTTAATGGTTTCCCTTTCATTATTATTTAAGCACACCATTTCTCGGAATAAATTTCAAAATATAATTAAACATTAATTAATTTCCAAATAATTTACGAATGGGAAAAAAAATCGAAAAAAATGTTTAAATTTAAAAAATCAATTGACTGATGATATGTGGTTAACATTGTGCCAAAATCTGACAGACTCGGTGGTGTGGTGTGGGGGGTGGGTTTTCAGGGTGGGAGTTAAAATGCTTGGAAATGCTGGGAGAGTGAGTGCAGGCGGGAATGGCCAGAGCTTTGGCTGGCACGGACTAGTACCGATATTACCCCATCGTTGCGCAGCACATCGCCCTGCTGCTGGCTGCATACAACCCTTCCTCTTGGCTTGCGTTGCAAGGAGAGAGAGAGAGAGAGAGATAGAGAGAGCGAAAGCTCACGTGGGTGTGTACCTAGGGTACCCACTTCTATTCCCGGGATCAATTAATTCCGGACGCTTAATGCCCATCTAAAGACACGAGGCCGACGAGCTTTCGAGGCTCCGAAAGCTCCGAGCTTTGTGAGACGAGCTCCACCGATAACGAAGCCGTATCTAACCAAGCAACCCACTCTCATCGAGCTTATACCACCCCTACGTGCTTTCCACTTCCGATAACACCGCAGAGGTGCCGAACCCACCTATATACCCCACGTCACGCGATTCTTTTGGCAACCCGGGCCTCTGCAAAGTCACTTCGAAAGAGGTCGAAGCCTTCACGAACCATCTCGTCAAGTCTCTCCCTTCGGTTAAGGGTTGAACGACGTATCCTCGATGCCCGGACAAGCAAAAAGCTCGCAAATGTGGTGGGGAGCTTTCACCGGTGAAATTTTCATTAATTATTATTATTCCACTTATTAGCGAATTTGTTCAATAAAAATTCATCTTATAAGACGATTATTGGAATGATTTAGGGGTTTCTTTGTTTTTTCTTTTTCGTTTTCGTTAGGAACATTGGGTGCAAGTCACTTTTTTGTGGGGTAGCATTGTTCATTCTTTATCTTCGAAGCTTGCACGGGGAAAAAGCTCGTGATCATGCAGACTTTAAGGACAGTACCTTGGGAGCTTTCGCAAGTGAAAGTTTATTTGCCGAAAATTCTGTACTCGCTGAGCCAACGTCTGAGATAATAAGCATCTATCTCTTCGTTATTACTGTACACCCTGAAACCCTTCGGCTCGTACAGTCTGCCAGAAAACAGTCAAGGACGAGATGGAGCAATGCAACTCCCACGAGTATGCTAATTGTGAGAGACAGTAGAGAGTTGTAATGGTGAAAATGCGGAAGGAAGGAAGGAAGTGGAGAAAGGAGTTGTCGACGTGTACCCTCCGAGGCCCTTCGTTCGAATAACGAATGCAGACATTGAGAGAATTCGCGAAAATAAAATGTGAGCTTTCCAAATATATTTTTTCGATTTACCCCCCGTTAAAAAAAGCTCCACGAAACAAAAAGGTAATTATAAAAAATTAATACAAATTGTTATTCACAAATAAATCAATAAATTGTAATGTTAAATTTTTAAATAATTCAAAATTTTTGAAAATTCGTTTATTAAAGTAAATCACGAAATTAAGAGTCAATATCCGGTTGGTAATGACTCCATTTTCTTGCATATATGGGTGCAGAAAATTCTCGGTCGTGTTCGAAGTTTTCCCCTCGCGACTTTCCCCAATTTCCCAACAGCACCACTCTCGCACCCTCAAACCCTTGCCAGACTTAATTCCGAAAGCAAAATTAAGTACCCCGACGATGGTAAATACGCTCGGCGGAGTCTCCACGACGACAGCTAGAGACTAGCTTCGCCAGCGTCGACGCTTCGAATTTTCATCGTACATTCGTTGTTGGCCTAGGCACAGAAGTACCACCAATTTTCGTAAGGGCTGCAAAGTTCGACACGAAGACAGAAAGAGAGAGAGAGAGAGAGAGAAAGTCGAAGTAGCTGCACCCTCGTCGCCTCAGCCACGTGAATAAGCTGACTGCCTCTTGCCAATCGCTTTTCTCACCCCCTCAACACCCTACCATAAGGGATGATTTTTTTCAAAAAATCGAATTTAACCCTTTTCCACATTCTTGAAGCCTGAAATATTAAATTTTATTCGCAGTAAAATTAAATACAAAATTTCGAATAAAATCACCTGATTCTGGAGCTTTCAACCCTTTAAGGGCAACGACTCTATGGGATTTGATACTGATGAGAAAAAAAAAATATATATATATATATGGTTACGACTGAAAAGCGAAATTAAGTGGAGTCCTCTTGCCGAGATTTCAGGGACGAATAGACAGGACGAATTTTCATAGTCGCTGCTAGTCAAAGTTTTCAGATGGAAGGGGCGAGTTTTGGCCCGGCTTGAAATGCTGAAGCGAGTCACTCTTGGACTCCTTTACCGAGATGAAACGAGGTAGAATCTCGACTACGAGTTTCCAGAAGGACGCGCAACCGTGATACTCGATTTTCTTCCTCGAGCTGAAATTGCCCTTTCCAATGGCGCTGAAAAGGAAGTTCCGGAGGATCTGAGGCTCGCGTGTGCACAGAGAGAGAGAGAGAGAGAGAGAGAGAGAGAGAGAGAGAGAGAGAAGGAGAGATAGGGAAAGCAAAAAGGAATCGACGTTCAAACAGAGGAAAGTCCTAGACGATGAAATGGGAAGGTAGCAAAAGGGACACAGAGAAAGCAAATCGAATAGGGAAAGTAACGACAACAATGAGGATGAGTTAAACAAAATTTTGTCATTTTAAAATAAATTATAAATTCAGCACTCGCATTCTTCCTTATTTATTATTGCTATTTTTCATAAATAAGCCTTGACGTCAGAATTATATTTTCATTTTTATGTTCTGCTACGTAATAATTTTTTTTTGACAAAATGATAAATTAATTTACATCGTCCAAGTCAATTAATTGAGTGAAAAAAAAAATTATTTACCAAAAAAAAATTAATTAACGGACGAAAATAGGTAAAAATTTATTTTTAATTAAAAATTCTCTCGCTTTCTATCGCTAAGAAAAAAGGACCAAGTCGAAGCCGACGACAGCGACGCTCTCGTACAGACAACAACGAGGACGAGTAAGACGACGATCCGAGTTGACGTTGAAAACGAAGTTGGCCCCGTTACCCGTGCGACTGTCGCTCACAATTAGCAGTCCCCGGGGAGTTCGCGTTGACGACGAAGAAGAGCCAAGTAAAATCGTGAGAGCCCAAAGGAGAAACCGAGTTCGGAAGAGTCTCGCGAGTCCCGAGACGACTCGTACACGACGTTCTTTGTATTAACTATCCTAGTGGCTCCTTCCTGTCAACCCTTTTCTCTTGGCCTATCTTCCCCCCCCCCCCCCCCCCCCCAGTTCCCACTCCTATCACCCCCTACCCCAAAACCAGTTGTGCTTCACTCTTGTTCCAACAATGTCGTAGTCACCAACAGAGCCAAGTGAATTAACGTTCATTCCGAGGGTGAAAAATGGGGGTTGAAAAAACACTCGTTAGGTAGTTGCGACAAATTCATTTTTTAATTTTTTTTCGGGTTTGCACTTGGTCCCCGAAAAAAAAAAACAACCTGAAACCTTTCATAAGTACGAGTGATTTTTTTAAACCCTCAACAAAGAAGCCACAAGTGATTTGAATGCCAGTAGAAAAGGTCGCATCAAGAGCAGATTAAAAAATTAGTAGTTCTCCCTGAAAGTTTCTCTTCCAATACGGTAATTCCTTAACCCCCGGTAAATAGTTATTTTTTTATTTGTCCCACTCACCGATTTCGCAGTGATTAACTCCTATCCCATTAAGTGAGTCCACAATTTTCCAGAATGAAAAAAAAAAAAATACTACGTGTAATTTCAATGAAGGGGTAAACGAACGAGTTCGTCGAGTAGTAAGTAACCACGTAGAGTCAAACGGAAATGAAAACTACGTCCAAGCGTTTTTTACACAAGAAGTTTTGCGCTGTGAGTTGAACACCCCCTTAAGGTGTGTGTGCGAGGCATTTTCCCGGGACGGACGACCAACCCGAGCTTTAGTCTGACGCGATAGTCCGTTAAGGGTAGTGAATGTTGGTCGACGCGCTCGCCAAGCCAAGGGGAGAGGAGGGTGGGGGTGGGGGGTGGTTGGGGAGGGGGGCACTTGGCTCGCCGTAGGCAGGGACACCTCATTAATATTTAGACGTATTTTGAGCGGCGGGCCACCACGAGAGAGCCTCGAGAACCACCTCGGAAACCATCCCTCCAACAGCCCCACCTCCATCGACTTTATACATAATTATTCGCGGGAGATTGGCGAGCGTCGGAGCGGCAGGGGCTGATGGTTACCTCGGGCATACTTCCCGCAAAAGGTACACGTACCTCAGTGTCGCGAAAATCCCATACACACGCGTTAAAACGTCGTGGAAACGTGAAATCTATGATTTAAGTAGTAACGGTCGAGATATTCCAGACATCTAAAATCTTGGATTTTAGCAAAGGAAACTGGCAAATTTTTTTTATACTGACGAAAATACATACGAAAGATGAAAAAAAAATTCGATTTTCAGTGGAAAGGGCGTGCAGTAAGTGTCCACGTTGTGACTTTTTTCCTTCGGAAGAAAGTATACACTCGCCTAATCGATCGGGTACGAGTTTTAAAACTTTATACACACAGCGTGTGCACCCTTACTCTCTCTCTCTCTGAGCTTTTTTACTCGTGGACGTAGAGACCGATAGAGAACCGAGAGTACAGAGGACGAGAATGGCGAGAAACGCCATAGCACAGCGAGAGAAGGCGAAGTCTGTAAATTTTCTTACATTTTATGAGCCATCAGAATTTCATAACCTCGAGCCAGTCCGCGTGGTACTTTGCACAGGAAAACTTTTCACCGGCTCGAGGCTTGCCGCTGGTGCTCCGCTTCCCTTCCCCGCCCTTTTCAACCCTCTGCTTCACTCACTCGACATTCGAAGCGCGAAAGAGAGAGAGATGAACGAAAGTGCAGAGCTGCAACTACGAGAGAGGGAGAGAGAGAGAGAGAGGGCGAAAGAAGGAAAAGCTCTGAGCTGCGAAGCTCGAGCCTCTAACCGTGAGAGACTGAGAGCCATTGTGGATATATTATACCGAAGCAAAGATCGTAATAACGTTTAAGGGGACGGGGCAGTAAAAAAAGCCGACCTTTACCACCCCGAAATACAGACATCCACATTTTCAGCTAGCTTTTCATCATTTTACATCGCAACTTTCCACGATCGACGTAATGTTGTCACAGAAATTCGTTGCGGTGAACTAAAAACTAGTCGGAAAATATGGTAATCGATTTTTTTTTTTTTTTCATTAATAATTAAACATTGCAATAAAAAAAGAGCTTTTTTTGTTGGTGTTATTCAAAAAAAATCATAAACACTGAAGTTATTATTTTATTAATTATTTTTTCATTATTATTATACACTTATTATAACTAGCTAATCGACAAGTGAACAATATAAAAGTTAATGTAACAATAAAAATAATTAAATGGAGTAGCAGTTTATAGTAGTTATCACTTAATGATTGCCATCACGATTTCTATGAGCGTGCTGTTAAATTCTCGCCTTTGTACTGTCCGAGTTGTGCTTTCTATCATTTTTTTTTTTTCTGTTGTTTAAAAAATAGGTCGTGATTTTAACGCGTGTGCAACGTCACGTTAATTGGCCGAGCAACACGATAAACGCTCGGCGTGACCGTAAACGAACGATCGGGTTCGCGCTCGATTGTCTCGCGTGTCAACCGCTGTTCACACCCTCGCGTGACTCCACACCGCAGGGGTGCAGAGCTCACCAGCTGCCTCCACTGCTACGCTTCGTTCATTCGCCTACTGTTCCTCTATCTAGATCGACGTGGGGCTAATTTTCGACGCGTGACCGACAGTATGAGTGACCAGATCGGAAGGAAAAAAAAATAAATTATTATTATTTTCCCGAGTTTAAAGTAGAAAGGGAATTCGTGGTCAGGCACGGACATTTTTCAGAAATTACTGTTCCACCCTTGCTCACGTAAGCGAGGAATTATTTAAATCATTTTGCGAGTCTAAATACCGAAAAAAGAGACATTTAAACGATTAGTCGAATGTTTGCTGTAGAAAAAGACGTAAGTGGTCAGACAGATATTGTCAGAATTTATCGTCAGGCGCTCACATTTTCAAGTAATCCTCATTTTTATTCTGGCCCATGTAAAAACCGAAAATCGAGTTTTTTTCCCAAAATTAGCTAGTGTGTAAGTAGAAAAGGCTGCGAGGATCAGATACAACTTTTTCGAAAATTCTTTGGTGTGCCGCGACCTTGACACGAGGTAATTTCTCGCTAAACTGGCACAGTGAGTGACCGTAATGCGGAGAAAAGTGGCTACGAAAGTTGAGCTTGCGAGAAGAAAGAGATTTACGATGAGACAGCGCCGATCCTCGCGAGTTTATCGCACGATTCTCGCGATCCTCCGCCCAAATTGTTTCGAGATTAACAGCCCGAGTGACCAAAACACGGAGGGGAAAATTTTGCGCAAGAAAGCTCGGAGAGTGGAAAAGGATTTATGGTCAGACAAGAGGTAGCGTCGAGATCTCGGCTGTCCTCATTCGTACAAATTATATCAGGCTTGGTATATCATGCTATAAGTGGGCGTCGCTCGGCGCAGACTGGTCGATCAGCCCCCGGGAGTAAAGACGGAGTTTCCGAGGGTCGTACTCTGTGCTATGGCCGATCTGATGAATAAAAAACGAGCCGATCCCGAGTACATCACGTGCGTTCACTTCGTCTGCCAACTTTTGTCTCTCTAGACCGAAGAAAAGCATAGAATACGAAAAAACAAGATAAAAATAAATAAAACGATATGCTTTATAAATAGTTGCAGCTCCGACGGAGCGAGCTTTTGGATAAGGCAAATCATGCGAATCGACGGACACAAGAATACCAAAAGACTTTTGCCGATAAACGTCTGCATTGATGTCGAATGCCCCATAGATTTTTCTGTCCGTTCTCTTGAAGGGAATCAGGCCTGTCGATACTAACAATCTCGACGATGAAGGAAGAAGATACCGAGAGATAAAAAGTTTTAGGGGTGCCTCGTATAAGCGATATGTATATATATATATAGGAATGTAGGAGACGTTCAACTGGATGGACACAAATCGACAAGACGCATTTAGCGAATGGGAGATGCCCATAAGGCGACTTTCTCTCTTGCTACAAAAGCTTTCATTCCATATATATATATATATATATATCGGAATCGGCAAGGCTACGATCGGCAACAAACCGACAAAACACGTGCGACGCAATAATTGCAGTCATTCCGAACCATTCGGTTTATTGGGAGGAGAGAGACTACGAAGATAATCTCATCGCCCCAGTTTCACGTACCATCCATTTGGAGCTAATACGTGACACGTACCCCCACGGCAATGCCGCTATGGGAATTTCCACATAGCTCGTGTGGCAAACGAAAGGAAGAACAAAAAATATATAATAATTACCCATTATCAGTCTTTCCGTTTTGCCAGTTTATCTCCGAGATAAGTTTATTTAATGGGAATTATAAATGATGATTGATGTATGCCAAATAGAAAATGACGAAAGTGGTCAGACAAATTCCATATGGGATATATGGTTTTCTAACGGGAAATATGTGAGATGGTATTTTTATGGTCATAATTGTGATCGTATTGTAGATAAAAATTTTAAGCTCACACAATTCGTGTAGAATCGAGCTTTTTTAAGGTAAAAAGTGTCAGTAGTGACGGCATGTGAGCTAAAAAGCTCCTTGCCGATTAAATCCAAGTTCAAGGAACCCGTATCTCATTCCCATAAGCGTGGAAGCCATAACGTACGACTCCCCCGTAGCGTTTGGGGTGATATATCTCGAAGCGGAGCTTGCGAGCTTGCAGGGGGTGGCGAGTTCTTCGAGAATCGGGCTCAATGGTCCAGAAGGGATCGAATCATCGGATCCTGCGATCCGTGGAAGGCGAGAGCACGCGTTTCCGGTACGCAGGTGTTTACCCGAGCGTGTTTCTCTCGACATGCATCAAGTAGAAACATACTGCTGAGATCAGACACGCGCGAACCAGTGTTTCCCTCCCTCCGGGCGAATAACTCAACGCTTTCCAAAAGCACATTTACGCCATACAAGTCAACCAATCACTCGGCAAGAACATTTTTTTTTTTCTTATTTACTTACAGTTATGCTGACGTTCCCAGGAACACTGTTCTCATCCTCGCGATCGCACCACCAGCACACCTCCTACCACAAGTCCTCTCGTTTTTTTTTTTTTTCTTCCCTCGCCCTCGGCAATTACTCAATTATTGTCCTTTAAACTGAAAGGACGATCAACCGGAAGATCGTCCACCGTTTAAATGCCACCGATCCGAATTAAGCTCGTTATCCACGTCTCCGTCTTCGACCTTGGTGTCAACTGGCCAATCGTTCGAATGGTCAACGAAAAAGCACGCGCAACTGCTGGTCCATCGGTTTCCGGGTGCCGCGCGTTGGTTCACGAAAACTCGTTTGGCGAAGAAAATAATTTTTTTTTCTCTCAAATGATAAAGTGATTGGGAAGCGAAAAAAAAAAAAACAGTTCCGCAATTGACGCTTGGATGACGATTGACGATTATGATGATTTTTTAAGGTTATGATGCTGATGGTTTTCTCTCTACTCTCGTCGAGAGGATCCAGGCCCGTGGTCGTCCGGGTCGTGGCCGTTCGCGAGGTAGACCGAGCAACAATCTCCGCTCATGGTGCCTCTGGTGAATATCTCGGTGGGCTAGCGTCTCTCATTCTCGCTTCGTCGCGGTCTCACCGCCGATGTATCTCCATCTTTCTCTCTCTCTCTCTCTCTCTCTGCTCCGGTGTCTTGGGCATCCCGTGGTGGGCAATGGGAGCACCGGGTGTTTTAGAGTCGTGGATCCGGGGTACGGAGACGTAGGAGCAGCAGCCAGAAGCGTTACCAGCAGCGGCAGCAGCAGCAGCAGCAGCGACGGAGAGGCACACGCCGCGGTGGTGGCGGTCCCAACGTCAAAAGCTCCGTGGGAGGAGGGGGAGGAGACGGTGGTGGTGGTGGTGGTTCCACAGTCACCGGGTTCTCCAGGAGACGACGTAGAGTGAGAGCCAAGCGAAAGCAGCTTCGGGCGAAGCGTTATGGAGGAGCATTTCCAGAGGAAAGGAGGTGGAGGAGAAGGAGGAGGAGGAAGAAGAAGAAGGGGAGGAGGAGGGTTGACTCTCTCGGAGGATATACCGAGAGGGATGAGAGGAAGTTGTGGGAACGGGACGGTGGAGGTGGTAGCAGTGGCTCGTGGAGGTGGGCCGCGCAGCGCACCACCCGTAGTCGCCGCTGATTGGACCACCCCCGTCTGCCACTCTCGACCAACCCCTCTCAACCCGATTTCACTCCTAGTCATCCTCCTACTCCTACGGTTTCGTTTCTCTCGCGGCGTTTCCTTCCTCCTCTTCATCATCATCTTCTTCTTCTTCTTCTTCTTCCTTCTCTTCCTCTTCTTTCGCCCCTTCTTCTTGTTCCTCCTCTTCTTCTTCTTCTTCTTCTTCTTCTTCTTCTTCCACCTTCGCTTATCTTTGTCGGAGGGAGTGAAGCACTTTGGCGACCTACCTATCACACGTATATACGTACAGTTTTGAGGGAGGGAGGCTACCACTCGCTGGGTTCTTTCCATTCTTCGTCTTCTCCTACTCCCCATGTGTACACCATCCCTTGTGGTACAGTCGTACATCCACGTGTGCAAAGGTACCAATACAAGCTCGTGAGCTTTCGAGGGCTGTTGGTACGAGATCTCCACCTCCACCGCCGCCTTCATGGCTAGTATCTCGGCAACCAACCGAGCCATCCACCCTTTCCAACGTACACGTCACAGAGCACGAGCACCGCCAGCTCGGCTCTCTCGGCGTATAAGAATCCGGCCAACCCACGCCTCTCAAAAGCTCCGGGTTCTCCATCGAGCTGCTGGTTGCTTCCTCGGTTTCGTCGTGTGTACAAGAACCGGGATGTACGCCCGGTGAGCCCAGAGAGAGAGGGACAGAGAGAGAGAAAGAGAGGTCGAAATATTGGGGGCACAGGAAGAGACCGAGAAATGGCGGAAAAAGGTATTGCCTCCAACGAAGCCGTAGAAGCTCTCTCGAATCAATTAGAATAAATCGAGGTGCTATCGACGCCCGATTGGACGAATGAAGGGGGATTCGATCCGGTGATTGTATTTCGTAACGATCATCAAATAATTCCCGGTTTAGAATTCGAGATATACCGTTAACCATAATAAATCGTTAAACGGAGCGCGCGTTAATTGATCAACGAGCGCACCGGGTTCCATGACGCAACTCAGCCGCGAAGCGAATCGGCTAGAATTCTAATCGAGATCACGGGCAAATTGGTCACGAGCAAGAACCACAGACGTGGTGCCTCGCGGACGACGTTCGCCAGGCGAGTGCGAGTCGACCGAACGTTATTGACGCTGAAGGGGACACCGCGGAGACAATAAATCAACGTTTCAATGCCTCGATAAGTGTTCGCCAGGTTAACGAGCGACGATTGCGACGTCTGATCTATGCCTACGCCTATGTCGCGGTGTGCAATACAAGCATTTACTTACGGACAAACTCGGTGACCTCTTCAACCTTCAGGAAGCACAATGTTACTCCTCTCCCGTGTATCAAGCTCAGGTTCTTGGTCAAACACCAAATTGTCATCACTGTTAGAGTCACCCATGTCACCCAGGATCATGTACCAACACTTGCAGCCATGTTTTTTGACCTCTTCAAGGTCCATGAAGACCTTCGAGTTGTCTTCAAGTTTGAGCCGACGGCTGAACACGCCGTCGGAAGACTCCAAAAGCAAAACCCCCTTTATTCCGACGGCAGACAATGAAGAGCAGCGACACGACGACGGAAACGAAGAACCCAGAGCCGAGAGTTTTGGCTGCGGCTGCTCGTGAATCCGCGGTTGAATCTCGACTATCGAATTGAGGATTCTTGGTGTCTGTCGCGAGACCGCAAGACGCTACCGGTAAAGGGGGTAGGACGAAGATGATGACGAGGAGGTTCGTCTCGGTGGAGAGGAAACATATGGGAAGGGGCGGGGGGGCAGGGGGGGCAGGGGGGCGCGAGAGATGTAGCACAAGCCGAGACCTAGACACTACTGAACCAGCCCCATGGCAAACCTTGTTAACGGCAGTCGACAACCAAGTTTAAACTTCGGGTAACAATCCCCCTACCAAACTGGCGCTATCTCACTCCGGGCTCCTTCTCCCACGGCTCTCTCTCTCCCCCTACCGATTCTCCTCAGGGTTCATCGTCTCTCAAACTCAGCCCCCCCCCCTCCCCCTCCCCCCAACGAGCCCCACTGGTTTACCATTCGAAACCGTGAGAAAACGATGCCCATCTCTCCTCAGAAACAGTCAAATATTCGACAAAAGTTCTGGTTCTTCATGTCCGAACTTTGGGTTTCGGTGCTTTCCAAGCTGGTAACCGACTTCCGGCGGAATTGAGTCGTTACAAGGTGACGGCGGGGAAGTTATCACTTGTTTGAATCTCGATGGGATGGTAATTATCAATATTTCGTGGGACCTAGTTTTTTTTTTTGGATGTTCCGAAAGTAAGCAAGGCAACAATGCTGAAGTATCGGGTCCATGGATGTAAATGGACGATTTGTTCGACATGGAAATAACCGGTTCCCAGTTTTTCCTCACGACGAAAAGTTGCCCATGAAAGAAATCGACCTTGACGAGGTGAAAAATTGTTGGGAAGCCAGTCAACTTGCCGAAGAGATCAACAGTGGGGCTTGGTACCGGTGTACCAGTTAACCCTGAAGAAGAAGTGGCGAATATCGGTCGTAGGGTGTCGCGAAGTGGGTTGCGACGGTGAGATGAGCCAAGTTCACCGAGCTTTCGCGGAGCATCAACCTTCGCGAGCACCGCGAGGGGGAGGAAAACCGAGTCTGCTGCGCTTTGGCTAACTCGCTGCGAGAAACTTGGTAGCCGTGGCTGCGCGATGCCGCCGCTGTTTCTCCCGAGTAACAAGAAAGAAGTAACTATCGTCGAGACTAGTTTGTTCAATGGCACGGCCGCAGAGTGGAGCACGAAGAACGCGAGACTGGGCGGCCAGGGGGAGACCCCGAGACAGAGAAAGTGTCTGTGATGTGTGAGAGAGGGGGAGACAAGGAATACCAGAGCGGCGAGGGGGTCCCAAAGTTCTTCGCAAGAACAAGAACAAAGTTCCATGAACCCCCTCGGTCTCATTCTCTCCGCACCCCCCCCCCCCCCCCCTCACCCCTGCCGAACTCCGCAAACCCGGTTCACCCAGTAAGAGAAAGCTCAAATCCACGCAGCCGAACTTGGCGAGCTTGCTGGGCTCAGTCACCTTGAGGGAACTTTCTCAAGACGCTCGAGAACCGAACGCCACGTGGACCTTGCTGACTTGCCAAGTATCAACAATCGTAGCCACAGGTACCATTTATCAAGGGCTATCCGCAAGGTCACAAAGCTTCGCCGAATTCGTGCGGAAGTAACTCAAGGGAAAGGACAACCTCGATGACATTGGGAAACTTGTCGGAACGACCAAGATACCAGTGATGGAAACAAAACAGTTCAACAATCTCAGGCTCCAAGTTTCGTCATGTTTTGGAATAACGCCTTGTGGAATTCTAGCGAGCTTGCGAATCGAGCTTGCAGTTCCAGGTATCAGAGGTCTTTTGTGTCAAGGGTCGATTTTTTTTCTCGCCCACAACTTCTAAACTTTCGTCCATCCAAGAACATGTTTATCTTCATCATTGTTCGTCTGTCTTTGGTTCATCAATTGGAAATAAGTGGCAAATGTGATGTTGACCTTGATGCACTTTTCGACATCGAATATCATGAGTAGAATTTTTTTTTTCTTCCTTCCCGTAGGTGGAACCTCAACGAAAAAAGCACAATTCTCGTCAAGGTGCCACTCGTGATATTGCGACGTGGATTTTGATCCACCACGGTCTTCAGCATCTCGGGGACGCAACGTCTCGACGTCATAGGCGAGGACGGTCGAAGAGGTACGATCCTACACGAGAATGCCCGACTACGGGGTCGTACAACAACCCCCCCAAGCCCGACGATATGGTCTCGGGGGGTGGGAGGAAGGGTGTTGGTGCTTTTCCATGGTACTGGTGATGCTGATGCTTTCCACACACTTACTTACCTTCACGTATTTCTCCGGTGGAGCGATGGAGCCTTGAGAAGGCACCGCAGTCTGTGGATTGGACGCGTGTGTTGGTGAGGAGTTAGATTAGAGAGAGGCGGTTGTATGGATGTGAGCCACCGTGGAACTGGCTCTGGCTCCAGGGCCTCCTCCACGGTTCTCCTGTCCTCGTGGTAGTAAGTGTAAAACTTTTCTCAACTGTGTGAGTCACTCGTGGACTGCTCGCTCGGCTGTTCTCGCGTCGGTGAGCCCAGAGAGGAGTAAGAGTAAGGCGAAGGGTAAGAGGGGGTGAAGGGGGGGCGGGATGGAAGGACGTGGAGGGTAGTACCGAGAAGGTAGTGGTGGTTTGCTCTGCTGGACGAGATTTCATGGCAGAGACAGAGGCAACGGTGAGACGTACTAACGTTGGTGAAAAAAAAAAAAAAAAAGAAAAAAGAAAAAAGATGGAAAGAGATTGGCGACGTTCCCTCGTTCCCTCGCCGAGGGAACCCGCAAATTATTGCCCGTAGCAGGTGCATTTTTTCAGATCTTTCCTCTCGCCTCCTCTCTATTTCCCTTTCTTTCTGTATTCCAAATGGTCGCTCTCTTCATGGTCTGGAATTTAATGCGGCTCGAGTGGTTCTGCTATTGGCACACCCCGTTTCATCGAGATTTCTCAACTGCATCGAGAACTCTTGATTCTTTATCGGAGCTTTTTCACAGCCCAAGCCAAATCCCCGGGGATAATCATCCATTTCCTTATCCACGATTTTCATATCATTTTTACGGGCTGAAATTTCACGAAATTCGGGGACAATCGAGGGGTATGTATTTTTCGAAAAATAATAATTACTCAAATTAAAGCACAAAGCACAAAAGTCATGATTTCATGGCTTGCTGAATAAACCGAAGACTCGCTTGAAATTTGTTTTCTTTTTTTTTTAAAATAAATTGTTTGGAAGGAAATTTGGACATTTGACAATTGAAGATACAACGAAATTGAAATACCTGAAGTTAGTCCAGCACATGAACTTCCGATTCGGGTTAACCCGTTGACCAATCTGTTCGCCCATTTTATTATATTTTCACGCGACAATCGGGTAAATTTGGTTTTTCATCCCTTGTCATAATTTTCGTGGGAAGAACACATCAAAGTCGAGGCGTTTAATGGTCAATGATGTGCTAGTCCTCCTCCTGGTTGCTAGGCCGATCCTGGGAGTATATAAGAGCGGACTGCCCAGCAAAAGGGCTCAGAGAGTCCAGTATGTGAAAGAGAGAGCCGGAGAGGGAGAGAGAGAGAGAAAAGGCTTCACGGACGGTAAAGCAACCGCGGGCCCCGGGCTCTAACTACGTTAAAAGTTTTAATATTAGTTTAGTCGACGGCCACGGTAGATTGAGACGTAATTCCAGGTAATACCTCGGTTCTACGAGCTACTTCCAGCTAATACCGAACGAAACGCGTTCTACAAAGGACCCTCCAGCCCTTCTCGTTGCTGCTGCTGCTGCTGCTGCTGCAGCCGCACTCCTGCCTTCCACTTCCTCTTTCCGTCCCTCTCTCTCTCTCGAGTTTCGTCTCGACGATCCTTAATCTGCATTAAACTCGACGTTCGGTAGCTCGTCGACCTTACACTCGTCTCGCTAACGCACTGAGACCGATATAACGTATAATCGCGCTCGTCGATGGTCGTCAACGATTGATGAAAAAAAAAAAAAAAATGTGATCGTTCGGGTTAATTCGATTGATAGAAAAAATTGAGGGTCAATTTAGGGGATGAACGCAGCGAAATCGTGATTGTATTTATTGACCACTTGGAACCTATGGGCTTGTCAAGCAATTTTTTTTCTCACTGGCTAATTGTTGCTTTTTTAATTTTTAATTCAATTTTTTTTTTTTTTTTTTTTTTTTTTTCAAAATTCAATTGGAACTTTTGAAATTAATGGAAGAAAAATTAATTGTCCCATTTATTGGATTCAATGCATTTTTTTTCTCCGTGTAGTTGCAGATTCAAAATAGTGATTGAAAAAATTATTTAAAAAAATAATAATTAATTCGTCTATTTATTGCAATTGAACGAATTTATTTTTATTATTTATTCAATCTGTCTCATTTTTTTCCGGGGCCTTTTTAGAATCGATCAGCTTTTTTAATTGACTATTTTGCCGCTTTTCGCCACGAAAATTAATGACGTCGTAAATTAATAAATTTGATGTACGAGCTGGACATTCGGGCGATGGAAAGAGACGTTTGTTTCCCCTCTCCCACTTGGCATCGGTAATAATAACTGCATCACGAATGCAGCCGCGATCTTATCGGGCCTGATGATCCAGGCACGGTACACGAAATCCAATCAAATCGGAAATTAATAGCATCGCGAGCTGGAATTCAAAGCGATCGCGTGAAAACGTTGCAGGTGGCTGTGCTTCAATAAGCATTCACTGGGCGGGAGCTTCTAAATGGTGGAAACCGTTTAATCCATTAAAACACACCGACACACACGCGAGGGGTGGAGGGGGGGGGGGGAGAAATTGTGCAGCGAGGGACGAAAGTGCCAGACGAATTGTAGTTCATCGCTCATCGAATCGAATTCTCTATTTTCATTTCAATCTGGCATTACTGTCGGGGATAATCCAACGAACGACCTACGGAAATCGAAGAGGATAATAAAACTGACTTTACGTGCCAAGAGTTCAGACACCATTGCAATTTTTTCGTGGCCACTGATTTTTTAAATATATTTTCTTTTTCTTGCTCAGCGATTCGAGGAGATTTGAGGTATTTTATTGGTACCAATTTGTGGATTTTTTTTTTTTTTTTTTTGAAGATTAATTTAAAGCATTTTTTGAACATTATTTTTCATTTATAAAAATAGCCAATATTTCAATTAGAATTTTCAGAATTTTTTTTATGTGTCGTTGGGTTAATTTTTTTTTAATTATTATTGAGACGACAAAATATGATGGGAATAATTGTGCTGAAGAGAAGTGACATTAACAAAAATGGGCTTTAAGCGTTGAAAACGTCGCTTGAAAATTACCTTTTTTGTGCATTGGGTTAAAACGTGAAGGATATTTCAAAAAATTCGGCAGCTTAAATGAAATATTTCTGCGTCAATTATAAAAAATTGCTAACCAAAATTTATTATTATTTTCGACGGACTATGTTGCCTAAAATGAATAAAAAATAAAAAATAATTCTGTTAAAAAAAATAAAAAAAGCGTAATTCGAACGAAGAAGGGAAAAAGTCGGAAGAGCTGCCAGCACGGAAGTCGCCCTTCCAGGCCGGAGTCTCCGGGAAGAGTGGAACCCACCCCCGTGGCGCTTGTGGCGAAAACCACCCCCTGGACGATCCTCAGATTCGCTATCGACCTGCGCAAGCGCAACTACCCCCACCCCTCCGCCGAAGGAGCTCCGAACGGTAACGAGAACGACCAAGACCACGACGTTTCTCGTGGAGCGCAAACTGGACCACCCCCAAAGCCTCCCCTGGGCCGTTCCCTAGACTTAACTATTTTTCAGGAATTCTTTAGTCACTGCAACGCGCATGTCTTCACTTTCAGTCGATATTAAACTGCATTTTATTCGATATTCATTAATGCCCACAATTTTTAATATACAAAATAACATCTGTTTATTTTATTTATTTAATTGGCTTCAATTTTTTATTTTTATTAAAAAAATTAACAAATAAAAGTGCCAATAATTTACGATTTATTATAAATAAATAAAAGATATGTGTATTAAATGGAAACAGAATAAAAATTAATATTCATTCGCGTTCTAAGGGTGAAAAAAAAAAATTTCGACCGAAAATTCCATTATTTAGCAATAAAGATAATAGACATTGAGTCGATGATAAGCTCAATACGAAAGTTCGCGTGGGTTTAAGGGGTCGAGGGTCACGAAATTATGCGGAAAAACAAAAACTTTGAGAGCGAAGAAAGTGGCCGAGAAAAATGCGAGGCGTTGGAAGACAGAGCAAGAGAGTAAAGGGGGGGGGGATAGCGAAGTATGTTAATGGCCGCGCAGCTGTGGAAGAATGAAAATAAAAAGGTATATTCGTGCAACGGAGAGAGAGAAAGCGTTCACTCGAGCGGCAAAGTTCAAAGTCTCGGACACAAAGTTTGGCCAGTCTGGGAACCAGGCCCCCTGCCCCCCTTCAGTTCTTCGTCGTCGAATCGGGGCATCCCTCCTCGTGGCCTTCGTGTTCGTTTACCTCCCGCTGTTCCGGGAAGTTCACGTTGCCCCTCTTGGCACCGAAGTCCAAGAAATTATGAAAACAGTTTTTTTTTTTAATTTTCTAGCACACCATTATGATTCGTTCGTCTTCTCAATTAATCGTGTCATACCAGACAAACTTGGAGTGTTAAAGTAGCATCTGCATTAGTGAAATGAGTGCCACCATTTTGTATGTGCATACATTTTGTCGAAAATTGTATTAATCGAAGCTGGGTTGATGGTTTACTTGAGTGTCAAGTTTCAGCTCAATCGGTTGAACGGTTCGTGAGTTACACGTGATTTTCATTTCTAATATACTCACACTCACACTCGCACTCGCACTCAAACTCACACTCGCACTCACACTCGGTCTCACGCTCACGCTCACTTTTACACTCACTCGCACTCTCACACTTACTCTTACACTCACTCTCACTCTCACACTTACTCTTACGTTCACTCTCACTCCCACAGTTACTCTTACACACACTCACGCTCACTCGCACTCTCACACTTACTCTTACGTTCAGTCTCACTCCCACAGTTACTCTTACACACACTCACGCTCACTCGCACTCTCACACTTACTCTTACGCTCACTCTCACTCCCACAGTTACTCTTACGCTCACTCTCACTCCCACAGTTACTCTTACACACACTCTCACTCTCACACTCACACGCGAAATTCGTCGATATATTCCAATATTTTCGTTGCAGAAGTATCGAAGTAAAAAAACTGTTGATGGTTGGTAGCATAATTTATGTTTTTTTTTTTTCTTTTTTTTCGGTCATACAGGGCAGTGCCGTAGTATATTAGCTACCAAAGAGATATAGCTCGAGATATAAGAAGACAAACATGAGCAGGTCGACGGGGCTGGTTCTACACAGCCGCTACTACCACTATTTGTGCGTAAATACGGGGTGACTGGAATCGAGAAGGCTCTGGACGCGTTACAGGGGCGCACGATGGTAAACAGGGAGTGGAACTCCGGTGGCAGCGGAGAAGGAAGCCGAAGACACGAGGGGGTGTCGAGTCCCGTTGCAACATATATCCTCGAACCTCGACGCGCCCGGGGCAGAAAGATCTCTCTCGTTCCCCGGGAGTCCGAGGAACATAAATCCATCGCTTTTCTCCTCTATCTTTGCCTTATCCGTTGTTACCGCGATTCCCACATCTCAAGGATTCTTCCGGTCGAAAAAAAAAATTGCAAAACTGCCATTTTTTTTTGACAAATACATTTTTCACTACAATATTTTTTAGTGGCCCTAAAAAATGTGTAATTACGTCGAGTCATGAGATATTAATCGACCAGAGAAATTGGGCTTGAAGAGCGCGCGACGATTCTGGATGATTGATCGCGTAATGAGAAATCCCTAATAATGACTGGGTCGTTTTTAGGGGGTGGAGGGTTGCCGCCTCTGGCGCGGAATGAAGATAGGAGGAAAAGCCCAGCGCCGAGGGCAGAGGGTATTAAGAAACGACATTAGATTATAATTTATATTAAAATCTGTGCACGGAGATAAAGAAGCCGATGGAAGGGGTGGCAAAATGACGACCATCACGACCCAACCCTTTCTCCCTCCTCCCCTCGACTCAGATCTCGCGCATTGGCGTAACTCCGAGAGTATTACGAACAATGCTAAGTGCTCAAGCACTTGCTAACGAAAATAGGAAAATTACGAGCTGGGTTTAATTAGCCACTACGCCAATGGCGGATAATCAAAGGGGTTAAGGCATTGGTAAGGGTGAAATTCAAGCAAGAAACCGTCAAACTATCCGTGACCGAACGAATAAACTCAACCAATCCCCTCAACCCTCTTTGCAATTTCGATTAAATTTATTGTTATTTTACCCGTTTTTCGCCCCCCCCCCCCCCCCCCCCCCGTATAATTACAGAGAAGCAATTTTTTTCATCAGTTTAAAAAATACCAATTAATTTTTTTTTAATTGAAAATATGAATAATTATAATTTCCACCTATTTTGCAGTACAAAATAATTCAATTCGAATGACAAATCGATTTTTTTCCTTTCTTTTTTGTTTCACCCCCAAAATCATCGAAACTTTTCGACCCTTTCCATGTTTTTCCCTTCGGTGACTCTGTGTACTATGGTAACAACTCTGTTTTACCCACTTGTGTCGATAGTAGCGAAGTCGGTGGAGGCTTTTCCTAATAAAATGCATGATTTAGCTGTGTAGCTGGTACCCCCCCCCCCCCCTTCTCCGGAGGCTCGAACCCTCTTTACTTTCTCCAGCTCCTCTTTCACATGTATCGCGTGGCATCGGAGCTTGTAACATGTATACCGACACGGAGGACTGTCATGAATTATAAAATGACGGTAAAAGCGAAAGTTCCTCGCAAGCTCTCGCTCCAGGTTGGAAAAGAGGCGAAATGGGGCGTGGGTGGGTGCCCCCCCCAGGCCCCCAAACCCGTCCCAGACCCACGGCCGTTCGCGAGGCAGCGGAGTGACGTCGGGTTTCCGAAGGAAGGAAGGAAGGATGTTGCCCAGGACATGGGATGGTGGTTTTCGCTTCAAGGGTGAAATCTACTGCAGGGCTTCGTCAGAAAAGCCACTTCGTCTCTCTCGCTTCAGGAGTCTGTAGCTTTTGCGGTACATGGGTTACGTTCTCGTGTCTACGACATCTACACACGACTTTCTCCCTCCTTCTCTGAGCTTTCCTCTTCCACCTTCAACCCACCCCCCGCACCCCCACCACCCCTGCACCCTTCACCCACCTAATTTAATGAAATAGCGAAGGGTTAACCAAGTTCCACATAGGTGGATGCAACCTGGCAGCAGTTTTACCCGGGCAAATGTTTAGGCAACTACGCCCGAATTGTCGGGAAAGTCGACGAGCATGTACTTCATGGTAAGGGTGGAAAATTTGAAAAAGGGTTGAATGTTGTATCGATGCGGCACGCTATTTATTTGAATTTTCCCGCTATGACGTTTAACATTCAATGGAAAAATGAGTCGAATTTCGAACAAATTCTAATTTACAGTGACAACCCTTTGAAAATTCATTGCTATAATAATTGTGGTAAATTCTAATCGAATTCGAAGCGACAGGGGATTCACAAGCAAATAATTGTCACTTGTCACTCGAAGAGAAACGAAAGCTCTGTGCCTCGCTCCAAGTTATTGGACTTTGAGATTCGAGGGACGCAGCAGCAGTGGTCAAGCTGATGCTGTGCCTCCCCTCTTCAGGGTGTGGGAGCTTGCAATCTCGAAGTATTCCCCGAGCTGAGAGAGAGAAAGAGAGAAACGTGACGACGAGAGAGGGGCGCACGTCGGTAGAATGGTGAGAAAGTCCGATGACTGTGAGGTCCAAGGGGGTTTCGAGTCGCGATAGAAGGGTGGCTGAGGGTAGAAAGGAGTGGAGGGGCTGGGGGATGAAGGGGGTGGGGTGTTCAGTCGCGTGATTACAGTGTCGTGTATTCAAATGGTCAGCCAGACCCACACCAATCACACGAGGGGGTGGAAAGTCACCCCCCACCCCCTGGCCCCCCGATATACCCTTGTCTAACGCCACAGGGACCGACGTAGGACGACGAAGGACTCTCTGCACCGCTGTTGCTGCTGCTGACCAGACTCCTCATACGAAGGGATGTTGCTTTTGCCTACGTGCCACTTCCAACCACCTTCACTTTCCATACCACAATAGTGAAACAGCCCCCCCCACACCCCCGACCCCCTTTTCTCCTCGAAATACACCTACACGTCGGACACAATGCCAGCCACGACAGAACGAATAATATGCTAGAGTGGAAAATTCGAAGGACACCTCCCTCGAGATACAACCCTCCTGACACAGTCCAGGGGGTGGAAACTTCATGATTTTTTTTTGTTTTTTTTTTTTTGGAAAATTATTGTCAGTAGTAAAAAAAAATCAAAAATTTTTAACACGAAAAAAAATCATGTGTTACCTTTGCAATAAATTAATATAAAAAAAAAATTGTATCGAATTTTCGCGAGACATATAAATTAATACTCCGGGCTAATTTTCGAGGGGTTAAATATTGGAGCTTTTGCGACGCACGAGACGCATTAGCTGTGTGCCTTATCTACACAAGGGAATATAAATTTCATCGTAAAGGTCTCGAGAGCAAAAGCAGCACCAGGAGGAGGCGATACATTACGATGTGAGCACGCACGTACCATGATCACCGATCTTCCATTATATACTTCTGTTTGCTCGACGCTTGACCCTAGATTAACGATCCTCTCACACATGCTCGTAAGTAATGGCAACTAAAATCCACTTAATATTCAGGTTTTAAATTCGATATAATACAAATTTTAAATACATTATTTTAATTTTTATTTATTTTTTATCGCCACAAAATATCGACTATAAAATATTTCATATTCTTCCGAAATACTCACAATAAAAATTTTCAAAATTTTTCAAATACCGACCAAAATGGGCACAAACTTTTTTTCACTATTTTTCAAAGTTCCAAATTTAAAAAATGGCTCCCCATCGATCAATCTAGGGCTGTTGAGCCAGGGCGAAAAAATAAATATTAAAAAAATTTAAAAATAAATAAAAGTCACCGGCGATGTACGGCGGACGTTCGTCTCGCCGGTGGCGGATAACAAATGCAATATTTCGGGGGCTACCGGGGCGTTGGAAATGTAAAGGCTGAAGGGGGTATGGGGAGTGGAGTTGGCTCGAAGCTCGCGTTGCATCGGACCACATTCCGGGAGGCTTGCCGAAAAAAAACCCGTGGAATATTATTCCGTGGCTCTCTGGTGGTGCACACGCGTGTGGAGAACAGTTTCGTATGAAGGGTGGCCCGGGGCGTGTGAGAGCATTGTCCGAAAGCCATAGCACCGACTACACAGCGGGGCAAATGAAACCGAACAGCCAGAAGCAATTTTTTTCGGTTATCCAGTTTATTAGTTTCATTCAGAAAGCCGGAGCCCTTGGTTGCTCCTGAAATATGGAAGGGGTGGAAAACGCGCTTTTTCGAATTCTCGCCATCTCTCTCGCTCTCTTTCACTTTTCGTCGGGCTTTTCTTCTCCTGGCCATTGTTCCCACACCAGAGTTCAGGTTAACGCGTCTGTACGAAATGTTTTTTTTTTTTTTTTTTTCGTTTTTTTCAACAAAATCGCCGACATTATGACCAGAAGAAAAGAAGCCTTATTGCCAACAGAAATCGAAAAAATAAAATTCGGTTAATTAGTTTCTCCTCAAATACGAAATTCCTCGGACTTAACAATTCACCAAAGTTGTAACCATTTTTTTAATTCATTATTTCATTTTCATCGTGGGCGAAACATTTTTTTTTACAAATTCTGCAAAATGTGTCCTTCGTATTTTGCAAAATTCGGTAGTAGATAAAGTCCATTGATGGTCAGACATGGTAGACCATTAGAAAGAATTAGAAAAGAGTCGAGATAAACACTTGGTGGGGTTGAAGAGTTTGAGATAAGCTTTAGGGCAACCTCCCCCCTACCCCCTCCCCCCTCCCCAGCCATTCGAGGGAAGGTTAGCGAGAGATTCTTTCTCACTAGACTTTTTCGGGTAGCCGAGAGCTTATCGCTCGTAAGTCGAGCGCGTCGTCTCAGAATTTATGGTCAACCACCCCCCCTCCTCACACCCCCCACCCCCTTTGCTTCTGTGAACAATACAAACGACTAAACGGAACTGCAAGATTTTTTTTTCGCCTACTTGGACGCAATTTTTCCGTTGAACGTCGATGTGCCACCAGATGCTGTGCTTCTCGACTCACTTCACTTTCTTTTTCCTCTCCAATCGTCTCTCACTTTCCATTGTTCCACGCGACGTATGATCGTTATCGGAAATTCGAGTTTGGCGGAAGGAAAAGTTACTGGACCGACTATCTGGAATCTCAATTAATGCCTCGCTCCTATCGCAGCATCATCCCCTTATTATCGATGGTCCTTCACCTCCCCCCCCCCCCCCCATTTGGGGGGTGGCTGGCACGAACGTTCTGCTTTTCTACTTTTGCCAGAAATTTATCGACTATCCAGCAATAATTCGTGATAACGAGCAATTCGCTATTTTATTATTCCTTATTTATTAAGGGTGTTTTTTTTTATTTCGCTTTTTTTTTCATTCTCAATCCATTTCCTGTCTGACTAGTATTTATTAATGTTTTCGAAAAAATGTATTTTGATGTTTTTCCTCATATTTTCGAAGGATACTTTTTTTTTTTGAAAAATCGTGTTCTAATTGGAAATTGAAATAATTTTTTTATCAACCCCCTGAAAATGTTATTGGAAATTATAACACGGATGTTTTATTGATAATTAGGCGGACGAATTTTGAGGAGTAAATCCTTTATCATCCAGGAAGCGTGCTGCCCTCCGACGAGCGAATCTCGTAGCTCGAAGGGGTGCGTTTTGTTGGGGTTTCTACCCCTCCAACAGAAGTGCGACAATTCACCGAATCTCTCTGTCTATCCCGTGATTATCCTCGGGTCTTTATCGATTGCCTCGAAATTTAATTTAATAATTAATAAATCGTGCGAATTAAGCAATGCATTTATTTATTAATTAGCGATTTCGTTGTCGGTACTCAAATTTTCCAATTTGGGGCACACCCGATTATTTATCGGCTATTATTATAAACAACGATTAATAAAAGTGTGACAAAGGCGGGAGCTCCGATCTCATTCGCAACTATGAAACGGCGTTATCTAAAACGAGCTGCCAACGCCGCTCGCCGCGTCGTTAATCATCGTCTCTAATCAAACATCAATTTATATTATTTGTATGGGATTTTAATTGGAAATTCCCCACGTCGCGGTCAATTCGGATGACGATTAATATAACGATAAAATTTAATCGTCACTGCCGTGATAACTCCGTGTATAACCTTGCAGTGCATTTTTTAAACCATTTCCGCTATGCACTTTTCAGTGATGCACATTGCACTAATAAAAACGTATGTTAAATTTAATTTAAAAAATGTAATATTCATTTTTTTTAGGTCATTCAAATAATTTATTATTATTCACTGCGTAAAATAATAATAATACATATTATTTATTGCGTTCAAAAATATACACAAAAATAATTAGTATTTGTTCATTTCATTTATTTAATTAAAAAATAAAATAAAAAACGCTAAAACGAATACGAAAAAATTTCCGAATGTAATTTCGAGTCACAAAAAAAATTCCATCAATATCCAGCGTTAAAAAAAATGCCTTCGCACTTGAATACACCATATGCCGGCATTTATTCGATGGCATCGACCATAAAGTAGATTTTATTATTCCATTGATTCACCGAACGCCAAAGGGCAAAGTGATAGAGGCTCTTCGATGTATCAGGAAGCAATTTTACAAGCCGGTACAGGGCCCGGGACAAATACCGTCTATGGGAAAGCTCGGGAAAGCTCGTGCAGGGAATAAACCCTCCTCCTCTCCTTTATACCTGATAAATTTCGTCAGGACGTTAAGGTGCACATGAGACGGCTCTACGGATTCGCCCTGATATTCAGGTAACGGAGGGCTATTACAAGACGATATCTATCGAAGACACGGATAGCGAAGGACTCGTGAGGGCCGCCTGGAGAGAAATAAAGAGCGATTGCCTCGGTAAATCAGTGCGCGCACTCCCGCAACTCCATTTCTCCTTCCTTTCCCCTTTTGTCAGCCGCCTCTTCCACTCGCTTTACTTCCTCGCGTTTCCGCAATGGCACATTGCCTCTATCTCCTCTTCTCTTCCTTCCCTTAACCCCCCAAACCACCCCCCGCCCCTTCCACCCTCTTGTCTTTGGTATGTGTCTCGGGACAAACACCTACTACTATTTTCTTGGCTATGGTGTAAGAAAGCTCGAGGATGAGGTGGAGAGAGAGAGAGAGAGAGGAGAGTGTAGTGCCTCGGGAGGCACACACGAGCAGCCGAGAGCTGCATACTAGTGGCTGTTGGTTGGTAAAAGGTGGAGTAGCACGCTCCGCACATACGTATCGGGATATTAGAAGAACCTTTTGTCGTCCCCGCGGTCTCCTTTCGAGGTTCGCGGTTTCCATCCGAGCGACGGGTACACGCGCCGGCATCCATCGTACGTACTACTTTCTAAAACTTTTTTATTTTTTAAATTTTTTTTTAGGGGTGGATTGGAAGGTTTCGGAAATATCAATTGGAATTGTCATCTATGGGATTTGACAAATTTGCCTGTGCGGGGGTAATTGATGAACTTTTGTTAAATTTGTATTTTGTTTTATAAATTTTGAAACCTTGAAAATAGTGAAAAATTGTAAGTATGTATTTCAAGATGTAGTGATTAAAAAATATATTATTGTATTGCAGTCACTTGAGGGGGGGTGTTGAATTTAAAATAATTTAAGTCCACGTAGTCGTTTCTGGAGAGAATTCTGGAGAACGAATGTTGGATACATTTATGCGGAATTTTATTTTTCAGTCGCAATGTGCGGACTCCCCGCTGATCAGTTAAACAAAGCCAAAGGAAAGTGAAGCAAAGTTTCTACCTTCTTGCGCCTGGAGGCTCAGCGTCCCCGAGTTATCATGGAAACGGAGGCTGAGGGAAGTTGCGTAGATCCCGCTGGAACAGGAGACGAGAGCGGAGAATCTCGCCCAAACAAAGTTGGAAGCCTTCTGGCCGCTTGATAATGATAAGATCCACCTTCTGCGTTGAATTTTTCACCACCGGGCAAGTCCATATCTTTCCAAAACCATTTTCCTCGGTGTCTGATCTAACCCCAACCGTTTCTACTTAAAGGTGTCACTTCCTTCAACGCAGTCCGTCTCTTGACGAAACGATGGTCACCATACCCGGATTGATCGCTGTTACGCTACGCAATTTTCCATAAACGAGGAAGTCAATTGCGAAAAAAAAACATCTGACTGCATGGTAATGATAAAGTCCATATTCTGCGTTGAATTGTTCACCCCAGAATAAGCTCACACCTTTCCAAACCCATTTTCGACGACGTCTGATCTAACCCCAGCTGTTTTCACTGATAAACCCACATTATCCCAAGACACTTTTTCCTGCAATGGAACGAGCGATGACCATTGCCCAAATTGATCGCTGTTACGGCTCGAAGCTTTCCAAAACCGTGGAAGTAACTCGGTACACGAGATTCTGTTTACCGAGGTCGGAAAAATGGGCAAAAAACCGCCTCGGAGTTTTGACTTATATCCGGACGTACAGCGCGAGCGGGCGTTCTGGTTATTCTCGCCGCTTCTTCTGTTTCCTTCCTCTCCACGACTTCCTTGCATATCTTCGACAAAAATGTCTCTCTTGCCCTCGGACGTTCAGCCCCTCAAACTTGTTTACCCCGTCGCACTGTTTTCCGAACGATACGTCAGTCCTTTCTCTCCTTTCCGCGGGGATATGCCGCCAAGAAGAAGACGAGAGAAAAGTTTGCCAAAGTTTATCGTCTCCGGAAGCCCGGCCACGAGAAAGCTGTACCTCGATAAACCATCACGGAATTCATTCCGGGAAGGGCCGGGACCTACTACTTCCCTCAATGTCTTCGGCAAGAAGGAATCTAATCAAACGATCCAGATCCTCCTTGTCCATTCAATGTTTTTGGCCACACGTCGATCAGCGGGACATCGGGACCATTAATGTGGATTTGACCAGATCACCTTTGGCTGTTGACTACACCAGGACCATCGTTAGGCCAAGGGCGGTGGTCTCTTGGTCCGGGGTAACGCAAAGGAGAAAACCATCCAGGGGCTGGAATGTAAGCCACGAAACTCGAAGATTCCCGCATGAATAAGCCGTTACATGGTACCTTGATAAATCGTCGTCCTCGTGGTCCCCACACTCTCGGCCCAGGGCGTGAAAACCTGAAGAGCTTCGCCAGGACAGCCTCGACTTACCTATAGGCTACGTCAGGACGACGACGACGACGAGGAAGAGGAGGTTACGAGAGTTTCCGATGGAAACGTGCGTGCGACGGCTACCGGTAGCTTAGCTGGAGCGTAAACCTTGAAGCGGAGTGAAAGCGAAGCACCACCGGGAAGCTTTAACCCTCTCTTTCCCACACGCTCTTGGTTTTCTCTCTTACAGCTTTGCCCGGAGAGGCCTGTACCGGCAGCCCTCGGGCTGGCTTTAATCGTTTCTCGTAAATGCCTGACGAGTTTATAATTTCGAAGTTCCGAAAGCTCGCGAGCGTGGTCCAACCCCGCCAACATCCGCAACCATGGGTTCAACCCTTGAAGAGGGAAAATTCTCTCAACGTGCACTTTGCCTATGTACCCTTGAGAGCTTTGACGACCTGATACGTGTTTTTTTCAGAAGATGTTTGAATTTTTAGGGCTCCGCTGAATCGACTTGATGAAGACACCAGTTGAAGGTCACATTCGGTAATTAACGTTTTTGGCTACCGTTCCTTTATTTGTGACGTTATACATATTTTTCCAGCGACTCTTTTCCCTCCTGTCGCTTCATCGAACAACACTTCACCACTTCAGCATCTCGCTCGGTGATAAATCGCGAAAACGTGAGGCAAAGTGCCTCGTAAACGTAACGCCCGTGAGCCAAGTCAGCGGACGATCGAGACCGGGGTTATATTACGACAGTTAAAAAAGATATGGACTCGTAGTCATCCTCGCGTGGTCTTCTGCAGATTTTTTTTTTTTTTCGTTCTCCTCGCGTTGCACTGTGGAATTTTTTTACGACCTCTATGCGAATGCTTGGGGAGCTTTTCGCGTGACGATTCGGTGAATTTAATCGGCTCGTTCGATGACATAGTACATTATTTACTCAGGGTCCAGGACACCCCATATATACATATTTCGAAAAATGCACTACTCAAGAATTCGTTCTTCAGGGCTATATATCTTCTCTTCAGGGCTCGGGAATTTCTGCTATGACCACAACGTCTAAGGACAACGAAACCCGATAAACCGCTCGAGAGTATCGAAGGGAATAAAATATTTATTCGCCATAAACGTTACTCGTATGCCAGGGAAACTCCCTCGGAGGGTCCAAGGGCTGGCCCTTCCACCACCATAACCGTTTAATGTCATTCGCGGGTGGATCGCGCGATTCACAAGCGTTTAGGAAGTTGGACTCTAAAGCTTCCTCTCGTGTTCGACACTTTACCGAAGTCTTGGATGCAACGGATACGTAAGAGGGGTTGTAAAAGCTCGAGCATCCAGTTATCAACCCTCCGGAGAATTTACTCCCCATAGAAAAAAAATAACGACAATTAATAGCCCCGGCGATTAACGAGCGATGACAAATGTCATATTTCGTCACGTCTCATTCACTTCAGGGTTGACATGTTGGTCCCACGGAAAAACAGATGCGAGGGGATGAAGAAACTACCCTCTCTTTCTCACTCTATCTACGAAGGTTCTCCTGATCGCGGGAACAACGAAAATTGTGTATACGAGGTGGAAGCAACGATGCTGAAGTGGCTACTCGATAACGCGTCCTCTCGCCCGAGAAAAATTGATTAACGCGCGGAGGCTAATACGCAAGGGTGGGTTTTGGCAGGGTGCGCGTGGCGGTGAACAAAAAGGACCGAAGGGCATTTATTCTGCCTCGTGCATGTTACCGCTGGGGTAATCAAGGTCACTCTCATTCTGAAAATAACAAAAAAAAAAAAAGAAGACTTCCTAAAATAATAAATTAAGGGGGTTGCTTTGCTAACAAAAATTTTCATAAATTTGGAAATTAAATAGATGGTAAAACAGCAATACCACAAATTTCAAAGCTGTTTTTACGAAACACAATGTATTCCATAATTTCGAAAATTCATATATGCAAAATGGGAAATGGAAAATATTGAAATTGTATTTTTTTACACCTTTCATATGCAGATCAATTATTTTTCCCCCGCCAATTGATAATAAAGAAAAAAATGGAAAAAAATATTTTTGGGGCAGAAAAATGTCTTCGGGCGTTTCGCTATTTTCCAGAGAGGAAGAGCTTCAGATATGGAACAGAACAATATGGAAAAGGACCTCGACTAATCATAAAAGACGTGCCCACGGAACGAAGTGAATTAATCAATGGATTAAACGTGCCGGAAGCGTAACGACGAGGGGGTGGGCGGGCCACCCCCTCGGAAGGGCCGAGCTGTCGATTCAAGGGCTAGCCTTGCTCCGGGGACCTTCCAGCGGTGCTGGAACATGGAGAATCTCCAGCCTGAAGCAACGAGAGTCCGACGTCCCGTGACGTCTCTCGTTTGTCACACAAATGGCCAGGCATTTGGTCCACGCGTCACTCTCTCTCTCTTTTCCACTATTCGCGTGTCCGTTCGACGAACAAACTCTCGCCTGCCGTGGGATGACGAATTCCTGTGGGTCCATCCCAACAAACTCCCGCCACTGGGATTCCAGTGGAGATTGGACAGTAGTCGAGGAAGTGGAGAATGAGAAAGCCTTTCTCCCACACTCTCTCTCCTATTTGACCGCAAGGAATATCGCACGCGACTTGAAAGCACGATGATGATCCCGACTCTGTTGAAATTCTCGATAGAATCACACACTGTTATGATGGCATAGGTGACGTCGACGAGATAAATGACACAAATTAAGTGGAAGATGAAGTTTCGGACAAGTTTTTTATTTTCGATTCCCTGGGGAGCTTTCACCGCCGAGAGTGGCAGTGCTTTGTGCTTTCGGGAAAGGGACTGATTTTTCCTTGATGAAACATTTTTTTTTCTTTGATTTTTCAATTCTTCAAGATCTGACAAATAATGTTTTTTTTTATAGGAATTCTCGGTGAAAAAAATATCGCGAAAGCTTTTATTCGCAAGCTCGATAAATCGATTTTAATTCATTGGAATCTACGTGAAATTTGAGTGAATTGAAATGAAATTTTTGAAAACGCGGATTTTTTTTTAAGGGCTGCGAATGTGGGAACTCGACAGGGGATGAAGAGCACGAAATCCAATATGGGTAAGACCGCAACGTGGCAAACAGCACACGTAGATATATACGTGGTACCTAGATGGAGTATCTTGAGTGTAATATGGAGTAGAATCCTCGAAGGGATACCGATCTCGAGAACTTGATCGCAACCAGAACTTCTCCACTTGTCAGACACACCGGGCAAACAGACTTCGGAGCTTCCGCCGTACTGTCGGCCACATCGTTCGTGCGCATATAGCACTGTATGCTCGTGCCAAAGGGTTTCGTATTAATCGAATAAAAATATGAGAATATTTGCCGAGGAAATGGAAAAGTGAGAGGGGTGGAAAAACTTTTTTTCAAGTGCCACACGTAGACGAGAAATTATTAACAAGTGATTTCAACAATATTAAACCTGCTAACGAATTTCGAAAATTTTCTGTAAACTTCAATAACCGAAGGGTCATCTTTTATGGTTAAACAATGACAACCTTTTATTGCTTTTTTTATTTCTCTGCAGGATTTAAAAAAAAATCTCAAGATCACTAAAGGTACCATGTTTTTATCGAAAAAATAAAAAAATTCACAATTCGCGTGCGAGAAATCGCACTTCTCGCACTAGTGTCATAATAGTACTTCAAGACACTAGTGCGATAAGAAAAATTTCTGACGCGTGTAATTGCAACATTCGCTTTCGGCTCGAAGCCTTAAGCTCGTAAAAAAAAAAATTATCGCACTAGTGTCATAAAGTACTATTTTCTCGGTGCAAAATGCATAGGCGGATAAAATTTTTCAAAAAGCACGTGTGGCCAGAGGCGAAGCCAAAAGTGATTTCACTTTTCGGAAGTATAATTACTGTGTACATGCATATAAAGGGTTGGAAGGGGGCGGTGGTACGGAGAGATGTAAATTCGATAATGCAAAGCGGAAAGCGTCTAGAAGCCTGTAGACGTCGAGGCAAGTTTCCTGGCGTCCTGCGGGCTGTAACCTCCCGCTACATAATAGCAGTGGAGAATGGAGAACATCGTTGCAGTTTCGTCGTGATGTAGAACGGAGGAAGGAGGGCTTGGGGAGGAGACAAGGGCCATCCTAATGGCACCGATGACTAATAACGCTTGAATCTATTTCGGCTAATGACCGATCCTCGTACTCGATACAACTGTAATAACTAATAACTGCTGGGCACTAAACTTGCCACTCCATGGACCGTCTGATGATCCAGCAGAATTGCGTCTCTTCTCTTCTGCAACATTATTCGGATGCTGCTGCAATATTGCTCGTGATACAAAATTATTTTCCAGGGCCTTAAGTACGACAGCTAAACCCCTTGGGGTGTCCTTTCCCAGAACCTTATTATTTGTCTCCCTGAAGAAGGCCCTGATTATTCTAAGGGCCTTTTGAAGACCCTGTTCACGTGGAAACGAAAAAGTATTCGCATCAATAAAATGTTCTCTTCTTCATCTTCGATTCGTGATTGAACCAGTGGAACCCAATGTCACGAAACTATTTTTCTGATCAACGTGGGACTTGATGAACAAAAATTGTGAACCCAGGATGAACAGGTCGAATTTTCCCGCTGGACAGGTGAGCTGGAAATCCAGGAACAAGAGGCTCTCGACAACGTCATTGGAGAAAGCTTAGTGAAAGCAAAGAGAAAATAAGAGCGATCGAGAGAGCGAAAGAGAGAGAGAGAGAGAGGATTGTAGAGGGAACGTCGATAATGACGCCATCTGGCTCGCGTCGCAAAACTTTCCAGGAGTTTTAATACCCTTGCGAGAAACGACGAAGACGACGACGAGGACGACGAAGATGAAGAGAAAGGTGGATGAAAGCACAAGTGGCGTTGGATTTCCTCAGGGTTCGATGGTCCTCTCTTCTTTCCTCCACTCTTCAACGTCTTCTTCTTCTTGCTTCACTTCTCTCTTCGTTACTTTTCTCGCCTCACTGAGCATGCCTTTCCATTTACACTCCACAACCTTGCCTCTTTCACCCTGAAGACGGGCTTGGTCATTTAGAAGAAGAATAAAAAAAGAAAAGTCGTTAAGCATATTTCCGACGTGTCATGCCGAGTAATTTCTCACTGACTGCGCATACAATGTGTATTCGCACCCTGAAGACCCACCCCCAACGATGATCAAGGTACAGCGATTCGTCGCAATCGATTAATGACGAAATTCCAACGCAAAATGAGAAAGCAAAGTCAAGAAAAAAAATAAACCCTGGACAAAATCTTGAATTACAAAGGGTCCCAAGTTTGACCTTTCTCAACAATTGAGAGAGAGAGAGAGAAAAAAAATCAGCCGTTTATTAAACGATGTGAAAAAAATTATTTTATCACCAAACTGTCGAGAGCCGATCAAAGGAACAAGGACAACTTAATCTCGGATAATACTTGAAATTTGAAAGACAATTGAAGGGCATTTCGTTGATTTTAAAGCCAGAAGGGAGAGTGACAGGCAGATTGGTTGGCCGATGGCCTTAAGGGCCTCTCAAGGTGACATTTCCCGTCAAAACGTTTCCTCCATCGAGTTGCTCCAGGAAAAATTATTGAGCTAATTGCGACAAGTCGAAAGTCCAACGAAACAGAGAAAAGAGGGTACGAATGAGGCAAGGGCGATGATGTTTCGAAGGGACGAGAGGCAACGTGGCCAATAGCTGCGTTTTCACTTCTTTTTCATCCCTCGTTTAGTTTCGGCTCTCCAGACAGAAATATGCGCGAAGCCTCGCCGAGGCATTCGGCGCTAAGCGCCGCACCACCAAAGCCGGACCGCTTAATTGGACAAAGCTCCGAGCTTTTCCGAGCAAGAGGCGAAAGTGCGGAGAACGATGAGACGAGAGACGGAGATGAATTGAAGGGGGATGCGAGTACTCGCGGCCTTACTTATACTCTACTCTCGAGGCAAAACGCTCGAGCGTCCACTCAGCCGTCGCAATATGCGGAAAAAAAAAAAATTCGAATGACTTTTCGCGAGCGAAAAGCAGCAGCGAGCGAGACGAGACGAGAAGCGTAGGGAACGTGAGATGAAGAGAGGGCTAAAAGGGACAGGGAGAATGTATAAGGGCGGAAAGAGTGAACGTCCGTCGAGGACCACGTCAACACGGGAAATCGAGGAGGAAATGCCGTTGTTGTTGGGCCCCAAGTGCCCAGGAAGCAGAAAAGGGCTTTTTTCTACCAACGACTGAGAGATATGCGGCTTCAAGGGCTGCTAAAAAGAGGGGATGGTGCTGAGGGATGAAAGCAGGTAGCCGAGAGGGTCCTCACCAGCAGCACCTACGATTCTGTCTTCCAAAAGGGTAACGAGCTAGACCGTGTCCTCAGGAATCACAAGATGAAGCAGTCCTTGAAGACCAAAGAGCAGAGCGAAGGGCAGTTTCATGTTCACGATTTTTTTCTGAAGTCCCTATCAAAGCCACGGGTTCCCAATTTTACACAGAGTTGGTACGTACTCTTGACAGTCAGGAATAATTTTTTCATGGAAAACTGCCCATAAACAACAGAGTTATTAATTATTTAACCAAGCACTGCAGATTTCATCCCCTGTCAGCAAAACTCGTAATAGAAATAAAAAACAACCACTCCAAGGACCTTATTAAAGAGTCTAACTATCTTAAACAAGACTTTGCAAGCTAAAAAAATAATTTTGATACGCAGGAAATATTTTTCCCCGGTGAATAATCGAGCCACATTCGAAAAATGAGTGACTCCTTTTTTTCCGAGGTCGCGAGGAGGCCCGGTATCAAAGTAACCGAGCTTGCGAAAGTTAGCTCGCGTCATTAGGACCTTCTGTTTGCACTGTCGGTACTCGCTCGCTCGTCGCTTCGTCGTTTTCGTTTGATATTAATGTTTTTCTTGCTCGACGATATCTCGAAGAAGAGCTGGGTGTAGTACAGTGTGCTCCTTCCGCTCTGCACTCACACTATATTCCCTGCTCCTCCAAGCAGTCACTGATCGACTAACCAAACGCCTCTGCACCCCCACATCTCAGCGCAAAAGCTCGTAATTACCATTGCAAACAGACCGCCTCTGCACCTCAGAGTCTATTACTACTTTTGCCACTCGAGCCACTCGGTGAGCTTTTCCATTTCGATTTTCTTCTCTTCAGCTTCGCTCCTGTCACTTACACCCCCCATTCTGTTTTCTCAACCCCTACACGTAGACTATTTTATTCTACAAAAAAATAATAATAATTTTCAGAACCATGAACTATTTCCAACGATTCGTCGATATTGATCATGAAGAATAATTCCAGTAAAGCGAATGGAGAACATTGACGAGTCCAGGACTAAATAGACAACTTTACTTCGCTTCAAATGAATTTTCCTCCATTACTCGGGACATATTTTCCCGAATTTGACCATCGTCCAATGTGATGGCTACTTATGTAGGTCGTCATTGGGAGTATCGAGGGGGAAAAAGCGCAGATTCCACTTCGGACTATCTCCAAAACATTTTTCTTCTCCCGGGGGCTCGCTCGTATTGCTGTATATATTCTGTTGGTATATTTCGAAGCGTCACTCGGTAATCTTCCGGCCAGCCGGCGCGTCTCGCAATGCTCGCTCATTTGTCTCGGGGCCTCCGCCGGCTAATGAAATTATAGCCACCCCCGGGGTCATCTTTCCAGGCAACTTAGCCACCCCCTAGCCACCCCCCCCCCTCGCCGCCCCCTGTCCACGGTCACAAGGGAAAACGCGCGGCAACGGACCAACGAAAATTGCGGACTAAAGTTGTTTCCCAACGTGGATATCTCTTTGAGCACTTTGAGCAGATGACGACTATTCGTACGAAGCCGAAGAGCCGTCCGCTCGGCCCGGTTACACTATCCCGCCGAGGATATTGCTCTTGCTCGACGATACATGCTTTCTCTCTCTCTCTCTCTCTCCCAGCAGCCACAGCAGCTGCCTCTTGTACTGTCCAAAGTGTGAAGGAAAAGAAAAAGCATAGAAAGCAAGTTTTTCCGAGTGTGCAGTGCCGTATTATTGGCACGAGATTGGAGAACCCGGAGCTCTCCTGACTTTTCCAGCACCTGGTGTACTACCGGCAGTTGGAGAAAGATGCAGAAAATTTTTCGGGCTACATGTGAGTTTGGGAAAATGAAATTTTCTTTTTTTTTTTTTTCTTTTTGCTTTTCGAAAAATAGATAGCGACAAAATTTTCTGCAAAGAGAATTCCAATAATTTCGGTGACGAGGTGCTGATTTTGCTTGTGATTTTTTTTTGCAATGCTTTGATTTTTATTTTAATTTTATGAATTTTTTTTTGTAACCCAATTTTGTTTTCTTATAAAGATCTTACTTAAATCAGCAGTGTTTGTATGTACTGTGAATCGAGAGGCTAAAATGGCGTTGGCGAAGGGCTGAGCAGGGCTTATCTGGTAGTTTGGATTTTTTTTTTTTTTTTTAAAGATTGCCCTCGTGTGTCGTATTAAGCCTCGGATCGTTTAGAGGAGGCAAAAGCTCAGCGCGAATGGCGAAGGCTCCGGTGGCCCGGAGGCTGATCACGGAGCAAAAGCGAAGGCCCTCGAGGCCTCGCGGTGTACTGCACGTAAATAGCTACTTGTCGCTTCATTCGGGTTTCCCTTTAAAATAAAAAGACGCCCCCAAACCCTCGTACTAAATTTCTCGCAGCGAAAAGAGACCATCGAGATAACGAAATTTATAAAATCGTATAAATTAATGGCCTATTAAACTGCAAAAGCTAATATATCCGTCGTGTTTCATTCCTCCCTATTTTAACCAAAACTACCCCTCGATATCCATACCCATGGGATCTTCCGGGTCAAGTAGATCTGCTTTGAATAAACATAATTTTTTTTTCACAAAACTCTCATGAACATACAAAATTAGCTTACAAATTGTTAAGTGCATAAATATGATGGAAAAAAGCGAAAGGACAATCTTTCCTTAACTTCACATTATCGAATTTCATGATTTGCTCGGTAAACTCCACGAATATGAGATCATAACCACCTCGGACCAGTCCGGAGTGGTCCATATGAATCACTCCCGTATAAATCAAATTTTTATGGGAGAACACTGGCCAGCAATCGATATAGTCTTCGGTTTACTTGACGTTAACCTCTTCTACATTTGCCCAGGGAAATCCACAAATATGAATACCATAACTGCTTCGGACTAGTTCGGACTGGCCCGTATACATCAGCGAATACGTCCACCGTGAATAATTTAATTCGAACATTTAATTCACGAGAGTAATGCGCGAGGCCGTCACGTCGAGATGAAGAGGAAAGCGTTGAAAGGGTGCTTCGTTTCTGGGCAAGAGGGCAAAACCCTCTCGTTAGTCCGTTTCGCAACTTTCTACGCGGTACTCTCCCACATTTCTCTCGCTCTCTCTCTCTCTCTCTCTCTCTCTCTCTCTCATCGTCGTCGCCGCATATTTCTGGCCCCTCGCGAGAGCCAAGCACGCGAAAATATTGTTATTTCAACGGTTGACTCCTTATTGCGAGTCATTTGTTTTCATTTGCTTGCTGCTGGCTGGTGTTGCCCGATGAGAACCGAGGGTGGAAGGGGTGCGAAAGTTCGGGGGTGGAGGGAACTGAACGAGAGAGGGAGAAAAGTGTAGGACTGGCAAAAATGGACGTGGTGGGGAGCGGTCGGATTTCTTTTTTTTTTTGCCCCACAATTTTCCAGGCACCGCTTGTTACGCAAGTTTTTCACCCCAATCGACTCAGCACAAGCCTGTGAAGCGGCTCCAAGCACTTTTGATTATTTTTATAATTTTTCTTAACGCCCCGGAGCCTGTCGAGTGCGCCCATCAGGATGAACCCTTTTCCGGACCTCGACACGAGATTTCCTCGCACCTGCCTCAACCGAATACCCAAAAGCACACCCCTCTCGCTTAATTTTTATTACACTCGCTCGATTAACGCGAAGCTTTAAGGGGTAGGTTTTTTTTACTCTCTCAAAAGGTGCACCGAGACGAAGGCAAATTGCGTATGTCAGAATAAAGAGATACAACCCCTTTCTCCAGAATTTTTGCTTCGCTTTGAAACTGCAGACGGTGGAAAGATAGGAGGGGGGGTAGGTTTTGGTGGCGGAGGCAATAAAGCAACGGAAAAGGGTGAAGAAATCGTTCGAAGGTGAGGCGAACGCGAAAGGGGGTGGGCGGCTACGTATACGGCCAAGAGCAACAGGGAAGAATTTTAATATTTGCCAATTTAGCTGGAGAACAAGACGGAAAGGGAACGAACGTGATGCTGCCTTCGCGAGCTTCGCCCACCGAGCGTGCTCGATAACCACATCAAGGGAAGCTCTCGGTGGGATACGAGATGCGTTAAACTTTCGATCAGTATTGACCTGTGTGGCGAGAACGAGAGTCAAAGTTTCACTGCCGATTGATATTCTCAAAACGGATATTACGAGGAAAAGCGCGCTTTAATTGGTCCACGGGATATTTCGGAAACTATAAAATCGCTCGTAAATTTTCAATTTAAAAATACTGGAAATTTTTATTCATTAACATACTTTCGCAATGTATCTAAAGCGAATTATCAAATGTTATATTTTATTTTTATTATTCGGTGACACTTAAGCCCCGCAGGATTGTCCAATGGCTTTGGACAACGAAAAGCATTGGATTCGCTTTTTATGGAATTGATTCGCAAGTGGAAGGGTTACGGGAGGTATTTGCAGTGCTTTCGACTACTATTTTCCGAGACTTTGCCATATATCCTTGGTCTTGTGAGGAGAAACACGCGAGACTATTGGAGTGGAGGAGGAAGGTTGGAAAAGTTGGCAAGTTACATAGACACGGGAGTCGTCGAGGCAGTAGGAAAGCACAGAGCTTTCTCGTGAGAGGGAGAGAGAGGCCTCGAATCTATTACACCCACGGGTCCACAACTCGCGTCACGCTACGTACGTCCGCAGCGTCGGGACGCGCTGACCAAGGTCCGAGAGAGCTTGCGAACTCGCTCGAGAAATATATATAGAATAGGGGATGTACGCTACTAGCGCGTTCTGCTTCAACCCCTTCGCGTTCCTTCTCCCAGCTTCGCATCCATTTCACGGGCTGAACGGTGCAGTGAATAGGTAGATAGATAGTAACAGAGGCGTAGATAGAGGGGCGGACTGTCCACCGGAACCGGCAAACCTCAAAATCAGGCGATCCTGACGGTACATCCTGCCAGACACAAGACCATTTTACCCGTAGCTTGGCAACGTTTTCCACCCTAGAAACGCATCCACTGCCACTCGCGTATAGTTACAGAGAGCCGAGATTATTTTTCAGAGAATCGACTAGTTATATCAAGACTAGACGATGGTGATCGTGTTGTTTACGTCCAGACGAAACGATTGAGCCTAATTTCATATTTCTCGGCCGTCTGGAACCGTTTTTACAGCGATTTTAATATCTGGTCCTTTGTCTGTCCGTCAGGATGTCCGTGTTCACCAAAAGCTCGATAACTTTTGATAGAAACTGCCGAATGCGATGAAATTTTGTGTGTGCCTTTGGTACGAGTCACTCAATTTTGTGACCGAATTATAATGGAAAATATTCACTCAGTGTGGTACTTTACCTGCAATACCAAGCATAAAAAATTGTACATTTTATCCTTGATCATCAGTAATCACTTCTTATCGCACGCGGAATAACTCTTGATGTAAAATGAAGATTTTGCCACTTAGTCGAAGCTTATTCTTCGTGTCGCCTTGGCTACAAGGAAGTGTTGCGTGGCTTTTGGCTTCTCGAGGGCCGACTGTGCCCTGAGGCCACAAGGGGGCGGTAACGTCCGAGCCAGACGCCGGAACGAGTTTAATTCGACCACCTAAGAAATTCGGCGCGGTCGCATTCCTCAGGAAACTTCGTGATTGTGTGTCCAGCGAGCAGAAGGAGTGGCGAACGAGGAGAAGAGCGGCCGAGTAGTGGTAGCGACGGCGTAGTCCAGCAGCAACCAGGCAACCGTTCAACGACGAAGCTTTCCTACTCTCTCTCTCCTCGGAGTTTCGCGGCCGGCAGAACCCTGACCACCAGTATTTATGTCCGAGACACCCGGGCCTCTTCCTCGTCCCCCGAGTGCCCGCGTTAGTTTCCGCTCGCTTCCTAGAAGCGGTAACGGCAGCGTGCAGGAACACCACGAAGAGAAGCAGTCGAGTATAGCCTAGACTAGGTCTGCTCTACTAGCGAGCTTCTCTCTGCATCAGCAGAGCTTTCCAGCGCACCCGGAACTCTCCCTACCATCCCTCTACGTTCTCCTCTCTCGCTCTCTCGCTCTCCCATAAGACTGTACGACCTGTCCCCCCCGCCACACGACTCGCTAATGGTTATGGTAATTACCGGCCCTAATTGCGAGGAGCAATGGAATTACGAAATATCAAAGTTTGCGAGGCTACGGAGAGAAGACCACTCGCCACTGACTCGCCACTCTGCGACGCGTGCTACACTATTTGTCACTGAAAATTCAAGATTTCGTCACTCGAGTCCAAATAATTATACATTTTTTTGAAGAATTAATATTATATTTTGTTGAAAATAAATTAGTATCACAGTGAAGAAAATCGTCGCTGGTCAGACGAGCTAGAATTGAGACGTAAGTAACATTGACTCGCAGTGGAAAATCCTTTGCTGGTCAAACCCGTAGATTAATCAAAGCATTACCAACGACTGCATAATTGTTGTAGAATTTATTGGAAAAGCAACTTTGGCTCACAGTGGAAAAATCCGGTGCCGGTCAGACGATGTACAGTGCGCTATTTCTCCTGGTGATTAATTTGGAAAACGATCAGTAGCCACAGGTTATTTAAAGTAGGTATGAATATGAGTGGAAAGGACGATTAATGAATTAGCGGTTTGAGGATTCGGAGTCTCAGTGCCGGAGAACGAGCGGATAAAGTGGAGAGTGAACAGCCAGCAAAACTCCTCGTGCTATTTCTCTCGTCTCTCGCATTTTCCCCATCGAAAATTCAATTAATCCGGTATATCGAGTCTGACGATGCCGAGTCGTAGTTGCAGTATAGTATGCCCGGCGCCCGAAAAGCTCGGCTCCGTGCCTCTCTCTCTCTCTCTTTCTCTCGAAGCCACACACCGGATAGCAGTAGGCGTGCTTGAAATATCCAATTTTCTGAATGGAAAAGCACATTAGCCCAATGTTTAATTGCTACTCAGGATCAGGAGTGGCTGGGCAACTCTGCCGTCGCGAATCTCTCCGGCGAATAGCCCTCTTGCCTGCCCGCTTGCATTTTCCATGTAACCGCGATGCGATCCTACAGAATTCTCGGCCTCGCTTCCTCGCTAACAACTTTCCTTTCCACTCTCCACCACCGAGTCTCTAATTCGTTCCAAATCTGTGCTTTCGCCATCAATTAATTATCCCAGAAACCGCCACCATGTCAATCATCGAGAATTTTCGACATGACAAATTCTGAAAATTTTGCAATATTATTTACTCACCCTATGAACAAGTATCGTGACTCTCTTTGGAAGCTGATTATCATAAATTGTGCTTTTTCTTACCTGGAACAGAATCGAAAATAGACATGGTTAGTTAGTTGTACGAATAATTCGAAAATTCTAATTATTAATTATTAATATTGCAGGTAAAGTACCACATCGTATAGTAATTGTTACTCCCGAAAAACGGAAGGCATACACAAAATTTCATTGGATTCTGCAGTTTCTATCAAAAGTTATGAAGGTTTTTGTGTACACAGACATCCGGACAGACAGACAAAGGACCAGATCTTAAAATGCCTGTAAAAATGTTTCTAGACGACGGAAAAAGATAAAATTGGACTCAATCGCTTCGTTTTGATGTACGTGATCCGAAAAAGCCCGACTTATCTTCGTCTGACTTGTCGATACCTTTGAAAAACCTGTCCCTTCGTCACGTCGTAGTTAATCCAAACTTATCTCGGACAATTATTTATGTACGATGACGATCCCTTCGGGGCCCAAGGACGGCCTGTAGCGAATACGAAAATGGAAACGTGCGACGGTAGTTTCACTCTGTAGCAAGTACTATCCGATGATGCTGGTAGCTGTTGCATTGGAGGCACGTAGGGAGAAATCTGCTGGCAGGCACAATTCTACGAGAAGTTTACGTCTTAATAATGAACGGATAGAGGAACGTAGGAGATGCGCTACTGGTAGCGCGACTGCAAATGCACTGTGCGGATCTCTCCTGTCCTGAGGGATGAGTGAGGAATAACGAGAGAGGACCGTGAAGCCCTCTCGGACACCGAGAATGACGAGGAGCGAGAAAGCAGAGAATGTATACACGTCGTACGTTCCTCACGGAGTCGATAGTGATTAAAACTTCGTCTGTGCCGAGCAGGGATACTATCTGCTCTCCGCCACGGACCGACTCAGCTAGAATTTTACTGAGAATCGATTTGGTATTCCGGATATTCCGAGAGGAATGGATTCTAACACGGGTTAGCCTCTCTTTCCACTGGAGAATACAAACTCTACGTGTGTACCAACGAAAATTCAGTTCCCACGATCTATTGACAGCTGGACAATACTGGAATACAATATACAATACACATTGTTCATTCGATAATTAGAAAAACCTATCAGACAACTTCCTTTGCCTGGGGTCACTCAGAATATGCATTCGCATGACGTCTAGAAAATACATTTTTTAAATCGATGACCCTAAAAACCCTTTTAATGATATTTGAAGTCTTACATTGAAATTTTGGGTTATCAATGAAACATTTTTCGCGAAAAATATTGAAAAAAAAAAGCCAAATTTCCCTGTACAAAAAGAGAGCTTTTTATCGCGACAAATGTTTGTCCCGGAGTTTCTATTGACTTCTAAACCCCCAACAACGACCCCCCCATAAACTACCCCCATCGAATCAGGTTGTTTACGTTATTAGGCAAATGTTCTCCACTGTCTTGTCTTCGGGAGACATACGGGAAGGGATGTCGCCCTCTCGTCCACATTGACGAAGAAGATGCGGGTCTGAGCACCGATTTCCACCCCCGCGGCGGGGGTGGAAATACAAGGTCGGAGATCTCTGATCGATCCACAACGACGTACATCGTGGGACACGTCGAAGCTTCTCGCTCCGAGAAACGAACGGAATTATGCGGCGGCTCGGGTTGGGGGGTGGAAAAGGAGGGAAAACGACGATTTATAACCCACTAAAACCGACGATGCGTGTCATCCACGCTCCTCACATCACACACCAGACTTCAACCATTACCAATAACACACCCGGATCGTCCCTCGGTCTTAGATCCGCGAGTCAGACGCTCCGGGATCGTCTCACTCGCCGGGAAGTCCTCGCTGGGATATATCGAATATCCTCAACCCCTCAAATCGCATTAGACAAGTAAATCCTCGAAGATAGCATCCACAAGAGTTTTTATAACGTAGAAAAAAAAGGAAATTGAATTTTGTCGTACCAAACTTTTTTTTTTGCAAAAAAAAATCGAGCTTCACATAGACAAAAATGTCGAAGGAATCGAAAATTATTACTATAATTTTGAATTTATTTCGCACAAAGCTTCTGCATTATATCCAACATTTCGTTGGATTGCTAATTAATATGAAAAAATCTGAATTTCACAAATTAATCCCTGAAAAAAAAAGAGGACGATAAAAGAAAATGATAAATTTTCATTTAAAATGTGCGAGCGAGTGTTTATATCGGCGTTCGAATTAGCAAAGCGTGCAATCACGAGCGTGTTATATTAATTACAAAGTTTCGGGGGAAAACACCAAAGTGACAGATAAATGGCCGGGTCCTCGTCGTCGGTGGGATTATCTTTCTGCTAGCATTTCTTTCTTTTTTTTTTCGAATCGTGTTTTCGTCAAACTTTTTTCATTGCGTTTTGTCCGCCTCGTTTTAAGGGAGAAGTGAGCGTAACCAACAGCGCAAGCTAACGCTGGTTAGGTAATTGATATATGTCGAGCTTGCAAGCGTTAACTTCGTCGGGTCGTGCACGAAAAGCTCCTGCAATTTTTTTTTTCTTTTTCTTTTTTTTCGTTTTTACCAACCCCAAACGACCCCTCGGCTATTCTCCTTCTCTCAAACTGCGTATCAAACTATTCTCAACGCTAACGAATCGTCCAAATCTCTCCCGCTCTCTCTCTCTCTCTCTCTCTCTCTCTCTCTCTCTCTCTCTCTCTCTCTCGCTGGCATATTAAATATTCGAGTAATTCGTTGAGAGTTCCACGCCATCCCCGTCGGACTCTACTCCTCGAATTTTCCCTCACTCTCGGAAATATACAACGCGCCGAGCGTGGGTGTTTCTCATGGAAGCTGGAAGCTGGACCAATCCAGGCCCTCGGACATCTGGAATTTATACCAACACACATTCGCCAGAGTTTCGACTTTCGACCTCCGCACAACATACGTACAATGTACGATAAATATTTTCCTCCTTCCCAGAATCAGGACCTCGTCTCCTGTGATTCAACATTTTCATTTCATTCAATTTTTTTTTTTTTTTTTTTTTTTTCGTTCCTACGATAAAAATGTTTTTTTTTCTTCTTCGAATTTTATTCCTCAGGCAGTAAACAATTTTTACCGTGAGTGAAATCAGTAGAAAATTTCCATTCATTTGTGGCTTTTTTGCAGGTAATTTAATTCATCCAAAAACGTATAAATTGTATTTTTATCTCAGTCATTTAAATTTCTTGGATTTATCGAAAAAAAAAAGCTCAAACTCCACGAATTTCATTCATTTTTCCAGTTAATTTCCTAGTCCAAAAAACAAAAAGTATCTGTAAAAAATACTTTTACGATACAAAAATACGAAATCTTAAATATAAAAAATTAGCAAATAAAAATACCACGTATAAGGGTAGAAAAAAATATATTTTTCAATTCTTACTGTGCTCACACACGATACCTTTATCCTTATAATCCCCGGAAGAAGCTATTGAAAAGCTCGACAAACCGTAACATTGCACCGTTGAATTTCCAAGTTCCGCTCTCTTATATAAAATATAAAGAAGAGAAATGTGGTCGAGAATTTATCCGAAAGAGAGATAGCTCTTGGCAGTGAGGGGTCGTAACAAATAAGCGAAGAGCCGAAGGACTTCACAAGTACGTGAAATAGTGTTGCCCGGAGGAAATAGTATATGGAAATAAAAAGGAGGAGAGGAGAGGTACGTACGTACGTACGTACGTTCGTTCGTAACGTTACTCACTGCGGTCCCTCAGCCTATTCTTATTCCCGACCGAAATATCCTTAAATTCTGTTTGGGAGCCCGGTCCTTTTTACACAAAGGACGATATGTAGAGCACGAGTGGGCGCCGGAGAAATGGAGGACTTGGCTGGAAGAGAGACTCGGTATGAAAGGCTAATATCGTAGGTGCACGTGATCGGGATACCGAAACGTGCATATACTCTTCGAGATCGGAGGAAGCTGCGAAGGAGGATTGGAAAAGCGGAAGGGAACCTCCGCGAAACGAGAGGTGCCCTTACCCACGGAGTTTCCTTCGAACCTCCCTCGCGATAAAACCATCGAATCGTATCAATTCGCATCGCGAACAGGACCAACTCTGTACTCGCGTGCACGAATCCTTCTCGCGGAATTATTTTCCATGCATTCCAGGAGACTGAAGTAAGAACGGAGTGCGAGGCTGCAGTGAGAATGGAATTGTGCGCGCCATGTTTTTTTTTTTTTTTCGAACATGGTTCGCGAGGTAGGCCCTCGAAATTTGGACATGTTTTGCACTTTGAGATTCAACATGCTGTGCACTTAAAAATTGGACATGTTCCCCACTCGAAAAAATGTGCATGCACTGTACTTCATTTTTCGCACGTGCCCGCACTAGGGAAATTCGACATGCCCCGTACTTCATTTTTGTACATGTTCCCCACTTAAAATTTTGGACATGTTCAAAAGTAAAAAATTTTAGAGATTAAAAGAAATACAGGAAAAATTACATTATCGTAAACTAAACCGTAATTCTTAATTTATCGCAGCCCTGGACTGAAAATTTTTCTCCGCGTGTCTGAAAAATGTCTCTAAAAAATCGTTTTCAAAAAAAAAAAGAAACAGAAGGTATTCGAAGCGATTGAAAGGCCATAAAATGAAATCGTTGTCGTTGCCAGACTATCTGGACATTATTAGTGGGAATTAGGAGAAAAGCGATGGAAAACGGAGGCAAATTGAGGAACAAACGAAAAAAAAAAAAAAAAAAAAAACATTGAAGAATCGGAGTGAAAGGCATTAGAAGTGGAGGAAATGGAGTTTGAACGAATCGACGAGTCGTTAGAGAGCTCTCGAATCTAATCCGGTGCAGAGGTCTTGACGAAGCGGGGGTGAATGCCAGCAGGTTTAGGGGATGCGAAAGAGAGCGAGAGAGAAAGAGCGAACCGGTGGGGAACTGCAACGGGAGAGGACAAGGGATGGAACAGAAATGGGAACGAGAGAAGCGTAGGCACCTCGGGAAACCGGACGGAAGCCTGGGAGGTCGCTGCTTGCGTCTGGAGCGGACAGATTCCATTCCGGATTGCAGATCTGCCACCCGCACCCCCTTTCGCCTCTCCAGGAGCCTGACCACCGTGTGCTCGGTTCGCGCAAAAGTTTCAATGCCTCCATCCTTCCCATCGCTCTCGATACGAACGCTCTCGGTGGTGCACGTTGTGCTGCTGATGCTGCTGATGCTGCACGTGAAATGAGCTGCTGCTGCTGCTGAGCCTCATTTCATCGGCCGCTTCGCTATATTCCCTAAATCAATCTAAGTTGTTTAAAAAAAAAATTGTTTATATTGCTTTTAGAATAATTTTTTTTCTAAATGTGTGCAGCCATTTCTGTGACTATCTGTGCTTATCAATTTAAGTTTATGTTTGAAGACAATGAGATGAAATTTTCATGAAGAAAAATTGGCAGAGTGAAAATTGGGGTTAGATTACAAAAATGTCCTGGCGCTGAAAATTTTTTGATTTTTTTTTGTGAATAATTTTCAAAAATTTTGTTTATAAAAATATTTATATCTTTTTTTTTCATTTATTCCCCAATAGTAGAGTAAAAAAAAAACAATAAATGTTACATGGAGAAAGAAGCTGATTTACGATTTTCCAAAGTGAAAAGTCAGCTGTACATGTGAATTTCGAGGCGGATTATGCTGTTCCACATTTACGACACCGACTGTTTTGTGACTACCGATTTAAGGATGTGGCTAGCGGTACAGTCCCGCCAAAAATGGGTTTCAGAGAAAATTCCAAACACTTGGCAAGGCACAGTAATTGGCCTTGAGAATATTTCCATAAATAATTATTCGAAATCCAATCTTTTCAACACCTTCAATTTGGTTGATTTTCTTTTTTTTTTAGATTTTTATTCCATCGAGAAGTGGTCGAAATAAATTTCTGCCGGGACTGTACCACCCCCGCATCCTTAAGGGCGGTCCGAGGACGCGTCGCGTGCCGGCGTCGCGGGCTCTTTATCTCATCATTGAAAAATCGTGGCGCTTGGAACTCGAAGAATAACGGAGGGCACGTAATGCACTCGCGTGTGTGCAAAAAGCTCGGCAGGAAAATTCAAGAACCGCGAATTTATCGATGGTCGGTGCGCGAAGGATTTCTCGTTGCACGTAACTTTTTCGTGTCAACACTTTTATGACCCGTGTGTGGTTATATGGAGCGAGAGGAGTGACGAGAGGGTGGCTCGCTTGCATCTACTCATTCACAGTGCTTTTTTCCATCCCCCTCTTCGCCCACCCCTTCCATTCACCTATCGACGCCGCATTTCATTCCGTCGAATTTCACCGAGTGTGTGTACCGCGAGTTGAAAATTTATGAACAGCCAGAGGGTGACGAAGCTTTTTCCACTTTTCCGACCCCGGGGCTAAAATCTACACGCGAAACCGAAGCTTTACGACTCGAGACGTCGCGTAGTAAACACGTTTCTCTCTCTCTCGCGCGCCGTTTTTTCTTTTTTTTTTCTTCCTTTTATTTCACTGTATCTGTGTCTTTTTTTTAACTCCGCAAGCACGTTTCCAATAAACACTGAAATAACTGGGGTTTTCATGATTTACCGGTATTTTTTATGGCGCAAAATTGCGAGGCTGGAAAATCGGGATTAGATTTACAAATTACTTCTGTTCTCACCTTGTTCTCACCTTGCTCTCACTTTGCTCTCACCCTGCTCTCACCTTACTCTCACCTTGTTCTCACCTTGCTCTCACTTTGCTCTCACTTTGCTCTCACTTTGCTCTCACTTTGCTCTCACCCTGCTCTCATCTTGTTCTTAACTTGTTCTCACATTGATCTCACCTTACTCTCACCTTGGCTTAAATATCAACTTCGCTAATAATCGTATCTTTATTTATTATTTCGTAACATTAATTAGCCGAGAAGAAATGTTACCTTATAGCTATTATAATTAATTCAGAGAAATTATTTTGTTAAAACAACGTATAATAATTCATATAAATGGGTCGGCAAGGTATTTTACATTTTTATTTTTATTTTTTTTTCATTCGAATGATGGCCATCCCTGAAACGGAGCGTATATGCGTGGCCAGCTAGAATTTGCTCGGGCGAGCACAGAAAGTTTGGGCCTCCGACGAGCTCTGCGAAGTGCACACCGAGAGTCGAGCATTCGAGAAAGCTGCTTCCTGGACAAGTTTAGATTTCCCTGTCCAGTCAGGGTGTGGTGTACCGACGGTACATAGGGATTCAGAGGCGGTGCATCCAGAGGCTGACCGACGAAGCAGAGCTCGAAAGCAGCGATGTACTCGCCCAGAGAGAGAGAGAGAGAGAGAGAGAGAGAGGACGGGATTTCGAGAACTCACCACTGGGATTATCAAGTCAGAAGCAGCGAAAATTGAAATATTTTCAAGAAAAATCTCGATATCATTTTCCACGATATTTTCATAATAATTCATTATCAAAAATATCTCACAAAGTTCATTGAATTGTTATTATTAAAAAAAAAAAATTTGAACAATACATTTCCATCATAGAATGAACCTTGGAAATAAAAAATTTTATGCGAAAAAATTCTTAAGGGTTCCGGCAAGCCCAGTAGAAAAATCGTCACCTAAATTTCCTGAATTAAACGAACTTTTTATCAATTAATATTTTTTTTAATAATCCTAGTGACATTTGATGTGACAATTCGAGACCTCGATTTAATTTTTCAAAAAAAAAAGCACACAAATGAAAAATAAGTCGCAAGGAAAATATGAAAAATTGTGAAACGTGTAAAACGCGTTGGAATCGTTTTCATTGAAGTGGCGGAAGTAAAGCCACCGCTTCTTGACCCTCTCGTCGGATTAGATGACACGAGGGTCTCGTCCGGATAGAATAGTAGCCTCTCGACTCCGGCTGGAAGAGGATCACACTTGCCGCGAGAAAATCACCCCCGCGGCGCACCGGAACGACACGCTAAAAGGGGGTGAAACTCACACGAGATGTTCGCCCTCCTCCGCCCCACCAAATAACACGTATATATATATATATTCTGACTGGGAGTCATATTTGCGGATAATATTGACCGACGGCTTGTCACACACCCCCTCACAATTTGCTTTCCTATCTCTCGTTCATTCCGAATTTTCCTATTTCCTGTATTTCCAATATACACCAGCTCTCCATATCCCTAATAACATTAATAATGATAATTCGCTGATGGAATGAAACTTTCATCCCCTAATTTCTCACCCCCGAAAGCCTCTGCGAGTATTTATAAATACCAAGTCAAATATTCGGTCGGTAAAATATATCTTTCTCCAAAGAAAAAATAATCATCGAGAATTCTGCACTTTTTTTTAATTCAAGAGGGTGAAAATGAAGAAAGTTGATAATTTTCAGCAGGGGGTGTGTATTTAATATTTTGCGGTGAGGGAAGGGGTTAATCAAAGGAGATCCGTCGATCTTTGGTCGGGTGAAAGGTCAATATGAGAGATCAGAGGGAGGAGGGGGGGAAGGAGGGCCGAGCGGAAACCGTGAGCTTTAAGCTTTCGTGCCAGCGCGTTATTAGGTGCACTTTGGTCTTGGACCTCCGGAGCAGAAGGCCCGTCCGAGCGTTTCACAACCGTTTGTGTTGTTGTTGTTCTTGTTGGGCAAACTGCGGCAAAATTACTGGACTCCTGCTGACCACCCTCGGCCCACCCCCAACACCACCCCCTCGATGAAAACTCACCCTCGCGTTCAGGAGCTACGTACCGCGCGGTATTATGTACACGTAGCACTGAAGCCAAGCCAAAGGTACAGTGAAGTCATAGAGAAATCTATGTATGTGTGTGCGAGTGTGTGTATGTGCGTGTGTGTGTGTGTGTGTGTGATGTACAGTTTGTAAGCGAGGGTGAACACCCCCAACCCCTTAGTCGGTTCACTCGCGAGCCCGTACGTTAACGATATTTGTAGGGCCACCGTTGAAGTTTAACGCTGTTTCTCGACCTTCTCACCCTTCAACCCCCTTCAGCATCTCTGGCTAGTTCTCACAAAGGCGACGACGACGACGACTTGCGAGCTTGGACCATGGTCGCGGTGCTCTAATGGTCAAGTCGTGGTGGTACGACCTGGTGGAAACCGCAAAGTGATCGTGGAGCCTCCCCCAAGACGGGAATAAGGGTTGCCCGAGTAACCGGCACCTAAACGTCCAGCCAATCAGCCGGGGAAGGATTTTAATTGTCAATCGTCTAGCCACCGGTGATACGGACCTTCGACCCTATCGTCGACACTCAAGACAATACCGCCCTTCGCGTCTCTCCTAGGCTACCAGCCAATCGTAGGGCCAAGGGCAATGGATCAATGGGTCGATTGATTGTCGGATTGACTGGTCGATTAAGTGTTCGATAGATGGTCCAATTGATTGTCCGATAGTTTGGTCAATGGTCTTTTAGTTATTTGTCCAGTGGTTTGTCCAGTAGTTTGGTCAATGGCTTTATCAATGACGTGTCCAATAGATGGTCCCATGGATTATCCAACGTTCTGTCCAATAAAAATTGAAATTTTCATTGTAAACATGATCGACGTGCAAAGCGGTAGCTTTTCGGCTTCCCTCGAGGATATCGTTTGCGCTTGTGAAAAAAAAAAGAAAAAAAAATCGCTTGTCGATCACTAAATTACATCGCTCGACTAACGATCGAAAGACGCTTCCTGCGATGAGACACAAAGAGGAAGCTCCACGTCGGGGACAGGAGTTTGGTACTAATTGCGATCGTTTCGGAGGCTGAAGGGCGAGGAACGAAGGGATTTGTCCGGCAAGACGAGAAGGGATTTTAAAAATGGTCCACGATATAAAAACCGGGCGATACGAAGAATGCACGAGAGAACCCGCGGAAATAAAATCGTGTACGTGCAGCAGCCCTAGAGAAAGTGAGAGTGGCGAAGGGAGGAAAAGGGCGAGGACGAGAGACGAGCGAGAGAACGGTGTAAGGGTAGGAAAAAAACGGCAGAGTATGAAGAGAGAGAGAGAGAGAGGAAATCCAAGTAATTAACAACTTTTTGAAGCCGAGGATAATCTCCGGACGGATTCCCTTCGTTTCGCTGAAAGAGTTCACCTTCTGTCTCGCTCTTTTTCCACCTCATCCCTTCTTGGGGGTGGAAACCCCCTTGGATCTCTAAGCCGTGACCATTTGGCCATCGCCGTCGTCGTCGTCGTGGCACGAAGCGTTTCGCCACGCTGTTTATAATTAAACGTTCCTTTTTTCTCTCTTTTTTTTTTTTATATCGTCCGCTTTCTTCACTGAGCTTGCTCCTTATTTCGTTGCGCCCTTAGAGCCACGCAGTGGTACCAATTGTCGAGAAGAAAAATCCTCGCGTCGTACACCCCCTTCCAGCGCCCAGAAGGATTAACAGATCGTTGCTTCCATCACGAACTATTTTTTTTTTCTTTCTTTCTTTCTTACTCCTCTTCTTAATACTCAAAGGGACATTTCTTCCGATTAAATGACGAGTGTCACCTTCGAGGGGATGATAAGATGAATTTAATTCTTCTGCCTTCGATATTGATGCACGGTGGTATTGAGGGTGCAGAAAAAATTTTACAATACATTTTCGTCGGGCATAAAACATTCCTCAAGGTACAAAGTTCATTTATTTCTTCGTGGTACTTCCTTGATTTAAAACAATTTTTTTTTTTTTTGGCAGCAATATTATTCGATATCAGGATTTTTAGTACGACAAAAAATTTTGTCGTCCTTGAGAGATAATTTTAAAAAAATAAGGACAGTTGTATTTTTAATTTGTGTCTGTGCGAATTATTGAGGGTTAAAATGAAAAATGATTTTGAGAAGAGACGAAGGGTTGACGAACGTTGAAGACGTTGGATGAAGACGAAGAAGGAGAACTTGAAGGTACACCCTGTAAACAGGACTACACGACGACGTCGTCGTCGTCGTCGTCGTCGTCGTCGGGTAAAATCTCAGCTCCTGGGTCTTCTGTATATCGTGAGGTAGTGGCGTACTGGGATTCCTGGCCCGGGGTATTAAAAGTTTCTCACCCAGGGAAAACACAGTGGTTCGTACACGAAGGAGGATAAACGTGGCACATAGAAACAAGGCCCTATCGCCCAAGCTCCTCTCCTCCTGGCTTTACGTCCTTCGGGACGTGACTCCTCTCTGCCTTTCAGGACTTGCCCTCATCCTCCCTCTCGTATTCATCCTCTTTTCGTCAGGACATTATCATTAACGATCGGAAAATCCTCGTACGGTACCCTCATCACGCCTGTCCTTCCACCCCCTCCCTTAAACACACATTTTTTATTTATTTTTTTATTTTTTTAAATCCCTAAAATATCGAACAATTTTATTTTGAACCATCATAAAAATCACAAGTACCCTAAATACCGACTATAAATTTATCATCCCTAATTTCATTTCTACAAAATAAAAGCAACCCTAATTTACCTAAAAACAGAATAAACTCCAATAAAAAAAATTATCCATTTAATTTTTATCAACCCTCAAATCAATTATTGGAAACCATAGAAATTTTGTTGAATTTTCTTTTTTCACTCCCAGAGAGGGAGAAAATTTTCGAGGCATTAGGGGTTGAAAGGGGGTCGTCTGAGCGAAGCTGGAAAATGATTTTCACTGCGAAGCTCAGTTGTGGAGCACCAAAAGGAGCAACGAGATGCAGAGAAGTGAATAGGGCCTCACGACGCCTCGCTCTTCCTTTCCTCGTCAGCTACGCTCGCTGTTTCGTCGGGGTGTGCGAATCCTCCACGGAGAAACACCGAGCACAGTCTCCTCCCCGTTTCGCGATACGATTCACGAGCTACGACGAATGGTTCTCCCATTGTGACGAGCCCTGTTAATTAGATATCTAGTCTCGCCGCTCAAATTCACCTTACACGCGACGGACGCGCACCAGTTTCCTCGCATTGTCGACCGAACGCCTCGCACACACACCCCCGGTCTTCCTCCCTCCCCATGTATTTATTTATGTCGATGTGACGACACCCCCACCCTCCCCCTCGCCGCTGACAAACGACTAGGCACCAACAAGACATTCAATGGCCACATTCGCAATATTACCCGACGAACCCCAGGCAAATCCGAGGAATAGACGATAAGGGATGAAACATTAATATGCGAGAAAGTAAAAGAGCGATATTGTCTCGCTTACACGAAAATTCCGCGAATTAATTATTCAAATAGCAGAGAAATTAAAATTAATTTTTTCGGGATATTTATTAATGTCAATAATATTGAAATCGATATTATTGATTGTTTATTTTATCGGAAATATAAATTAATAACGAGTGAAAATTTTTTGAAAAAAAAAAAAAAAAAAAGAAATTCTCCCCCAAATTTCCTGCTTCTATTCACGACGAATAAAAATTTGGAAAAAAAAGGAAATACTGAAACAGTCCGAAAATGTACAATAGCTGAACTCTAGAGCTTTCTCGTTACCTAGCAAGTTGAAATTTTCTATTCACACCCACCTATTGTCCGCACCTGTTTTACCCCCGAGGCAGAGCTTATTTGCAGCGAATTATTATTATTAGTGTTTTTTTTTTTTTTTTTCGTTAGCGACCGCATGAGCTTCCGGAGTTAATTAATTTTTTTTTTTTTTTGTATTATTAGATATACCGCGTGCGCTCATGTACCGAGGGGTGGTTTTTTTTTTTTTCAGGTATCCACCCGTTGATTATGTATTCGTAGCTTCAATGTTTTTTTTCTGCAATAATAACTCACCCTTCGAGTTATATTATTGTACGAGGGCAGATCTTTTTTTTTTTTCTCTCTCTCTCTCTCTCTCTCTTTCGTCTCTGACAAAAGGCAGGTGGCAGGTGGCTGAGTGAAAGGCACCCTGCTAACCAGGGAGAGTATATTCACCGCTTGGTGTTCGCCTGTTGCTGCGTCGAAGTGAACCGAAGGGAGAGAATCGGTGGAAACCACGAAAGAGCACGAAACGGCAACGCCAAGTGAATCCAATGCAAGGGATGTTAAATATATCTACAGGGATGAACGGGGCAAAAGAGACGGTAATTTTTTAAATTTCTTTTTCGCACAAATAATGTTTTCAAAATTTTGTAGCCATTATTAAAAAATCGGTAAAAATCGCTCTTCTCTTTGTGAGAAACAAAAACACGATTTTTACTCCTCATTTGTAAATTAAAAAATATTGTTACAAACAAAATGTACTTTCCATTTTTCACTTAAATTTCAAAAGCACATTTTGTTCTATCGTCTCTGAGAAATTTAAGTGGCTATTAATTCAACACAGAATTTTACTTTTTCTTATTATCTGAATTTTAAATGTAAATTTTCAAGAATTTTTTTTTTTTAATTACTGACGATTTTGCCTCACTTTTACCTATATATTAATATATATATATCTATGTATACGAAAGAGCCGTTCGCTCTTCGCTGCTCAGCGGTGATGCGGTGAAGGTGGGCGGGTTACAATCGTCGTCGGACATTAATTGGCACGAGGATCTTTGTCCCGAGCGTTACCGAAGTCCATTATTGTTCCTATAGACTGGAATATAAGCGCTATATCGAGTTGTACAATAATGGAAGATATAGGTGCGAGTCTCGTTCACTCGTGAGTGCGTTTTCGACGCCGACGCCGACGCCGACGACGACAACGAGGTAGCTCGCTTGTCTGCCAGCCAGAGGCTCACGGTTCGCCGAGTTCATTCAGCGGATTAGCGAGATTTTGAGCGTACGAAACGCGCCTCGTGCCCGCGAAACATAATTGCGGTCTGGGCGAATTTGTATGGCCACCGCGAGAAACGAAAACCGAGAGTTTCCGGACAGTAGTAACAGCAAGAATGAGATCAGACCGAAAAAAAAATTTAAAAAAATCAATTCATGGATTACACTTTCACAATAATTATTGGGAATCGATTGTTAATTGAAAAGTGTATCTTGAAAAATATTTTCAATTTTTTATGACAAGTAAAATTTTTATGAAAATATTTTTTTTAAATAAATATATATTGAGAATGTTGGAAAATTGTGAGATAAAAATTAAAAATTTGTTAAATTAAATTTTTAAGAATCTTAGGAGTGATTCTCGCCCTTCGAAGACGTCACGAACAGTAAAATGAATTATATTATTTGGGAGTCTCGTGGCGCGTGGTTCCAGAATAATGAAAAGAGGGCGGGGGTGGGAGGAGGACGGGGTGAGAGCGCAATGACGATACTGTTGGACTGGCTGGCTTTTCTCCCGAGTGTCTCGAGATATCCACAGCGGTCCAGGACGTCGAGAGACTGCGAAGTACCAGAAGGGTGAAAAGGAAGACTCGGAGTGCGGGAAAGCGAGATTGACAGTGAATTATTTAACTCTGACAATTAAGAGGGGCTAAAGCTCTGCAGGGTTGTGGCTTCTAATACACCGGCGAAAATTCCAAGATTTTAATTCAACCTTCATTACATCGATTAATTCAACGAAAAGAATCTCTATACAACAACAATTTATAATACAAAAGGATTTTAAAAAGTCCCGAGGGATGAAGAAAATCCCGACGGATAAAGAAAATCTCGAGGGATGAAGGAAATCTCGAGGGATAAAGAAAATCTCGAGGGATGAAGAAAATCTCGAGGGATAAAGAAAATCTCGAGGGATGAAGAAAATCTCGAGTGATGAAGAAGATCTCGAGGGATGAAGAAAATCTCGAGGGATGAAGAAAATCTCGAGGGACGAAGAAAATCTCGAGGGATGAAGAAAATCTCGAGGGATGAAGAAAATCTCGAGGGATGAAGGGAATCTCGAGGGATAAAGAAAATCTCGAGGGATGAACAAAATCTCGAGGGATGAAGTAAATCTCGAGGGACGAAGAAAATCTCGAGGGACAGAGAAAATCTCAAGGGATAAAGAAAATCTCGTAGGGATCTCGAGGGATGAAGAAGGTTCCGAGGGTCAGAGGTCGTCCCTATTTAAAAAATACTCTATTGATCTTCGTCATTAATATTAGCAATAATCGAGGAAAACTTGAACGTAATCGATCATCGGGTCCGACCGCTGACGGCTGGGAATATATGTCCAAGGCCGGTTCGTCGCATCGTTGCTTCTTAATTACATGGCGATACTATATCGTTAATTGGTGGGACGCGTGCGGACGTTGCAAGAAAACATGTGGACTGCTCTCTCGGTCGAGGGTCTTAATCAGCATCCCTTCGGTTTCGCGGACGTTGCGTCTCGCGAGCGGCTAATGAAAATTGATGAGATAATCGGGGAGCGAAGAGAGCCGCCGGTACCTCTTCAGGAAGGGTGAGAGAGTGTCCCTGCTAGATGACGGCTAACCCAAAGGCTTCGAGGGTGCGAATTCACTCGTCCGATGTCGTACGACTCGACGCTCACTCATGCCACTAGAAAATCGAAATAGCAACCCTAAAATTAATTCAGAGTCACCGGGGCAAAGTGAAACACTCCCAAAACAAGACAAAAAGTCTTCGCATCGTGGCCAAATTTGTAAATATATTAATGTTAATCAATATTACAAATTATTATCACCCCTTAAATATATATATTATTATAGTAGAAAATGGACTTAATGTTTTATACTTTTTAATTGTCATTGAGAAAATGTGATTTAATTATTATTAAAATTTGGATACTCATTATGAAAGGGGGGAGAAAGAAAAAAAAGAAGAAATGTTGACTGCCCACTTGATGCTGAAGAGAACTATCCGAGCTCGTAATCCTTAACGTTACGATTACGAGGCCATTTTTTATTACGACGATAGGCCTCCTTCCTATTCTTTAAACTCTATCTCTGCGCTGGAAGGGTTAATTAGACGATTATCGTTTCGGTCTGCATAACGCGAAGAGGGTCGAAAGATTTTATCGAGATATATACACTCTAATAGGCAAAGGGTTAAGGCAAAGCAAAGATATACCAAGTACTCGGTTCTTATCCCTTAATTTTTTCTCTCGAATTTTAAATAAGGAAGGCCATATTTTTCTCCCGCCTTTTTATACTCGTCACGAGTCACAAAATATCTGGAATTGAAAAAAAAAAAAATCTTTTTACCAATCATAGATCTTTATTTGTTTTTAAATATTTACATTTATCGTTTAAGGCTTTATATATATATATATATATTTTTTTTTTAAACAGTGCTGCAAAAACGCGAGTTACTGGCACAATTCCCTTTATTCTATTTTTTCATCCCTTTCGGCCACTTTAACGACCAATCTCCTGTCGGGGGTGCGACCTTCTCAAAGGGACACAGCTGAAAAGGGGTGAGAAACTTTTCATCGAGATCTTATACTTTTAATTTTCCATCTAATGAATATTAGAACGGTCTATGGTCTCAACGAGCTATATCAATTAATTTCCCTCTCCGCCCTTTGTTACCCACGTTACAGCATCCCTTTTGGTAGCCAACCGAAGGAACTAACAAGTTTTCATTTTTATCACAATTCCGACTAAAATAGAGAGAGAGGAAGAGAGAGGGAGAGGAGTTCACAGGACCAGAGGCTGGAGCGTGTTCTTATTTTTACAAATTTGAATGAAAAAAAGAAAGTGAAACGTCACTAATATTTCCAATAATCAATGAAAACTTTGTCATCCGAGATTCTGTACTTTTAATTTCTCCCGTAACGAATAGTATAGCTCAACGAACTGTATCAATTAATTTCCCTCCGCTCCTTCATTACCCACATTACGGTATCTCCTTCGGCGAATCGAAAAAAATTTTCATTTTTATCACAACTTCAACAGGGCAAGAAAAAAAGAAGAAGAAAAAAATGTTGCAATAAGAATTCATCGGGCTCTTATTTACCGCGTTATTATCTCGGGGCTCTTCGGTTTTCCACAAATGACGAGAATTTCATTGGACTATAAGATTTTACGAAGCCACTTCGCCGCCGACAATTCTTCGAATCGTCGAGTAATATCAATCGAGGCTTCTCGCTCGAATTCCGCGAGAAATTGAACGGAAGTCGTGACGATAGTTCGCTCGGTGAGGCGACTATCCTCGCCTTCTTCATTCGTCCTCGACGATCGTCTCGACAGTTTTCATTCGACAATCCGCAAATTGTGAGGAGTAACTCTTTGGGAGGGTGGGAGGAGGGAAAAAAAAACAGTAGAGCCAAGGATAGCGAAGAGGGGGTGGAAATCTCGAGAGCGAGAGATTCTCGGCAATAGGAAACAATAGTCTTTGCGAAAAACAAAAACTTTGTCGAAGCCCTCGTTTTCGTCACTCTCTTATTTTTCCATCCCCTTTACCGAGTTCCTCGCTCTTCGTCTCCAAGTGTCCCTGGGAAACATCCCTTCGACGACTCCTCCGGATAGACTTTCAATTATGAGCTTGAAGGTACCTGGAAGGGGCATGAAAAGAAATTTCAATATTACTGACAAATTTGAAAAGTTCCATAATTGATTCCTCGCTCGAGCGAGGGGGTGAAAGGGGAGGGGGAGGAAAGTGACGCACTCATCGTCCTAGCATAAGGTGCAAAACAAAAGGGCAAGAATATAAGTCGATCGTGGAGGGAGGGGGTGAAAAGGGGAAGGGGACCCTGGCCGTCGGACGAAAGGATTGAGAGGCAGCTTCTTGCCTTGAGCTTTCTCATTTCCAACGCTCTGACACTTTTGTTTTCAGCTTCTCAAGCTCGTAGCTCGATTCACTCGGGGAGTTTTCCCTTCTCCCTGCCATTCCTCGATTCGACGATTCCATCTGCAGCTGTCGATGATGCTACCTTATGGATTATATGCAGTGGGAGAGCTTGCACAAAGCTCCCTTAGGCTTCGTCAGTGAGAATTTAAAGATTTCAGTGAGTGATCCCGAGTCCTGGTGAAGTCGTTACCGAGAGGACAGTGGAAAAGGTGGACATTCGGGACGGCATTGTCCTTACGTGAAGCTCGGGAAGACCGGAAGTATGGCGCCAGGAGTGCCTCGATAACGTAGAGCCAGTAGTAACGACGCGTCTGCGATTTATCGCGGTAATTACGCGAGCGTAATCGATGGTCATTAACGTTGCGTTATGGGCCATCGTTGAGGCTACATCGAGATAGAGAATCGAGGAGGAGAAAAGGGGGGGGGGGCGCAACGATTTTTATTAGTGGCGATCGAGTTACGACTTAGGAGCGAGCCACCGAGTGAAATCCCTTTCATAACTCGAGGGAAATCGATCCGAGTCACGAGAGAATGGCGCGTTACACGAAATTACCGCAATATTTTATAATCCTAGAAAGGATATATGAAATTGATTATCCTCACTCGTCGGTGCAGTAATCACTGATGAGCTTTTATTCGCAACACCTTAAGAATTGAGGGGAGCAGGAGAGGGATATATTTCATTTCAAAAAATTATCCCACCCTTTTCCAAATAAAGGGAGGGAATTCATGAGAATTACTGGTCATTGATTGCGATTAATAATATTGCGTTCCGTATAAGGGCCATTTCCGTATTCCGTATTATCAACTTTGCCACTTTAATCCGACATTTCCCCAATGTACAGGAGGCAAATATATTCACAAATATATATCCAGTCGAGATGCGATACAAAAGAAAGAAGAGGACGGACTGCCCTGTCTTGAGTCGAAGGGCCGGTAGCCCAGGGTGGTTTGGGGGTGACTCCGGAGGGAGAACGAGAAGGGTAAAGATACGGTGTACGAAAAACATATCCCGATGCCACTGCGTCACAAGTACGACGGCTGCTGGTAAGGGTCACGTATCGCGTCCGTCACGTATGCATATCTTGGGACACCCCTTGGTGAAACTACCCTTGGTTCGCGCCGGAGAGTCACGAGAACCGTTGGGCTACACTGGCTGGCCGTACGGAAAGCTCCCTCACCCTCCTCCCTCGCTCTCTACGCTTTCCGTCGTGCGGCCTGGCTTCCTCACTCCTTTTCTCAGGACGGTTCCTCGTGTCCGCTGGTTTCACTCCTTCTTCACCGGGCCGGGGTCCTGGGGGGGTTGCCCCGGCTCCCTGAGCCGGACGTACGTGGTCAACGCGGACCAAACTGTCGGCGGAGTTACGTAAAATAGTTAGCGACACTTGCCAGCAATACGTACGTCGGCGGAAGCGAAAGCTCCCGTGCCCCTTTTGCGCCCCCTTCGCCCCTCCCTCCGCCGCCCCGTGAACGCACAGTCTGCTGACCAGCGACAAGTGCGACAAGGCGAGAACGAATCCGAAGGGTCCGCAGGCGCCCTTTCTCCCTCCATCTTCCAGCTCCCTTTCTCCTTCGCTCGTTCCGCTTGGACCTAGAAGAGGAATATAGAAGTGGGGCGGAAGGGAGAAGCGGGACGCGTGTCCTGTCCGTCCGTCACTGATATATGGCCGAGGTCCTCGGTTTTCTCTCCGCCCGCTCTGAGATACTACGAGTACGTGACCGATATCATACCGATACGTGGAGATGCGTGCTCTATATCATCTATCGCGTACACACGGCTCTACGGGGGATAAAGACAGGGGAGGGTGAAGTTGAAGGGGTAAGCGGAAACTCCTAAAACGTGGACCAAAAGATCCGGTGAACGGAGAGGTCCATTTTCAGTGGGTCAACTTCACTAGACCTTGGAGAATTATATTTTCTTATGGCAATTAGATCGAGAAGCTCGCCGGCGTGAAAACCATTCCTGCGGCTGACTATTCGTTGATACTACTGAGGAAATCAGTGTAGCGAATATGATTGGAGGTTGCGATATTAATAACTGGGTTTTCGTGTCGATGTCGAGAGGTGGACAAGTTTTGCGACGGAAACGTGGACGATCGGGTTCGGGAATCTTGACGACAAAGTTGTACGTCCTCTGGCGGCAATGCGGTAGAAGAAACTGGGCATTGGGTTGGAGAGTCACAAGTCACAAGTCGGTTGCCGATGACGCCGCTGGTGTCGAGTGGCTTCTTGCAACAACGCCACGAGAATCTCCTCTCAGAATGCAACGTTGGAGCTGGCTGGCACTTCCGGCGAGCCTTGTCCCAGGGCTGACATCGCTACGACACGGTTCGTCGATCGGCTTCCTACTTCCGGTGACAGATGCCACACCGAAACGACCATCCAAGCTATACACAGCATCGGCATGCATTCGCGTGTTACTTCGACCTCGATGCCTCGAAGCTTTAGGTACAGCTTCAAGCACAGGTCAAGTTTAATCGGACGGCATTGATCGGACAATCGGAAAATTTGCAAGACAATGCAAAGTGCAAACCTTGCACACTTTTCTCTCTTTTCGTTACCACGACTTTTTGGTTCCTCATGAACCTTGTGTGATTTACCAGCTTATTTATATGCTCCCTTCCTTGCATTCGGGGTTGCATCCCCTTGCTTCAATTCTCCATCTCGACTAACGGTCTGTGTACATCAGTACGTACATCTATGGATCTTCACGTAGCAGCCGGTTTCTGGGGGTTCGCACGAAATCGCCTGGGGCGGCTGTGGTCCGAGACCCAGCAGAGCGTCCAACTTGGCTGGAGCTTTGGTGCGCGAACATCCAACCAGAAACCAGCGGTACGCTGTTTCTGGCCCTCGGAGAACCATTTTGTTCCATTGACTATAACGCGAAACTTGCTTCGCCGGCTTAGTACTTGCCCTCCACTATTTCCAACCGAAATTCTGGGGGGGGGGGGGGGGGGGGCGAAATCCTCCAAAGGCCCTTTGGTTATACCCTGAAGGTAAGCCCACGAGACACAGAAACTACACGAGCCCTCGAAAATGCACAATCTAAACCAGGCCAAACAAAGCTTATCACTAACAAGACTCAACGAAGACCCGAACAATTGCATTTGCACTCATTTCTTCTAGCCATTGATTTCCCTGCCCTAAAATTGTACGAGCAAAGGAATGAACAAAGCTACAAACAAAATGGTAATCCACCCATCGATTTCCCTGAACCATTGCCAAGGCATTTGTCCACTTTACCAAAGTTGTGTCACCTTCGTGCGACTTTTTGTTCACCGAAACAATTTCATCACTCCGTTGAAAGTTGGAAACAAAAATGTTAAACCTCGTAGATGATGAAGAAGAAGAAGAAGAAGAAGAAGTCAAAGCAGAAGTTGGTCATTGGCGAGTTGAAACGATGAGACTGTACGAGCGAGTGGATTATGAATTCGAATGGGTGAATAAAACTCGGGAGATAATTTAGTGGGGTTGGTGATGGTGACTGGGTGAAAGTCTTGGGCGTGGGATGAGGTTGAGAATCTCGTTGAAGAATAAGTTGGTTGGGCAGAAAGAAAGAGGGAGACAGAGGGAGTTCTCGAGGTGGTTATACCGAGGTGGTGCCAAGGTCGCGGAAGTCTCTCCTTTCCTTCGGCAAGTGTCAGGGTGACTGGGTCAAGTTCACCAGGAGAGTTGATCGTCTTGGTGGAAGGAGTTGAAGGCGCATGGTGTCCGCCGAAAGCTTTCGGATAAAAGTCTGGGGTTCGCTAGTGGTGAGAAGTGAAACTGCAACTATATCCGTATTCGACGAGTGTAGTTAGGGACATACGCGTGGAAAGCTCCGAGAGATGGATCGGATGAAGAAACTTTTCGGCACCGGAGGTGAGAAAGAGAGGGAAAGCTTTTCTCATAGATTCTTCTTTACGGTATAGCCATGGAGAACATTTTTCCGAGGGCGAAGAACGCCTGGACCTTCCTATCCTCTTCTTCAGGAGCCTCGCGAAGGGAAAGCTCTCTTGGCCGACAGTCAAACTCCCCGTGGCCTTCCGCGAGTTGTTCGCGAGCCAAGTTTCGCCATTAGACGCGGTTAAAACTTTCTTCGAAACACTTTCGTCCTCGTCGTCGTCTTCAACATCTTCTTCCTCTTCTTCTTCTTCTTCTTCTTCTTCTTCGACTTGTTCTTCTTCTTCTTCTTGGAGCGTTATGAAAGGAAATAGAAGGCAAAGACAACAACTAAATATTGTGTACTTACCCCCCGAATTTTATGCCTCCCCAAAGCCATCAAACTCTCGATACGCTCTCGGACAATCTTATTATCCGATATCATTTCGAATTCCGCTGGTTCTCCACGTTTTTATGAATCCACTTGAACTCTTCTCTACCCTTGAAGCACCGCGTGTACTGTACGAGGGTGGTACCGGAAGCATACTCGGTGTTCAGGGCATTGGAATACTCGTAATTCACATCTGTCCCACGTATTGACCTACGAGAAATCGTTTTATGGTTCTTTCGGTTCGGATAAGAGAACGTCATACGTGCTGAGTACCATCGAATGTCCGGAAACCATGGACAAGAAGTTTTCTTCGGGTAATGTTCAATCCGAATGTTTGCCATTGTCCGCCCGGACAAGATCCTTCATTTCGGCAAGACCAAACAAAATGACTAAGTGTCTTATGTGTGCTTTCTGAGGCAAAGGGCCAGACTGGAATGGCTGGAGACGGAAAAGGGTTGGCCACGAGGTACGACTCGAGGATAAAGGGTTGCTGACCAAGCTGGAGCTCTGTGCCGTCGCTAATTGTCGTTGAACGGGCTCGAGGTCTGAGAGAGCGAACCGAGGACCACGAGGAGAATAAGGGAAGAGCGAGAATGCGACCGCAGGGCTCGCACCCATGGAGAACCGACACGGCAAGGCACTCAAGCTCGGTTCACTCGTCTTTTAACTCATCTCGCGAGAACCCAGAGCAATACACACACGCGGCTAATTGTGGACGAGGGTTGATGCATGTGTGGGAAGAGTCCGAGTTAAGCAACCCCGAGATATAACCCTTCGTAAGCTCTGAGCAAGTTCAACTGCATTAGGGTTTAGTGAAGTGCCTCACTGCGCCACCCCGATACCACCGAAAAAAAGAAGAAAAAAAAAAAAAACGTGTAGCCATCTTGGACTGATGGTCGATGCAGTTTCTTCGCGAATTAAGTTGAAAAGTATCGACCGGGTTGACAAGATACCTCAAAATACACGTTCCCTCTTGGGAAACGTAAAAGGAGAGGCAGAAAAACATAAGGATTTACCATTGGATAGCTGGAAAGAGATAATTTCTCGCTGGTTTTTCCGCTGAGTCTGCAAGAGTAGAGAGTAAAGAGGGAGGACGGAGAAGGGGGAGAGAAAAGAGGGAGATACCATTCCTTATCGTCGACGCCAAGTGGAACAAACAAAGTTCGATCGGGCATGAGGCTTTCGCCCCTTTATACGATCACCGCTAGTTGCAATACGGTCAAGAGCGCTGGAGGAACCAAAAATCTTCCGCGTCTTTGTTCCCCTTTTTGTCCTTAGTCACAGCCGCTCGCCAGCTTCCTCGAATCCTCTGTTCGTCGTCCATAATCCACGAGCGTTTGGCGGAGTTCGCAGTCCACCGCGCGATGAAACTTTTCCTTCTTTCGGATTCTTCGAATAGCGGGAAACGATGATAAAATTGATGTTCCCGTGGCCAAGACGCGGTGTTACAAAGCGATTTTCTCGTCTTTGGCGAACTGTCCTCGTCCTTAGGTCACTTATTCGTGATTGTAAGCGGTTGCGGGCTTGAGAAAGTTTGTCCGGAGGCGGAAAAAGGGTGATGAGCCTGACAGGGGTTGTTGGTTTCATCACTAAAACGCCCTTGGACCTTGTGGGGAACGTTGAAGGGTCGTCAGGGTTCGCTGAACCGGTTTAAAGTGGCGGGAGGCGTGTTGTCCGTACTGGATGTCAATGTTCACCATCTCGCGATCCTCCCCGTGACCTCATGTCCAGGGAATCGTCGGGAAGAAAGCTGGAAAATTAGGGGCCTGGCGAACGAAGAGGTCATGCTCATGGACCAATCGTCCTGAGGTCATTTGACGGGTCCCCGCATCAAGCGGAGACATTGAACCGACGTTTCTGTTGCATAATTAGAATCCCGGAGAAAAGGGTGCGTCAGGGTCACTCGAGACCTTGGGTAAACTAACATGTGGACCAAAGTTTTCGGGCATTTTGCAAAAAGGTACGTAAATCCTTGTAGGATTCGTGATGATGAGTGCCTGATGGACAATTGGCTTCGCTACACGAAGAAGAGCTTGCGAGGCAACCGACAGGCCTGATAAAAAATTGATTAGCTTCGGAAAGCGAGTCTACCGAATTTGTTCGAAAGTTTGTTGACGTGCCTTTGGTGTTGCCTTCCGTCAGATGCCCCGACGTCGCTATCCAACGTATTTCAAACGGTTCCGCGTTCGCCCTGGACTAACTAAACTATCCGTTTGGGGTATGGGGGCTCGCTGCGACGTCGATTAATCCGGAATCTCGCGCACCCTCCCACGGGAATGATTAGACGAGTAGGACGGGGCTTCTCCGGGGCCTGCCGGCGTCTTTCTCACTGAGAGCTTCGGGGAAGACCTCGCGATATCGTATCCCGCGGACCTCTCGCAAGATACCGAGGTCCTGAGGGGCCGAAAGTAGCCCCTTCTAACGCAGCCCCCAGTCTCGTGCGGATTAAAGCCGCATTACGTCCTACTCGAAAGGGTTTAGGGGTGAGAGTGCCTCGCGGTAATTAGATCCGGAAAGAAGCAAAGGGTTTTCCGGGAACAAGGTTAACTCCGGGAATCCCTTTGGCCCACCGCGATCATCCGCGTCATCTGTTCGCCCCAAAAGCTTGCCGCCCTATCCCAAAACATCTAAAAACGTTGGTAACGTGAAGTTTAGGAAAATAAGAAGTGTCACAAATGAAGTCGAGGCTGTTTCTCTTAAGTCAGGTTAACGACTATGTGGTGTAATTCGTGGAAAGACAACTTGGCTCGACATTCCATCAACCGAATCCACGAATGATTAGGTAAAAGCTCATCCAGCCCATGCAACACGAGCTTCTCCGCACAAGATCGGAGTAACTCGTCGGAATAAGCTGCCAACCAAGATACAAGGAAGGAAAGTATACAGCAGTGCGAACTATCTCTGCAAGCTCCTTCCCGGATGACCCACCGTCAAGCTTCCGACTGATTTTATCGCGCAAACTTGCAGCCATTCGATTTTATGCTCTCGCGTTCATGGGATGAGCTAAATACACACGTACAGACTCACCGAGGGGGTCGTCGAAGTGGGAAATGATCCGGGGAAAGGGATGAACCAGCCTCGGTATTACCTCGATCAGATGGGATACGACGGAGAGACGTAAGTGATTGGCAAACAAACCATCGTCGAGTCGTTTATGAGTCCAACATGGGCGGGGGGGGGGGGGGGGGGGGGGGGGGGGGTGAATGAGACGGGGCGCTTTTCTCCCGTTCATCCCAACCGCTTTTCCGAACCCCCTTGGAAAATGTGATCCGAGCCACGTAAACGCTTCGGGGGTCTTTGCCGAGTCGGAGATTTCAACGAAGCGGACACGCAACCCTTGCGAAAGCCCACGAAAAGCCTTCGGTTTTCAAGCGTCCCCGGCAAAGATAAAGCTCGGGAAAAGCTTCTTTCATCGGCGATGCCTGATGGACGAAGCCTCCTTCCCTCTCTCTCTCTCTCTCTCTCGACCTCAATGTCGAAAATGTTTCTGCCTCGGCCTTCGCATAGCCAGACTTTACCTCGACTTTACTCGCTGAGCTTGCGCTTCGGTGCTCTTGTACATGCGCTCGTTATTCCGAGCGTGAACGAGCGGCACACAGAGCTTTTCGTACATCGTGTATTATATTTACTATGTGGTACATATGTATGGAATATACGTTTCAGGTATGTACCGGCAGATAGAGAGAGAGAGAGAGAAAGCCAAAGGGAAAGAAGCGTAAAAAGAAGTAGAGCTTGCGGACGGAGGCGTATCTGACGCCCACGCATCTCGCGGGTTTTGGCGCGGGTCCGGGGCGTTTCTGGTGGCACGAGGGAAGCCCAATCGGCGGGTACCCTCGTTCGAATCCCGGCCCGGCGCACTGCCACAACGCCGACGCCCACCAGAAGCAGCAAAAGCTCCTGCCGGCGCTGCTTTCAACGCAGCGCGCTACTTGCAGTCATGAAAACCCCGTCCACCCTCTCGCAGCATGATCGCGCAACTCGCCTCGCGCAGGGGAAAAACTCGCTGACCTCGATATATAGGCGAGCTTTGCTACTGGCAACCCTTCAGAGCTTTTCTCCAATCCTTCCACCTACATGTACCTTCGCTTCGCTGCTCTCGCAAGCTCACTCTCTCTCTCTTGCTTTCTCTCTCGCTCTTTGCGTTTCAGCTGCTTTCGTTTACGCTTGGATTCCAGGTACTCCAGGCCTTTGAGCAACGTCGAGAATGAATTATTGAGCCCGGCAACCGTATTAAGAACTTATTTACGCTTGTCGGACCACATGTGGGCATTTTCTACTTAGCAAAGATATTTTATTCATCCTGCGCCCTCTGCCAGGTTTTTCGCGAGTTATTTTCGTGATAACAGGAGCGAGTTACGGTGGTTTGATGCACTGGAATAAGGAGGAAAGGATCTGGTGTAAATTACCTGGTGGGTAACGGAAATAGACCATATCTTATGGTCGTGGAGAACCAATGAGCTTTTTTAGGACATTCGGGTAAAAATTTCACTGGAAATTCCTTATTTTTGCTTCTGATGATTTCCATTCGGGATGTTGGGTCAAATGAAATGCCGTTTTTGTTAGCAAGGTTGTTTTACGTGTCGAAATCACCAACTCTATGACCATCATTGACATAAAACCCGTGATTCCTCGAATTTCTCCTGAAATTCCACTTGATTACCGACCAATATTTACCTCAACTTCACATTCCATCAACGCAGTACACATTGCGGTTTGCATAACGTCATATATCATTGCATCAAGGAAACACAAATTTAAATCAACACTCATTCGCAGTTGATTAAATTTTTGAGCTTCCAGCTTTCGCATCGATAATTTTTGAATGATTCGTCTTGCTCAAAAGGTCCATTTATTAATTCACCCATGATTTTTTTGCAGATAACACAATAATTTCACTCGAGTGGCTACCTCAAATTTTCAGCTCGCATTCCAGGCTTATATTCCAGGCCCGTCACCGCCATTTGGCTCTGGCATTGGAACGTACTCGCTGAAATTATCGGCCCAACTTGGGCTTGTCCTCCTCAGCGCCTAGTATTTCGTGATATATGAACCGAGACAACAATAATAGAGACGTACCTCCCACAATCCTTGTACAATGCCAACTCCCTTTGGAACTTCTGTTCCGGAGGCCTCTCACCTTCCACCCCTCCACAACTCACCCCTCCCCGTCATCCCCTATAACTTCCGGCCCTTCCCTATTTCGCACCTTTCAAGAGAAATTTCTTCTTCCCGATTAACAATCCGAGAAAGAAAAAAAAAAAAAAATCGTACAAAACAACTTTTACCGTCCGGTTAAATAAACAGGAAACATAACGCCTCGCTGGAAATGCTGGAAATGCTGGAAGAAGCGAAGAGTCACGGTGCAACGGGCCGTCGTAACCGAGCGTCGTCACTGTTCGCTCCTACAACGAGCATCAGTCATTATTTTCCGAAACATTTAGCAAGCACTTGAAACTGTTTCGCACTCAGTTACGTCGTTGTCCCCCGTCGCTTCTCCAGCCCCTGGAGTAGAGTCCCGCAAGCTCCTGGGCCACGCCGAAACTTTCTCAAGTATGTGCCACGTACCGTCGGCTCTTCCTCGTCCTTCCGAACCCGAAGGGCTGGCCCTCTGCTTTTGCTCTATCGCTCGCACGCTTTCCGCTTTCCACCCCCGCACACACACACACACCCTTCGCGAAAGCTTCGCGAAGGTCTTTCTCACCTTTTCGCCCACTCAACCCTGAGAACAAGTCCGAACTTTCCAGCTACGAGATGTCCTTTTTTCCTCCCCCCCCCCCCGCCCTTTTTTCTTTCTTTCGTGCCGCTTTCCTCCATCTTTGCTGCTGCTGGTAGGGAATGAGTTATGAGCGGAACATGAGAATGAAAGACACGGGCGAAGGGCAATTAACCCCTGGTCAACGTTTTCTGACGTAGATCTTTTTTTTGGGCTTCATCATTTATGATAAATGTACGATATACAAAGGATCAAATAATAAAGACGGAATAAAATATTTTCCCCTTGGGCAAAAAAAAATTGATGAATTGTATATCGTAAATACGTACCAATCGAGTGTCTGGAAAATCGTTACTTCATCAGATAAATTTAAATCACGACCCCACAGCAAATAACGTACCTGAAAACAGATAAAAACAAAAATATATATAACACGAGAATTTTGAAAAAGCTAAAAAAAAGTAATTTAATTTTCAAAAATTTAATCGCCCCCTTAGACTCTTCAGTCGGTAATGATCCCTGAAAGCGACAAAATTAGTCATAATAATTCTCTCCTAAGCATTTTATATTATTTCTCAACCCCTTGGAAAATAAACTTGCCGGACTGTCAGCTCCAAGGCCGAGAGAGACAGAGAGAGAGAGAGAGGGAGGAAGACATGTGTCGGAGGGGTTGGAGAGCTTCTCGAGAACGTTGGAGAAATACAGAGTATTCCGCTGGTTGAGCTTGCGCGACGGAAAACGTCGGGGCTCTTGAGAGAGCGAGAGAAAGATAGAGCCCGGTATGCCCGAGGGGGTGGAAGCTCCTCGCGCGCGGAGTCACCGGGCCGGGACGGAAGTTTTAATCGAATTTATCGCAATGCTATTCATGAGAGAGCCGTACGTCTTCGCGTCAGGTATACTTGGTGCCCAGCCTCTACCTCTCTCCTTTCCCTTCCCCCCTCCCCCCCACCCCCTCTGCCCTCTTACCCCATTCGCCTTCCGTTTGCCCCCGTCGCGTTTCCTCCCCCTTGTCTTCCTCTCCACACACAAGTTGAAGCAGATGGAGAGGCAAAGGCAGACGGCGTTGGGGGGGGGGAGGGTTACGTGGGTGATGGTCGCCGTACGAGGACACAAGGATATATGCTGTGCTTTTACTGGATACGTGTACCGGTCACCCACGACTTCTCTTTCCAGAGTTTTGGAGAAGGGAAGGGCGACTCTAAGTGTCCATAAGATGCCCCACACTATCTTCACCCCCCCGGGGGAGGGGGGGGGGCAGGGGGCCTCTTTTTTACGTTGGGGCAACATTGCCACAAAACACGGGGCAAAATGACACAGAAAGGGTGACCCTCGGTTTTTCTGAGAAAATTTTTGTGGCCCGAAAATGATTTTGTGAGGTAATGGTACCAACGACCGGACATTTACCAATCAAAGAAATTAAACGGTAGAATTTTTGTTAGTTCTACTTGACAAAATGAACAATTTCGTTTTGCCCCATTTTGTGATATAAATATAAGTAGCTGCTGTGTGCGGCGCGTCGACTGCCAGGACAGCGAAGCTAAAAGTGCACGGGGTGCACACTTACACACCCCCACACACACACACAAACACACGTAAGCTTATAAGTTTCTTCGCAAAAGTTCTCAACGTACGTAGTATTTTCGAAGCGAGGAGCAAAGGGACGGGAAGAACGAGAGGCTAATCGGAATTACAAATACTACCCTTCTACCTGATGCAGCGAGCTACCACCCTCACCGAGAGGATAGCTACCCTCTCCTCCTCTTCGTCGTATCGGGACTCCACGTTTCAGCATGTGACGAGAAGGCGGATGTCTTGCTCTATATATATTTCTCTCTCATTCCCATATAGATATATAGATATATATATATGTATATATATAATATGTAAGCGTCGGGACGCCAGTCACAGACTCTCTCTCTCTTTGCGCCACATCTTCTAATTCAAATTTTCCTTCCCTTCGAATTATAATAACGTCGCTTCCAGAAATTTCCAGGACTTTCTCGCGATCCTGAAGGTTATTTAGTTACTCCGACTGCGGCAGGATGGGATGATCCAACATATGGTTGGACATTTCACAATCCACTTTTCTCCCCCCACCCTTATAGAATATTTTTCGAATTTTTTTTATTCATTAATTCACCGAAATAATTTATTGCTTTTTTTCTTCGTAATGAAGGGAGCTTTTTTTTAACGGGATTTGTAAGATTTTGATAAATGCTTTGCCAACATTTTTTTTGTTGAGTCTTGTGATGTTGTAAATTTTTTTTTTAAATTGTGTTCTCGCATAAACTTTTGCAAAATTTTGTGTTTTTTTTTGCAATGGAAAAGGATTTTGAGCTTTTGAGGAATCGTGGAATTTTTATTTAATTTTTGGTGTAGCTTAAGTTTTTTAAGGTCAAAGTTGTCCAGCGGAGTTGCTCCGGAGTTGCATCGAACCATACCTCAAGGGGGTTGCTTCTAAGGGTTGATTCTGGCAGTGGCCAAAGCCACGGGCACGTACAACTTGCTCGATTTATTCGATTACTCGAGTCGTGGATGATTAGCAATATTGACAAATTGACTATCGAAACAGCGTCTGACCAAAGCTGACTTAAACTACTGGAGATTGGTACCGGCAAAGCTCTGACCCCGTTGAACAAACTTGATGCAGAATCACTTCCCGACAAATTCAACCCTTCTGACGAGCATTTATTTAACTTTCAATTCGAATTCCAATTAGTTACCCCCAATCGATTGACCTTAAATCCAATATCGCTCATTTTTAATAACCACTTTATTCACAGAAAAAAAAAACTATTTACAACTTTGTGATTAATTGCTCACATTGTAAATTACATAATTAAATAATTGATTACAAGTTGTCTCCTTATTTTTTAACGAATAACAAAAATCAATAAACTCTCATTTTCCATATCCAAATAATTAAAAAAAAAAACAATTAACGACTTAAAATTTCTGACAGAATTGAATATCAAAATTAACTTCATCATGACAACAATTCTAACTCGTGCAAATTCTCGTGCATAACGAGTTCGTTTTAAGCTGATGTACGTATATATATAAGACGTAGGCAGAAATGTCTATTTAACGATCGTACGTACGACAATAGCGTACAACGATATTCCTAGGCGCATAGTCCACTCGCGAAGGGCGCGCTCGTTAAGGTGGCCACGAAGTCGTACGCGCATTAAACGTCGTGTAAACACTATTTACAACTCCCTAAATAAGTTTGGCCGAGCATTGGCCACTAGCGCCGTTAGCCCACACACAAACGCCCCCTCGTCCTTCCAGGGTTACCAGTTATTAGGGTTGTTTGTTATCCTCCTCCTCGAAAACCGGAATTATCGCTCCGATGAATAATTATTACCATGCGCACTCGATTAAAACACGATCTTTACACACTTCCAACGATACCGTCAATACCGAATTTCCTTCGAAATCACTATCATTATTTACACCCCCAAAAAGTCGCATCATTAAAATGTACTTAAAAAACGCTGATTTTCAATAATAACAATAATAGTGCCAAATAAAATCAAAGAAGAAACAGCTTAAAAAATTTTTTTTCTATTTTATCACCCCTAATATTATTTACTTTTTTTTTTCTTAATCATTTATCGTCGGGTATATATATTTAAAAAATATTTAAGGATGTAAATTGACCAAGCGACAAAAAGCTAGTACGACCATAAAAATATAATCACAAAAAAAAAATTAATAGTTGTCACTTACTGAGCCAGGAGACCTCGACGATTGTTACAAGTTCACCATAAAATTCTCTCCTTTGTATAGGGTTTTTTAATGCCAATCGATGAATCGAACAAGAAATAAATTTAACGATCCGTGAAACGATCCGGCGGAAAATTGCGAGTCTCAATGTCGATGAGGGAGCTTAACATCACAAGGGGTACCAATTTGTGGGTCATAAAAATCCTCCGCGTCCTCAGCTTTTTCGAATAATACCCGACTACCCCAATAACACCCCTAATGCTTCTGTAAAGTCCAGCAGTTTACTTTTTACTCCTCGTGAGGAATTCACAGTCGTTACAAACCCTTTAGCGATGAACCGAGGGTCGTTCCAACGACTATAACACACACACATATATATATATATATATATATATATACAAAGTCATCCGAGTCTGAAGGAGATGCGAAAGTAAAATCGCAGTGGCCAGAAAAGCAGTGCATCGAGCCGAAGAGTCTCCTTAGGGCACTCGAGGGATCGGAGCCCTTGGCTAGTTGAGAATCTCGAAAACGCATCATCCCTTATTGCCGAAGAGGACGACCAGGAGTTGGATTTCGTAACGACTTCATGATTTGCTTGATTGCACGAGTGCGATATATATTGGAGCCGGTGTAACCGGAAGTACTCGAGGGCTAAGTGCTCCTCAATTGTACCAAGGGCTAATCAGACGCCAGAGCGATTAATCGCTGGCCCAAGTTCGTGGGAATGTACCTGAGGAGTCGTAAATCTTGGCTCCATTGATGAAGAGACAGATTTGAAGTGGAATCGCCTCTACTTTTAACCAAAAATTTAACAAAAATAACATCAGGTTAAACATTTTCTTATTTTTTCTACACGAAAAGAATTTTTTTTTCAAGGAAGTCGGAAAAAAGTAGATTTTTTGGACGAAGGTCTGAAAAGTAGACTTTTCGGAAATTCTACTTGAAAATGAAAAAAATAAACCGATTTCGCTTCTTGCATTATTCGGTGCATTCCTCGTTCACGAAATAATTCGAATTTATTCGTAATTTAATAACATTTTTGTTGCGTCTCGAGTCGTGAACAAGCTGTGCTTTCTTCGTGAAGAAAAAGCACCGCGAAACGTGTGTACGACTTGTATGACTCTCGAAACTCCGGGAAACCTTTCACGCTCACGTATACTACATTTAGCTTCATAGAAGAACCCTTCTCTCTCCTTCGCGTCGACCCTTACGATTCTGACATTCTGCCTCGAGAGCTGCCGGTACCTAAAGCTCGCTCTCTCTCTCTCTCTCTCTCTCACTCGCTCCTCTTCTCCGCTCCCTGTACCAACCAGATTTACTACAGCCGCCTGTAATTATCATCATAAAGTCGACTTTACGAGCAGTAAGGGCTCTCGTAAAGGAATGCTTCATTTCGCCTCCCGGGTACCACACACCCGACCTTAAGGATAACTCCTATCCTTAAGGTCTCTCTCCACACCTTCGAGATCTGCTGGTCAACCCTCAGCGTAAATGTGCCCTACCGCCCTGTACTCGTTTTACTCTCGTAATTTACCTCTTTTTGCCAAACACATGGAGAGAAAGTTAAAACACACCTCAAAGCCACTAGAGCTTTTATAACTCGAAGGGGAGCCCGGAAATTAGCTCCGTTCGAAGATCACTTCGGATTATGTCAGCTTCGGAAAATTCATTCGATAAATACATTGTGTCATACCTTCTCGCACTTAATTAATGTTTATAATAATTGTGATATATCAAAAATGAAAAAAAAAATTATAACAATTGGGCAATTTGTACACAGTTACATTTTTATGGATTTTCACTGAATATAATGAATTTCGAAGAAAAAATTTATACAATTTATTAATAATTTTTGTATTGCATGATGATTATTCTTTTTTTTTTGTTTTCTTTCTTAGGAAATGTTTTGAATACATTTTTCTTGAATCCTCGATCGGATAACATCGAAACAGTCGAAGGGTTTAACGACTTTCCGAGGGCAGCGAAAGTCTGACCAAACACGACCTTATCCACTCGAGCGTGTAAAAACCACAAAGCAACAACCTCGAACGAATAACGGCAACAATTTAAATACAATTTGAATACTTTAACGGGGTACGAAGAGTGAGCGTCGACTGGCAGTAAAACTACCATAATTACGGAGAGTTCAACGAGAATTAAGGGCGCTTGATGAGCGCCCCGTGAGCGTTACCGTCGACTCGAGAGACCTGAGACTTTCACTGGCTTGTTTCGGTATATTTTATTAGCGCTCGTGTTTACTTGGCCTCACGGCGAGACTCCGCAACTTGTTTACTTGGCCAAAACACTTGGACTCACCGAAGAAAGCCAAGATTATACTGTAATATCGAATTTTCAATTAACCTTCTGTCGGCCATTGAATTAAAACCTGAATTATTAATCAACCTTCATTTTCCAATTCTCATTATTTCAAACATTATATCTTCTGCTGTAACTTGAAAAAAATCATGCCATTTTAGGAGGTCGATCTTTGAATCACGATTCAAATTATTTGCATTTCTGTTTTTTATTTATTTTATTTTTTTAATAAATGAAAAATTTGTGCAATAAATAATTAATCAATGAATTTTTGAACTAGAATAAATAAATAAAAAAATTCTTAGCCTTGAACGACGAAGAGATCTACGAATCTCAGTGAAAATTCAGCTGGGGGTGAATTAAGAAATGGGAGAAAGTACGCGAGTGAAAGTTTTGAGGATTCGAAAGGCCACTTTCGCTCCACTCTCATTTGCCAGTATTATTACTCCCGAGTTGCATTATTCGAGGTTATCGAATTAACGATCGAGTCTTTGAGCCTCTGTTTGGTTGCCTGGGCAAAATGCCTCAACGTCATTATCTTCATTAGCGGCGCAAGAAGCGGACGTTCGAGTTCCCCATCCACGGATTACAATACCTAATGAACTGAGAATCGCCACAGCTTTTTCACCGTCAGCGGTAAGGCCAACCCCTGTATCTCCGCAAATAAAAATAAACAAATTTTTGTTTGACGACTTTCAGGGGCTGAAAAAAGGGGGAAAAAAATTGAGTGAATGGCCAGGCTAGTTAACTGGGATTTGCAATTTTAATTAAGCAACAGAAGGTAAGGAAACCCAAAGGTCTTTTCCTCCTCTCAATTTTCTCTCCCGACGTCAAATTGGCTTTCTCATCATTTCAGGATTTACATCCAACCGAAAATCGATCAATGAACGTATTCCTTGTACGGCAATACAAACATTTTTTTTTTACTTTTTTTTTAGATTCTTTATTGCTATTGCAAAAAGTTTTGTTTTTTGAATTTAAAAATTCGACGAAAAACGAATGGAAATGAATATTATTTTTTCCGTCTGTTTTTTTAAATGAATTTATGAACAAATTTTATGCAGAGTTTAGAAATTGAATTTATGACTGGCAGAATAGTGCAATAAAAATTCGTCTCGCATATTTAAATGAATATTTATATTTTTTTAAATTCAAGTTTATTAAAAATTGAATCATAATTTTACAGAAAATCTTTTTTTGTAACTTTGTAGGGATATTTTTTAAAAAGTTTATGTCAAAAATAGAAAAAGAGATGTACATTTCACCGTTTAATTGATGGACACGAGATAAGAAAAGCGAAAGAGCTTTTCCTCCTCTCAATTTCGTCTCCCCGACATGAAATTGGCTTTCTCGTCTATCCGGGAGTAAATCCGACCCGATAATCGATTAATGAAGTACGTATTCGTTATCAGATGTGGCCTTAGTAAACGAGATCCAGTCGACCCATCGTCACAACCATAAGAGACCAACTATGGTCCCGCTAATTGTAAGTAGTCGAACCCGAGGGACAATTCGGACCTTCGCAGGGTTCCAAGTTCCATGGGGACCCTTTCGAGGTCCGTGTTGCTGGTTGCGATGCTTTCTATCCGATAACTCGAGTCGCAGAGACGAGAGAGCAGAAGGTCGTCTAGTAAACTCGATTATCCGATCTACGGGTAGATCTTGGGTTGCTCGAGGGAAAAATAATGCTTTTCTCCCCGCCCCCAATACGTCCTCCATTTCACAACTTGTCTATTTATTTTTTTCCTGCATGCATTGATCGAAATGTCGATGACAAACAATTGGATCCTTCTTTTGACGTTCATATTATTCAAAAAAGTGAGACCAAGGTGAGAAAAAGGTGGGATCGCGATACGTTCAAAATTTCCAACAGAAAAAGCATGAGAAAGTTGTCGAGCAAACTCGATTATGCAATCGACGAGTACATCTCGAGTTGTTCGGGAGAAAAGTAATGCTTTCCTCCCCCGAATGCATCCTCCTTCTCAAAACTTGTCCATTTATTTTTTCCTCTATGGATTGATGGAAAATGTCGACGACAAACCATCGGAATCCTTCCTTTGACGTTCGAGTTACGAAAACAAAAAAAAAAAAACAAAACGAAAATCAGTAACGAGGCTTTGCATCAAGGAAAACATGGAACAAAAGACGAGACGATCAGCAGAGTGCTCGTCGTTACTTTTCTCAAACACAACGACGAAAGAGACTCGAGAAGGAGGAGGAGATGGCCTCGAAACTACCCCACAAACGCACCAACTTGCCTTTTGACGAAGCTAACGCTCTGAGTGCCAAGTTTTATGCTCCCGATCCTCATTTTACCTTCTCTCCCTTTTTTATTTTCTACAAAGTACGCTGCCAGCAATATGGATTGCAACGAAAATAATTATTACAAAAAAACATTCCAGATATGCTAAAAAATAAATTTTTAATAAATAATAACATTACGGCTAATGACCATAGCAGTAGACGCCGTAACAAATTTTTAAAAAAATAATAATAATAATTACATTATTACGGCTCGATTGATCGACGATTTGGGATTTCTCGGTTCGAGCAATGATTAAAACAAATATTTTCAATTATCGCACGTAGAATTTTTATTTGCTAACCGAACTTATTTAAAACAATTACAATTAATAATATTATTTATCATAATGTGAATGTTTTAAGCTTCTTAATTGTCGCCGTTTTAATTTCTCCAGTGTCAAAAAGTGGCGCTTTTCACCCCCACCCCCAAAAAAAAACCAGGCAATAACGAAAAAAATGTCTTTTCGACAATACATTTCAGCGCATAGGTCGGAACTTCGGTGGGAAAATTCATTTTCACTATTCCCGATCGCAATAAATATTCTTCTGCTTTCCATTCTTTCCATATGGTCCCGTGGGAAGGTCCGAGAGCCCGATCAATCCTTGAAAGAAATTTTTGACGTTACGCCGCTATACGTTTCGCGGGCGGGGAGAAAAGGGCAGCGTTTTCCATGCTCGCATGGGAATCCAGTTGAGAGGAGGAGAAACGGGCTCTCAGTCACGTCGCGGGGTCACAGCCTGTCACATTACGTAATGTATCGAGCTCTCGCGAGGTCCGAGAGAGAGAGAGAGAGCCCAGACGTTACCTTATCGATATGCTAAGAGTCTCGAGGGCTGGAGAAGCGATCCTGGATGTCCTGGACAGTACCTGACGTTCCTTTCCTCCGCCCACCCTCCTCCTCCTCCTCGATCACGAACCAACGTACGGTCCATCGGTGGATGGACGTCCGAAAGTTTCGAGACGATGGAAATAACCATATCGATGGGCAAACGCGCGAGAGGTCGAATTAGAATCCTCGCAATCACGAGTTTCGACCCTCGAGAAACGTCCGAATAATTGAATTAAAATTCTATCGAGCTTATATCATCTCATCCAGCATCCAGCGAAATTTCCTCCTCTCGTTAAAGCTCATTTTAATAATTCTGGTATATCTGACCTCCCTGGGTCTCAATAATTCAATATCAATTTTTCGATTTTTTTTTTAGATTAATAAAATTGATAACGTCATTATGACAGATAGTTTTGTATTATGATCTATAATAATTTGCGATTATCAAGAAAATTCGACGTGTTGAAAAAAAAAATTGTGTCTCTTCAGGTTCCTTATTTTTATACGCTCTTCAAAATGCCGCGTTATTAATATTCATAATTACATAAATATTTTTGCAATCATTAGAAAAATTCCCTTTAAATTCCGAAACAATTTAGGGCAATATTAAAATAATTCGCTTCAGGAAGCTCTTCAGGTTCTCCAATTTCTATAGAATTTTCAACACACACAGCATTATTAATATTCATAATTACATAAAAATGTTCGCAATTAATAAAGAAAATTGCCCTTAAATTTGAAAAAAAAAAAATTAAGAGGATGCATAAAAATTATTTGCCTTGGGATAAAATAGCATTGACAAATTTTCTCAGTTGAGGCACGACCGAGACGGACGTCGGTGGACGCAGAGCCGTTTGGGCATTTGGGAAAAGGCGGAAAGGGGGTGAAACGTGAAGGCAAAATAATCCCGTGGGAAAGGGATCGGTGAGCGGGTAAGGGCCGAGAATGATTTGTGAATATGCAAGCTCCGAAGGGGATGTGGAGGCGCTTCCTCTGGTCTGCGGAAGCGGCGCAGCTTGGAAAGCTCCAGTCGGTGGAAAAGGACTCTCGAGCCTCTGGTGAGGCACTGAAGGGTGGGGGGGAGCCCTACGGTCAAGATAGCCTCGGCTCCCTGACTGCCTAAAACACGGAAAATATTCGAGTGGACAGCTGCGAATTTATCGTACCCGACAGCCCTAAATTTTCCATTATATATACATGTACATAAATATACGGCAACATCGGAATCTCGGGGACAGGGGAGTGCAAAAAATATTCTCCTCTATTCATCTTCGGACCCTATGGATCATATCTTTATCCCATTTCCCTTTTTTTTCTGACCACCACGATTTTATCAATAATTCCCCGCGGAATTGACACGAATTTTATTTAGCCCTTCTGAGGACATTCAAAATTTTTATTAATATGGATATTGTCTTGGGACTGTTTTTTTTTTTTTTTTTCACATGATTATTATTTCGGCAATTTAAATGAGCCGATTTTTTTTTTTCCTTTTAATTAATTTTTTTAGCCCTTCTGAGGGCATTTAAAATTTTTATTAAGTATGGATATTATCTTGGGACTTTTTTTTCCTTGTGATCATTTGGATTTTTTTTTTTACGTTAATGTAGCATATTTTTTTCGTCATAACTTTATTTGCGGTTGTGATTTTTTTTTTTTTGCAACCCTTTACCAAAGTTTAATAATAATTCGGTTTGTGGAATTGGTAGTTATTTTTTTAAGCCATTAAAATGTTTATTACTCGACGAAACTTTGGGAAAAAAAACTATATTTATCGCTCTGGAGGGTTGTTCTTTTTTAAAAACTTGGTTTTTTCTCGCTCCTCGGAGAGCCGAACGGTCGTTATCGCCCACCGAGGTGTTAAACCCGTGGCTTTCGGCATCTCGAACGCGAAAGCTACACTCGGTGTGTAATAAAGCCGGTAAGAATACAGGCGGCTGGGCAGACCGATCGTAAAATGATAATTACCAGCAGTAAAGCTAAGTGATATTGAACTTGATGCTTGGGCAAGCTCGCGAGGGAGCTTCGCCGCCTGGAACTAAGGGAGGGCCCTCGTTACGCCCACGTATCACCCTCAAGGGTGGCCCAGTGCGTTTTACAGAATTATATGTTACAAATTGGCGAATTGCTTAGGAAGAAGAAGAAGAAGAAGAAAAAAAAAAAAAGTCGTAAAAAATCTTGACAACCCCTGCGTCGCTGAAGCAAAAGTAAGCTCTTTTACTCGAGTCACTGTAATTCTTTAATATCCCTTATTATTATTATTATATTTTATCTCATGCAGTCTATTAATTAAATGTCCATTTTATTATCAATTACATTTTCTTTGACTCTTCAATTTTTATTTTTATTTTTTTCGGGGCCAAAAAAATTAATTCTTCAGCAATAACGTTGTTCATTTTCGAATTTTTTTTTTCATTGCAAATTAAAATGCAGTGTATATATATATTTTAAAGAATTGCAAATTGGAATGTAAAAGAAATCAATTGGACTTTTGGTGCTTTCGTTACTGCCGAGTTTTTGGTCCATTGTATGAGCCACGATATCCTCGTGAGCTTCGGGCTATTCGATGAAGTGGCGGTACCATAAATGTGCCCTTTTCATTCCCATCGTGCCTTATTCGTAGTCCGTTTGCCTCTGGAGAGTGGCCAGAGCCCAGCACCAACCCGTCGGCTCCACTAACTAGCAGCAGGAGCAGCTCTCCGCTATCGGGAATTACTTAAACCAGCTTTACGACTAGCGGAAACTACGGGCTGGTCGGCTCTCCGGCTCCTCCTCGCCTCGGTGAAGGGATTCCGATGCATTACCGTATTAGCCGCCGCGCTTAGAAAGGGTTGCTGCAAATGCAAAGTAGATTATAGAGACGCCCGCGAGATTTTAATCCGACTTCGCCACTCACCTCCGCTCATCCCCGAGCTGACGTTACGAATAATCGTCAATTTTATCGATTAACTTTATCGCAAAATTCATTTTTCCACCCTTAACTAAATATACAATCCGAATTTGTTGAATCATCATTAATTAAAGTCACCAACTCATTTTGTTCCTTGATAATTCAACTTCTCATTGTACATTTTGAAAAAACAAAAATGAAAAAATCAACCACTTCTTCAGGGTCAAGGAAATTCATCTTTCCCATGGTCCGAACCACCCTTAATTTCCCGGTATTGAAACAAAAAATGCCCACCTTCAACCTCCAAACCACTGACAGCAGGAACAACCCTTTGAAGAATTTCATCCCTCAGCAGATTGTCCCTCTCCCCGCCGCACCGAATACGCACCGATTAACTTTATCACAATATTCATTTTTCCACCCTTAATTAAATATACAATCCGAATTTGTTGAATCATCATTAATTAAAATCACCAACTCATTTTGTTCCTTGATAATTCAACTTCTCATTGTACATTTTGAAAAACAAAAATGAAAAAATCAACCACTTCTTCAGGGTCAACGAAATTCATCTTTCCCATGGTCCGAACCACCCTTAATTTCCCGGAATTAAAACAAAAAATGCCCACCTTCAACCTCCAAACGACTGACAGCAGGAAGAACCCTTTGAAGGAATTTCATCCCTCAGCAGATTGTCCCTCTCCCCGCCGCACCGAATACCGATACAACAGTCTTATAATCGATTAGTATTATCGATGAGCTTGCGGGTGAAGTTTTCGGTGTCGGATTATTGGCAAAAGGAATCAAAGGGAAATCGCTCTTCGTCACAGTCGAAACTTTTGGTCCATCGGTCTATGCCATGGTCGGTGAGGAGGAGGAGGGAGGGGGGAGGGGTTGGTCCTCATGGCGACACGTGTGCCTCAGCAGCGGATTGGTAAGAAGGGGATGATGGTTTTGTGGTTTGGCGGTTAGTCTCGCATCGAAGATGAGCGAAAACGTCGAGGGGTTGGCAAAATTGTTGAACTTTTGTGAGAGAAGGTGGAAGGGAAACCTCCTCCTCCTCCTCCTCAAAGTATTTGTCCCATTGCTGAAGAAACACTCGTACGTCATCCTTCCCTCGTCTCGACATCCTTTCGTCGCTCGAAACAGGAGGATGTATTTCCTCGACTTGGTTGAGAGTAAGTGAGCCTGGAAGCAGGTTACGCTCGCGCCACCGCCGGAAGGTAATTAGCTATCGAGTTACCTTCAACCTCGTGCCCGGTTCGCTGGCTGCCTGCTACCAAGCTGACTGCTGCTTGGCTGGCTGCTTTGGATCCGTTTTCAGACATGCAATTATGTCTGATGGAAATGGAAGGCCCGACTCGTTCTTACTTCTCATACGCTCTCGTGCACCGCGTCCTCTCATCCTTCAACTTCTTCTTCTTCTTCTGCTTCTTCGTTCTCCTTCTCCTTCACCTTTTCCCGGGTGCTCTTCACGTGTGTGCATTACGGAAAGAGGATGTCGACGTCGGGGATACTTCCCTTAACTCGTTCCGAATCCCTGGCTCCGCGGTATACACACTCTTCAGGGATGTACCTCTGTCTCGTGACGAACATAACACGGCATGTTCCTCATCATCCTCGACTATGGGACACGGTGCAATGATGAAATTTCGCCCAAGGTTTTCCCGCGCCGTGGATGGAATTACCAAAAAGCGACTACTAAGGCCCGGCGAAGGGAATGACGAAGTTTGGAGGGCGGAGGTGGGCTTTTGGTAATTTTGAAGGGAAGGGATATTTGGTTTGACATTCACATTGTGGATGACGATAAATGAATTGTCATAGTTCTCGCCACTTTCTCGCGATTGGCCAAAAAAAAAACACACACAAAGTTTCTATTTTTTCGTAGGCAAATAAAAAAGTCAACAGCACGAATGGATTTCCGGTATCCCGCGGAAGAGGTGACACTTCAACTGCGTCCTTTCAAATTTCCATTTTACGATGCACTTGATGACGAGACAATTCCGCGACGAGGCTCTGCAAGGGGATTCCCCGAATGAGATGGAGAAGCGATTTTAGGGGGGGGGGGCAAATGATAATGAAAGAAGGCGAAGAGGAAGAAGAGAAGAAAAAAAAAAGAAAGGAAGGAAAAACAATCGGGTGCACTGTTTTGCCAGGGAGGCCAACGGAGTGGCGACAATGAAATTTACCCTCGAGAGTCTCTCACCCCGGGTGGACAATATTCTCGTCGTAATCTCCGCGAGATTCCACTCGAGAGTTAAATACGTTATACAGTCGAGGGTGTCCCTCCCCTTCCCCCTCACGGTTTTTCTTTTGTCTTGGGCCACCTTGACTCCTAGTCGCCCGTCGCCTCTCTATCCACGAGCAATTTATAGCTCGAGAAAAAAGAAAGAAGGAGGCATGAGGAAGATGAGGGAGGAGGAGGAGGGGGAAGAGGGGGTGGTGGGGTAGATGAGTGTCTTCCCCCCCGGGGAACGCAACGAGGGGGACACGAGTCACCAATGTCAAACGAAGGGAATATCTCTTCTGCCTTCTGCCCTTGTCCCCATAGCCCTTCTCCCTCTTTTTCTCGTTCTAATCGGCCCTCCCCCTTCGACAACGGGAAACTGAGCCCCCTCTCACTCACCGGGAACCGAGCCGAGGCAAAGAAGTGGGTTTCCGAAGGGTCAAACTTCTTGTAAACCATAAAGAGGATTCCCAGTCATTAGATCGTTTTGCCCCAGGCTCAAACCCAAGCTTTTTCAACCGAACGCCAACACCCTGACCTACAGGGGGGGAAAGGGCAGGGGGAGGGCGGTTTTGTCCTTTCTTTTCGCGAGGCTCTCCTCTTGTCCGGATAAAATCGCCGCGCTACTAAATGTTCTCCGTTATCTCTAAGAGGATTATTATTTCGTCGTTTTCAATGCTACCGAAAATTCTGAAGACACGGAACAGCAGCAGCAGCACCAGCAGTCACCGACCACCGGACTGCGGAGAGGAAATGGGGAATTAGCGAGGGTCCAGGTGGTGGAACCACCGGAGAATCGTCGAAAAGTTTTTCCTGAGCTCCAGATGGCGGTACCAAATGCTCCACTGAACCGCCATGGAGGAATTTTACCGGTGACAATGTTATTTCGTAAGTCTGAGGTTGGCCATGGAGATGGTCCCCCTCTCATTTTCCCTTTGCTAAAGCATCCACGGTACCCTCCACGTTTGTCAACCGTTGCCTTCCATTTTTCTTCCTTTTTTGACAAGGACGTTTCCCTGGACAAGTGTCGAAACATTTGACAACCAAAATCATTGGGAACTTGATTACCAAGGCCATCCACTTGTCCTTCATTCGGAATGCCCAATTCCAAGGTCTTGGGCGCTGACGTTTTTCAGCCTGAGGAATCTTGAAAAAATTCTCTCCTGACAAATGTTACACAGTCTGAGCTGCGCAAGCAAGGCAAAGCTCTTCAGCATGGCAGTCCCTTCCGAATCGAATCGTACAACCAGTCGCCGGACCCTTATCATATCGGTATCAGCAGCTTGTGTTAGCCAGCTTTGGAAAACTAAGTCCCCGATGGATAACCGTGAATACAACCCACGGTTTCTCTCGCGTCTGTCGAGGTCCTGTCGATATAAATCATGGAGACGGTTGGCCCCGTGTACCGGGTAACACGGGGAAGGGCAACGCGCTTTCATTGAGGGGTTCCCTTCCCAAATCCAGATTGCAGGAAGCTGCTCGTGGCGATGCCGGGGCTCTCGGTGTTCTCTTCGAAACGGGGCTCGCTGCCTGTTACCGACTCGAGGGGCGGGGGCACAACCTCGACGAAGGAAAGATCAGTACATTACAGATAAAGTGGGGGAGACCCTCTCGGACTTTTTTAAGCCCATAAATTTCGGGCCAACGGCATAAGAAGAGAGCGAGTGGAAAGAGAAGTGTTTGCCGAACTGGTTCCTTCCTTCCTAACTCAATTGCTTCGACTGCGAAGAGCTCCGAGGCCACCACCACCGGCACTCGGGTGATCTATGGTGGTCTGCCGAGCCACCGAATCACGATTCGCCTCTCCTTCGTGGTTCGCGACCTCACAGACCCAAGGATTTCTTTCTGATCCATCCTACAATCGGGAACTACCTGCTGGCCCTTTTTCTTTCCTTCGTTTCACTTGACTTTTCGATAGTTTTGAGGCATTTTATCAACCAGTTTTCATGGCTCGTCGATTGATGTCCAGAAATTTGTTTTCTGAATGTCGCAGTCATTTTGGAAGTCCCTTGATTTTTGTGGGATTGATAAAGACATCGATGGGTGAAATTCCTTGGGCCGGATGATCCAGTGAAGCTCACACTTTTTTGGGACGTAACATTTTGTTCGCAACCTTGCTGGAAATCTCGGGATAGCAGCGACGCTGGTATTAAGCGAGGAAAACGATTGGTGTAACCTTTAATCGAGTCCGCCAACCGCTCGATCCTCTTAATTAATACTTTTCCCCGAGTCACGTCCGACCGCACGAAGGGGGTAGTCGTTCATAAGACTCCGAGGGCTTATATTAACCGGCTCGATTAAAAGGCACCCCGCGGTGCCTTCTAACAGCCGCAGTTTTCCTGTCCATCACCGGACGAGATTGGTTAATTTAACACCTACAGTTGCTTCATCAAAGAAAATAAGATTTACTTCACCTAACCAATTTTTTTTTTCTTTTTTTTTCTACTATTTATCGCAGTTTCTTTCCCCTTTTCATTTCCAAACGTAGTAACGACCTCAACGAACTGAGATAACGTTTAGCATTATTTTTACCTTTGTTGGATTTACGGATAACCTTCGGAAAGACCGTTTTCCAAAGATAATCAACGTTACCACCTGATACCCTCCTGATAAGGGTCTGGGGCAAGGTTTAAAATGAAACTCGTACGTGGCGATGATGAAGAGGACCCTGAACTTCAAGTACGCAAAGTTTGCAGCAGAAAATGTTGGTTCGTCGAATTTTTATACTCGAAAACGTCAATGCAATGACCTGAAGACCGAGCCCTGCTCCACACTGCACACGCCCTTCAATTAGGAGCCCCTATGCTGTAACCGGAAGGCAGCAATGTCATCGGGGTGGTCGGGGAATCAGTTTGTGCCCACATATCCACAGAAATCACCCACATGGATGCGACACGGCCTCGGATATTCACCCGCACGTGAATATTTGCCTAAGTGATTGCTCGCTCGCCTCGAGACGAATGTCTCGAATGTGCACACGTGACCAAGTCTTTCCCGATTGGTGAGCCCTCCCGGAAAGGGAGGATATACGACCAGAAGTGTAAAAAATCTGTCCCTCACGTTCTTCGTTTCGGGGAAAAAAATGTTTTACTACCCAACGTGGAGAAAAGTGGTCGAATATTCCTTCCATCATCTTTTGTACGAGATCTTCGTCTTCAGGGCTTGAAACTATTCTTCTTTTTTTACTGCGTTCTACGCAACCTCCATTTTTCTCCCTGTTACGATGTATGTCAATTATTTCTATTTATTTTTTTATTAAACAAGGACAACATTCGTGAATTTATTGATCCTCTTCATATCTTCTCCACTCGCTATTATAATCGTAAATTTATATTCATCTACGGAGGAAATTTTCGTCGTATCTAGAGAACCCGTCTGCACACGAGCTCGTGAACTATATCCTAACTTCCGGTACTTCTGAATCGTCTAGCCGGATACCAAAGCGGCGGAAGACGAAGAAAAATACGTGTTTCTGATACGTCCTTGCAGAGGACAAGCTTTGGGTACCAGTGGTAAGAATCTCCAGTTGAAGAAGGAGCCAGGAAATTTTTTTTTTAATAACCTATAAATCAACTTCTTCAGGGACAACGAATTTTCATCTGCGTGGCATAACACTGCTGGATATTTGTCTAGTCGAAGTGAACTTGAAGTTCATTCGAATCAATTAGGAAACAAGTTCATCGAATCAATGAAACCACTGAAGCAAATCGACAGGTCGAAAGCTCGGAAGGTGAGATTTCATTCCACCGAGATTCGGCGATTGGACGAAGGGCTTGTTGTCGATCATGGCTAATGGAAGTCCCGCGAGTTGTTTCAAAGCCGAAGAAGGACTCCCGCGAGTCTGGTAACCGATTGGTCAGACGCACGTTAAGCTCTCGCGCACGCGAGGGCTTTCTTCAAGGTAGCCCTTCTATTTCCCACCCTACATCACTGCGGTGGTCGACGAGGAGTCTCGCGGTTTAACCGTAAACTTCGTAGCTCGCGAGGGCTCACGTCGCTACCTTGAAGACGCTGCCCGCTACTTAAACTTGACCTGTAGGGGCTCTTCAGCTTCGTCCTTATCTCGCTAAAGACTTCCGACACGAGATCCGGCGTTTCTCTCTTCGCCCCGAAGACTCGCCGCTACCAAAAGCGACCAAAGTCCAGGAGGAGAGAGGAGGAGAGACCCGAAGAGGACCCTGAAGATTCCTTTGACGATATCTTCTGGACAGGACCGCGAATTCCAAGACGTTGGCTGGAAGCACTGCATCTTGGCTCTTCCCCTCCTCCTCCTCCTCCTCCTCCTCCTCCATTTCTTCAGGCTCTTCTTCATCTTCTTCTTAGCGGGGGAGTGCAAGGAAACGAGAAGGAGGGAGAAACATCGAAAGCTTCAAGTTATTCCTGTAGAAAGGGAAGCTCGCCCAGCAGAAAGCGTTGTGCCAGCCAAGGATTTCCAAAGTTTCCTGCTGATGGCCGCAGCAGCATCCTATACCCATTACTACACCGCAGCATCCGCTCCCCGAGACGTATTCGGAATCCCGCGCGAGGGGAGAGATTCAGGCAAACGAGGCTAAGATGTACGGGACAGTCGCGAGGATGGAATATAAGAGTGAGGAAAATCGGTTATGTGTAGACGTCGAAATTTCGACGTTGGCATGAAGAAAAGGGCCGGGTATCAGGATTGGAAGTGTTTGATTTGTCAGACGAGGTCACAGTGAACCTTCCATTAGATTTGGGACCACTCTTCTTGGCCATTACTCCTCAATCAATTGCTCAATTTTATGTTCCTGTTGAAAAAATTATTTCATAAATTGATATGGGTGTCGAAATATCCAAAGTGGATTTATTGATAATTTTTTTTTCACCTGCTGGCTATTGGATCTATTTTTGTCATTGATATTTACAAAAAAATCCTTGGGCTTCATCCTGAAACGAGAAAATAATGTTGAAAAATTTTCTTCAGGAAGGGGGATGATTGTCCTTGTGACAAAAAGGAAGATACTTTTTTAATTCACTCCAGCCCCTTTAAAAAAAAAGTTGAGGCTTGATTTTGCCCGGGAATTACTATGTGAAACACGGTGTGAGACACGATCTGGTCCCGTGGTCTGGTGCTCGGCGTGTGAACGCCGGGTAAGATCGTTTGGAAAAGCTTGCGAGGAGGAAGGTACGAAGGGACAAGGGACGAGGGATCTTTGGCGCATCTGCTGTGGGGGCTGTACGATAGGGAGCCGATTACTTATGCGAGCCGCGGCCTTCCCCCTTAGCAGAAGCTTCGCGTCTCGCCGGTACACCAGCCCAGCCCATGACCATCCGTAGCCCACGAGTGAGAGAGGAAAGCACGGAGAACGGGGTTTGAGGACGCCAAGTTAACGCGAACATATAAATTAGCGGACATCTTAGCAGGCCGCTTGCAACTTAGTCACGTACCGGGTTTAAACTTGACAAGAGAGGATTCTACGCGCTTGCGAAGGTACAACCAACGTGGAAAGAGGATGGGCGGTGTGTGTGGAGCTTTTGCAAGTAGAGAATATCGTCCGAGAGCAGACAAGAATTTTCTACGACCTGGACAACGACCTTTGGAACCTTATTAAATCACTGGAATCATTTTTTGGTTGTATACAAAATGGTGGACATTTTTTTAAAAAACTACCCCCTTAAATTTGTCAGTTTTTTGACGCGGTAGGAAAATATTAGTTCATTTTTTATTTAGGGCATGACTCGAAGGGATAAATGGATATTTTTTTCGACCAGTTGTTTTGGAGAAAGGTCCTTTTAAAAATGTAGCACTTATTTAACTGAAATGTGGGGTTGAACCTTCCTAAGGGTGTTGTTTTAATTTTAATGAAAAATTTGCAATTCTTATTGGAATAGGAAAATGATTTTTTTGAAGGAGACCAAGAGAGAAAATTTCAAACTCCTCGTCAGGTTCTCGAGGTTTAAGGATACAAATCGTCGAACAGGATCTCGGAAGCTTCGATACACCGGGAGCCCCCGATATACAAGGGAAGCTCGAACTTTCGATTTATGGGCGGAGGTTCCCGGAGGACCAGAGGCTGAGGGAGCGAGGCGCAAGTCTCTCGCCATGGTCGCCTCGTCGGGGTTTCGAGCCCCAAGGGTACACCCGGTTCTCCTGCGGTCAGAGTGACAGGGTCGCCGATTAGGTACACAATATTCCGTGGCCGAAACAGCATCTGCGTCGCGTTCATTGATCAGGAGCGTTTTGAAGGGGTATGATGGGAGGTCAAACCCATAAGATGGATTCGAGGCGTCCATGAAGTTGTGTCCCAAAAGCTCCCATGAAATTCCGGTGACCATTGGATTTTCCGACACCTCTTCAAGGTAGAAAGAGTCTCGTGAAGATCTCAACTATTTTATATTCCATTCGAATCTTTGCCAGGCGTGAAAAAAATTGGTGCCTAAATAGTAACAACAGTCATTGACATCGACCATTGCCCTTCATATAGTCGCAAGCTCTATACCGATTTTCCCGAGGTCGACAAATTTCGTCTTCACCATCCTCGTCATCATCCGATGATCCTGCAGTCAATACAAATGATAGAGCGGAGCTGCCATCAGCAGCAGAAGCTTCTCCCTCGACCCTTTGACTTCGACTCCGCGTGTGTTCCCGCCCAGAAGATGCCATAACCCGCGTCGTTTCATCCCCCGAAAACCCCAACGCCATCACGGTAATTGCATGGTGGCGCACCAGTGATTAATGCCGCTTGTTATTAGGATAAGACGCGAGGACGTTCTCAAGATGTGCCAGGAGGCACCGTCAAAGGGTTCCTTCGCCATAGTCTCCGGAGCTTTCGAGGTCCCCTATCCACCCGAAGCCCCTATCGACTACCGGTTGTTCCTGGAAAGGGACCAGACTGAGGGAAGAGCCCTTTTCCGTTCCTCCAGTTGAGGAATTGGGGCCGGGGGGGGGGGGGGGGGGGGGGGGAGAGGAGAATGGGAAGACAAAAAAATCAAACGACCGCGTCACGAAGGAGGCAACGGGTGGAAGGGCTTCGGAGATGAGTGACTAGGAAAAGCTCGAGGTAAGAAGCTAGTTGAAGGAAAGGTACGCCAATGAAATACCGAGACGAGAGTAACATGGCTTCCTCCGAGGATCAGCCCTGACTATGTACAATGTTTTCTTATAATTAATGAGCCTCCTGGTGGCCCTGAATGGACCTAGGTCCACCGCCTCGAGGAACGAAAGGGTTGAGCTCTGCCCAAGAACCCACCAACACCAACCACCGAGCTCCACTCTCTCTCTCTCTCTCTCTCTCTCTCTCCTGGCTCTTCCCAACTGCGTCAGGCTGTGCAGCCTCGCCTGGAATGTCTCCTCGACGTACGCCCCGGTTATCGGCGACGTTTATAATGTAGAGCCCGAGATGAGCTACAAGATCTTGGGCCCTTAAAGCCACGTTACGTTGTTCAGTTTCTCAGGGCTTGGTTGATACAAGATTTGAGGAAATCGAATGGGTGACAGTTTTTGTTCAAAGTGATTAATGGGGAAAAGTGAAAGATTCGGTTTCGTTGGAAATGGGAGCTTGAAGTGGATGGAGTCTGGGTGGATCTGTACGAAGTCCAGACCTCATCCAGAACTGGCCAGATCCTGTCCAGAACGGTCCGGACCTCATCCAGGACTGTCCAGATTCCGATGGAATCTTGGAGACTGTCGAAAGGCTCTGGGCAGATCCGAATGAGGTTCAGACCTCATTCAGAACTGTCCAGATTCCGATGGAATCTTGGAGACTGTCGAAAGGCTCTGGGCAGATCCGAATGAGGTTCAGACCTCATTCAGGACTGTCCAGACATCGAACTACTATTCTCACTGGTTATTCACTGCTTGGATTTGAGCTTGAGCAGGTATTAATTTGTTTGCGGAGCTTTTTTTAACCTTCGTGTCGTTGTACACAAAATCAAAGGCATCCGCCTCCCATTTCCATGGCCCATTGCCGCACCGGGTGGTCGTATCGCCTCCGCGAAACTCTCCTTGGCGAAGCGGCCGCGCGGTCGGATTTAATTATGTCTGGAATTCGGCGCTAATTAAGTTTGATCGAACGAATCCACCGCGGGTTTGTTACCGAGTTTGGTCCAATGCTTACGAAACACTGTATATTCGCCGGTATTACGATGCCCGGAGTTGCAACCCTTGCGCGTATAATGTAAATGAAATTACCCGCGGCGCCCATCGGCCAGTCCTAATTGAACGGACCGAAAGAGCTGCGGAAAACGCAGCCTCCCTTTCAATTTTTATTGTATAATCTCGATTCTCACCCCCACTTCCTACTTAAAAATTTTTTTTTCTTCTTTTCATTGTGCCCGCAACGAATAACGGAATTTCGATAATTTATGCCTCAACGATGAAGGGTATAACAATTGAAACGGCGCGCGGAAAAAGGGCTTCGTTTCAGTTACTTCACAGCGGCAATTTCTTTTTTTTATCAAGCTCAACAACAGTTACCAATTTTTTTTTTTCCTTCCCAATTTTCATCCGACCAATCGAAGAATTTTTGGAAAACATTTTCTCGACGTATCTCCACCAAGAAAATCATAATATCGATATTCGATGCTGAAGAGTATTCAATTAACCTAAGATTTTTGGGATTTAGGGAAAATTAAGGGAGCCAGAATTTTCGTGAAATACATTGCCTCGGGTCACCGGTGGGTCATGGAACCATGGAAACAGCTACGGATTTCTGGTTAGGCAACCATGACCGAAAATTGTGAGATTCGAAGGCCGAGGCTACGCCAATGACTTTCTCAGACCAGCGGCGAGCCAGGCCAGCCTGCTTATTGTAATTATCCCTTCGAAGTAGAGGCGGCAACCCTTCTCCGTCCGAGGCTTCTCACCACCCCTTTCGCACACGCTCGGGGCTCGATTGTTCTTGCTCGCATGCTGTAAGGTCCCGAAGAACCTACCAACGGGAAGAGAAGCAGCAGGCAGAAGGTCGCTGCCAGCATGTCTCGTGTCTTACATACACCAGCAGCACGTCCATGAAATTAAGCGTACCAGGTCCCGGCAAAAGCTCACACCAACCCCCTCCCCCATTCCTTCCACCCAAAAGCCAGCCTGTTTCCATCAAGATTCGCCCCGAAACTAAATCACCACCACCCACCACGACGCCCTTAATTCCTCCAAAATAATTGGCAGCCACGTGGATTTTTCTTTTTTTTTTTTTTCTTTTTCTTTTCACGCTTTTCATCGATTATTTCGCGTCCACCGAAATTGCATTCCTCGAAAAAGTCCTTGTCATCCTTGGCAATTATGCCGGGGGATGAATTGACGAAATTGGGAAAAGGGGGATGACAGTGGGTCACGAAACGCTCAATTTGAATTCAGGAAGAAAGGGTTGAAATTTGAGCTTTTTTTATGGGGGTTAATGGGAGAACGAATTGTTGGTATTTGCTAATCTGAAGAAAAAATATATTTAGATCCTGAGATTTTAAGGATCTCTTTATTCAGGTCTGATTTATTAAGCTCAAAATTTACTAGCTCTCCAAGGTTCTTAAGAATCCGGATCAGGAAAGCTTCGATACTATGTTTTGCCTACCGGAAGCAATGGTTGCTCCTGAAGGTAGGGCCTCATGCACTCTTGACTCTTGACTCTCCATGTTTGACTTCTCCTCGTCACTGTGGCGGATACATATTTCAATCGGACCACCGAGAGGTCTCGAGGGTTCACCAGAGAAACGAGAGAACGAGAGAGAGAGAGAGAGGGAAGATACACGAGGAGCGAGGCTCGCTCGGGGTGTTTGCTGTCGCGGTGACCAGAATTTAATATTCATCCAATCAGAGGAAGAAAAGGGCTCTGAGAGAGCACCCTCAAGCATCGAAAGCGCCTTCTCTATTTTCCTTACACAAATACGCCTCCTTATGCAAGCCAAGATTGAAAAACTGTCGCCAAAAAAAAAGACACTAAATAATCATAAAATCTTACACCCTTATACATTTCAAAGGTATTTCCTCAAGGGCCTTCATTTTTCTCAATCTCAAACAAAAACCTTACCTACGATAAAAAGCAAACATTTGTAAAAAAAAAAAAAAAAAAAATATCGTTCATTTGTGTTTAACGATTTTTTCCAAAATTCCTCAAGAAACTGACTAAAACATCCCTTTTCTCGTTATCCACGAGAAATATATCATACCAATTAAAAACTAGACGAACAAATGAACGGAATTGTAAAATACGGTTTAATTCCTATTTCCCGAACGCTGGCAAACGAGGAGAGAAAAAGGGGGGGCCGAGGGGGGCTGCCGGCTTTTTCCCGAAAAACAAACTTGCACACTCGTTCCACCATCGGCGGTGGGCGATGTACGAGCTCATGCTGCGCGCGATAAAACATCGGCGAATTCGCACGATTGAATTACAGTTTAATTAACTCGCGGGCAATTAAGCCTGGCCCCCTCCCCCTTGAGGGGGCTCACGTTTTATACACACATACATGAAATGGAAGGTTCGAGCTCTGCTTGGAGCGCCCTCTTACGAATAATACCTCGGCATAGCGTAGAACGCTACACTCGACCGAAGCCAAAACTCTACTTTCTACCCCCCCCCCCCCCCTGGGCCCCCTCCAAGAGCAGCAGCAAGTCGACTGCGAAGCTCATATCGAATAATGCATCCGCGCTACTCCGAGCTTATTCCACGCCTCGGGTAATCGTGAAGGGATGGCGGTCTACGAGCAGAAGGCAAGTTTAGACCGTGGTGCGATTTCATCGAAAAGTTTTTCGGCCCTTGCTGAGCCCCCGCCCCCTCCACTCGCCCCCCTTTTTCTCTTTTTCTCTCTTGCTCTCGTTTTCGCTTTAGGCATACGCTCGATTAAGCGTGTACGGGATTCTCTCGACCAACCGAGAGCTGCTACTGGTTTGTTTTTTTTAGGGCGGCGAGGGGGTGAGGGGGGCGGGGGGCTTTTTCTGACCCTCTGGAAATTTTTTCTTTTTTTTCTCATCGATTATTCGACTGAAGCTCGTTGCAATTCCAGGCAACGATATCCGGAAAAAAGGATGTGAAAAAATGACGATATATTTTTCTGGGGGCAGGGAGAAAAACCACGTTTTTTGGAATCTTCGTGACAGAGTGGGGAATTATGATTTTTTTTTTTTTTCTTCGTTATTATAGTTGCAATGAAAATTTTATTTTTCTCTAGTCACATCTTAATTTTCCTTGAATTATTAAATTTAAATTTATAACCCTTATTTTGAAAATATCCAGACCCTTTTCTACTCATTCAGGAAGTTAATGAAAAATAGAATACATAATGATGTATGGTAATTTGAGATTTTTGAGGCTCTACGTTGGTACTTAACGGATGTACATGCAGTTTAGGTTGAAGGGCGTGAAATGTGTTGCAGGTCGATGAAGGGACGAGAGGCTTTTGAGCTCGATGGTTAGGTTAGTGGCCCAGCGCGATTTTAACGACGAGTGATGAATAATAACTGGTGGATGATGGCGAGGATCGAGAGAGAGCCTCGTTTAACGGTCCAAACGGCGTTCCACCAACGCAAAAGGGCTTAACGTCCTACCAAACACACGCGTGTTGCGAGTTATATTTACGGGAGTTGAGAGCTTTATTACAACGGCAAATTTCAGCGCGATATCGGTGATCCTCTTGGATGTACCTGCACCATTTGTTTACGACCAGATCCACCGTTTATTACCTACACGAAGAAAAGTATCTAAAACTACAATTTTCCAACACTAGTGAAAAAAAAAATAAAAAATCCTGGACGAAATTATTTTATTTTCTTTATTTTTTATTTATATTAATTCAGCAATAAAATTAGACAAACTAATTTATCTCGGGAAAATTAATGAATAATTATATAAATATGTAAATAAAAATGTGAGACATTTATTTTACATAATTTCTCTAATTATGTAAATTTTCTTGAATATATTGAGAATTTTTTTTTTTTTTTTGGAGCAAGGGCTAATTAAAAAAAAAATTATTCAACGACGAATAAGTGACCGCTAATGCACCGGAAACCGGGGCTCACTTAACCGATTAAATGTTCGCTTCGTGCATTTCTTAATTACTGTATTAAGCAGCAATAATTCATGAACCCGGCACGAGCAGGTACGGCGAAAGAAGGAAGGGTAAGGTGAAGGGAGCGTATATAGGGTAAAACACAGTACACTCTTCCGTAGTAACTCCTCTCTCGTGCCCGGTAAGTCTCGTAAGCGCGGCCTCGAAAATTCATAATTAAACGGTGCGGTGGGTGGTTCGGGCTGATTACATCGAGCGAGAAGTTTTCCGCGGAAGATATGATAGAAGGCGAACGAAGGAAGTAACCGAAGGGCTGAAGAAAGCCGCCCGACGATGTAAGTAACTCGCCAGAAAGCTCTTCCTATTCATAATAAGCCTAATACCTTAAGCCTCACACACGATTTAAAACACCGGACTTACCCTTAACACCCTTAAGGCCCTTAACTACTTGTCAACCTAATCGAAAAAGGGCGTTGAACTCGAAAATATTATTTGGCGTAAAATATTATGGATAATTGATGGATCAAAGGGAAGTACCTTCACAGGGTTAAGGGTCAAATATATAGAAGGGTCCCTATTGCAACAAAATTTGGACCCTTGGCGAAAATATTTTCAGCAATCCCTTAAGGGCCAATAGATATTTCCCTTTATTATCGGTTTTTTTTTTTTTCGAAAAGGGAAGTGGAAGAAAAATAGTTTATCAATATTTCAGCGATTCTATTAAAGTTTTCGAGCGATAAGAGTGATTTCTCTTGGCGGTTGATTTTCTCGAGTGGGTGGAAAGGCTTCGACCGTCGTGTCGTCGCAGTCTCGCGACAAATAGAAGCTTTGTGCGACGACAATGGGGAGTTTATTTCCGGCCCGGCTGGGGCTACAATGTAGGCACTATACTGTAATTAAATTCTCAAACCCAAGGATTCGGAGGTTAGTGCTTGGGAGAAGGGCGAGATACTTGGCGGGGGTGGAGGACGAGGAGCTTGCGGACCAACCTCTCCTCGAAGGGTTCAAGGCATATTGCATACTGACCGCTACTGGCTACGCTACTGGCTTTCCAGATCGCCATATTGTCCACCATATGCTCCTTCCTTCCTTCCTACCTTCCCCAAGATTAAACGAATTCCTCAAGTGTCCCTGCCCCAAAACCACCCCCACAACCCCTTAAAGCCACGCCATAAGGAATGCATTTTGAAAAGAAAAAAAAAAATTTATTCAACTCAATGCGAGAAACGCGATTTTACGAACAATCTAAAATGCGATAAACATTTTTATCGCACTAGTATCGTAAAGTATTAAGTGTCACTTCACTCGGTGTGAGAAGCTCGATTTTACGCACGCATAAATTTTTATTTTTAAACTTTATACAATAAAATGGTTATTTTTATATCAAAAAATTTGTAACAAAAACATTTTTTTCCTCCCCTTACAAAAAAGCTCTCGACATTCCAAAAATGTCACCCTCAAATCCCCGACCTCAAAAACCGGAATAAAACCGATTTCTCCGTGCCACGATGTTCCCGAGCTTTTTGAAGAGCTTTAAGAAAATCAAGAACACACAGCTACTCAGCGAGTGGGAGTAAAGCGTTTCGCGAGAGACTCGTGAGTAGACGCAGCGTAGGAGCCACGGAAAAGCGAGCGGAGTGTGAGAGGAAGCAAGCACAGAGGTCTCGACGAGCTAAAACGAAAGTTGGAGCAGAGGCTTGCCACAGCAAATCCGGCTTGATTAAAACACTGTAGGAGGAATATATACACCCTCTCCTATATTCCTCTCTCTCTCTCTCTCTCTTTTCATCCCCCTCTTCATACTGTACATATTCCCTTCTTCACCCCTTTCTTCTTGCTCGCCATCCTCTTATTTCGCTTCCTCATCTCGCGACTCTCCTCTCACTATTCGCCATCAGAAGGGGGTAATATATATATATATATTAATATATAGATATACATACATATACAGGGCAATCCGTGTCAACTCGATTTGGCTGTGACCCTCGACCCTTCGCACCCTCAAAAATATCATTACAATTAATAAATGATATCTAATTAATGAAAAATAATTGATTAACAAAAAAATATTAATGAACCAGAAAATGGGTGCGAAAAAATCGGAGGAAATATTAAAAAAGCTCGAGCTGGTTTGGAATGCCCTTTATATACCCGAAGAAAAGCCTGAGGAGCTTGCTGCGGGCTAACTCGCCCTTCAGCCACAACCCGCCAAGGTATAATCTTAATGCAGTCTTATATACGAAGCGTTACTCTCGCGCCTCGGTGAAAGCGAGACGGAGAGAGAGAAAGCTCACGAGAGATCGCTATATTTCATTATAACCCCGCAGCCCTTCCGGTCTCGCGGTGCTACGGGAAACCCTTTCCGTTTCGTACTATAAGCCAGCTTTCTCTCCTTCCACATATATATATATACATATATATATATATATGTTTGTGTCTCTTTCTATCCGATGTAGTTTCTCGTGCGGATATCGAGGGGCTCGCAAAATATCGAGGGACGAAGGGACGACCTGGAAGACGACAACGACGCCGTCGACGAGGACCAAACGAAGGGTAGGCTCCGGAGCTTTCTGCGACATTGGCTGAAAAGCCCGTCCTAGATGTCGAAGAAGCTAAATCGCATCCACATGCGATTTTTTTTAGACAAAAGCTGTACGCAAATTGTCGGCTATTTATCGGCGCAAAAAGATATTTTCCAGCTACAACCCTTATACCGGAAACGGAAATTGAAAAGCTACAGCCAGACGGAAATTCTCATTCTTTTCAGAGCCGAGAGCTTGCGACGCTGTGAGGGCATGTCCAGAGACATGGAGAATCTATTTCTGGAACGGCTCGAGAAATTCTCAAGCCGAAGGTCGGTGCGGCGTACCTACACCAGCGGGACTAAGGGTCGCGCTTGTTCCTGCGCTTCGATGGTGGATGCGATGCCGCTCCAAGAAACTCCAGTCCTGCTGGTAGCACCACTTCGGGAGAGGGTGAACGGGGGGTGTATTTACGACGTTACAATACCCCACGGGCTAATCCTCGCTCTCACCCTGTACTCGCTTCGAGAGAGAGAGAGAGAGGGAAAGGACAAAAGTGCTGTCCTGCCCTTAGGCCATTCGTGGAAATCCAGGGAAACACTGGAATACGGATTCCTCGTTCTCACCAGCATCTCTCGAATCCGTGGAACGAAATACCAAAATTTCTCGTACAATTCACGAATTATTAATTAGCAGTCATTTTGCCTCATTGATTATTAATTATTGCTGATAATTACGAAGAGGGTTAAGAGGGTTTTTCGTTTTGTAATTTTATTGAATTTGAAAAAAAAAAATATGGACACTCATTCTTTTATCATAAACTCAATTTTTCGTGAAATTGGCGGATTTTGATTTTTTCAATTCGATATTTGACTTGTGAATTTTGTGTCTACTGAAAAAATGTACGACAATGGGATGTTTATCAGCGATAGATAATTTTATTTGTCGCGAAAATCTCGGAAAAATGACAGAACGAAGAATGTGAAGAATATGAGAAATTAGAAGAGCGAAGATCGCGATGAGGGCGGAAGGGAGAATCGTTTCAAGGGTTCGAAATCTCAAAAGTGTTCTCGAGGGTGCTCTTTCCTTCCTCCGGGGATAAATTGCCAACCGCGAAGCCAAACGCCACCCCACCAACGGCGATCTAGTAATAAAGACTCCGCACCACCTTCTCCTCTCTTTTCGACGACCTTTGCCCTGCTCCTCTCTCTCTCTCTCTCTCTCGCCCCTCTGATGGGAGCACTAATACCGCTCCCTCGCCCACCCCTAATTGACACAATTTTTATAAACCCCCCAAAACGACGGCGCTCCTTCGAGACACTCGAAAAACCCGAGGGTTAAACCATCTTTTGTGTTCCTCATCTTATAAAAAAAAAGAAAAGGAATTCCTTCGATTAAAAAAAATCTGAAAAATTCAAGCGAAAAAAAAACTGTCGAATTAAGGAGGTTGTAAACCCACGAAAATAAAAATGTATAGGAAAAAAAGTCGTTTAAATAAAAATGAAAATTAATTTTTTCATTGGATAATATTTTTTTCGATATTTAATTGACAAATTAATCCGACTTTCTGAATAAAATATAAAAAATAAAATATTTGTCACGCTATTTTTGCGCCCTTAAATGTAAGAGGCATGTCTGATCAATTCGCGACGTAACTACTCGAGGAAATAATTTTTTTTTTTTATAGTGACGATTCGCAGAGGAAAAAAAGAGAGGGGGATGAAACTACCCTCGTGCCGTTGCAAGCGTGAGGATCGAGGGTGGCCAATGTGTCGGAGTCTCTTTTGCCTCTCCTGAGGTTCTCCGGAGCGGGAAAGAGCGGTCGTGAGAGCCGCGAGCCAGACGACCGTAAGTATTAAATAAATCTCCTTAAGCGGATTAGGCCGCTGGCTTTCCGGTATTTTAACGCCGCGTTTTCCGCGGGCTAACGCCGGTTTAGCCGGACCCCAAACAGATTTCTTCCGCTCCTTTCTCTCTCTCTCTCTCTCCTCACTTTGATTTTTTTTTTTTCGACCATACTCTTCCATTCGAATTAGTGACTAACGAAATTTATTGGTTAACCCTGCGACAGAAATTTGAAAGGGTATTTTTTTTAAATGAAAAATAACATAATAACCCTAATAAAAATTAATGAATTATCAATCACATAAATTCGCAATAAATCAAAATTAGTCTCTACAATTTTTTTTTTTATTGCCACAAGGAATATTTTTTTTCTTCAGCCCATGATTTTCTGATAACGTTCTGCGATAAAACACGTACTTTTTTCCAGAGCTTATATATTAGTAAAAAAAATAATCATAATTTAGGAGGGAGTTTTTTTATATATATATTTCCTGGCGCATGGATTGATGGGCTAATATTCGGCCATTTTTTTTCTCTCGCCACTTTATTTCCTGAAGCTAACCAACAGAGCCCACCTCGGAAATAACTCGAGCTGAGTGCCTCACGAGGAAAGGGCGAATTACAAACGAGCGAGCCGCAAATTATGACGTATCGCCGTATCCACCGGTGCTTGTTTCTTCTTCTGCTTATAGCACTCGCTTGTAACTCGCACCAGGGATTTCTAACGCGTTCCATGAATATTGATGCGAGAGCCAAGCAAATTGACCGTAATACACTGTCACTCGTGTAACTCGTCCAGAAATACAGCAGCAGCATTATATTCTCCACGCTCATACTTATGGCAACTATAGAACAAGCATATAGAATGTCCTATACCTGGGAAAAATCGCGGCTGACCACAGCCGACCCTAACCACTGCGATGTCATTACTCCCTGGCGTAAATTGCCACGTGATGAACGCACGTGCCATGTATTAAATATTGTATTTTTACATTTCGCTTAAATCGAAATTCAGCCCTTCGCCCAATTAAGACGCTTAATTAAAGGGTCACCGGTATAAATTGATTAAAAAAAATTGTCGGAAATTTGATGAAACATTTTTGTTTTAAAAAAAAATTAATTTAACGAATATTTATGTTTTTTTTTTTAGGAAAATGCTGAAAAGAAAATCCGAAAGCCGATTCACTGATGAAAATTGAAATGTTTTTGGACCATATTCTTGTTTTCCAATGAAAAATCATCAAGGACAGGTTATCCGAAAAGGGATATGAGAAGGACATCGCTGGAAAGTGGAAGCAGCGAGGAATATAGAATTGAACGGTAACCGGTCTCCTCCCAAGGACTTTATCTTATTCAGACGCCTCCGCTCGAAAGCACAGGAGCGCACGCCGGTTCCTCTTCTCCTTGAGATTCGGCGCTGTGCCGTTCGCCGTCGGCTAAATAGCTAACTTCGCGCAACTATCCCAATAGATTATGATTATTGTGGAGGAAAGCTCTGATTTATGCAATTATCATAAATTTGGCTCTTTCTCTCTCGCTCTCTCCCTTCGTTTCCAACACCCTGCCATCTTCCGTATGCTCCGGGCGATCCTATCCTCCTATTCAACCGGATTTCAATGGGAAATTATGTGGTGCCCTTCCCTCGCCCTTCGAATAAACTCTTAGCTCGGGCATTCCAAGATGAATAAAAATGGCAATTTTACGATCATCTTCATTCTCGACACGCTGATCGAGAGAGACTCCTCGCCATAGCCTTGAAATTACAAGCCAGTAGTAATGGTCGATAATAGTCAGACGAAATTTTAAAGGGACTGAGACGCCTAAAAAAAAATTCTATGGACGATACCCTTTTTTATTCATTTCAACTTTAAGCCCTAGTCGCAATTACTAGGATTTCGAAGTCGACATTATGCTTAGAATTAACATGGAATAATTGTAAAAGTGTATTTTTTCTTTAATTAAAAAATTTTGATTATTCAATAATAATTTGATGAAAATGTCGCCGAATAAAAAATTTGGCCAATTCAGGACAAAGATTTGAAAGAAATATGCAGAAAATCATGTGAATATTGCAGGGAATAATTTTTTAAATTATTAATATTGTAACAATGAGAAGGTGTAAAGGGAAGTCGATTACCACAAACCACAATAAACTATTATTCAAGTCATCCAAGTCAGGCAGAGCCTCAGGTAATGACGCAACTAAACTCTACGCCTCTGTCTCCTCACTTCAACAGCTTAGTAATTTGTGTAGCGCGAAACTTCACACCGCGCACGAGCAAAGGACGTGATTTGCATTGCAAAGACAGCACTATAATATCTTAGATACTACACGACAAATTTACGATCACCGAATGACGAGAAATCCTTAAGCCCCCCTTTCGGTGCTGAAACAATTTTTTCCATAATTTTGCGTTTATTAATTTTATTTTAATAATTATACAATATCTAGTCATAAATGATTTTACTGCGAATATATCAAACATTTTTTATCCATAATGAAAAAAATACGATTATTATTTTTTTTTTTGAAAAATCAATCTGTCATCTTTAAAGTCCAGCAAACATTTTTTATGCCACCCGAAAATCAATCGCTCATTTTTACACGATCGTTCGTCTGCCAAAATTAATGGAGACTCTAGGAGAGAATATCGGAATCCGGGGAATCCCTCGATAATTTACCATCGGCTGAATAAAAATCATTCTGAAAACTGTGAACCCTGTCTTACCGGCAGATGGACGAGTAGGAAAAAGCTCTCACGGTAAAGAAGATCGCAGACCCTTTTTTACCGACCGTCGATTTTTTACCCATGGTTGAGTTGACGTACGTAGGTAAATACTGACAACATTTCATGTCAACGAGAATGGAGGTGCAGTTCCCTGCCTTACCGACCGTGATAATGAAGGTTCCTGTTTAGTCGGTAGGTCAGAAAGGAATCTGTCTTACCGATAGAACACGAACGACCTCTTTCGGAAACGCCCGAAAGCTTTCCGCGGTTCGGGGGATGAAAATCGAACGGGAATGTAGGGGAAGTCATTTAGACCCCACTACTCGGGCGAACTCGATGCACGCGAGAACTTTGGAAACTTCCCCGCCGGCGAAACTCAGCCCAGAAGCGAGAACCACGAGCGAGGCCAGTTCATGCAAGCTGCCAGCCAGTTTACAAAACTTTCTCGCGAGGCGGGAGAAACTTTAAAAATCGTTACTACCCCCGAGCGGCTCGGCGTTTCCGTCCTTCTCTCTCCGCTCTCCCGAGATGAACATCCGAAACCACTGGGCCGGGAATTTTTCAACGAATTGTATTACGTTCGAAAAAAAAAAAAAAAGCTTAAATATCGTCAACCGATTTTTCGATTTTCATACCGATTTTTTTTTTTTTTCATAACGATTTTCATTATCCACGATTTAATTTACTTCTGCGAAGCTTTGTGGTTTTCATTGAATTGTTGTTTTTTGTCAAAAGCTTTCGATTGTTAAATCTTTTTGAAATTTCAAGGACATTCAATCGATTTTGCGGTTTCTGACGGTTCAGAATTTTTTTTTTTTTTCTTTACTCGACTAAAATCATCACCCTTAAAATCACGGCTTGATTTTTGTTTTTTTCTCTTTTTTAATAAATCGAAATATTAACAATTGCAGAATGAGAATTTCATCCCTAATTTTTTTTTTTTGATAATTAACCTGATGGACGGAATTAAAGAACGATAAATCAACGCGATTTCTCGAAGCGTAAAGGCACGAGAAATTATCCCCCTTTGTGCAGGCATTTTGTGAAGCGGAGCTTCGAGCAATAGTCGAGAGAGCTACGTTACACTCCGAGTTTATTACGAGCAATAACAAAAGCAGCACTTCGGGGCCCGATTTCCGCGATCCCTCTTCACAGCCAGCGGCGAAATCGATAACATGAAAAGAAAAAAAAAAAAAAAATAGAAAATTAAAAAAGCCCGTCAACCCACTTACCGGAACGTACCGTCAGCATTTTATGTGTGGCGGTTACAAAGCCTCGTTTTACGGCACCGACTCTTGTCGCACTCTTGTCAAATCTTTCCTCTACCCTTCATCCTGATTCTTCATGAAGCGTTCAAAGCTCATTTTTATAGACCGATAACAAAAGCTCGTCATCGAAAGATTCGATTATAAACGAATGGCTGTAAAGTACTACTTTACGACGCTTCAAAAAAAAATTTTTTTCCCGAAAAAGAAAATTTCTCTATGAGCAGACGAAAAAAACAAAGCGAAAATATTTAATTTACTTGTGCTCGGGCATAAAAGTTTATCGAAAAAAAAATGAAAAAAATTTGGCAAGTTTGATGAAATTAAGGGGTAGCTGAAAAATAGACGTTAAATTAATTATCCAGGGGTGGAAATAGTCCGAAGGTATGTGAAAACTTTTTTCCCTCGCTTTAGTCGCACGCGCCGAGGTTCAACCGCAGCGGCGAAGCTGCTGGTAATTATCCCTCGGTAAATATTTGACGGTTTATACGCTCTCGAGCGGGGAATATAAGAGGGTGAAAAGGGGTGTCACGGTCGATGTTTGGACGGCACGGAAACGATATCGGCTCGACACTCGACGTTACTAGTCTGCGAACGATGTCCGACACGAAAATAGCGATGAAATTAATTTTTTATCATAACTCATAGTCCGGCTAATTAGGTAGCTTTGATTATGGAAATTAATTTTTTTTCATTAAAATTCTAAATCAATTGATCAATAATTTCAATGAGTTTTTTTTTTACAAATTTAATAATTCTTGTATTATTTTTTTTATGAATCATTTTTTTATTCAGTTCAAAACGGACTTACCTTTTTTGGTGTCGGGTGAAGAACGGTCACAGGAACTTGTCGAGGTGTCGTTGAGAGCGTCGTTAATTGCTGCTGGGCATGAGCCTGTTGCTGCGCGTGCTGCCTCTCGTTCCTGCTCGACGGCAGCTCCAGTAGATGCTGTATCGAGTGATTCTGTCTTGTTTTCTTCGACGCCATCCTGGCAAAAAAAAATTGTTAAACCATAAATATTTGTTGTTTACTGGTACACCAATATGATTTATTCCAGTTGATCTTAAATTTGAAAACAATTTTCGAATGGAAATGATATTTCAATTTTTCTACGAATTTTTTTTTTTTCATAATTTTGGATATAATTGTCGATTGAATTATTGATATCTCTATATTGCAAATAATTGCTCGTACAATTATTCAGGATCTCGAATTAGTCGTCATTAATCAAAAGTTATGATTATTTCATTTCATTTCATTAATTAATGATCAATTGAAGCCGTAGAAATGTCTCGAGTAAATCCGATTTGAAAAAGCGCGCCAAACGTTCGACCTGAAGTGCGCGCGTATCGAAGTGTCCGAGCAGCCAATCAGCGCGCCGCATCGGCGGTGCCGTCAACGCGTCACACTTCGAGATATTTCATCGCCCACAGAAATCTCAGAAATCAAACGAAAAGCTGCGTAAAAAACAAGTTATACTTGAAATTTCGCCCTGTTCATCGACTTCAAAAGGGCTTATCGAGGATCGCAATGAATTGTCCTTTTCCGCCAGGAAGAAACGTCTTGGCAACGAGTGCATTAGGAAGCCCGAGGAGAGGACAGAAGTGATTTCAAGCTGTTGGTTGTGTTGAGCGGTGTGGTATGAAAAGCCCGGCGAGAAGAGAGGAAAACGAGTGTAGCGAGGTGCGGAAAAGGGGGAGTGAGTTTCCAGGGCAAAAAAGGGAAAGGGTGGGCACGAGGAGAAGGGGGTGGGGGGGGGTGGGGGGTTAGATCGACGGGAAACTGGAAACTGCGTGCGTATACCTTTTTCCAGGAAAGCGTCGGGCGAGCTCTGTGGATATCGGGTAAAACTTTCGCATTTAACTTTTCCGTCCTGGGTTGTGCTCGGCTGTTACGAGTTAGTTCCGCGAGTTGGACGAAGAGGGCGCGCGCGGCGGAGCCGAGCGAATGAGAGAGGTCGAAGGGACAAGCAGCCGCTGGAGGAGGGGGGAAACGACCAACAAAGCTCATCACCGGAAACTTTTCCGAGACAAGGACGGAAGCTATGAAGTGGAAGGGGTAGACGCGCGCGCGGCGTCGCCCGGGACGATGGCGCGCGCGCTTCGCGACGATCAGAGTCCTCTGTAACTTTCTCCCTTTCTCTCTCTCTCTCTCCCTCTCTCTCATTCTCTCTCGTCTGTTTCTCTTCTCTTTCTCACACACACTCCAGCTCTGGTAACATCACTGAACTACCCTCTCCGCTCGTTTGCAGATATACCAAGCTACACTCGCTCGCGAGTAGGAAAGTACATCTGGAGGGTTGCCGGTACTGCGGGCGCGCTTTCACCCCCCCCCCCCCCCCAACCCCAACCCCAACTCCTCCTCCTCCTTCTCTTCTCGCTGCCACCTAGCGAATAAAACGAATGAAATATTCTCTCAATCCGCGTCACTCACTCGAACTATCACGCGGATTTGATCTATCGAGTCGCAATCCACGAAGAGGGGAACGACTATTTTTCACCCTTCCTTACTATTTTCGCATGGAATTTCGCCACACTGTGTTTATTCCATCTACAGGAAGGGATTTGATGCTGGATTTCGTGGCCGAGAAAATAGGTTTTGTTTTACTAATGCCAGAGCTTTTTACGATATCTCCCGAATTGAATTTAGCGAAGCTTTGTCGTCTGAAAAAATTTCTACACTCGTACGAAAGTACGTCTTTTCGACAAATAAAATAAGACAGCGAACGTAAAAATTTTTTTACGTTTTTAGAAAAACCTTATCATCTACGGAACTTTTTTTTTTTTCTTGTCACGTTTTTTACGTAGGCGCTAGTCTCGCGACTGACGCAGAGATTCGGTGCAGATGTAGAGTCGACCGTGACCTCGTGGCCGGTACACGAAGACTCTTCCTCATGTCGTAGTGGGATGCGATGCAGTATTTATAATACTATTGGACAATTCACAGGAGGAAAAACCGATTATCGGCCTCACTGACTTCACTCCTTTTATAACTAACCTCAAAAGCTCCTTATAATCGAATGCCACCAGCAAACGTAATTATATATATATGTATAAGAAAAAAGAGATTAAAAGTTTTTTGCCGATGCTTTTCAGAACCATAAGCCAATCAAAAGCTCCTCGTTTTTTTCCTCCCCCCTTCTACCCCTAATATTCTCCATAATTCTATCCGCTGAAAGCAAGGATCACCTTCTTCTCAAACAAAAAAAGATAAAACACCTGAAAGCTACTTTTAAAGCTCCCGGCATCTGTAGTTCGAAAATTCCGATAATTAAGAAAAGCCCCAACACATATCCAGGCTAACTTCGCTATCGGCGTTGAATCTGTGTATATACGAGAATGTTAAGAGATGAGCGAGGAGGAGGAAACTTGGAAGGCTTCATATCGGACTCGAAGAGAGCCGCCGATGCTTTCCCGTACGTATTTCAGTCATCCGGCCAACTTCTGCAAGTTTAATGCCCGGCTACACGCTCACGCTCCCGAGTAATTTAACACGACGAAATTAACTTTTCAGTTTTACCCGAAAGTTTCTCGAGGCGCTGCTGCTGCTCCTCGCCAAGCGCAGCCAACTTAACCGCGGTACGAAGCTCTTCTCGTGGGGCGTGGGGGGGTCACCCCCCCACGCCTCGCCGCGCGCCCCACGCCCCGCGCCACTTTACCGCCGCTGAGACCCGCGGGGACCAGAAGCGAGCGAGGACTACTCGGCTCTTTCCATTTTCCTTCGCTCTTCAGCGCCAAACTTTTAAAGCGTTTCCCCGGCTAGTAGCCGTCTCGCTTTTCCTCGCTTCTTTCACAAACTTCTCGCTTTTCTCTCTCTCTCTCTCTTTCTCCAATCCAACCCACACAACTAAGCGCCCCTCACCCCCCCGTGGGTTCTTATTCTTCGTAAAATAATTCCACCCTTAAGACCAGAAGTTTACGACGCAAAGTTCGTCGACGTTGGGGTTTTTTCCTTGAGTTTTGATATTGCGCGGTGGGTGGGTGGGGGGGGGGGGGGGGGGGGGGGAGGTTATAACGTTAGCGACGCGAGGCGGGTGAATAACTGGTCAAGGCGATGAATAACTGCGTGGCAATCGCTTGGTAAATGTCGTTTGTATCGAATTATTCATTCTTAAGGGTTTTACGAGAGAATCGAAGATTTTTTTAGGTTAGTTGGGTTGACTGTATCGGTTGGAAATCATTTTTATTCACACTACTTGCGAGGAGGGGGGCGGCGGGAGGGTTAAGGGGGAGATGTGAAGCAAACTCGAATTAATGAATTGACTTCCGGCGCGTCTTCGGATCCTTTGTTACAGCGATTCTCCTCAAATCCAACGAGCTTTCCTAACTGTATATATATTGGTTGCAGAGACCGAGACACCGGCGGAATCAAGCAAACCCCCGCGGCGATCTCAAACTACCCCAAACGGAGCTTTCGAGTACTCGCGAGAAACGAGGCAGACTTCCGTGAGGCCAGGCGCGCGATGGAGTTTTGCCAATAGTTTCACCGGGAACAGTTTTGCCTGGCCATTATAGCCGCACGATTGGATACCCGTTACACCAACCCCCACCCCCTTTTGGTATATCGGCTCTGCGCTTTAACTAACCCTCTCTCTCTCTCTCTCTCTTTCTCTCCCCCAGCGACTTTTCAACCCCCACTGGTATTATCGGGCTCGTAAACTTTTCGGTAATCGCAACGAACCGACAGGAAATAATAATTTTAACACCCTTCGCATAAATTGCTTTAAATTTCACCCTTAATTTCGAATTTTTTGTAATCGTTTTCTTTTTTTTTTAATTCCAATGTCGGATTTCTTGATTTTGTTATCACTACATTCAATATAGATCAACCACTTTTTTTTAAAATTATTTCGCTGCTTTAACCAAATAATGTAAATCGAAATTAAACTTTTTATTTTTTACTTTTCTCCCTATTATCTTTGCATTCCAATAAAAATGTGCCTCAAAACATCCTAAACCATCGAATTTTTAAATTAAACCCATTGTACATTAAGACGTCGATTATTTTCAAATCTGCCACCACACTACCCCAGAAAAAAAACCACCCCTAAAAGAAAACAACAACAAAATTACCCGCAAATTCGTCCACCAGAATTCTCGATGAAAAAAGTAAAATCCACGAGAGCAAGCCGGTGATTAAACTACTCCACCTGGCGTGTTCTTGGTCCCGAGCTTTTTATCCACCCCCTCCCCCCACCCCGCCACCCTCTTTCAACTTACAACGCAGTTTTCAAGCAAGACCGTGGGGACTCGTGACTTTAATACGCTTTCTCTCGGCGATGCACACGCGCGCCAAATTGGGGTTGAAAGGCAAGCAAGCAGGAAGGCGAAGCTCGCGGGCGCACCCGCCCCTCCCTCTCGCTCGGCTTCCACGCTCCGAAGAATCCAAAAAGCTCGGGCAACAGCCACTTGGTGGAATTCGAGGACAATGCGCGACCGACAACATGGAATTACAACGGCGGAAGGAGAACGATGACGGCCTAATTAGAATCCCTGCGCCATCATCCCTCTCTCTCTCTCCCTCCTTCTCTTTCCCTTTCTCCCTCTCTCTTCATGGGCCACGCACGAGTGCTGCCATCCAGCCCACGGCATCAGCATCACCACGAAGAGACCAACTGCGGTATGTATTTACATTGGCTAAGTACAGCGACACTCTACAGTTGTGTGTCACACTTGGAAACGAGGGATGCATCCCCCTATTAACACAACAGCGCAACACGAGCACCGAATTGTTATTGCTACCTGCACTGTGGCCAATCTGCACTCCACTCGGAGCTTTTCTCGTAACGCTGCTCATGAGCACTAAACTAACTCTACCGGATGGCCTGCTGTGCTTTTGCAGCTTCCGTTATTTTTTCTTCTTTCTCCTTATCCGCGGACCCGAGGAACATTCTCCGGGGCCTCCTCTTCCACCTCGGCTGATACCAATACGAGCTTTTCGAGAATATCCTTAAACTCGGAAGACTTTTGTGCGGATTGTTGTTTGTAAAGGATTTTTTGTGTTTTTTTTTAGGGGAGTGTTTAATTGGAGAGAAAATAGCAGGAGAAAGAAAGAAGTTGAAGTGAGCTTTTTCAATTTTTAAACAAATTCTCGTATGACTATAGTCGCTTATTTTATCACAGAAGCTTTTTGCTGTTATTTTGAATTTTATTTTCTACGTTTCCGGTGTGAAAATTTTGCCTCCATTTCCGCCTCAAAAATGGAAAGCTCTTGAAAATATATTTCCCATGCCCTGATTAAAAAATGAATAAATAAATAAATAAAAAAGAAGCTTTTCCCGGAAATCAATGGAATCACCGAAATTCAGAGGGACCGAAAATTCAGATCGAATTGAGTGCGAGCAAATACTTGCTTGCGGATTTTTATTCGAATGAACGTTTGGAAATGATGATAGCGTTAAATTTGGCCGTTTGCGGTGTGCGGAGAGTTGGAAATTCGATGCGGAGTCTGGGGTGGAAGCGTGTGGGAGAAGCGCGGAGAGGGAGGGGGTAAACCACCCTCGATCAGCTGACCGTAGGCAACACAGAGACTCGAGAGGCTCGTACACATTGAGGGAGAAACACGCGTTCAGTCTGGGGCCCTTTCAAGCCCTGGCACGCGCGCGCAACACCCCCTCGGCCTCTCGCGGCCGCCGCGCTTGCCACCCTCGCACACGCCACTCTCTCTCTCACCCCCCACGACACACTCCGGCTCGATTATCGCTCACGAGTCGACTGACTGCCAGGGCTAAGCCCGCACCCAGTCAGTTTTCCCCCCTCGGGCCAATGTCATTGTCGATGGTTGTCCTAGTCCGACTCCACGGCAATCTCATTCACATCAACCTAACCGAACGACAATGAAACGTTAACCGAACACAAAAAATACCACGTGACTTTCGAGAGACATTATACGTCCATATATATTCACTATTGTTCAGTCAATTTATTCATGGATTCGAAATATTTATATATTTTTCAAATAGGCAGAATATGAATATGTTTGAAATATAATAGATATATAAATATATTTGAACAATATTGAATAAATTAATATAATTGACAAACAGTGAATATATGAATATATTTGGATAATATTTAATATATTAATATATGGAATGAGTAATTTGAATTCAGAATACCGAAAATCAGTAATTACATTTTCTATGAGGATTCGAGTTCAATAATAATTAACGTAATGGTAATTATGTTGATGGAATATATAATTTATGATTTAATTGAGATTCTAATACTGGCAAAAAATATTGTTGATGGTAATTGATATTAACATGACCTAGTAATACATAGTCAGATTTTTTTTTTATTTGAAAAACAGAAAATTCAATTTTTCTTTAAACCAAAAAAATTGATAAACCCCTGAGAAAAAAAATCTGAATCCAAAAAATCATTCCTCAAAGCTTAAAAAAAATCCTTTCGTCCCAAAAAAAAAACAGTATGACTGAGAAACTTAATCACGAAATATCTACTTACGTATCGACGCGTGAAATTCACAAATCCTCAAAGATAAATTGCCCAATTAATTAATTGATTAATAATCAAGCCACTTGATTCACATTCGACGGAAAATCACTTTCCAAAATTCCACTAAAAAACGTACGAGCGTTTTTTTTAAATTTATTTATTTTTTTCGATAGACACTAAACACTCCGAGGGATGATTTAGCGCGTCACGTGACGGCGGCGGGGGTGAAGTAAACTCACAAATAAAACACGAGAGCGAATGAAAAAAAAATAAATAAAGTGATGATAAAAATTGCCTGGTGAGGCGAAGAGGAAATAGCGATGGAAAATGGGATAAGACACGCGACACTCGTCGCGCGGCGGGCCATTCGGTAAATTCACTCAGATATCCGCTCGCCCCCTTAACGCGTATAGGAAATGCGATAAATGCTTTGCCAGTGGCTTTGCTTATCAGTCTATCTCATTTCTATTCCTCGGATTGCCTTTCTCTTTCTCTCCCTCCCTTGAATTTCTATCTGTTTTTCATATAATCGCATATCCTCTTCGGATCCTCGCGTGAACGCGAGTCCGATCATACTGCGCTGCTCTTCTCTCGGGTTATCGTGTCTTTCTCGCTCGCACCCTCGACGTTAAACTCGAGAAAAGTTTACGCGGCGGTGGCAGCGACGGCGCGTCGAGCCGAGCTCGAGGGGAGGTTATTCAGCAGCAGCAGCAGCAGCAAAGCTCCGCGAGGCGCGCGCCTCGAGATTCTCAATTTTTCTTTTTTTTTTTTTTTCTCACTTTTTTCCCCTCTATCTTCTCCCTCTTTCTCATACTTTTATGTATTTCTAACCCTTGCCGTAACTTTTGTCTTTTTTTTTTGCTCGTTCTATCAGCAGGATATCTTTTTGTGGTTTTCGGTGGGATTTTTTTTGGAGCTTTGGGCTTTTTGGTGGGATTTGTTTGGAGCTTTGGGCTTTTTGGTGGGATTTTTTGGAGCTTTGGGCTTTTGGTGGGATGTTTTTGGAGCTTTGGGCTTTTGGTGGGGTTTTTTGGAGCTTTGGGTTTTTTGGTGGGATTTTTTGGAGCTTTGAATTTTTGGTGGGATTTTCGTTACTTTTGTATTTTACGTTTCCTCAATTTCTTTTTCTCTTTCCTCCTCTTTCTCTCATCTCTGTTTCCCTCTTTTTCCATTTCCTCCCTTTCTCTCTTTCTCTCTTTTTATTTCAGTTATCTCTGTCTCTCTTCCCTTTCTCTGGGCCGGTAAATAAAAAAAGTTTTCAGAGTAAACTATATAGTTTACGAAGCTTTCCACCTTTCCTCCCCTTTCTCTCACCCTCTCTCTCTCTCTCTCTCTCTCTCGCGACTCTCACGATAACCACCCTGTCGTAGTTGCAACTATACACGACGCGGATCTCACTCGGAAAACTCTCTCGCGCATGATCCAACATGGAAGCTCATCTCGCGTATTACTCTTGCGGGACAAAGTTGTTCGGCACTCGAGGCTCGACCACCTGCAACCAGTTATTTTTACGAGTTATGAAAAGAGAGAGAGAGGGAGGGAGAGAGAGCGAGGCTAAAGTTGAAAACGTTCGTCATGGTATTAAGGAGGTTGAAAAACTTTAGCGTGGGCAAATGTGTGGTCATTTTTTTTTGCAAACGCTTAGGAAAACTTTCGGGCATCGAATAAAAGTAACGGAGACCAATTTGTGCTGCTCCGTGTGCCTTCAACCCTTTAACTTACAGCGCAGCAATTTTTTCTCCAATGAACTAATTTTTCCGAGAGTAACCCCAAAAAAAGAGGAAAAAAATGTTTGTCGAATTTCAACGAAGGTGAATTCAAATATTTAAACGGGTCATTCGTGGAGCGTCTTTCAAGGAAGAGAATGGACCATCTCGCGCTAAAATCAATAAGGAATTACGCATTATCCTAGGAAAAGCCTCAACGTTAACGTAACTCCTCGGAAAATTAACCCGAATTATTCTTTTTTTTTTACAGTTTTTTTTTTTTTTCATCGATTAAAAAATAATATAAAAAATCAATTCACATGACTTTGAGAAATTAGATAATGCCAGAGAATTTTCAGTTAAAAAAATATAATAATAATAATAATAATAATAATAATAATAATTTTGGTATTTGTAATGTCAATGTTGATTGATTTTTGAAATGATAGCCACAGAATTCGCATATCAGAGACTGGTCCATTTGTAATCGACAGTTCTGGTTGAATCTGTCATTGCGTGAACCCAGTTAAAGCTAAAACTCTGTCAGAGCGAATGACATAACAGTTTAATCATTAAGCCATTCCCGGAAGCGTAAATTTATTGGATTTGGGTGAACGGCGAATGGCAAAATTAATCGATGCCACCGAATATCGATGAACCGCCGGCGTTCAGTCCGGAAATTATGCGAGGAATGGCCATCCGAAGGGGTTGACACTGACTTTCGAAGAATCCTGGAAGGTCCGGGTCCGTCGTTCGAGACGAAAACTCAAGAAGGAGCGCGTTAAGGGCGAAGGGCGCGCGGAAGCTCATAACAACAAAGGAATTTCCGCTATGTCGTTGCCCAGAAAATTTTATAGTAAAATAAAAATATCATTGTAGCCCAGTTCGCGATTAATGAACAAGTATTAATTAAAATTTATCCAAGTAATTTCACAGAAGCGTAAAAATCAATTTTAATTGAAATACCGGTGACTATCAATTTAATAGTTGAAAAAAGGTATACCACCATTAGAATAGTCGCATGGACTACAATTAATAGTCAGTGATTATAAATGACTATTTGAAAAAATTAACCCCTCCTTTTAAATTTCCACTACTATTTAATAGTCCGAAAAAAAAAAAAAAAAATCAATTCCAAAAATAGTCATTAATCCGATATTCAATTGTTGCCACTTGATAGTCCCAAGGACTACCACAAGTTCCTTCTCCCCCATAGAACCCATACAGCAGCGATAGCGGTCATAGTAGAAATAGTAGTAATAGTAGTAATGGTACTAGTAGTAGTGTCCGTTCACCAACCGGCAAACTCCTTATCGCAACGAGATCACTGCTCTCTCTCTCTCTCTCAGTCGCTACATGCTCTTCCCCTTCCTCCCTCCCTTTCTCTCTCTCTCTCTCTCTCTCTCTCTCTCTCTCTCTCTCTCTCTCTGTATTATATTCCCATCGTCACATTGAATAACAAGCAAAGCTCGTAGAGCTCACGAGATGACAAGAGAGAGGAAGGGAGAGAGAGAGAGAGAAGACGCGAAGATGTGAACAAGCTCGGCCGGCAGCCGCGTGCCGGCTGACGCTCCAACGGCTGTGTGTGCCAGACCCTCGTGGGAGTCAGAGCTAAGGGAAATCAATATCTCACTAGGGGTTGAGAGCACCACGACGAGCACTACCACCACCACCACCATCATCCACCACCACTACCACCTCTCCAGTAGCAACAACCCCGAAGGCCCACAGACACACTCTCTCTGGCCCGCGTGAGAGTTCCTCCTAAGAGAGAGAGAGAGAGAGAGAGAGGGAGAGAGAGTGCGACAACGACACTAACAACCAAAGCAACGAGTGAAAAAGTGAGACGACGATTAGAGGCTTTCGGGATGGCCTGTTCGCGGAAAGCACCCAAGACATAGCAGCGGGAGCGAGAGAGGGGCACGAAAAAGCTCCGCTCTGAGAAGCAGGAACAACAGACATTCGTAAATATATGTATATATATATATATATATATATTTGTATGTATATATTGAAAATACACGTGTGTATACACGGAAAGTGAGAGAGGAAAAGCGCGCAAGCTCAGGGCCGCGCTCGAGTTCTCGTGAACCAGCAGCAGCCGAGCGGCTGACACGCGTCTTCCACTACCACTTACTCCCTCCCGACGATCCGTCACCCGGTGCCGGGCCTCGCTACGAAAAATTTTGTTTATCACTGATTCCCCCGCGTTCTCCCCGGTGAAACGCTTCGGTTTGTCGCAAGCTCAACGCTTATTCGTGGAAAAGTTTCAGAGTAGAGATTGTCTAACCTGAACTGAATTGTTCTACTTCGGATATTGGTATTCGGGGAGCTTTGAGTCGAAGCTTCGGCGAGATTACTGTTGCCGATCCCGAGATTAATAGGTCACGTCTGATCAACACGGGGCTTATCTACTTTCCGGCGGTGGGAGGTTGAAGCTTTTTTTATGTGATTGACGCAACTGTTGCTGCTTTTGTGATGAATAAGCACTGACTCTCTGTCTCTCTCTCGCTCTCTACTTTAGCTGTTCGACAAGAGCTTTTGTGTTTTCTTAAGTGGGGGATGAATAATCTTGGCAACTTCCGGTGTAATAATTGAGGCTGGCTGATACTTGGCTTCTCTAGTTTTTAGGTTTTCTTCTTTACGGACATATTGACTAAGTTTGGAGTTGGTTTTTTTGTTGTTTCTCCGGTAAATTGTCGGTTCTGAACGCCAATGGCTGCTTCTCCTTATTTCCTCACACGCTACAAACTTTCGTGCCTCAACTGTTACTAAACTTCTGCGCAGATTAGTCGAGTCTGAGCGTCACTGGCTGTTTCTACTTGTCGTGTCATCCGCTAGAAACTTCGGTCTCAACTGTTGCTATACTTCGGACAAGTTGGTCAAGTCTAAACGTCGCTGATTGTGATTACTTTCCATAGTTTTCATTACAAACTCGAGTGTTGAAAGCTCGTGCAACTTGATGTAGTATCTCGTAGTCACGAACTCTCCCTACACTCGTTATTATCTACTACAGAATTTAAACGCGGACTTTCTATGCTGCTGCAATTAATAATCTCGTCTGATATTCACTGACTTTTTCTGCTTTACATAGTTGCGCATTGCAAGCTCAAGTGTTGGTAATTCCTGTGACTTAAGCTCAATTCACGCAGTAACTTACTGTTTTTACCCTTACTGTTATTCCCTACAAAACTTCAGCGTCAACTTTTTCTACCGCAGCAATGAATAATCTCGCCTGACATCCATTGACTCTCTCTACTTACACAGTCGCGCATTGAGAGCTCAAGTGTTGATAACTCCTGCAATTTAAGCTCAATTTTCGGGATCAATGAGTCATTTTATTCCCACAGTAAATCCCTACAAAACTTAAGAGTCAACTTTCCCTACCCGTGCGCCGAATAATCTCGTCTGACATTCGCCGGCTTTTTCTACTTCCACAGTTTTGCGCATTAAAAGCTCAATCGTCGATAACTCCTGCAATTCAAGCTCAATACACGTGATCGATAGCTCATTTGACTCCCACAGTTAATCCCTACAAAACTTAAGCGTCAACTTTTCCCTCCGATGCGCCGAACAATTATGTCCGACGATCGCCGGCTTTTTCTACGTCCACAGTTTTGCGCATTAAAAGCTTAATCGTCGATAACTCCTGCGATATAAGCTCGATATTCGTGATCGATAGCTCATTCTACTCCCACAACAAAGCACAACAAAGCTCATGCGTCGAATTTGTCGGCCGCCGCGATTCAAAATCCCGTCTGATCGCCACTGACTCTTTCTACTTCGGAACAAAAATCCCCGGCACTCGTACCGGGGATTGGATTTAATTGACGAATGGCCTTGCCTCGCTTTTCACGTGGACGGCCCGTCCTCCTTTATCGACTTTAGTGTTGTGCGTTGACATGCAGCTTTAACTTGTTTGTAACTCGTTCAGTCCATCCACCACGTGGCCACGTGACTACTCTTCGCTCTGTTCCTCGAGGAGCTTCGAGCTTTGTCCGAAACCGAACTGAACCACCCTCCACAGGGGGAGGGACTTGTACCGTTGCGCATCCACGAGGTCAAAAGCTCACCTCTCCTTTTTTTCTTCAGACATATATATGCATATACGTACATATATAGTTATATACACACATATACATATATATATCTGTCTCGCTTACTAGTTGCCGGCCTTTTCGTCGTCGTTATAACTTCCCGTTTCACCCGGTCGCTCCAGCCGACGCGGCCGCTTAGCGGGAACTGCTGCCGCGCAACCAACGACTCGAACCGTGAGCGGCGCGCGCGTCTTTCTCTCTCCCTCTCCCTCTCTCTCTCTCTCTCTCTCGCTCTCTCCCGCGCAATTCTAAGCTATACCGACGTTTATATATTCTATATCGGTTTGGCGGGCTTTCTCGTTCACCCGGCTCGTAATACCACGAAGAGAGAGAGGCTCGAGTCGAGAAACTCCCGGCGAAAGTTTGCCCGGCGTCGGGACGCGCTGCACGAGAGCGAAACGCAAACGCCGCCTCTCTCGCTCTCTCTCTCTCCGCCGTCCACCTCGCCCCCCGACGCGCCACTTGTTCCGTCTCACTCGCGCGAACGCGCGACCCGCCGAGAAGCTCGCGGTCTGAGCTCCGCTCGAAGGGATGCAGCTATGAGCCAGGACCTCGGTCTACTATACGATCTTCGTATTGCCGTCTCTCTGCCTCCCGCCACTACTCCCTACCACCGAGATATTCAGGCAATGCGGGACGAACAAAGGATACGACAAGGAGTTTATCACGAATATTAATACTTTGTTTCAGGGGTTTTAGGTTATTCTTGTTTTTTTTTTTTTTTTTTTCTTGTGGATTCAATTCGATCGGTAACTATTAATTATTCATATCCATTAATCAATCATGCAACAATTTTTCTTATTATTTTTACGAATAATTAATAATTTGTAACGTCATCAATGTAAGTATAAAAATAGTTTATGTGGTTTGAAGTTTAATGGCTTCCGGACAATACACGATTTTTCTGATTGAAATTTTGGTCCAGTCACCCACCGACTCCCATTGCCCCGAATTCCTCCGGAAAACCTGCAACTTTTCTCCGACGCAGTTTTCTCCTTCGACTCTCTGCTACCCCCTCTCCTTTTCTCATCCCCTACACTCCATAAGCTCTCTCTCTCTCTCGCTCTCTCTCTCTCCTTCTCTCCCTCGTTCGTGCTTTCTTTCTCGCCTTTTACTTTTACCTTTCGACTTGTTCTTTCCACACGCCTCTTCTTATACTTCTTCTTCTTCTTCTTCTCGTGTTACGTTCTGCAAGTGTACACTGTACGCCTCAACGTCCTTCTCCTCAGTCGGACCCCAAGTTTTACGAAACTTTTCCACCCCCCGAGCCCATCCTCGACCGCATCGTCCGAACTCGCCCGAGACCACGAAGACGTGGCACTGCGAGAGGACAAAACTCACCCCCCCACTCGCTTCCTCCCTCTTCATCGTTCGCTACACGAAACTTTTCGTTTCCTCCAAGCTTTTGACTATCTCTGAAACCAAGAAGTTGCAAACGAATCCAAAACTCCTTTTTCCAACAAAGACTCTTATCGTTCCTTGAAAATTGTGCTTTTCTGTAAAGCTCCACCAAAGCACTTCAGCATCCCACGCGTAAAATATATATATATATATTTTTTTTTTCAAGGAAATACAGAATTATTATTTAATTAGCGGATGTTATCAGTGATAAAATTTTCTGGAATCACCGAAAGCTCATATAAATACGAAGAGGGTTGGGGAAAATGTATAAAAGTGACGTAACGAAGAAAAGAAAAAGAAAAAGTTTGAGAGAAGCTCGAAAATGAAGCGACAAAAACTAATTTGTAACTGAGATAAAAGCTGGACATCCCTCGGTATCAGTTTATTGTTTACGACATTCATAAAAGCTTTTGTAGGGAGCTTTGCGTGATGAAAAAAAATTCGGCCTCGCTTCCGGGTGGCATTTATCCTGAAGAGGCCGATAATAAATGGTTGCGAAAGTGTTGGGAACGATTATTCCGATATCATTTCCACCCCCCTACCCCCGGGCCCACCTCGCCCTCTTCTCACCCCCTCGGAAAACTTGAGACGAAGCTCCAACTCCCGCCAAGAGTACCCAAACTTTTCTATGACTCTGAGAAACTTTGTCCGGCGTACAACCATCAAGATATATAAGGGATGTAACCATAGCAGAGAGAACAGTGGAATAGCGAGCCTCGAGAAATGTTATACGAACTTTCGTGTCTCTTAGTTCCTCTCGAATAACATTTCCCTCCCCATTTCGCTACCAACTTGTGAATAAATCTTACGAATTCTCATCATATAATTTCATCCCCTCTTCTCATGGCAAGGAAACGACAATTTACCCCTGTATTCATTTATTTATTTATTTATTTATTTATTTATTTGACGACGGAACACACCCTTGAATAATATAATAAAGCTCCACAAGCATAAAGCTTCATAAAAACTGTATACATTTTTCAACTGTATCTGTTTAAATTTGGGGTTGAAAAAAATGAAGTTTTTTTTTTTTTGGAAAATAAGAAAAAACTGTTAATCCGGATGCGAGTGGCCGCTGGTCGATTTGCCTGAAGAGACTCTCGCAAGTCGGGGGTTAGTCCATGACCTAGGGTCACCCCCCCTCTCTCTCTCTCTCTCTCTCTCTCGCGCTCACGAGCCCGCCAACAATCGAGCGGCCTGCTGCCGCAAATCGATTCTTGTTCCGCAAGCGTACGACGACGCGCGGAAGCACACTTCTCTCTCGATAAATTTAACTTGGCCCAGAAAGCCGTGTCTAACCCTCCCCCCCCTTGAACCCCCGCATCCCCCGGTGATTACTCGATTACCAGAAGAGTTTCCTTAATCCGAATAGCATTTTTCCATTATACAAAATCACTCGGGTGATTTATAACTTATTTATATAATTTCAAGTTTCAAGTTCCAACACAAGTTCGTACTTAAGTATAAACATTTAAAATTTTGTTAAATTTCTATTTATCAAAAAAATCTGAATTTTTTTCTTCTTGCCAGAAAAAAAAATTTCGAAAAATGTCCGTTCTCAACTTTTATCAAAGCTCAACGATGACTTCTCTTGATGTCCAAACTTTATTGGTGTATTATATTGAATCTTCGGGGGTTGAAAAATAACACGTTGTACGCAAACAGATAGAAAAGAATGAGAAAGGGGGAGAAAGTCCTTCGAAAGCTCTCGACTCTCTTTCCTTCCGCTTCCGAAACCCATTCTCAAAGTTCCAGAGCTTCTTTCTCCCAGCGAATAACGGCGAGAGGGAGGGAATGAGAGGGGGATGAAAACAGAGAGCTTGCCGATAAAGTTTTCCGTCATAATAATTTCACGAGGGGGTTTGGAGTCTCTAAATAGCAAGTTTATCCGTAATAAATTGTTCTTGGCAACTTTTGCGCCTCGAAAAAGTGAAAAAAAAAAAAAAATCGCGGGGGAGTAAAGAGGGTGTTTCTATATATAGACGATATATGAAACACGATGTACAGAAAAAGCAAAGACGGAGACCCGATTTCTTTTTTTTTTCTTCTTCTTTTTGCCGTCCCGATCTCGACGTCCCTTCGACTTATTTTTCTCCAACTCACAATTTTCCACTTCCATGTCGCTTTTCGATGCTGTGTGCGGCACAACATTCTTAAAGATGCCTTTCATCGTTCCTGGAAGGAATTCGCCGATCGATCGGACTGTCTCGTTTCCCCGGTTCGACTCTCGACTCTTCTCCACCCCCCGACCACCCCCCCGATCCCTATGCTCTTTCATTATCTCGATATCCGCACCCCCGTTTTCCCATTCCACTGAAAGTTTTCGCCTAGCTCAACAATTCCTCAATTCAATTTTATTAGTGATTGATGTTTACGAATCAAACTGGTTTTTTTTATTTTTTTTTATCTATTATAAAAATAATTCGCCGGAACGGAAAGGGGGGGTGGGGGCTTAAACAAGATAATTTTGTTGTTTGCGTAATGCGTAAAATTTGGGCTTTACAAAATTATTTTGGGTCCAAAAAAAAGTGGATCTAAATTTTCGATTTTCAAGGGCTGTGAAAAAAGAGCTTTTTTTTTTTGTAAATTAGCTATGCAAATTTCAATCCGTATGGAAAAAGTTTAATCGAATGAAAGGCTCTTTCGCGGAAAGTCTCCCGGGAATTCCAAAGATTTCTCGCTTGAGTGTAAACACAAAAGCTTTAACGAGCTTTCCTCCCGACGATTGAGTGCTCGAGCGACACCCCAACTTCCAGCGTGCTTAAACTTACCGCCCCCTCTCTCACCCCCCTCGCCGCGCCTCTTGTACGCCGATATATATTCCTGTCTCTCAATTGCTAACTTCGAGGAAGCTGGTCCCTAATTTCCGGCGTGAGGGCTCACGTCGAAACGAGTTGCAACGAGCTCTGTTGTTGCTCGACTTCTATTTCCCCTTCTCTCTTTCTCTCTCTCTGAATTTTTCCCTCTCCACTCAAAAGCTCGTTTTACATAAATATATATATATATATATTTGCGCCGTCGACGCCCTCTACCGAGAAAACTTTTGCATGCCGGCCAACTTTTGGCACCCTGCGCAATCAACTCCCACGAATCTGAAATCCCTGCGGTGCGAGAACCGCGAGAACCGCGTGCGAATAGCAGTAACGAGTTTTGCCAGCGAGCGAGTCGCTCAACCGTGACTCGAGCTTTTACAAAGAAAGCTATTGAATCCGATGGTATTAGTAACAATCTCCCGGCGTAACCTCTCGCCTCAAACTGTCGTGACTTTAACCTCCATTATCGTGCAACACTCACGATCGCAAATAAGTACACAGTGTGTCGAGTATATCGCTGCTTATTACTTACAGAAGTATTGAATTATACACGTACACGTAGCGTCGAGAGGTACACGGCGCTCGATTATCGATCGTTAACTCGGCGGCAAACTTCCTCCGGGGATAAAAGTTTGCTCTAGCGAATTTGTATCCGTGATTAATTTATCTGCATCGTCGAACCGATTAGCCCGAGCAAATATATCAAAGTTTAACCGAGTAAAATAAGTAAATAATCGTGAAAATCACGGTTTTTCGTGGTTTTCGCCGCGATCTTTTGAGCTATCGATAAAAACAATAGCAGATTCGTGATCAGCGGGAAATTTCCTATCCGACAGGCTTTTTTATTTTAGCGAAAGACGAAATTTTTTTTTTTTACCTTGGCACCTCTGGCTACTCAGGCCTGCCAATTTTCGTAACTCTCTACGGGGCGTAACTTTTCATTGGATCGGCCGATTTTCAATTTTCTTTTTGCAGTAGCTAAGGCTCGCGAAGACAAAGAGAATGATGTGAATATCATTACCATATTCCTAATTTTTCGGCCTTGAGCTCACTTCGAAAAATGGCGGAATATGAGAAAATTCATACCAATTAATTGGACGAAAATTCTATATTAATTCCACAGAGCAGATTCATACGAATCAATGATTATATCCTGTAACTTAGAAAATCAACGACAACGAATTGGTTCATAAGATCCTGGTAACCTTTGTAAATAAAAATTACTACTTTCCGGGCTTTTTAAAAATTCATACGAATGTCTTGGCACTGGAATTGGAATCAGCGAAGCGTAGGAAGGAAGCTGTCGCTTATAACCACTGCCTGAGTCTTAACTACCCGGAGTTCATATCCACAAATCGAAAAATAGTTGGCTAACGATCCGACGGAAGACAATCTACGTATCTCAGAGTGTTCCTCGAACTTTCGAGGGGGAGTTTCGCATCTATTGTCTTTGGCTCGACGTCACGACTGCATCTACGTCTTTCCTCCACATGTATTCAATGTATGTGTACATAAATGCTCGCATGGTTGAGCATATATGAAACCCGAAGACGAGGATGAAGGGGGGAAATAGGAGGAAGGCGAGATAGCGAAGGAATAAACATCCAGAGAGCGAAGTCGCGGAGTCAGCGCGAACTACCCTTCCGGAATGTACACGCGCTAACCCCCAAAGCCCCCCGCCCCCGTACCCCATCTTTCGGCGCGCAAAAGATATAACAGAGGACGAGGAAGAAAAATAAAAAGCCCAAGCGAAGAATCGTGCTAGCGAAACGCCCTAACGACCACACGTTCTCCAGTGCTATCCGCATCACTGCAATTTATCGTGCCCCACTAGCTATAAAAAGGGGGGGCCCCATTACTTTCAACCCTGTACAAATTAATCTTGTAATTATCAATTTTAACAGAAGATTTTTTTTTCAATTATGATCATGAAGTAATTTTTTATCACCTCTTAATTGCTGTTTATGGTGCGTCACTAGATGAGGAAGGAGGGGGGGGGGGGGGGCAACATTATTTTTAGCGGAATAAAAATAAATCTTGTAATTACAATTTTTTCCGCAGAATAATAACAAAATGTTTCCGAGAATTTTTGTGAATAGAATAAAAATAAAAAATTCCCCATAGAATAAATAATTTTTAATCTCCACAATTTCCCCTCGATTTTCACTTCAAATACTTTCTTCTACCATCTCAGTAATTAAATTCACTGTTACCAGTGAATATAAAATTTCGTCTTATTTTGTGGAAAAAAATCAAAATATTTCGTATGGGTAAAAAAATGGTACTTTTATTTGCGAACGACTCACCAAGGAATCAGAAAAATCGGCGAGTGTCCGGACCGAAGAGACTCATTATATTTCGGTTGTTATTCCACAAAACGATCTGCTGCTAGGCTGAAAAACGTCTACTTTCGCACTTGAACGACTGAAACGCACGCACTTTGCGGCCTGACTAACGCCAACGAAAATCGTTTTTACAGGCGTGCATCCGGAATGACACTAGTGTCGCCAACGCGATTCAAGCTCTATAGTTCCGTGCGGAATGATATAAAGAAGCTAAGGTGGTGCGTACTTTCGCCACGTGCACGACGTCGTTCGACGACGCTCATCGTTTCCGCATCCCCACCAATTGCTACCCTGATATACCGTATCAGCCACATTCACAATTGTGTGCGAATTGCTGTTTGCTCAATCGAGCTAATAATACAAAATGTATTACAGGTGGACAACCAAAAAAAAAAAATGCCGCGACAATTTTCGATGCAACTTTGAAGCTCGCTAAACAAATGACAATTAAAAAAATTCATTAATTATCCCTCCATTTCGCAGTACAAAACTCATTGCAAATTCTTGTTCCAAATACTAACTAATAACAACGATAAATGTTAATTCATAATTTCAATAATTTGCCCAAGAAAAAAAGTAATGGAAATTATTTTCCAAATGCTGATTAAATCAATTTGCTCAAGTCAGCTCTGAAAAACATTTCATTTCACTGAAATTCACTTGTCAGCCCAAATTTCTGTATTAATAATACCTGAATTATGAAAATAAATAAATAAAAATAAATAGAACAGTCTGCTCTGAAAAATATTTCATTTTACTGAAATTCACTCGTCAGCCCAAATATCTGTATTAATAATAACTGCATTATGTTTAAAAATAAATAAAAAAACAAAACAAGAGGAGACAATCGGTCGTGACTGTCGGCGGATATTTTGTCCGGAGAGAATATCGATTGGCCGAAATCGATATGTCTCCGCACGCAAAAAATCCTCCCCCGACGACACGTACGTATCAGTGCAACATCGTAAATATCCGCGTTTACGAAAATAGAACGTTCTTAGTGAATTGTTAGTGTATCGTTTGGTTAGCGTGAGTGAATCGAGGGCTGTTGCTGCACCAGGGCTCGCCCCCGACGAGCTTATATTGCACCACGTGTCCGCATCGAAGTTCACGGGGTGAGAAGGAGAGAGAGAGAGAGAATGAAATGGGGTGGGAAAGGGAAATGGATATAGTCGCCGAACGGGCCACGTTGCCGTTACAGTTACCCACCCCCACACGTACCGCACCAAGTACCTACCCTTTTGAGCTCGCCAGTCTCAGTGTCCAGAGGCTCGGGCGCGCGCACATCCCTCCGGTTAAACATTCACGAGGTATACGTGTTACAAATGCGAGTGGAGGGCAAGGCACCCCTCGCGGTATCGCCACGTAGGTCGATCTACTCTCGTCGATTCATATATTTCTATGATACCGAGAATGTGTCTATCCCATACACGGCATTCTCTCTCAGCCGGTTATATTATTATTTTTCCGCTCCCCTTTGAGCTTGACTATATTTTATCACCAATCGGAAATATCAATTTTTTTTTCGTCTCTCAGAAAATTAAGCTTTTTCGCCCCGATTATACAAAAATCGCGAATTTTTCGACTCCGAGTGCGTGCGAGTACGAAAATGAGTTTTTTATGACCGGGGGAGAAAAGTGATACTTTTTGCCCGGGGGGGAGAAAAGTGGCACTTTTCTCCCCGGAAGGCGAAAAGTGCCACTTTTTGGGTTTGGAAGAAAAAAATTTCGATTTTTCGACGTATTGGGTATTTTGTCGGGAATTTGCACCGAAATCATTCGATCTGTACTGCAGATTGGTGATGTACTTGGAGAGCGGAAAAAAGTGGGTGACTTGAAAGAGAATGGCTCATAAATATACATATAGTGCAGGTGGAAATCGAGGAATAAGCACAGCGATCAAAGTGCCAGCCCCTATACAACCCTGTCACTCTTTAGCGTGGACTATTCAGTAAAGTCTCATTCTGTCTAACGATAAATGATAACGAAGTTATTATTATTCGTGTTTCTCCCTCGATAAACTTGTCCGATATTTGCAGCGAAAATCAAAGCAGTCGATTGCCCGCGTCCGCGACGTTTAGAGTCGCGACGTCCGCAGAGTTTATTCAAACAGAGCTTCGAATATTGACTTACAGAAATACTCATTTTTCCGCATATTCTGTAATCCAAAAAAAAACACGTAATACCGAATTTATAGAATTTTTTTTCTGGCCACTATTTATCTACAATAAATATAATATATTCCAGTGAATTAATTATTTCCGGATATGCAAACGCGTAATAAGTACCCTTAATATTTACCCAACGAGTCACGATTTTTCCGACATTTTTCTCCAAAAAAAAAAAAATTCTGCCTTCACTGACTTCTTTTTTTTTCATCAATATTTCGATGACTGATTTTCCTGTTCCAAAAAAAATCATTAGCCATTTTAACCTGAATTACAAAAAAAAAACAATTTTTCATGGTGACTTGAAAACCACGAAAAATTTCTATCCGGAAAAACCCTTAATTATTATTATAACCTTTTTTAAAAAAATATTTCTATATTTCCGAATGTGCAAATCCCAAAAAAAAAACCCTCTTCGATGACCGAAAACGAGGGATTCCGACTAACCGAACAATTTTCATCCCTCGGTTATACGTTTTTTTAATTATCCAAATTTCCATATCGCTTAAAGTTGTTGCCGGTTGTTTGGGCTCTGCATCCCGTAAACTAGATTCCAAATAGTTGGCCCGCAAAGTTGTGCACGTTGAGTTATATATAACAGCAGTTTGTGTATTATATTGGAGTCCGAATAACATAGTAGTTACAGAGGAGTTTCCCCATGAAACTGCCTCTCTCTCTCTCCTCTCGCGAGAAACGTGAAGGGAACGCTAACGTTATTATAACATCGGGAAACATAAATCATCGGCGGTTAAACGCTCGCACACGATTCCATCGTGGAATACGTCGGACAGCTTGGAACGTGTGCGAAGGGGTCCGTGTGCGTCAGAATTTTCGGTGGAGCGTCGAGCGCACTCCGAGCTTTGCTCCGGAGAAGTTTGTTCGTGAGGTACGGGATGTTTCAGTAGTTACAGTCAGGCATTGGTCAGACCGGAGTTACCGAATGCACACTGCAGCTGCACGAGAGCTTGCAACCGGCGAGCGGGATGATCAATCGAGAAGTTCACCTCGGTGGAAATCCGCGAGAGGAAGCCAATGAAACGAGTTAAGGGATGCGGAAAAAATGTAGGGTTGATTTCGACCTACGGATTAACGAGTAGTGCAACTAAACTGCTACTACCATCTGTCGTCCGACACTTTAAATATCGAGCTTTCTCAAAGTCCCGAGGGAAATAATAGTCAATAGAGACTATAAAAGGTACATTATAAGGGGAGGGGGGAGGGGGGAGGGAAATGAGTGGAATTTATTCGAAGCTTTTTTTTTCACGAGCTTTTTAGATTTTAATTTTTTTTTTTCAATGAAAATTTGTATAGTAAAATATCACCGAAAGGCACTGGAATTTTTTTGGATTCCTAAAAGCAATTTACGTTTTTTTTTTTTAGTGTATTTGGGAAAGTCGAAGTTATTGAAAATTTTTATATTTGTGGGCGGTTTTTAATGGGGGATTTTTAAATTAATTTCTACGTTTTTGTATGGATTGTTTATCACCGGAAAATTGTGGAACAATTTTTATTCTTTTTTTTTTTTGTGGAAATTGCAGAGTTTATCTGCATGGTTATTAATATCGCAAAGAATTTACCCCAAAGTGGCACGGGTTTTATTTTAAACTAATGATAGTTTCTCTTTGCTATAATCACAAAAATGAGTGATTAACTTTTCACCTAAACGACTGTGACTTTAGAAACATTTATTTTCATGACTAGCAATGAATTCCGCACTGTTTTACCGACCGAGTGACTATCCCCCGACAGCCGGTAACAAGATTTCCTACTGTAACCCCGAATCCGATTCTTTGCATTACCGACAGCGCACAGATAAAGAAGAAAAATGCTCAAACTATGTGTCGATAAGAACGATCCACTCTCAATTGTTTTAAGGCACTGACCGAAGCGCCATAAGTACGAATGAAACAACTGAATCTTCCGGAAGTGTTAGGCTTCGCTGCGATTGGTGTTCATTTGAGAAATCAACCGTCATTCTCATTTGAAAAATCAACCCCCATAAAAATGACTTCGGAAAAATGCAGCAACCATCTCTCTCGCACTTATGGCGTTTCGGTCATTACAAAAAATCCCCTTCACTATTTTATTTTTTATAAATAATCATAATTATGACAATATAAGAAAAATCTTATCCATAATTGATTATGTATAATGTATAATTTTAGGAGATCATTCCTTGAGTACGTAATAAACAAACAATAACCAAAAAAATTAATTAACAGAACAATATGGGTATCCTAAAAAATAGGACGAAAATGTAAAAGGCAGAATGTTACCTTAAACAAAGAAGTTACAACTTCATTGATAACTGTGATAACCAAGGGCTGAAGAACTCCGCGCGATAACCCTTTTACATTGTTTATAATAAAAACAACAGTGTCAATTATCAACAAATCACTATCACTAAGCACTACGTGCTTAAGCCCGCGACGACTAAGTCTACTATATATATATATATATATATAATTGAGATATAAAAGAACGTAATTGTAAATTATCACTAAGCACTACGTGTTTAAGCTCGCGACGACTAAGTCTATTATATATATATATATATATATATAATTAAGATATAAAAGAACGAAATTGTAAATTATCACGAAATCACTATCACTAAGCCCTACGTGTTTAAGCCCGCGACGACCACTGATTAACTAACGAAAATCCGCCGAACGTCATGAAACCGGTTAAATGACCGTCATCACTGTTACCAACATAAACGTTGACAGCCACTGTCGCCAACATCGATACGTCATCGATCAGCAGCCAACTTCACGTCATTCCCAATAATTCTCATCTTTACGTCTCTTAAGCTACAATATCTCATTAATCGCAACCACATATGGCTTAAGTATCAAGTAAAATGCGATTGCCATTCGCCCGATTGCAATTAGTGTCGCGAAACCCCATTAAAACCCCATAAACTCCACGCCTAACCTCCAAATAACCGTTTTTTGATAAGAGATAAGACATTTGCTCACAAGTTTTCGCGTAATGTGCGTAATTACGACGAAAATATCAGCAAGACAAGTAAAAAGTGATTGCCATTCGCCCAATTGCAATTAGTGTCGCGAAATCCCATAAAAAACTAATTAACTCCACGTCTAACCTCAAAATACCCAAATAATCGCATCTTTTGATAAGAGATAAGACATTTACCGATAATTTTTCGCGTAATGTGCGTAATTAGGACGAAAACATTAACAGACCCAGGAAAAAAGGTATTATAACAAATCGCTTTATTATTATTATAAATTCCTCCGATGGACAGTCAGTCGGACTCGTCGAGGTGTGAGTTGGAGTCCGTCACCTCCTCCGACTCGCTTCACATATTCACCGATGAGTTTCGTTTGCATCACCTCAACACGCCGGACGTTACCAATGTCGAGCTGAGCAAGCGAATCGCGGCTCTCGAATTGGAGAACGAGAGGCTGCGAGTGGACGTAGAGACCACTCGAATAGAAGCGAATGCTCGTAACGCCTCCAATCAGGGCCTCAAGAACAAGATCGCCGAACTGTTCGTCGAGGCGCAAAAGACGCTGCAGGAAAAACAGCGGCTCCAAAATTGCCTCAAAGACGCGAACGCGCGACTCGTCGCCGCGGAGAACTCGTCTAAATGGTATCGCTCCAAATTGCACGACTCGCAGGCGAACGAAAAAGCTCGCCAGATGGAAATCGACACGTACCAGGGCATCTTGCGACAGCGTCAGCAAAATCTCATCGACGCCACCGAGAGATGCAAACAATCGAACGTGAAATACGGCGAAGCCGTTTCGCAGTTCAAGAGAGAGAAGCGAGAGCTTCTGGAGGAAATCGAGAAGCTCAGAGCGAAAGGCGGCTCGTGCGTCGCATGCACAGGTGGAATTACGCAGAATTTTTGCAGGGATTCGTCGGGCGACTCGCTGGAATTGAAGCTGGAAGCCATGGAGAAATCCTCCGAGGAATGCAACGCGCAGCTTCGCATCCTCGAGCGGAAACTGGCGGACAGCGAAATATCCAGAAATTCAGCGGAAACGGCACTGAGCAAATTCAGATGGTTGATGGCGTCCATGGAAGAGAATTCGCAGAAATTGGAGGCGGAGAGAAGCGAATTGGCCGATAAAATTTGTGCTACTCAAATGGAACTGCGGAAACTTCGCGAGGAGAACGAACAACTTCAGATCTCTGTTCTCGCTTCCAAGCGAGAACAGGTGCAAGTCGAAGAGGGCATCGTACAACTTCGATCGCAGCTCAACAAAATGATAGCGCAGCACAAACTGCTCAAGAGCAGAAATCTGGAGGCGGAGAAAAAATTGACCTCCATGCAGGAAATTCAGAGCGAAAATAAGAGATTGAAATCGTTGTCTTACGCAGCCAACAGTTCGCTGTTTAAAAAACTCAAGGAGGAGAAACGACGCATAAAACACTTGGAAAATCAACTGCGCCAAGAAAGGGCGCGATTCAATATTCGCGAAGAGGTTTTTATGAAATATATTAATCAGACCTTTGATTTTAGGGAGAAAAACGTGTTTCTGTTCACTATTTATCAGTGAAAAACGTATCCGAGTATAGAACACTTTTTTTCCTAAATCAATCCCCTTAAGAAAGTTGGAGCGCTTAGAAATAGTGAACAAAACATTAAATTGTCCCTCGATACTGTTACAAAATATTTTTAACAATGTCGAGCACGCCGACTTCCTTAATTCTTATACTTTCAGTCGCAGCAAGATTCTCTGTATTTATAAATCTTTTTTTGCATTCACAGCGTGACAAAACTATCAATTCGATGCGAGACTGCCTTAGACAAGCTCTGGAAAGAAATAAGGTAATTATCTATTTTTTTCCCAAACGCTACTCAAAATTTGGAGCATATTTTTATCAAAATTAATTTTTTTCTCAAATAACTGTGACAAGTTTTACAGCCAATAATGTCTCTCTCTTTCTCTTTCTCATATTTTTGTCCAAATTCATTTTTTTTTTCAAATAACTGTGACAATTTTTACAGCCAAAGTCTCTCTCTCTCTTTCTCGATTTATCGATTTTACATCAATAAATAAATTCTAAATTAAGGACCATTTTCAGGAGCTGAAAGATCGTCTAAAAACGAAAATATCGGACGAAAGTATCGACGAGGGCTACGGAGACGGCAGCATCGCGGGGTCAGCGTCTCCGGATTTACCGTCGCCTCCTCCGCTCGATTCATTATTGATTAAATCGGCGCTCGACGTATTATCAAGAAGTAAGAATTTTCTAAACCCCCTTAAGTCGAGTTTGGACGAGCTCAAACTCAGGATGGAAAAAAGACAGCATCAAAATTGCGAGTATTTGCCAAACGATTCGGTATCGTCAAAAGCTCCGCTTTCTCCCCAAATCAGCGATAAATCGGTAGCGGGAGAAATGTGCCGATTTTCGCCTTATTACGATCGTCGTGCAGTTATCGATTGAAAAAAACAAGCCAAATTATCGAGTATCAACGATTTCTCGGTTTCCGTTAGCGAGAAATCGGTTAACTCACCGAGAAAAAAAAAATATTTCGTTTCGTCATTTATTTATTATTCGTCGTCGAATTACGAAATCTCGTTAGCTCCGACTTTGATGCGAAGCGGTACGTGATACGTAACAAACAAAAAAATGCCATTGATGCAGGGAAAAAAATGGACCGCATTTGAGCGAAAAAAAGTATTTCAAGTATTTGTAAAAATAAATCGTGACTGATTATTCTGCTAAAAAAGTCAAGGCTTCCTCAGCTTTCATTGAACGCATTTATCAACGGAAACGACGATAAATGTTTAGTATTGTTGTTTATTTATTGTTGATTTTGTTGGCTCCAATTTTAATCCGAAAAATATTGTGATTCGAGTTAAAAAAGTATTGTAAATAATTCTAGTGGTCGGATTAAAAACTGTGACTAATTAGTTTGTTAACATAAATGGTAACATACGTAATTAGTTTAAAAAAAAGAAAAAATTCTATGCTTTTATGCGAATTTATGTTCGGGAGTAAAAAAAATAGTACATTTCCGTATTTCGAGGCTTTGTCAGCCTCGTAAAAAGCATTTATTGAGAAAAAAAAGGCGAAAGACGTTTCGTATGGTCGTTTATTTATTATTCATCAATATACTATGTATAAGTTATGTATATGCAACAACATGGTGGGATCAGACTTACGATAATTCAATCTCAGAAGATTACTTTTATCTTCTTCTCATCTCCTTTACGAAATCCCTGACTAAAGCGTATATAGTCTCTTCCGGTCGTCAGAATAGTCATCACTTTTCTGTTTCCACAGATTAAATTATATATTATTGATTAGTATTCGTTAACACTCGTTTATCATTACTGTGGTTAAAAAAGAAAAAAACGAAGAGGGAGGCAGAAACAAAACGAAAAACCATTGTGCATTATCTAATGTGCGTTGCGCGATAATCTGCCGGTGGATCTTTCGCTAAATATTTTTCTTCGCATCATTCCTCGTTAATTACCTGCGCTTTCATAAGTATTATCGTACTTAATTTATGGAAATAATAATTTTAAAAAAATCAAAAGTATTTAAAAAATGAGTATTCTTATAGAGAAAGAATTTATGCATAAATCAGAATCAATTAATCAATCAGATTTACTAAAAACGATTAAAATAAGTCCCGTTTAATATAAAAGTCCTTAATTTTTTTTAAATATTTGCACATTAACAAAAGCTTCACCGAATTCAGGTAAAACTTTAAGTGAATCAGAAAAAAAATATGCTTTCTACCTGAAATCAGTGGAGCTTGCATTTAATATATCGAATTATGCGCAAATTATTCTTTTTCATTCCAGTTTATTATCCGAATATTTCATCAGCGAATATTGCAATTTAATGTATCAGCTTATGCATAAATGCTTCCTTTAAAAATATATTTAAAAAAATGATAACCGAGATTTGTACAGTGAAATTATTTGAAGATTAATCATATTACGTGGCTGCACATCTAATTTAGGGTATAGAATGAACAATGTTATCTCTTTATGCTTACCAATCCTAACGAGTATTGCTAATGTCGAAGTACGGGTCTTAAGGGGATACGCGAGACGAACTCTCGTTTATCTTCGTTATTAATTATTATACCAACTAAAATGATAATTGTTACAAGTTTGTGTATAGAAGTTTAAAAATAAATAAAAAAACGTTACAGATATATTTAACTACTCGGGAATTGTGTGATGGTTTTTTCTTTTCTCTATTTCACCGCGAATCTCGCGAGACCAAAATTCAGCAGGGCTTGAAACGAAAAAAAGCTCCACTATTATTATTATTATTATTTTTAAATAAATGTATTCTCGCTATATTAATATATTTTCGATCAGGACCATTTCATCGATATATTTACCGCATCAACGTGAATAATTTAACCGCAAATTATTTATGAAAAATATTCACACAAAAAAAATTGTATCGCATCGATAAATGATTATTCGTTTAAATTTGAGTCTGAATAATTCACTACCGAATATTTTATCTGTTTTCTTTCGTTTACTTTCAAGCCCTGCGAAAAATAGTCGTGAAAAATGACAAATTCGCCATCGAATCATGCGCTTCAACAGACAGAGTCTCGATAAAATCGATCCCGGGGAAAATACTAAAGGGTACAAAGATTTTGTCATTGATTTGGCAACATTTATGGCACGGCATATAATATGGGAGCCTCCCACCGGAATTTCGTATAGTGTTTTTAGTGAATCTCTGACTTTCGTTTCCATAATCTTTCTCTCTCCTTCGTTCGACGTAAGCTCGTGTTAACTATTCTAAACGTCAGTAGTTCATTTAGTTATGAACAAAATAATTAACTTTTAGATTGAGCAATTGTCACGCGCTCGTCCGGGTCGTTGGAGAATTTTCCAGAGTACCTTTCAACTGTGCCGAAATAATAATCCAAAGGCAACCGAAAAAACCCTTGCAATTTTTCCACTCAATTTCGCACCGGAAATCATATTTTACTATGCCAACAAAATATATATACAAATATTCCGGTGCTTTTCCGAGATTCAAATTAACCAAATAAAAAAAAGGGAAATTTACGAAAAACTGTAGATCTTAATTACTTAAATTAGCGTTGAAAAAAAAAAAACAAAAGTATAATCGCTATCAATGACTAGCCTGCATTTCGAGCTTCCTTCTCACGTGCACATAATTTTGGATCTCTTATAATTAATCACCTCTCAATTAATTTAAATTATCCCTGAAAATGTCCACTCCGAAAAATATAAACCAGGAGAGAAATTAGCTGGTAAAAAATGTAATATAAATCTAGCGATAGGACAAGAAGAGCCTATGATACTAAGGTGAAAAATGTATAAGGCAAAACTGCCGTACGGTGGAAATAAATCTATCTATAAACCAGGAGAGATTCTAAAAATTACAAGAGATCCATAAGTGATGAGCGCAAATTAAGTTACGCTGCAAATCAAGGAAATTAATAAAGAAAAACGTGCGAAACTTAACGTAAATTGGAGGACAAAAAAAACATCGAAGAGCGTGTGAGAGTCCAGTATTAATGTAACTTTCTCAAAAAAGTATCACAGTCGAGAGGATAGCGCGAATATGAGAAGTTTAAGCGACGTTATTTTAAGTTAGGGACAGCGGCGCGACGATTTGTACGTAAGTATCTTAAAAACGTGTCCAACTGCGCAGACGAGAAAATCCAAGGAAAATTTACGTCCGTTTTTTTTTCCCTCGAGTCCTTTCGTCTATCCCAGATAAGTTACACCAGCTCATGTAAAACAAAACGTTACCGAGTCTCGTGTACATATTTTTCGCCTTTTGTTACCAGAGCCGGACTAGTTTTATTTGATTATTTCAAATATATCCAGAAATCTATTTAAAAGAAAAAAAAAACGTGATTTCGCACAATAATAATAATAATGATAATAATATATACATAATAATGTACAATAATAATAATAGAGTCGTTTTAATGATTACTCCACGAACTAACGAAAAAATGTGTATAGAAACGATAGTTCAACACTAACAACAACAAAAATGCTGAAAATCAACGAATTTTTCACATTCTAATACGTACAAATAATAGCACGAAAAATTCGGAGAAAAAAAATTAAAAAACGTGAGTTTGAAAATTATTTTGGAACAAGAGTCCTGCTCTGGTCGTGAGAGCTACTTTCCATCCGGAGTAACAAACCCTGACGTGATTCTATCGTTTGTAAACCTCAGCTTAACGTAATATTTGCGAATAGCGTTTATTCACTTAACAACAATTTCAGAGAAACCCGAAAAAATTGCAAAAACCTAAAAAAAAATCCTGCATATTAAAGACATACCAAAGACATCAATTTTACATAATAATAATTTCAATAAGTCATTACCTAATCGACGAAAAAAAAAAAAAAAAAAAAACAAAATAAAATCCTCAACAAATCGCCCGAAAAGCCCACTTTTTTAACCCAAAAATAATTCATTCATTTTTCCGAATACGTGCGAATTATTATTTATTTTTATTTTTTCTAAAATTTGAATTATCATTACGCAAAAAAAATCATTAACACGATTAATATTCCGATTTTTAGCGTCTATCATTTCTCGGAAACTCGCGTCAACTGAAATCTATTCGCAAAGAGTAGATTAAGCTTCGTTTTTTTTTTTTTTTCGTTATTTCGTCAGCTTTCCTCGCGCGCTCCGTGGGCGTAAAATCGCGAGGGCGCCGGTCGCTCGCGCGTCTCGCGCGCTCCAAAATCTCCCATCTTATACACCGATGCAACGGCAATGTTGCTGAACAACGATGCCTATAATTTAACGACGTGATAATAATGATTGAAATAATTGGGGCTACCATAGCGGAACATCGAGTCGATTATTGATCTAACGATTTTAGCGATTCGCCGTAGAGACGAATAAAGGTTCTCTTCGCTGGGACGAGGAGAGCACGAAGTCGCTTTAATCCCGTCGTTCCTCGGACTATTACGGGCCCATTGTCATCTGGGGGTCGACTCTGTTTGCCGTGTTCTCTCTAGATGACGGCGATTGCTTCCTCGGCCGCCCCGGCCCCGATTACGCCGCCCGTGATGATTATTGTGCCCGTGATGATTGTTGTGCGACTGGCGAGACTCGTTTTGATTTAAATTCTGCACATTTTGGGCCTGTTGATCTCGATCCCTTTGCTGCTGGTGAGCTGACGAGGATTTAGCGTCGAGCTGTTGCTGTTGAGGCTGCTGAGGATGATGATGATGATGATGATGATGATGATGTTGCTAGCGGAAAATAGTGGAAAATTATTGTGTAAAGTCCGCTGTAAAGAATGTTTTTAGGACTATCTAGGAATCAATAGATAAAATTAAATGAAATCTGAAGTTTTTTACAGAACGTATCTCAATTTTTTCAGGACTTTCTATAAATAAGTAGATAAAATGAAATGAAATCTGAAGTTTTTTACAGAACGTATCGGAATTTTTTCAGGACTTTCTATAAATCAGTAGATAAAACTAAATGAAATCTCAAGTTTTTTACAGAACGTATCGGAATTTTTTCAGAACTTTTTATCAAACAGTAGATAAAATGAAATAAAATCTGAAGTTTTTTACAGAACGTATCGAAATTTTTTCAGGACTTTCTATAAATCAGTAGATAAAATTTAATGAAATCTGAAGTTTTTTACAGAACGTATCGAAATTTTTTCAGGACTTTCCATAAATCAGTAGACAAAATAAAATGAAATCTGAATCTTTTTATACATCGAATCAATTGATCCAAAGCTATTTAAAAAATGTTTACCTGTTGCTGATTATGTTGATGATGATGAGAGTGCCGAACGGAATTAACCGGATGTGGAGAAGCGTTTAAGCTCGAACCCGGAGGGCTGAGCAATTGTTCCGCCCCGGCGGACGATTCGTCCTCGGTTCTGAGCAACATTTTCACGCCCTCGGCTTCGGGATCGATTATCCCGCCGCGTTCCTGTTGCCGCAAGAAAAGCGCCGACATTCGACGCTGCAGATCGCGAAGCTCCGCGGTTACGGAAAATTCTGAGGCCGCCTCGACGTCGATCGGCGGCGGAGCCGACCAGAGAGTCTCGACGTCGCAGTTTATCGGCTCCCGGCAAACCGGACAAATCGCTTGAAATTCCTTCGTGGAATCCTGTTGCCACTGCGGCAATTTTTCCTTTTCCTCTCGGTAATAACGCTCCGCGGCGGCGACGTGAGCAGCCAAGCAATGCGAGTGAAAATGATGATAGCACTCGGTCTTCGTGAACTCGTCGCCCTCGCGAAATCCGTAAAGACAAACGGCGCATTGACCCGTTGGCAAATTGCTCCTCGTAAGATGTTCCCTCACTAACTGTTATCCAATTAAATTGTAAAATCTCATTATTCTACTGTAATCATTAAATTATTATCAGGATTTTATTTATTTGTGTGTCATTTTATTTTTTAATTTTTTTTTGGCAACGTTTTGCTCTTCCGCAACAAATAATTCGGTGATTATTTGAAATTATTATATAGAATAATATTTCCTGACGAGTTTGTTCGATAAATTGGAACGATTTGGTTTATTTTAAAGCAATTTTGAATCTCACCTCGATCAGCTCGAACATAACTGTTATCCAATCAAATTGTAAAATCTTATTATTCTACCGTAATCATTAAATTATTATCAGGATTTTATTCATTTGTGTGTCATTTTATTTTTAAATTTTTTTTTGGGAACGTTTTGCTCTTCAGTAAGAAATAATTTGGTGATTATTTGAATTTATTGTATAGAATGATATTTCCTGACGAGTTTGTTCGATAAATTGGAACGATTTGGTTTATTTTAAAGCAATTTTGAATCTCACCTCGATCAGCTCAAACATAACTGGTTGTCCAATGAAATCCTGGCATTTCGCTTCGGCCTCTGTTTGGATAAGTTGCACCGTATCCTCGTGCAATCCCCTCGGATTTTTCAGACTCACCGTCGGAGACACGTCCGGATATCCTTGCTGCAAATTTACCACCAGTCGCACGCACACGTATTGCGACTGCGAGTCTTCTCCCGTCGAAGGGAACACCAGAGTCTCTATGCACTCGGGCTCGCCTTCGTCGTTCTCTTTTATACTGAGCTCGTCGTCCAGCAGAATCGCTCTGAGAGCCTCAATTTCGTCCGTAACTCTGAAACAAAAAATCCAAACAGACATCTATTTATCTCTCATCTTTTTTTTTTTCTCGAATATCAATCCGATTATCCGAACTTTAGTTTCCAATGAAATAAATCTTGTTTAGAGTCAAACGAGAATCGCGGACGATGTTTATTACTGCATAAAATCGAATAAACAACGCAACGGAGAAAAGCGAATGTTACGAACTACGAAAAAATTATCGAATAACGCGCAACGATAAATATGCTTAAGTAACGCAATGAAAAAACAGGGAATCTTCCGAACTAATAAAAATAATTCTCAAATAATCCATAATAAAAAATGTGCTTAAAAAGCTCATAGCGTAAAGCTCAAAAAAGCTTCGACAATAAAAATGTGTTAAAAAAAAAACAAACCTCTCGTCTGTCATATCTGACATTCTATCCAAACAATGCCGCAGCTTTTGTGCGAAAGCTCCCTCGAAAGCTTCGACAATAAACGTCAGAAATGTGCTATTTCGTGGCGATGATGAAAAAGCACCGTTTTCGCAATAATCTCAATAATCTCCACGGATATTCGTGAATTCGACGATATTAATATCCTCGGAAGTGGTTGACAATTTTGATCTGGGCTTTCGTTCGGAAAGCTCGCGTAATCCCTCAACGAGATTAACAATTACACACATAAGCCTTTCGATTGTGAATCGCGACACGTTTTTTTCATCGACTCGATCGTTTCGTCGGTCGAACGGAATAATCGAATCAATCGTAATCATAAAGTCATCATCGATTCAGCGGAAAGCTCGAATTTTTGGAAAATCTCGGGAGCTTGCGATAATTTCGTGAACTCCGATATCCGCAATACAACGGAAAGTAGAGATTATGTTTTCTCCTTTTTTTTTCCCCTTTTTCACGCCTCGCTTATCGAGATCCGAGGGAAAATTGCAGCGCCCGATTGGCCGATAGAGATCGGCCAATCAGAGCTCCGCTTTCGGCAATGCACTGTAGCGCCCCCGTCTGATTGGCTGATCGCAAAGTGGGCGTGGCAAAAACTAAGAAAATCCGTTTATTTCGAATTTTCAAATTTCGCTTTTCCCCGTTCGCATTTTTTGGAGTAAATTACTCATTTCAAAACGCATAATTATCGTCGATTATCATTATCTATTAATCAACTTTCGAAATACCGGATAAGAAAAAAAATATTGCTATTTTTGTTACTAAATTTGAATGGTTTCTGGATATGATTAATTTGTCCTAAATAATTTACTAAAATTATCCTCGCTATTTCTTATTTACTCCAGGTGCTTCCAATCATTGTTAATTATCATTATTATTAATTTATTCGCGTTAACGCGATGAATGGTAGAAAAAAAAATCACATTTTCCCCTGTATTTCTACCTTACCGACAGTCGCGAATCGTACCCATCTCCAAGTAGTTCCCATTGGAACCGCCGCCGCAGACGGCGCGACGATCGCCCATCGAACGTGTCCAGCTGCACTGCAGACGATACGTTTTACCTACGGACCAGATATCGGAAAATAAATCAGCTCCGAGAGACAGAAGCAAAAATGGCTTTAAGCTGGAAGGTGAGCCGTGCTTATATCAGGCAATTTTCGTCGGCGGCGGGACACGGCGTCGAAAATGCAGGCAAGTTTTCTCCACGAAAAGCCGCCCCCTCGAATAATTCGATCGGTTTGGCGATTATTCAATGCAACTTATCTCTTTGCCATCTCGTAACCTGCACTCGAAAATAGTCCAGCATTTCCATTGGAATATTGGCACTAACTTCACATCGAAACCATGAATTTTCCATGTTACCAAAATAATCGAATTTGGAAAATGGCTCGACACATTTTGGGAGCTGCGGAAAAATTTCATCCTCGTTCGATTGTCAAAAATCATTTTTGGCGTTACATAATCGATTTAACTTACAGGCGAGACCGCTAATATGTGGAAGAAACTCTTCTTCTTCGTAGCCATTCCCTCCATCGGACTCGGAATGCTCAACTGCTACCTCGCCGCGCAAGACGAGGAAGCTCACAAGCGTCCTCCGTTCGTCCCTTACGAACACCTGAGAATTCGCACCAAGGTAAAATTTGCATTTTCAATATCCGTCAAACACATTTCCAGACATTACGCTTAGCGGAATTTGAGAAATTAAGGTTTTTTTTAACGCTGCATCTTCATTTGCGTTTCGCTTTGTCCTTGAATCGTTAAAAATCTGCGGTTGCCTAAAAAAAACAATAATAAAGAAAAAAGTGTATGCAAATAGAAATAAATTTCAACCAATTATTTACTGTTTTTTTTTTTTTTTTTAACTTAGTTACACATTTAAAATAATCATTTTGCATTTGGACGATAATTGCAACGTTGGATTTTTGATAAACATTTTTGTACAATGATAGTAGTGGATCGGATAAAAATCAATGAAAAATCCCTAAATACGATATATAATTGTTGAAAATAATGTCTCAATTGAAAGTGGATAGAACAACGATTTTCATAATTGGATAATGATTTATTTGGTCTGATTACAGCGTTATCCATGGGGAGACGGACAGAGGACCCTCTTCCACAATCCGCACGTAAATGCTCTGCCCTCTGGTTACGAGGACGAGCATTGATGATCGGCGGTGATCGGAGATAGTATTTTAGAAAAAAAAAAAAGCTGAAGATCTAGGCTGCGATTGCGTAATATCGATAAGAATAATTGTACAGGAGGGTTGATTAAATAAAGTCACGATAAACGTAATAAAAACTCGTCGGGTTTTTATAAATTATCTCCAATAGTGTAAACTTCCTTAATATTAACAATAATAATGATATTTGCAGTGAGTGTACGATACGCGTTACGTACTTGCGATAAAATCATATACTTTAACTACAATAATATAAAACACGAGGAAACAATATTTATCATTTTTTTCTTTTTGCATTATTAAGCTCGCTAATAAAGTCAACATTTCCTCGAAATTATTTTCTCAACGCCAAAGCAACTGCAAAATTCAAGGCATCAGCTCTTCAGCTTCTTCGGGCGCAGCTTTGCATGAATTGTGATGAATTTCCGCCCAGTGGGTGTGATGACACTCGGCGGAACAGTAAAATGCCGAAAAACATTGTTCGCACACGACGGAACTCGATTTTCCGCATCGATAACAATTCGGCAGCAACAGGTCCTTAATATCTAAGCTTTCGGGTTCCTCGGGCTCTCGTTTATTCGGAGAGATTGCGGACTCCGCCTCGTCGCTCTCTCCAATTTTATTAAATACATCTTTGGATATACTTTTCACGTCTAAAATACTGAATATCTCCGTCGGTTCGTCTTGAATTTTCTCCGGTGCTTCGAGAATTTCGCGCGAACCATTATCCACAGTTTCCTCATCGATTTCCACTGATATTTCGACACTTCGAGGCAACGTTACTTTCGTTTTACTCGCGATCTCTTCTTCCGCTCTTTCAGCATTTTCCGGCCACGTTATTTCTATAATATCATTCGCTTCTCTTTCCGCTGGTTCAGCATTTTCTCGTGAAGTTGCCTCTCCAATTGCACTCCCTTTTTCCGCTGTTTCGCTATTTTTTGGCAAAGACACTTCTCCAATTTCGTTCTCTTCTTTCTTTGCCATTTCTGCAATTTGTTGTGCAGTGATTTCTTCATTTTCTGACTCCTCTTCGTTCGCTGTCTCAGCAGTTTTCGATTCGTCGATCCACAGTAAGTCAAAATCGTCGTCGTCGTCATCGTCATCGTCGTTAATCGTTATCACAGATATTTTACTCGCAGCTGACACTGCGGATTCGGTGTCGCTCTGATAAAGCGTAAAATCGCTGTCCTCCTCTTCACTCTCTTGATTTACATTTTTATCGGTTTCTTCGATTAAATCTGTGGGAACAATCGATGGGATCAGGAGCAAAGACGACTCCTCTTTGCTCTCTTGATTTTCAATTTTATCGCTTTCTTCGATTAAATTTATGGGGACAAACGCTGTGACCAGGGGCAAAGATTCCTCTTTGCTCTCTTGATTTACAATTTCATCGCTTTCTTCGATTAAATCCGCGGGGACGATCGTTTTGATCCGAGGCGAAGATTTAGTCTGATCTACATTTTGGGCAACCTTGGAACTCGATTTTTTGCCCTTCTTTTTTGAAGGCAGAGCGTCGAACTCTTTCAGCACATCTACCACTCGTACTTCGCATCTATTGCTGGTTAATTTTTCAACGATCTTCGAATTACTGCTCGAAGCTTCAACGTCAATTTCTTGTGCAGAAATTTGTCCGAATTCTGGATTTTTCGTTGGCAAAATCGCCGCGATATCTTCGCTAGTTTTATTCGCAGTTGATGAAGAGTCAAGGCAAGTCGAAGAGGAGCTTTTTGGTTGAATTGCTTCCCGAACTTGTGCTTCAGGATTTCGTCCTGATTCCAGCTGATCTTTTATTGGATTGACCGCGAAATTTTGATCAATTTTTGTGGAATCATTGCGAGGCTGTGCTGAACTATTTTCTTCAACTGTTTCCTGATTTAATTTCAATTCCTGAGCTTTCTGAAGACTCCATTTTTCCAAAAGACTCGTTCTTAACTTCCATCGCGTATTATTATCCGTTTCTCCAGATTTCGCAATTATTTTTACGTCTCTCTTTGCTGACCCTTCATCTTTTCTATTTTCCTGATTTGCTTTGGCATCTTCGCTCGGAACACCGGAATTTTTCGGTTCCTGAGTTGCGGATTCTTCGGCCGAAGTTCCAGGACTCGGTGCTTTTTTATTCGTCGTCGAAGCAGCTTCCTTTTGATTTCTGGAGCAAGGAGATTCTCCAGGCGAGCTTTGCTGATTTTCCGCGGTATTTAGTCGCATTTCCAGCTGCGCATTGCGATTGTTGGTGGCTTCTTGAAGAGTGCTTGGCTGGAGTGGAGCTGGAGGACGTAATTCCAGCTCTGGGTTATTGTTCTCCATGGAAACAGCGATATTTCTGGAGCAAGGAGCTTCTCCATGCGAGCTTCCCTGATTTTCCGCGGTATTCAGTCGCATTTCCAGCTGCGCATTGCGATTGTTGGTGGCTTCTTGAGAAGTGCTTGGCTGGAGTGGAGCTGGAGGACGTAATTCCAGCTCTGGATTATTGTTCTCCATGGAAACAGCAATATTTCCACGGTTCTCCAGCGAATCGTTGTGAGGATTATGCGGAATTGTTGCTGCATTATTTCTTCGCACCGGCAACTGAGCATTATTATTATCAGTCGTTAGATAATGCCTCAAAGTGGATTCCACGAAATTTTCCGTTTGATTTTTGGTGTTGTGAATGGAATTTTGGGAACGCTGTAGATCCTCCACCGGAACTGGAATTATGCTTTGATTTCCAGTGTTCGCAGGATTGTGATTAACGTTTCGCCGATGGGAGAAGAAATTCTCTACCGCGTTTCTAATGTTCTCCAGATTTCCAGCGGCAACGTGGCCACGGGATGAATTTTTCTGCGCTGGAGAATCGTTGGTCGTCGAGGGGACGAATGTTGAATCACTGGTGACGTTTCTCTGGGATGAGAGAATTTCCTGAGCCGCAGGCATCGAAAATCTCTGACGATGTTCGCGCTGACGATTCGGAATGTTTTGTTCCGTGTTCGGTTGACTCCTCGTTGATTGTTCTTGCATCAAGGCATAGTTTCTTAACGCTTGATGATAGAATTGTCGATAGGTCGGATCTTGCATGTGCATTCTGTGCAAATCGTCTTGGACTCTAAGGGAGAGTTGATTGTAGCGTTCAATTTGTCGATTCAGAAGTTGCAGTGTCTCCGGAGGATAGAAAAAAGTGCGGGGAGCCTTGGTTTCCGGGGGTTCGGGTCTTCTTCTTGAACGAAGAGATGCCGGCGGTGGACGTGACCTTGGGAATTGTGAGTGGAGTGACTGTGGAACTGCAGAAGCGCGAATCGATGTTGGAATATTTTGAGAAACTGGAGGAATGCGCGCGGGTGATGTTCGTGAGTTTGTTTGTGGTCCAGGATGAGGAACTCCAGGAGCGAAGGTCGGCGGTGTTCGTGAATTTGTTGGTCCAGGATGTGGAACTCCAGGAGCGAGGGTCGGAGGTGTTCGTGAATTTCCAGTTCGAGATTGCGGAACTCCAGAAGGGAAGGTCGGAGGTGTTCGTGAGTTTCCAGTTCGCGATTGCGGAACTCCGGAAGAGAAGGTCGGAGGTGTTCGTGAAATTCTAGTTCGCGATTGCGGAACTCCAGAAGGGAAGGTCGGAGGTGTTTGTGAGTTTCCAGTTCCAGATTGCGGAACTCCGGAAGGGAAGGTCGGAGGTGTTCGTGAGTTTCCAGTTCCAGATTGCGGAACTCCGGAAGGGAAGGTCGGAGGTGTTCGTGAGTTTCCAGTTCCAGATTGCGGAACTCCAGAAGGGAAGGTCGGAGGTGTTCGTGAGTTTCCAGTTCCAGATTGCGGAACTCCAGAAGGGAAGGTCGGAGGTGTTCGTGAATTTCCAGTTCCAGATTGTGCAATTGTTGATGCAGGCTGCAAAACTGCGGAATTGTACGTCGGTGGTGTTCGTGAATTTCCAGTTCCAGATTGTGCAATTGTTGTTCCAGGCTGCAAAACTGCGGAAATGTACGTCGGTGGTGTTCGTGAATTTGCAGTTCCAGATTGTGGAATTGTTGGTCCAGGACATGGAACTCCAGAAGCGAAGGTCGGAGGTGTTCGTGAATTTCCAGTTCCAGATTGTGGAATTGGTGGTCCAGGACATGGAACTCCAGAAGCGAAGGTCGGAGGTGTTCGTGAATTTGCAGTTCCAGATTGTGGAATTGGTGGTCCAGGACATGGAACTCCAGAAGCGAAGGTCGGAGGTGTTCGTGAATTTGCAGTTCCAGATTGTGGAATTGTTGGTCCAGGACATGGAACTCCAGAAGCGAAGGTCGGAGGTGTTCGTGAATTTGCAGTTCCAGTTTGTGGAATTGGTGGTCCAGGACATGGAACTCCAGAAGCGAAGGTCGGAGGTGTTCGTGAATTTCCAGTTCCAGTTTGTGGAATTGTTGGTCCAGGACATGGAACTCCAGAAGCGAAGGTCGGAGGTGTTCGTGAATTTGCAGTTCCAGATTGTGGAATTGTTGGTCCAGGACATGGAACTCCAGAAGCGAAGGTCGGAGGTGTTCGTGAATTTCCAGTTTCAGATTGTGGAACTCCAGAAGCTATCGTTGGCGGTATTTGTGATTTTGACGTTCCAGGCTGTGAAATTCCACTAGCCAAAGAAGAGCCACGACGTTGTTTATTTTCAGCAACTCTTCTCCTTGAATTTTTCTTGAGATATTGACGACGAGGAGCCGAATTCGTGGCGCCCGTTGCTGAAGAACTATGAGGAACCGGTCCTTGTGTGTCAGCATTGGTCACAGGCAAACTTGCCAGACTACAAATCAACAGAACTTCCTTAAGGTCGAATTTTCTTTGATCCACTTCCACAAGTTGCTCATAGCGTTCAACAAAGTCTTCGACAACGAAGTTGACATTATTCGTGTTCAATAAAACACAATATTTACACATCTCCTTAAACAGCAAGGTTTTATTAATGAGAAACGTCCTTTCCAGTTGTGCTTGTTGATCAACCGTCATCGACAGACAACTGAGCCTTAAGCAAGTTTGCAGAGTCAAAAGGTATTCGTGTACTTTGGAAAAAACAGAATCTAAAGTGTATTCAACGCTGTCACTTTGATTATTCGATGGCAAATTTGTATTTGCAGGCGAAGAGGCTTTTTGGCGACTCGTTGATTCCGAAGAAAAATTTGTCATTTGCTTTTGCAACATATTGTGAGCATTTTGCGCTTCTTGGATTAACAAATTTTGACTGCAGCTCAAAGGACAATTTGTATTTGCGGATGAAAGCAATTTTTGGTAACTCGTTGATCCTGGAGGAAAATTTGTCATTTGGTTTTGCAAAATAATGTGACTATTTTGCGCTTGTTGACTTGACAAATTTTGACTACTGGTCGAAGGTAAATTTGTATTTGCGGGTGAAGGCAATCTTTGGCAACTCGTTGATCCTGGAGGAAAATTTGTCATTTGGTTTTGCAAAATAATGTGACTATTTTGCGCTTGTTGACTTGACAAATTTTGACTACTGGTCGAAGGTAAATTTGTATTTGCGGGTGAAGGCAATCTTTGGCAACTCGTTGATCCTGGAGGAAAATTTGTCATTTGGTTTTGCAAAATAATGTGACTATTTTGCGCTTGTTGACTTGACAAATTTTGATTACTGGTCGAAGGTAAATTTGTATTTGCGGGTGAAGGCAATCTTTGGCAACTCGTTGATCCCGGAGGAAAATTTGTCATTTGGTTTTGCAAAATAATGTGACTATTTTGCGCTTGTTGACTTGACAAATTTTGATTACTGGTCGAAGGTAAATTTGTATTTGCGGGTGAAGGCAATTTTTGACAACTCGTTGATCCCGGAGAAAAATTTGTCATTTGGTTTTGCAAAATAATGTGACTATTTTGCGCTTGTTGACTTGACAAATTTTGATTACTGGTCGAAGGAAAATTTGTATTTGCGGGCGAAGGCAATTTTTGGCAACTCGTTGATCCCGGAGGAAAATTTGTCATTTGGTTTTGCAAAATAATGTGACTATTTTGCGCTTGTTGAATTGACAAATGTTGACTACTGGTCGAAGGTAAATTTGTATTCACAGGCGAAGACGATATTTGGACGTTCGATGAACCCTGAATCACAGGATAGTCGACAGGACCGGAACCCAACAAATTGGTCGTCACCGTATGTGATAAAAAATGTTGATGTGCAGGATATGGAATGTTTTCCCAATTCGTTGATCCGTGAGAAAGAGAACAGCTCGTCGAAAAGTTGGCCGACTGATTTTCCGGAACATTGTAATTATTGCGTGCAGAATTGTCACACAAATTCGGAGCGATGTTCATTACGACAGGCGCGGCGTTCGCCACGAAATACGGCGAATATTGGAGCTGATTATCCGGATACAAAAGTTCCGCACTGTTTTTTCCTTGTGGAGAAGGCTGAATTTTGTTTGGCGCTATTGGTCGCTGAATTGGAGCGGATTTACTGGTCTCGTCGGTCGAATAAACGCTTCCGTTAATCGGCGTTGGACACCAACGCGAACCGAGCTCGCGGTGATGCAGAAGACGCAATTTTGGCATCGAGTTTGATGAACTTTGCTTGTCTTTACTATTCGTCGCCGAGTTTTCAACGCCAATCAGTTGCTCTTGAATTTGCGCCGTATTTTCGTCGTTAATTTGTTGCTCTTGAATTTGCGCCGTATTCTCGTCGTTAATTTGTTGCTCTTGAATTTGTGCCGTATTCTCGTCGTTAATTTGTTGCTCTTGAATTTGCTCCGTATTCTCGTCGTTAATTTGTTGCTCTTGAATTTGCGCCGTATTTTCGTCATTAATTTGTTGCTCTTGAATTTGCGCGGTATTTTCGTCTTTAATTTGTTGCTCTTGAATTTGCGCCGTATTTTCGTCGTTAATTTGTTGCTCTTGAATTTGCGCCGTATTTTCGTCGTTAATTTGTTGCTCTTGAATTTGCGCCGTATTTTCGTCTTTAATTTGTTGCTCTTGACCCGCCGTTATCGCCGTTAATTGATTTTCAAATGCAAGTTCCGCAGCTTCCGGCAATTCCTCATTTATCGCAAATCCTTCCGGCATTTCTTCTTTTATCACGATTGTCTCGATTTGTGACGCAGAATTGAATGACTGCGATGAAATCTGCCCGTTAATATCATCCGATGTCAAGGATATTCGTTCCGGATCACAGATAATTCGTTTCGAAAGCGTAGAATGTGAATCGTCTTCATTTTTCTCGCTCGAATGCGTAGGACTCAATGTATTTTCGTTGCTGGAAATTTCAGCGCCGGAAAATATATTTCTTTGGTGGAAATCTTCAGATCCAATCGCTTCAGTAGCTGCCGAAATAGATTTTTCATGCGGAATCTCAGAATCTACGATTTTGTCGTCAAAGCTCGTATTTTTCGTGTCCGGCGATACAGATTTTTGGTGCAAATCCTTGGAATCTATGATTTTATCCTTAAGGCACGTTTCCGTTGCTGAGGAAATCGATTTCTCTTCCGCTTCTTCAGGATACGCAATTTTATCGCCGACGATCGTGTCCGCAGCAGGTGATTCGGGTTTTTGGTTGAAATCCATAATTGCTAAATCGTCTCCGCCGTTAGTTTCTACTTGGCATTTTTCTTGACTAGCGTTTACTAAATTTTCCGCCGAGATTGCAGCGGCATCAGCGGTTTGCGAATTTATTTCCACATCCATTTCCGTCGATACGAGAATATTCGTCGTGACTGGAGCTACGTTCACTCCGAGGATACTTACAGAATTTTTCTCCCGCGTTATTTGACAATTTTTCGGCGGACCGATCGCCAAAAATTCCGACAAATCGTCGCGATTGTCTTGCCGATTTTCCGCACCCGTGGAATTCGCTTCGGGGACGAATTCTGTCGTGCAATTGGTCGTCGATGAGTGAGATCCATTCGTCAGATCGAATTCCAAGGTCATGGGAGGAAAACTGTCCGCGCCCGTGGAATGGAAGGGCGTAATCAATATTTTTAATTTTCCACCGAACCCCTCGACGTTTATTTCCGGTTTTTCGGGGAAATTAGCGCCGACGTCCGGCGGAACTTCCGGAAATGCGCTGTCAATGTTTTCCTCGTAACTAGAATCGAGGAGCGGCATCGAACGCACGAGGGGATCGAGATCGCCGATTTTTCCGCTCGATTTCGCGCCATCAAGTTGGCCCACTTCCGCCGGAAGTTCCGCCATTTCCTCCGCAATCTTTTCGTGAAATTCGTCCGGCGAAACTGTGACTTGCTCGGAGATAACTTCGCTGAGGGAAACGCCGGAATCCAGCGACATTCTCGACTCTTTTCGCCGCTTCTTCGGTATCGATTCGCTCAGCAATCGGTCCTCCTCTTCGATCTCTGAAAGGGTTACCGATTTTCCGAATAGTTCACGAAATTGTTTGCGCAATCGGCATTTTTTCCGCGTCTCGATACTCGTATTTTCACGCTTACCTTTCGACGCGTTTGCCATTATGCTCACGATCTCTTCTTCCTCCTCTTCGTCGTCTTCTTCGCGCGATTTTTCCTCCGCCGTTACTTCGCCGGATTTTAATTTTTTCGCCGGCGACGAAGCATTTGAAAACGAGGATTTTTCGAACATCGTACCTTCGATGCAAATTATTTCTTCCACGATTCTCGGCCGCTTCGTCCGGCCGTGAGAATTCAGGTGCAAATTTATCTCTCTCCGCGGCTTTTCCGCGATACACGCGGGAATACGATTGCCGACGTCCTCGGCGAGTAATTCTGGAATTGCGGCTACTGAGGCAGTCGAAATATCCGGTTTTTCGCACGTTGACTCCACGCGATTCGATTCTTCGCGGGTCTCGTTTTTCCCATTTTCAATCGGTAATTTTGCCGATTCGACTTCCGATTCATTCTGAATCGCTTCCTGCGGAAATGATTCTTCGCATTCTTCGATTTCCTTCTTCACTTGAGATCTGAAAAAAAAAAATAAAATAAAAAATTGAAAGATTTCGGTGAGAATTTTTTTAAATTAAATTGGTGGAATATATTTCTTTTTAATTGTTAATTTAGTTTGAAAAGATATAAAAAAAATGGTGTGCGAAATAATTAGTCACTGTAAAATTTGAATCGATCTCTTAGGATTAATATTGACAAATGTACCAATACATTTTTCTTTGCGTTAAGTCAATTTTTTTTTTCTAATTTGCATCGCAATTGGAAATCTGGAAACCCATGGTCATTGGAATTATTGCAGTGACCATGGGTGAGTTTTTCAAGTAGCCGACACAAAAAATAGGCTTTCCGGCTCTTATTATGGCTCCAGAGTGAGAGCTTTTGGGCTGCACGTGGGAAAACGTCTGAGAGACGCACGTGTTGTCCACCAGTCAGTAAATTCCCGCCGCGCTGAGAGGTACTTTATGGAAGGCCCTTAAGAGGCCGTGGTCCTTGACCCACCACTTGCAAAATTTTTCGCAAAATACTCGACGGAAAAATTACACTCTTGGTCTAAGCTTCGGGCTTTTTGATATCCAAAGCCGTTTGTTTAGGAGAAAAATTGGGCTGAGGTGCCAGAGAGACAGTCCTATAGGCGTTTAACATTGGGCGAAGTACTTTTCGCCGGTGTATCACTGAGCGTTAAGTGCAAAGCGACAAGGCGCCTACTTTTCACAAACGCGCGGAATTTTTTTTTTCTCTCTCTTGTTAAAAATCATTTATCTAATAATATTTAATAAAGTTAATAATTAAACATAAAAAAAATGAAAACACTTGTTTTTAATTTGTTTATGGTGCGCATTAATTTGTCCCGAAATAAACGAACACAAATTTACGCTCGATCCGCGCGAAAAATCGCAAAAATCACAAAGTGCGTATACCTAATATCGTCGACGCACGATTCAACATTTTGCGGATCGATATTGGGTGCGATCTCATGGGTTCGCGTGGTATCGTCGTGGGAAGCTGAAGAGCGGCGCGTGATCCCGGGGCCCGCATCCGCCGTAGTATTTTCGTTATCACCGCTGAATTGCATTTCCGCGAAAGGAGTGTTATCAGCGGCGGTTGAGCGGCGGTTATCAGCACGTGTCGGTTCACGTGACTCATCGGCGTTGGGCGCCGACGATGGACCGGCGGCGTTTCCGGTGATCCATTGTTTCCTGAATTGCGCACGTTCTCTCTCGAGTTGCCGATCGCGTCTTGGATCCTTCATAATAAACATGTCCGCCGATCTTGTGTGAAAAATCGGCGGTATCGTGATTCGCCGCAGATTTCTCATGTAAGTCGGATCGGCACGATCACCGGGCGTCGATGACTTCACTGACGAGGCGCCATCTTGTCGAGACGTGGAAATCGCTTCACGAAATGGCGGCGGCGGCGATGGCGGTCGTATGACCGGTAAGTCCGAATTGGGCTCAACGATCGGTAAATCCAAATTACGCCGATTGATCGGTAAATCCAAATTGCGCGCAACGATTGGTGAATCCGCATTGGGCCCAACGATCGGTAACTCCAAATTAGGCCGAACGATCGTTTCCACGCCCGTATAAAAAGCAGCCCCGAAGACGTGTCTGTGCGGCGAAATTCTCGGATCACGTGCTCCAGCCCGTGTCATTGTACACACTGCGGCGAACCATCAAAACAGAGAACAACAGAAATAAACGACGACATCGTTAAGTGTGACCCGATGTCTGAGATTTCTCACTTGTAAACACCGTCACGCGCGACGCAAACGTTGCGGGTTCGTCGAACATCGCCGATTACAAAGATCCTCCTCAGCGCCGAGATAATTCATTACGCGACCGATATATCGTACTGCAAATAAATCGTACGCGCAAATCACTGCCGATTTCATTGAGAATATCGTCGACGATCGCCGGTGAACATTCGTAAAACACCAATAACCAATAAAGCGCACACAAATTCACCGATCGCCGAACTTGACGCGAGATCGGTATCGAATAATCGACGTACAGCGACGCACGTGCTATCTCCTTTGCTGCAATTATTCTCCTCGGGGAATCCTCGACGAAAAAAATGTGTGTTTATATTTTTTTTTCATCGACTTTTAACGTTGGCCCAACCGATTTTTTCGAACGATCGCGCGATCGTTTTGCGGAAATCGCAGATCGCGAAGAAACGATGCACCGGAAACCGGCGTCCGAGCTTTTGCGCTCGTGGTCGCCGACCGAATGAGGCTTGCGAAGAAAATCGCTCGAGAAACAGAGAAGCTCGTCGATCGGATAAACGCACGAGACGAGGGGTTGATAGTAGTGGGGGTAGAGGGAAGTAGGGAGAGAGAAACAGAGAGAGCTCCTATTTGTCCGAGACCACAAATAAGGCAGTGGCAACAGTGGAGAACATTTTTTTCTTACCGATCTTCGGGTAAAATCGGAGACTCGAGGGTCGTGAAAGGTAAATAGGGTCCGAGGGAAGGCCCGAAGTATGTTATCAGGCCCATTGTCTCCCGTCCACGTTGTCCACATGCTGCCCAAACTTAGAGAACCACCAAACCATAAATAAATTTGTTATTTATTGCCTCGCGATACAAATGTTTTGGGCTTTCCTGCAGACGCCATGGACACTTAAGATCGGTTTTTATTATGATGCTAATCTTGTGAAAATAAAGTAAGTTCTTTGAGAGGAACAAACAGCGGGCGCACAATAGTCGTCGACTTAAGAGGGAAATTCAAATAAACGAAGAACATTTAACCAGATGGTAGCACGAAAAATACATTTTTTCGCCTTCCTTCTGGAGGCTGGAATGAGAAAACGTCAATTAAACCGGCAACGCTGCCCTAAAGTCCTGTGGAATTTGGGGGAACCTCGTAAAATTCTCACGAAAAGGGGAAAAGCGGAAAGAAAAGCATCTCTTCTATCTCCGGAGGATCTAGTACCTGAAAAATAGTCGTTTCGTCACAATAAATTCAACGTGACCGCATAAGCAAAATTTTTAATGCCTCAATGAATATGTTTTATTTTTTAATGACTTCAAAATTTATAATATTCGTTTTAATACTGACCGATTATGAAGAGTCCCGGCGATAATCGACCTGGTTAAGTGAACCCTGGGCAACAGAACCAACTGAACCAGTCCATCGTAAACCTGCTGCTTCGTCAGTCCGTGTTCCTCCAGTTTGCGCTTCAACTGCGTTATCGATATCGTATATGCACGTGTGAGTCATAAATTTCGTTCGGGGTTTAGTTTTTTTAAAAGTTATTCTGACATTTGTTTCTCACGTGAGATAAAATTATATAAATTTCCGAATATATTAATATAGTTATTATAGATATATTTTCGTAAGGGTCAATGACAGTTTGCGCTTCAACTGCGTTAGCGAAATGTGTATGCACGTGTGAATGATTAATTTCGTTCGGTGTTTAAATTTGAAAAAGGTATTCTGACACGTGAGAAACAAATGTCAGAATGACGTGAGATAAAATTATATAAATTTCCGAATATATTAATATAGTTATTATAGATATATTTTCGTAAGGGTCAATGACAGTTTGCGCTTCAACTGCGTTAGCGAAATGTGTATGCACGTGTGAATGATTAATTTCGTTCGGTGTTTAAATTTGAAAAAGGTATTCTGACACGTGAGAAACAAATGTCAGAATGACGTGAGATAAAATTATATAAATTTGTGAATATATTGATAATATAGTTATTATAGATATATTTTCGTAAGGGTCAATGACACTTTGCGCTTCAACTGTGTTAGCGAAATGTGTATGCACGTGTGAATGATAAATTTCGTTCGGTGTTTAAATTTGAAAAAGTTATTCTGACACGTGAGAAAGAAATGTCAGAATGACGTGAGATAAAATAATATAAATTTGTGAATATATTAATAATATAGTTATTATAGATATATTTTCGTAAGGGTCAATGACACTTTGCGCTTCAACTGCATTATCGAAATGTGTATGCACGTGTGAGTGATAAATTTCGTTCGATGTTTAAATTTGAAAAAGTTATTCTGACACGTGAGAAACAAATGTCAGAATGACGTGAGATAAAATAATATAAATTTGTGAATATATTAATAATATAGTTATTATAGATATATATTTTCGTAAGGGTCAATGACACTTTGCGCTTCAACTGCATTATCGAAATGTGTATGCACGTGTGAGTGATAAATTTCGTTCGATGTTTAAATTTGAAAAAGTTATTCTGACACGTGAGAAACAAATGTCAGAATGACGTGAGATAAAATAATATAAATTTGTGAATATATTAATAATATAGTTATTATAGATATATATTTTCGTAAGGGTGAGTGACCCTTTTTTTCGTCAAATGGCTTACGAAAAATACCTTTTGGAGGATAATCTTTCGTCTCGTTGCACCGACCCGCAGTAGCCACTCTTTCAAAGCATAATTATCGTAATCCATCATTCCGGAAGCTCGCACTCGACGCAAACGTCCCACACTTCCTGCGTGTCCCAATATTCAGGCCCTGAATTTTTGGACGTCACTTTGAAATGTCATTTTCTCTCCATCGAAATCGTGAAATACTCGTACCAAAGTTGCTCGGAGGGTCAACCGCAGCCTACTGCTCGTTCATGCCTCTGCATTCCTGTTTTCCCTTCAACTCACTTAAGACCTCGCTCGTAAACGTCGGTAGCGTCACCTATAGCCTGAACCGAAATATTAGAATGCCCAAAAAAAAAATTAGTACACATTGTGAGGTCAATTCTTTTTTTTTTTCACTGTTTTTGCCGCAAAATCACATTTTCTTGTCACATAAATTCTCTACTTAAAAAAAATTATTTCCAAATTAAATTTTAAAAAATTAGGGAAAAATGTTTTTTTAAAAATATTTTGTTTTAAATAATTTTTTAAAAATTATCACATTTTCTTATCATATGAATTTTCTAATTAAAACAAAAAAAAAGTTTATTTAAAATATTTTTTTTTTAATTTCGAACATTTTTTGTTTTTTTTATATTTGAGTCAGAAAGCGTTTATTTTTATTTTTTTATATTGCAGTGACTTAATTCGTAGACTGTTACCAATAATTGTAACATTTCACTAATTATTTGATTTATTTATTTTCTGTACGTTTAAAATTGCTCTGTGAATTTTGAAGAATTCAAGAGCATGTATAAAATTTAAAGTTTGCTCAGCTTTGCTCAGCGACTGAGAAATTATCAAGTAAGCGCAATGTAATTTTCGTCGCGTTGCAAGAAACGTTCGTCTCGTGTTTCGACTGATACTCGGCGGTCTTTGCTTAAGTTTTACGACCCATTGAATAGGAGACTCGAAACGAACGTCGTCGTGCAGCCTAAACACGATTCTTAAGTGCTTAGGCACCGAAAGAGCGCCCTTTTTTTTTAGGCGCCGAGAGGGCGCCCTTTTTTTTTAGGCTTCCTTCTCTTCCTCAAATTTGCGCATCTCTGCGCCCAAAATATATTTTTTAATTCGAAAAAAGATTCGAGAACTTCGTGTCCTCCTTAAGCTTTGAAGCATAGACCATTTGTTTATTCTTTCTCAGTCGAAACTCGAGACGCTCGGATCTCTTGCGTCGAATTTCACCGATAAGACTCGGGCAGTAGAAAAAAAAAAAAAAGACTGATGCCTTCCTTTTCAAGGGCCTCGGTGACTTGAAGGCCATTCATGCGAGCTTATCAAAAGCAACAAACGAAACTCTTGCAGTCACGTCCTGCCGATGAAAAAAAAAATTATTTTATGCTTAGAAACGTTTGTTAACAATTTTTAAAAATGTATTCGTAATCGAGAAATATTTCTACACAGTTAACAAAATATTATTTGACGTTTACGCAGATTTACTCAAAAAAAAAAAACAACAAATCAGTTTCAAACTCAAGTCTCATTTGTCCGGCGTAAATTATTAAATTTGTTTACAACTCTCTAAAAAAAATTATATATATATATATATATATTCCAAACCCTAATATTATATTCCGCTATTTCCCGGGACCTAAAACATAATAAAATTGAAAAAACTTAAAATTACACATTCGCGTCTATTTTATCCACCCACGCTTCTATTTAATTAAGCGATTACGCGATTAATTACCATAATAACCAGCCGCAGGAGCAATTATCATCATCAAATAATCTCCCAATTGGAATCGAAGGCAAAGCGACGCGCTCATTGGTCGACTTCGTGTTTCTTCGTCTTGTTCGCGCGAACATAACCTCAAAAACGACGCAGTTTCGTCGTTCGACGCACTATCAATTCCTCAATTGCCGTTATCGCCTCGGAATTTTGGTGTTTTTATCGTTGTTTACGAAATTGCTGCGAGCGTCGCGCTCTTCAGCATCTCAAAATGGACCGTCCTCGAATTTTATGCCGACTTCCGGCGGCCTGAGTCCCCGAATAATCGGGCCCTCGGATTTTTAAGCGAAAAATGCCAAGCTGGGCGAGTTTCATAAGATTGATACGCCGTCGTTTGGTCCTGGGAATAATATTCGCCTTGTCCTTGACCTACTGTGCAATTTCTCTGCTCACCCACGAGGTTTTCCTTTTTTTTTTTTTTTTTGTGGTCCGACGGTCCACAGATTTTCCAAAATTTTTCACTAATCCGTTTTGGTTTCTTCGTCCGTGCTCCACAGAAATTGGGCCCCGCGCTGCGCAGGAACGACCTTGAAGAAAAAGAGGACATTATGATTCCGGACAACAACGATATGGCTGCGGAGGATGACGCCGACGAGGACGACTTCAAAAATTCTGATAAACAGGCTTGGCCTTCCGAATTAGACTACGAGCCACCCAATTTGGAGACTGGACACTCCAGGGACGGCGAATCCAATGGAACTTTTGCTGGGACGAGAAACTGCAGAAATTCTGTCCAGGTGCGAGAGGAAAAAAATTAATTGAGCATTTTTTGAGCAATTTTTTGAGCGAGATTTTCCAATGAAATTTTGGAGGATTTGAACATATTTTTTCATTCCGTTGTGTTAAATTGGAGCAACAATTTGTTTGGTATTCGTAGATTTTACTTGAATTCTATTTTGGACAAATAATTTGAAATTAATTGAATTCAATGGAATTTTACGATTATTCATAGTTTTGTTGATTATCAGAAAATATTTTTGGTGTCAAATTGTATTCATACTCTATTTTGCACAATTTAGTTATGATAAATAAATAGTGCAAAGCGATGAATTATTGAAAATTCATCCGACCTATTTTAAACGATGTTAAAGCGAAGAGAGCGAAATAATTCGACGATTTCCACGATCGCAGGGTAAAGCGCTTATCGTGGACGAGCGCGGTTTCGTTTGCGCTCGATCCGAAGTTTTACCCACTGGCTGCTGTACGACATTGTCGGAAAATGCGAAAGACGAGACGAGCGACGACCGACTGAGCGTAAAGAGAAGACGTTACAGCTGCGAGACCTGTAATCCTCAAGGTTGTTGCGCAATTTACGAATATTGCGTTTCCTGCTGTCTTCAGTCGGGCAAGGTACGCTCTACTATTTTTCCCGCCAAGTCAATGAGCAATTTTACGAGAAATAAAATATAAATATGGTCTACAGAATATTTAAAAAAAATAATATGAAGCGAATAATACAAATGAAAATCTCTATTATATTCTAACGCACGCAAAATATTGAACAGAAACGAGGAAAAAAGGATCAGAAGAACGTCGGGGAAAAGGATCGTCGCGAGAGTCAAAAATCTCGAAGAGGAGAGGATGCCACAAAATTGCGACTCCGAAATCTCGATCGTTTTCAAATTTGCCTCGCCGCTTGTCGAACTTCGAGCGCGAGCGTTCGACACGAAAACACTTACAAGGATCCGGACTCGAAACATTGCTACACTCATTATCAACGCAATCGACGCGACGACCAAATATCCAATAATAACGAGGACAATGCCGCCGTTGTCGTTACATCTTCTTCTACGTTGTCATTATTTATTCCTAAATTCCACCGTCGAAAATCCCAAAATCCTGAACGTATTCTAATTAACGAGCAGCTCTTGTTGCTCAAATTTTAGGATCTAAAGAAGCATGAATTTTTGAGGGACTTGAAAAAATCAGCTGCCGATTAATGCAAGTTCTAAAAAATTTGTTCCATTATACAAATTATCCAAAATTCGTACAAACCTTTTATATCCATAATTATTTGTATAAAAAGAAGAAGAAATCACACGATTTCTTCGGCAGTTTAGTTTGCTAGTTTTCCAATATTTGAAAAACTTGTTCGCTAAACGAAAAAAAAGGACGAGAATAACATATGATTTTTAAAAATCTACTTTGCGTTCAGATGCGAACGCAATTTTTGGTGAATGTCCAAAAAATGCAGGCCCATCGCAATGAGAATTATTGAGAAAGGCACTGATGGCTTGATTATCATTGATTAATCGAGTAATTGATAATTCACCGATAAAGACGAAATACTTGGACATTCTCAGAGCGAAGAACGAATTCCCCTGACGAGCTTGGATCTCGCGCGCCACACGTCGTTGTATTTTATATCCGAGCCCGGATAACGCTTGTCCACTAGTTCCAGAATTTCGTTGTGGATTGTTTCCTGTACTGTCCCTTTGACCTGCAAAATTAGCGGTTTTTTAAAACAGGAAACGTTTGATTTTTTCAAGCATTACAAACACTAAATCAATTGGAATCAACAAAGCAAAAAATAAATAAGCAAATGGTTTTTTTTTTTCGAAAACGAAACATCGTAAGCTCTTGAAATTTCGTATTTTGTTACGAAAAGATAATATTGTAATTTCGCAAAATTACAACATTTTTGCGGTAACATTGAAAAATCGTAGCTGAATTTTTTTTTGGGCATTTTTTTCTATTTCATGCTGTACAATTCTACAAAATGTACGTACGTCAATGTATTTGCAATCCGCTGACGCGTAGTGACAAGAGATGGCTTTTCGCGTGCGTGTTGATCGGTTCACCCCCGAACCGTGAACGAGCAGGGGATGGAAAAATAGAGTATCTCCGGGCTGAGCTTCCAGCGTTACCCAGGTCATCGATTCGGGTAGTCCCTGAGGATTAATTGACCTTTTACCACTCTTATCGCACAGTTTTTATCGTGGCGATTTCAGTAGAGCGCAGCCTCTTTACCAGAGAAATTGAGATTAATGGGGATTCATTTTCACGATAAGATATTTGAATTTAAATCATTTTATACTCAAAATATTTTTTAAACATTATCTGTTTTTTTTTAAATTCCTGCAAAAATAATCTTCATATTTTCATGTACAGATGAATAATTTTGAAAAAAAAGGAGAGAAGGATGAAACTTGTATATTCATTTTATATTTATTCGCGGCGGATTATCCGCTGAGGATAAAAGATGAGGAAGCTGCGCTAAAAAATGGATAAAAGGAGTTCGCGGACTTTTATCCTGCGGATCAAACGTTCACGTGCAATTTGTATTGCAGCCTTTGTTGCGTTCTCAACAATTTTCTTGCGCGTTTGATTGTCTTGACTTACTTTAATCTCGTGATAAAACTTGTTGATCGCCGTGGACTTGGAGGCCTCAGGATAATCGTGAGGATAAAGCGTTCCGAGGAGATGCGATCCTGGAGATACGTACAGACATCCGTTGAGATTATCGCAGGGTTCCACCGCGGTCCACGCAGCGACGATTCGATCGGCGGGTCGGAAAGGAAAGTAGTACAGATCCTGATGAGGAGGATGTCTGTCGAAAACGTCACGAATTTATTTTTTCCTCCTCGCTAAAACGATGAGATCGCGAGAGAAAATTGGAGAAAGTAGAGAACTTTTAACATTGCTTCCTCATTCTTTTCATTTTTTCAAGTACAATAAAAAAAAAAGAATTTTCTCTTTTCCAATTTTTTGTTTGTCTCGATGTCTGTCGAAAACGTCATGAATTTATTTTTTCCTCCTCGCAAAAACGTTAAGATCGCCAGAGAAAATGGTAGAATGTAGAGCTTTCAAAAAAATAGTGTGTTTTGAGTCAAAATTAAAATATTTTCTCCTTAAATTAAAGAATTTTTTAAAAAATGTTGTCCTACGATTTTACCTGCTGCTTTTGGTGCCGACGTCGGGAGGCTTCGCAATCAGCATACTGTGCATCGCCATGATATTTGGTCCAGTAAATGACTCGACGAAATCGAGCAGAGGTTTGTAATCAATGTACTCTTTGAATACCTCATCGTGAACGATATCCTGGACTTTGCTGACGGTTTTTCGGTCGGATACGTCCTTCATTACGGTCATCATCGCTGGAGGCACTTTTCCAGCAGCTATATCGTCGAATCTGGAACAAAAGTTCGTAGAAGGTCCGATAAGTTCACTGTCGAACTTCAGAAACTCGCGTTATTTTGAAAAAATGCATTTTTATATTTTTTTTATTATCCCAAAAATTTTAGCGATGCTTCAATTTTTCTAAATAACAATTATTTCCATTTTGGAAAATAAGAATTTTCAATATTCGCCCCCTTTTCCTATAATTTTATGCAGTGAATATTTAAGCACAGTGAGGAACGCATTTTATATTCATTTGTGGTACATTTCCCCGAGGAAAGGTTTACATTTTACAGCCTTCGCATACGAAGACCTTTGTTGTTCCACTAAAGCGAGAAACATTGTTTCCAACTATTTCGTTTTAGAATTATAAAGCAATTTCCTCTACGCACAAAAGTGTATCGAACGCATTGCAATTGCATCTGTCACCATTTTATTACGTTTACGAGAACCATAAAATATAAACGATTCGCGAGAGAAATATTTTGCTATCCATACTCGCATACGTTCCAATTTTTTTTTTTTTTTTCGCCGTACTCGCGAGAAAATATCGTAGGAAATTTATACTCTACTCCAGTGAACAGGAACATCTGTACACAGATGTTACGAGAACTATAAAGTGTCGACGTTACCGCAGGGAAATAAATGTACTTCAATTTAAAATACGCTTTCTCCGTGTGCCTAAATTTTTATCCCGCACATAATGCAAATATTTGAGATTCTGGAAGCAAATTTGGAAGCGCAGCTTTAATTTCTCTAATTTTTATCTACAAATTTGTATTGGAATTTTGTGGAAATTTTTTTTTATACTAAAATTATGAGAGAAACTCTGGAAAATTAGTCAGAAAATAGCAAATAAAATTACTGGAGTAATGAGTAAAGCAATGATCGCTTGAATTTTTGGAAGGACTTTTAATCCTAAAATTCGAATGCTCTTTTCACCTTTTGCTGCACCTGTCGAGAAGATCGAGGGGAATTAGTCGTTTGATGACTAAATATCCATTTCTCTCGTAGAAGATGCGCTGGGTTTGCGTGAGCCTCCCGATGTCCCTCGTCAGTTTAAGGGCCTGCATTTTCTCGGCGTTTTTTCCTCCCTCTTCGCGTGTAAGACCTGAAATACATAAAGAAGAGGTACGATAAGCTGCGTGGAAAGAGAGGCATTACATCCTGAGGAAGAGGAATAAAAAGAAATCCTCGGCGACGATGCGCGCGTCGGCGTCGACGAATCGCGACGACGCGTCGGCGTCGTTGTTCTCTATTTGACATCGCGAGCACGTGGCATCGTCGGCACCGAGAGAATATACAGCGGGGCCGGCGGTCTTCGCGGTCAAACGGCGACGATCCTCGCCCGCGTCACCTGTCTCCCCCTTAAGCCTCGCGACACCGCGATTTCGTACCTCGTCGCCAAGCGTAACCCCGGAAAAAAAAATAAAAACTATATTCGCGAGCTTTCACAAATTATTTCTCTCCTGTTACAAATTTTTTGACGTTTTTTAAATGACCGATAATCGCAAATATTCATCAATATTTTCGTCACGCTCTTCAATTTTATATCAATTAATACTTTGCTCTTAATTTTCTGATCCACTTTTAAAAATCGACAATAATCAGGGTAATTGTTTATAAATATTTTCCTCGCGCTCACAATTATCTGCTCCAATTTTTTTAATTACCTATAATCGTCGCCCCGAATATTTGTAAATATTCTCCGCGGGGTCTCGATTTATTGGCAAAGCGATTTTCAAATAAATCGACCCGATAATCATGCGCTTATCGACACCCGAGTTTATTTATATTCCGGTGAACAAAGTGCGTCGCCAAAGCGGCAAACGCGAAGAGGCTCGCTCGAGTTCTTCCCAGAATTCTTAAGTTGAGGTGAAACCAACGAGCGAAACACTTCCTCTCGGATCAATTGACTGGACACAACTATGGTGTTGACCTCAGGTGAGAGCAAACTCATTTTTCTTAAACGTGATACCCATATTTTTTCAATAATTTTGATCCCTTTGAGAAACCCCCCAATTTTCCTTAAAACCGCCCCAAAAAATTCATGTAATTTCTTTAAATTATTTAGAAAAGACCCATAAAAATAAGATTTTGATTATTACTAAATCTCCAGAAATAAATATCTTCGCAATAGAAAAATTGCCGACAATTTTCTATTTCTTTAAGACCTTTTTTTTTGTTTTTGTTAAACGGTGAAAGCAAAATCCTTTTACTTTGGTTTTCTATCGTTCGTATCAACGAATCCGCGTTATTTTTCGTACCGAAGACTTACGTGGTGTAGGTAACGATTCGATATGTAGATGGAAACGAGTTTACGAAGCCAGGCAGACACAATCGATGTGCGTCGCTTTAATAATAAAAAAGGCAAGGTCTACAACCTTCCGGTGAACGTGAGAGCCGCGGTTGCCGACTAAAGTCGGCAACCACTTGGCCGGATCGTTTTATTATGCCGATCGAACCCTCTCCTCGCCATATTTTCCATCCCGGGCTCCCAATGCGCGAGATAGGAAAAGGGCTTTGGGAATTCGCTGCCGGATAAAGCACCACCCACTATTCCACTTGGCTCTTCGAGCAAAGAAACTGCGATACTTGGCCAGACATTCGGGCGACCGGTCCAGACCACGAGCCAGACTGCGCGTCGTGCCAGCGGAGACTTTATCTTCGTTTAACGATGTTTCACGCATCAATTCCCCGCAAAAACCTTCGATTCCATTCGAAAATTCAACATTTTCACAAGAAAAAAAAACGTTAAAAATATTAATAACGATATCGAGGATATGAATAACGGTTAGCGATAAAAAAAGACGCAATTTCTTAAGCTTTGTGAAATGAAATAATGGGAAAAAAGATTTTTGTCAATTCCATGATATTACTTTTTTTTGTAATTTAAGAATTTCTGTAACAAATAATTCTCAAGTTGAATATTGAATAAAAAAAGAAATATCCTGAAAAAAGGATAAGCAATTGATTGTATATCTCGTTATTACGATTGTGAAAAAAAAAAAAAAAATTCCGCCGCTTGTTTTCATATTGTCTCTCAAATTGTAAGCCAATAACGCGAATTCTCTAACGTTGATACATCGTTAATCGAGGAGGACGTGGATTAAAGTCGTTAAATGGCCCGCGGGGGCAGAAAAACACGTTAATGAAAGCACGAGATTTTTATTTTTTTTTTCCCCCGAGCTTTTAACTAAAAGCACGCAATAAATTCGCGAGGGAGACTTCTAAATGTGTTTCCCGCGTGGTTTTTACGGGGTACAAAAGCGGAAGCACGCGGAGAGGGTGGCGAAAGTCATTAGGGAGACTCTGCTCTTCCGCACGTGCGTTCCTCTCGCGGCGAATGTCACAATATTGGCCGGAGGCGTGGAATATTGAAAGCGGAGAACGAATATTAATTCGTAGCTTCGACATTCGCCTGGTGTCTCTCGCTCTCTCTCTCCCTTCGCTCGTGACGGAAAGTCACCGTGTCAAGGACACTTTCCTGCTCTCGTTACAAACACCCTTAAGGTACAAGGCCGAAGAGCCGCTCGTTTCCAACGAACAGCGCCGATAAAATGGCCACCGAATAACGAGCCGACGATTTGTCTGCTCCTAATGACTGGCTTCTGGTAATTGGCGAACCAATGTCAAGGTCTCGAAGGGAGCATCCACCCCTTCGCAGGAACAGCACGCGCGAAAAACTCGCCCGCGTTATTTCATCCCTGGAACAAACACAAAAAAAATGAGTCGTCACGATGAAAGTTGGAAAATAGGAAAAGTCAATGACGTTTCATTCGCGTCACGTTTCCTCGATCAAATTAAGGGCCCCGATGAAATTTCTGACGCGAAAACGTCGAGGTTCTCGTCCGATGGTTGTGCGCTTATTTATCGTCATGGTTTTATCAGCCGGAATTCTCGTAAACCCACAAAATCCCCCGAACGCGAATTAGCCTTGCAGATTTTTACTTCCGCTCGACATTCTCACCAGCAAGGAAACAACGAAATCTTCGCCAGCAGCGAAATAAAAAAAAAAAAAAGGAGAAGGAAGTGGGCTATTTGCCCCGCGATTTTTATGGTATTGAGACAAATGGAGCACCGGGCTTGGGGAATTCGGTTTCATCAGCAAACCCTCCTAAACTCTCGGATCTCTTTACTGCTTCAACGGAAATGTTCCTCGGCTTAGGAAAAGAGCAGTGATTTTTTTTTTCTCACAAGCGACAATATCACGAAATCTTTTAATTTTTCAACACTTCTTTTTACATTACTGATAAAAAGATTACCAAAAAAAAAATCACCCAAATTAAATAGACCCATCAAAGTATCCAGAAAACCCTATAATCAATTTTTTGCACAAAATCTTTACATTTTTCCACACATTTTTAATCATAATTGGTCAAAGATTTCCAGAAAAAAATTCACCCAAATTAAATTAGACCCAACAAAATATCACACATTTTTTTCTACATTACAACTAGCGAAAAAAAAAATAGAAACGAAAATTCCCAGCGATTTAATCGAAACCCCCTTCCACAAATTCGTCGCTCTTTTCCGGTTGAGCGGAGATTCCCGCTGAGAAAATGATCCGCGATAGTCGCGGGGTTTTGTTTTACAGACGATACGTTCAGTAGGTTGGAGGTGTGCGCAAAGGATCAAGGATTCAGGGCATGGTATGAGCTTTAAGGCGGTGCGGGTGCAATCGTGTACGAGGAAAGAGGGTTCGCGTGATTCTCGCGTGCGATGGAGAGGCTCATCGGGGGGAGGGGGCCAAGGGGGAGATACTACAGATAAAAGCCCGCGGACGAGCGGCAAAAAGGAGAGCGACTCGGCGCGAAGGTGGCTATCCTTACGGGGGTTGACTTGACGAAAGTAGGACATGCCGTGAATCGATATGTCAGTCGTCCAGTTTCAATTCCGTACCGAGGATCAATACCGTGTCAGCCGAGTCTATACGTCGATTCAAGTTAAACTGATTAAACGAACCGCCGCAATATTATCTCCTCGAGTCTTCCTCTCGACCTCTTGTATTTAGCCAAGATGAAAAAGATATCCGACGGCGACGACTCCAATAATTATCGTCGAGCAGATTACCGAGGCGCACAAGTAGACACAGCAGCGATAAAGACCTTCGCGAATGTCCACTTCCTCCTCTTGACTTTGACTTTGATGGCTCTTCGCGATTTCCGAGTCCGAGGAACTCGCTCTTCTCTCTGGCAACATTAATTTTTCAACAACTCTCAAGGCAAACGAATTATTTGTAAAGTCCTTTGAAGAATAATTGGCGATTTTTTATATTTTTTTTAATAATCAAAGTAATAAAATTGTGAGCGGTATTTCTAGGGGGAAAATAATTAGCAACTGCTTTTAGAAAAATATGAGGACCTTTTCGAGGATATTAATAAAGCTTGTGAATGCGAAAAATGGGATAACTTATTTTTAGGAATGCAATGAATAACAGAGAAATATTTTGCGCTTGACTTCCGCTCGAGAGTGCATTAAGAAAAAATTCATCGGGAGAAGCAGCGCGCGAGAACCTGACGATAATATCGAAGACTCGTCTCCAGGAATTTATTATTAAATTATCTTCATTCCACTGAACTTTATCAGCGAATCCTCTTTCTCCGAGGAGCGGAAGCCACTCGCTCCTAATTTGTTTTTCTTTATATTTTTCCTCGACATTGTGCCTCGTCATGGAGAAAGATTAATTTCCAGAAGACAATGTTTTCTCGAGATTCTGGTGATTGAACACTCATCGAGAAAAGGGATTTGGAAAAAAGCTTCCCACATCAATACACCAATTTAAGGAATTTTTTTTCAACCGAAGAAAAAATGAATTCAATTCGTTTACTTTCGAATCCAAAACTAAGCTTTAAGCTCGAGCTTTTAAAACGAAATTGCGATATTTAGACGGTGAAAATTGCAAGAAAATTGCCATTAGAAGGACGTTGATTGGCCGTAAAAAGGAAGCTCGAGGTAAAAAAAAAGAAGAAGAAAAAAACTGGTGCAGAGAGGATATTTCTTTCATCTATCTACCCGATTGTTCTGGTGTCGTGGAGGGTGGCGAAGTCGCGGAGGACTCCCGGAAGTGGATCTTCGTTCTCCTCATCTCTCGAGGATAATGAACCGCCAACTGTGGAAGAAGCCAGAGGACGTTACGACTCAGTGAGATATTACGAAATGTAATTGCGCTTAAGAATAATCTTTGTGAAATCTCACGACGCTCTCCTCCTCGGTGACTCTCCTATTTCCGCCTCCTCCTCCCCCGCCTTCCTCCTTCGATTCCATCCGGTATTTTCCTCCTGTAACGATCACACAGTTACACTTAATTTCACGCGATCTCAGCAGAACATTTTCGTCGATTCATCCCTCTTCGGGACATCGCGAAATAATCCTCGGTAGTTTCGAGATAACCCGAGAACCCAACGAAAGGACCTCACTTCGCAGGACATTTCCGCCCCCGCAAGCCCCAACCGATAGAGCACGTTACACCGGAGCCTAAATACATAGAATACACGCGGCTATCAAAATTCAAGAGCTCAACTACTCGATTTACTCGCGATTCGTGACTGAGTTAGGAAAATATCGTCGAGATACGTCGGAAATAGGAGACTCAAGTCTTCGAAGGGTCGATGGTCACTTCTGTTTCACAAAGTGCGATCAGCAAAGCCAACATTAAAAGCTATTTTTCATTATCTCAGCTTCAAGCAAAATTTGTCCATAATTTATTTTTTTTAACCCATGTAAAGTCTATCTAAAATTTGCAAGTAAAATATGTCCTTCCCAATGATCAATTGGGCAATTAAATCAAAATTATGACGAGTACGATTCGCTTTTTTTTGTCGCTGTTATTGTTAATATCGCACGAAAAAATAAATAAATAAAAATTGAAGGAGACAGTGAATACACGCGATTCACGCGCAAGCTCCAATATCGTCATCGGTTTTTCCAGTTGCATGTACGATATATATTATGTGCATAACTTTGTGTATAGTTGCACATGCAACCCCTACGCGTTTCTCGGCGTTCTCGTGAGGAGAACGCGTCGGTGCGTTAGCAAACTATTGAGTGCAGCTGCTCGACACGTGGCAGTTACGAGCAGGAATGTCTATAGCATTATCTGGAAATGGCGAGCCCTTGTCCGGGCAATTCGCTCGAGTCTCGCTCTCTTTCAATTCCCTGTACTTCGGATCCACGCCCTTGGCACGTTTCCACGATGAACTTCCTCCCATCGAGAAATACTGAAACATATCGAGAGTGAAATTGTGCGAGGATGCAAAATAACAAAGCGGGACATCGCGTCCTCGTTATTTTTCGCCTTTTATCAATTTCTTTACACGAGATACAACGAATTCTTCGGTGGACGCGAAAATAAACGAACAATCGATGAGAGCGAAGCACCGAAAGCCCGGGACAAAAAATAGGTCCGCTTCTCTTCCGATCGATCGATCGATTTTTACATGTCCAAACATCGTCGAGGCCACGCGAATCCCAACGATTTTATCAAGGACTCTCGCTATATTATTCAGGATAAGGATCGACCACGGACCTCCCTAAGATCCAGCAATTAATCACGGGAAGCCACGTCTAAAAATATATCCTCGTACTTTAGTGAATATTTTCCTTGCGACGAAAGAAGGTCGAAAAAAGCTCTCAAAAAAAAAATATTCATTATCCGAAGAAAATTCCCATCGAATTAGTATTTACTTGCAAAAATGTCCAACGTCACGAGGGAAATATCAAATATCTTTAATCCCCAATTAGTCCAATTTTTTTTTTTTCATCCTCTTTGGAAAGTAGAGATTTAAAAAAATAGTTTGAGGCGAGATTGTTGTTGAATTGCGAGATAAAAATCGTTCTCTCAAAAACAAGAGGACGTTAATTAATGGTCCCTAATGAGGGAGAGCTTCGACACTGTAATTAATCCATTATAACGAGTTATTTACTCGATCCTTGGGCGAATTTTCCCGAAGGGCCATAAATATGTCGAAAGTTGGTGTGATGTATCGATGGGAAACTGAATAGTATCGCGAAAGCGAGAGCCTCTGAGTATTACGGGACATCATCCGGTTGATCTGGTCGAGAGGGAGTTCCTCTCGGACGAAAAGCTGGTATTAATTTCAAGATATCGGCTCTCGAGTTGCTCCTTTCCTTAGCTCTAACCAGCGAAAGCACAAGGAAAGCTGCTCTTTTACCAGCAGGTGCCTCTCGGTATAGACGTCATTATTATATGGCATTACGTTCCTGGAGAATCCCTCGAGTCCTGAGCCCAAAGGTCGAGTCACCGAATCAATTTGGAAAAGCGTTGTATCCTCGAGGACACACACATACACACAGACACAGAAGAGACGTTTAGAAAAGGCTAATACCATTCGGATTCATTGCTCGCTCTGTGCTTTTCTGCCCTCCGTGATTGTCCTTTACTTTAACTTCCTTATTTTCTTCGTGTGCTGATCGATATTGCAGGTACTTCTCTCCAGGGACTTCCTCGTTACTTTCAGACTCGTGCCCGTTTCGTGATCAGTCGTGCGGTGCCTATTAACAACAGGACAACAAGACTCACTGTTAATTACATGCGATACATTGGGCACAATTTCACTTGATGGACTTTTTTTCTTAGCTGTGTGTTTCTTTTTTGGCGCATTTTTTATTGTTATTTTTGTGGTGTCTATTAAAAACAGGACAACAAGAATCACTGTTAATTAGATGCGATACTTTAGGCACAATTTCACTCAATGGACTTTTTTTTCTTGCTTCTATTTTTCTTAGCTGTGTGTGTTTCTTTTTTGGCGCATTTTTTATTGTTTTTTTTTTTTGTGGTGTCTATTAAAAACAGGACAACAAGACTCACTGTTAATTAGATGCGATACTTTGGGCACAATTTCACTCAATGGACTTTTTTTCTTGCTTCTATTTTTCTTAGTTGTGTGTGTTTCTTTTTTAACACAGCTTTGATTGTTATTTTTGTGGTGCCCATTGAAAAAAGGGGGAGACAAGATTAACAATGCGTTTTGTTTAGGAGGGAAGAGCGACGATAAATTTTGTGGAGTAAATAATAAAGGAATTGCTTTTTTCAGGTGGCGAGACGTTTCTATCTCTGATTATCTATTTTCGATGAGAGACTCACACGCGAACGAGCACGAGGCTCGTGCCCCGTATTGTGTAGTTTTATAATGCGACCTAAAATAGAGAGACCGAAGGAAAAGCATGAAACCTTCAGTCTCGTCTCATGAATTTGTGGTTCAATCTTCAGCTTCGGTGAATCGTTTAAATTTGCATTATTGCTTTCAAATCTAGCATGAAAAGCTCTGGCTCTTATGAAAATAAATCGAAGCACTTCTTTTCAACAATAAGAATAGGATTAAAAAAACATTTAATTAACAAAAATATGAATCCATTACTTCCAATTCATTACGGAGCTACTTACAAAAATGAATAATAAGATAGTAATAATAAATTCTGCGTATAGTGTCCTATTTTTATACGAGCGTGGATATGACGATGTTACGGAAAGAATATTCAACGCAGTTGGTTTATAATATGACCTACAACAGGGAGACCAAAGCGAAGGCGTAAAAAATTTCATTCTTCCATCATAAAATTATACTTTAATCTAGCGGATAGCCCAAAAGTAGATCAGAAGGGTCCTTTGCAATTTACCGTGAAAGCTTCCACTTTGTATTAAAATATATTGTAGCAATGAAATTTTGTAGCACTTAAAAAATGAGGACTATGTTCTGTTCAGAAGGTAAAAAAAAAAACGAATAAATTGTAGGGCAGGTGAAAGAAGAATCACTGTGCCAAAATAATAAACCAATTCTATTCCTTATTGACGAGAGTGTCAGACGAATAATCCTTTGATTCAATGAATTTCGAGCCTAAATGTGGATGAGTCTTGCAACTTTAACAATTGCTCATCAATGTCGCGTGACAAGCGCCGCTGCTCATTAAAATATAATTGCAGCAGCACTTAAAATTTCAGGACCTCCTCCACATATTTATTCCTCGGACCACAAAAAATCCAATAAACTGTGACATCGACAAGAATAACTCGGGAATTCAATATTCTCTCGTGGCAAAATAATTCGTCAATTTATTCAACAGTCCAAATGTCGATCAGTCTTGGAATTCTCGTTATTTCTAGCGTGACAAATTCCATCAAAATATTATTAAAGCAATGTAATTAAATCCCTCAGAATTTGAACTTCTTTTCCACGTGTGTTTATAGAAAATAATACGTGAAAAAGTAGCGAAACAATTTTACTCATCCCAAAATAATTGACTGCCTAAAACATAAGCATAAGTCAAATTAATTGTAGGAAACACGGAGGACCAAGGATTTTGTCAAAGTAGCGAAACAAGTCGATCTCTGGCTTGTCCCTTTTCAAAGAGAAGCTCACATGAGAGCGCACACAGAGTCCCTACAGAGGATACTATGTAGTTGTTGTACAACGTGACCTATTACGGCAATAGAGAGAAGAGCAAAAGCCTACGAACGCAAGCGACGTTTGGAGGAGACGAGAGAGGGAAGGAGGAGCGTGGTATTCACCGAGGTACCACGCACCAACGACAATTATTAATTCGACGAGCGTGAGGACCGCGAACGCGAGACATCCCGACGTCGACATCGAGACTCCCTGCTAATGGTCGATAATGGAACCGCTAGGGCGACCGCCTAACTGAATTATCCTAGAATTACTCTACAACCTCGAGATCTACACGAGAATATATAGACATCCCCCAAATTCCACAACGCTGGCTTCTCTCAACCACGAGAGTCCGTCCCTTCCTCGTAGTCGTCGATAAATTTGATAAATCAAAGCCTTTGAGGCGTTCGGAATCAGGCATTTTGCTTAATTCCTCAAAGACCAAATTTTCCTTGCTTTTTTTTTAAATAATTTGCAAATCACCGATTGATTGATAATTATTTCTCTGTTTCCTTTTCAGGTCCAGGACGCAATGATTTTGACATCGCTTCCCGTCCATCGTCGCGAATATTCCATGAAAAAAGCTCGTAGAATTGGTGTTCGCGTTTGAGAAGAAGACTCGGGGGTGCGATTGCTCGAAAGGCGGAAAACTAAGAGGCGAGGGAGACGGAGGAATGGGCCCTTGGGCCTTCGGCGTGCCTCTCGTCCTCGTCTCCGCTCTCGGGCTTCTTCTCAACGCCTACGTTCTCCTGGTGGTCCTCGGTCTTGGCAAACAGGTTGACGGATGAATATTCCACCGTTTACAGCCTCCGGAGAGATCCCCCTTCTCACCTTTATTTATCGTTTCTCGCGGCTTCCCCACAGACGCAGCAACAGCAGACGGCAAATACTTTACTCCTCATTCATCTCGGAGCTGTGGAAGCCGCGCTCTGTCTCATTCTCCTTATATTTACCACCGGTGGATGGCCCGTTTCCGGCAGCTTTTGCGTACTCCACGGCTTCCTTCTCGCTGTCCTCCATCCCGTCGCATTGTGGACCGTAACCGGACTTAACTGCGACAGGTATTGCTAACTTCCGCACGCATTATTTCCCCCGGCGTCCAGTAAAATCAATTCGTTATCGTGCTGAACGTTGTAAAATTGCTTCGTTAATTTTACCTGAAAAAGATTGTGACGATTGTATTTCATTGTATTTAAGCGTATTAAATTTGCCAACGAGTCGCAAAAGCCCTTATATCGTTTCAATCGAAACATCATTCTTACAAACATTTTCGCTAAGTTTCAATAAAAAATAGTAACAGTAATTAGTGTCACTGAACGTGCTTTTCACCTGAAAAACTGGACTTAATTGCAAAGTTCCTCGTCAATAATAAGGAGATTTCTTGCTCTCGTTTGTAATTTCAAGCAAAATCTCCTCAAATTTCATATTGAATTACCAATTGAAACAAGCAAACTCAATGAAATCTGCACGAAAGTCGACGATAAAATTAACGAAGCATCGAAATGTCGGAATTTTTGTCGAAAAACATTCGATATTTCGAGAAAACGCCTCATATTGCTTGTTTGTGTCAGGTATTACGCGATAGCCGCACCGCTGCATTACGCAGCTTTGGTATCGCCTCGTCGAGTGAGCGTTGGATTGGTGGCTTCGTGGACCGGGGCAGTTTTACTGTGTTTACCGCCATTCTCGGGCCTCGTACCGCCGTACAAATATAATCCGGGTCTGGGCTGTTGTGTGCCCGCATTCGGGAATGGCAATTGGGGAATCGCGGCGACGATATACGGAGCGATTTACGCTCTTCTCGGGCTCGTTCTCCCGGCGATACTCATTACCGTTTGCAATCTCCGCGTACTCGGGATAGCGAGATATCATCGTCATCGAATCGCCAGCGCGATTTACGAGGTGACCCTCAGCGCTCAGGTCACCATCACTCATCAGCGAAATCCCTTCTTCGTGCCAACGGTGACGAGCCCTTCGGCTGGTGGCCCACCAAGATTTCACAGCGCCGCTTGTACGGTGAGTAGAAATTTTTATTTTTATTTTTTTTCAATTTTTCAAAACTATATCTTGATTTTACGGAAAAAAATTAAATTATTCCTTCAATTTGACCCGATAAAAATGATAATTTATGGAGCTTACGTTTTTACTTCAAGGGCTTTAAAAAATGACAAGGTCTTTTGGAATAAATTGGCTAATAAATGATTTCCGTTCAGGTGATGCAACTCGTGGGTTCTCTGTACCTTCTGTACTTTCCTTACTGCGGTCTGATTCTGTGGGAGGCTTTTGGAGCGGCCACGAGCGAGCAGTACCCTCAGCACGCTCATCCCCAATTCGCCTCTCTGGCTTCGCTTCTCCTCGCGAGTTCACCGCCTTTAAACGGCCTTTTGTACGGCCTCAAATCGCCGACCCTCAAGCGTTCGGTGCAGAATTACTGGCGCAAGAAGACGACCAAGTCGGAGCTTCAGCAGGTGAGAGAGAGAAAGGGAATTAGCTGCTCTCTTATTATTTAACCCAATCCCGAGAGTCCCTCTCGTTAACAAGCAACTCGCTCTCGCGCAATTTTCTCTTGTGAAAGTGGCAATGCATTTTTGTTTTTCTTCTTTTTTTTTCCTACCACTTTCTTTCGCTGATTATTTCGTTCGATTACCCATCGTCGGGAATTGAATCTTGAATCAGGAGATTCAGGCGCGAACCCCGAGCGCCGCAGGCTCGAGGCGACCTTCCGGAAGCGGTCCCGTCTCCCTCTTTCCGTTTCCGCCGCTCCAGAGACGCCTCAGCGAGGCCCTCATCACTCTCGCTAATTCCCGGAACATTGCCAACTTCGAGAGTGGAAATATCGGGACTTTTCATCGTTCCAAGCTTCAGCCCGCCGCCTCGTGCAATACTCTTCGTGTTCCCGCTCCAGGCTGTGAAACAGGTAGGTTTTTCACTCCTTTTCTCTGTATATCCCCTTAGCCTCGCCTTTCACCTGCCCAATAGTTCATCCAGGTAGACTCCAACTCTTTCCCTTGTTTTCGTGAATAAAACAAACGCTTTCGGGTTTGAATTGCGTTCGATAGATTGTGCAATTGTCGGTAAGATTGTCCCCTTTCGTCACGGTTCATCTGCACAATAGAAACACCAGGTAGTCATAGTATCCTTTGCATGGAGAAAGAGAATAGGATGCAGCCTCGCCTTCGCAAAGCGTCGAGTTTATTGCGCAAACATTGTAAGATACTTGAGAATTTTTGTAAATACCAATTGAAACTAACGGGAATTGTTCAACCCTTGTTAATCATCGGATGCCAAAGTGGATTATTTAGCGGGCCAGGTAGGCAAATTTGCTTGGAGATTTGAAACTGAAGTTCAGGAAGAAAATTTTTAAACGCTGAAACAATTAAGAAGTAACACAATCCACGCTCATTTTCCTTCAGCGCTTTGATCGCTTTGCAGTTTCTACTTTTTTTTTTTTTTCTAATAAAAATCTGCGCTTGTTAATATTTCGGATATCCAAATTATTTCTCATCAAGGAAAATCCATTCAGCACAACCTTAATTTTCCTGTTCCCAATTATTTTGTAGAACGGAATGGGCAGATGAATGATATTCAATTGACGATAGTGCAACGAATTCTCCGGCAAAAAGGCCGCGATTTTTATAAAATCATTTCCATTCCATTATAGAAGGTAGAAGAAGGTGTAACATCTGTCGCGCCACTTTCTTCACCGTTTTCTCGTCTGTTTCGGTTAGTGAGAACAAGCGCGAGTGCTTCGAGTCTGATGGGTTCCCACTATCGGAACACCGATCTCATCGGCGACGAAGTCCCGTCGAATTTCACGGAGACGCCGACGAAGAGTCCGAGGATCCTCATAACCAGGGCTTACAGCGTGGAGAGTCCGGAGGGCGGAAGTCCTTTGTTGCTGAGAAGGTCTCACCTCGGGAGTCCCGTGGCTTCGCGTTGTGGAAGTGGGTATCGATTTCCAGAGGCGACAAAATTTTGTCTTCACCTCACGAACGATCGCCGTAAAGATCCGTTTGAGATCCGTGAAACTTCGGGCCATTTGCATTGATTTCCCGAGGGAAAATCACCTTAAACAACCATTTAAGGTCCATGAAAGTGCAGACCTTTTCCCTCGCGATATCGAGACGATCTTTACGAGCGGCTTGTCCCTTACTCCGATGATTTATGGCCACTTTTGTCCGGACTTTCAGAACGACGCTGGCGACACGTAAGCACGGAAAGCGACAGCAGCACCGGAAGCAGCGACGCGAGCGTTTGGACCACCGGAATGATCCCCAAAATCGCTAAGACCAATTTGAAAAATTCAATCGACAATTGGCCCGCCGGCAAGCGATTCAATCGCGTTCGCACTCTCGAGGAAGGCGCTCTTATCGTCGGCATCCGGAGGAGCAACAACAGCGAAAGCAGCGAAGGAACTGACACAACTGTCACGACCACAACTGCGTCGACTCTTCCTTCGAAACAACCGGCGAATGTAAGAATTTCATCTCTCGAAGATCTCGAGGCTTTTTGTGAATACACATTTTTTTCCATCCTGAAACAAGTCCTGAAATGTTTGGAGTGCATTAAAAATAAATGTAGAAGCAAAACGTCGAAAAAAAGTGTAAATTAAACAGCTGGAGGAAAGTCCCATTTTTCGAAATATCTGTGAGGTAAAAAATACTAGGTGGAAGAATATATGAATATGAATAATAAGCTGAAAAAATATATGACTTCACAAAATATTTCTCTCGTTCTTCTGTAAATTTCGAATACTTTTGAATACTTTAACGCAAGTAGAAAAGCACAAATGGAAATTATGACGATATATTGAAATTTATGGAGCTTGTTATTTTGCACATGAATCGGGAGGACAAAATTATACAATGTGTATTACTGGCTATTGAAATGCGAAGAATTAAATGAAACGAACGCGGATGATTGATCACTCGCTAAGGAAAACTTTTCGCAAGAATGTAATTTCAACGTTTCGGGGGATACTCCATTTTTTGTTTAATGTCTAAGGGAGAAAAGGAATAACTGAATGCATAATGCGGCTTCTTTCGACCCAAACGAAGACATATTGAGCTTGGGCTTTTGTGAATTTCAGAAGAAGAACGAGGTACGCGAGGCTGTCGCAAAGGAGACGAGGGAGAGAGTCGCGAGCGAAGATCGAGAGCAGAGCGAGAGCGAGCCAAGTTGGAGCAGCGTCGAGGACGAGGACGCTGGTAAACTTTTCGAAAGTAGCAAATTGCTGGTGGGACACGAGGACGACGAGGAAAAACTCACGATCGAGCTGAGCGACAGGGAGCAAACGGTGAAAATGTTTTCCTCACCGGTAGCGAGTAAATTCCGTAAAAATCGCAAGGAGAAAAGTCGAAAGGGACAAGTATCGGTGGACCAGGAGGGAGCCCTGCAACTCAGGCCTCTCTTGACTCCCTCTTAGATGAAATAATCGTTACCCCCTTCCCGTGACGATGGGGGGATGCCCCCCACAAGAAAATCCCTTTATCCTTTTTATTCATCAACGCCACATATTGACATATCGTGAAATTATATTTTTCTACTTCCGCGCACCTTCCAATTGGCAAAACCCTTCGAGGAAACTAAATTCTTCGCCTGACTGCAGTTATTTTATATTGATTCCTATGCGCACACATAAATATGGGACGATTCGCACAAATTGGACTTGGTTCTGATTTTTTAGATCTTTTTTTTCTCAGATTTGGTGGGTAATTTTGTTTCTTACGGTTGGAAAAGTGAAAAGTATTTTCTTCGAATTTTCGTAGGTTTTCCTGAGTTATGATTTTTTTTTTTTTCAGTTTTAGGCGTAATGGACAAAATTTTATTGCCCCCATATTTTTGGGTTTTTCACGAATTAATTCGGGGGAAAAAAAGTGAAAACTAAATTTCTTTTCCAACTTCGAGAGAAGAATCGGTACTTGAAATCTGGCGGGTGGACAAAAGGACAATTGCCACAAAATTCGCGAGTCCTGAGGGACCATGGCCCCTGAAAGTATTACCTAATTTTCGATAAATTCGTAAACTGCGGCCACAAATTGAAAAATGTAATTTTCAACCTTCCTGTTTATGAATTCTTGAACGAGGGCTTAATTTCGCCGGAACTTTTTTATTCAATCTCCAGAGCCATTTTAATGCGCAGAGTGGCAATTTTCCACCGCCACCTTTTCATTCGCCAGTACGTGACGATATTTGAAAATAAAAAATTAATAAACAAATTGACAAAACCCCAAAATAACCGGAAAAAAACGGAGCAAAATCGGCAGCAAGATAGAAAATTAATAAAAATTAAAACGATACTAAAAGTAAAAGATCTTTTTTTCTAACCGATTTTTCCCGTTTTTTTTTTCCACATGTGTGTGCATATTTGTATATATATAATAATAACTGCCATAAAAAAATAAAATAAATCGCCATAGCAGCAATTGAACCGACAGAATATCATCGTACAATTTGTAGCGTGGACGTTAATCGATGTGCTGTGTAGTACACCGAATACAATAAAATTAGAAGTCATTTCTTAGGTGATCCTGATAGAGATACTCGAATATAGCGACTGTTGAGTATATGATGTTACTTGTTAGATAGAAATAAAGTGAGTGAGTCAGATGTTCATTGTAAGTTCGTTAAGTGCATTTGAATGAACCCTGAGAGTCGACGACGACGATCTGCAAAATCGCTTTCTTCAACCGGATCAAGGGACTCGCGAAACATGCTTTATTCCAAGGCCCCCATGCTTTCTTCCAATCGCTGTACATGGAAGAAGTTTTCCTAGGGCGAGCGCTCCTCCTCGCTCCTCGGAACCGGTTGAGAGTATTCGGCCAGTACCTTCAAGACCGTCACAACAGGTAGACGACGACCACGATCGACTCGACGTTTCGCACTCGATTTTCATGACGGAAAGAAAGGACATCGATTTTGAGTCGCTTCCCGATCGACCCAGGTATTTTTTATTTTACATTTTTTCTTCTTCTAATAACTACGAAAAATTGACTCGACTTTCCGCGCGAGATATTTAAGACTGAAAGAAAGGACATCGATTCTGAGTCGCTTCCCGATCGACGCAGGTATTTATTTTACATATTTTCCTAACGAATATATATATTTTTTTTGAAATGACTACGAAAAATAAATTTTCTGCGGGTGATTTTAATGGCGGAAAATTTTTGTTTTTGATACTGTAATTTTTTTTCATTCACCCCAGCGATAAAAATACCACGAAATTCGAAAATATTGTAGAAAAACGTTTTTCCAGTGTGAACAATCCTGAAAATTAGGACCAAGCGAATTGCTTCTCAATTATTTAACACACACGATGACGTTTCCTTTATAAAGAAGCCACAATCGATACACTCCTCAAAAACTTGGTAAAATTTTCAAAATAATGAGGAAGCAATTTGCAGGCTTCTTCGTTTTTTTTTACAGAATAAAAATTAACAATAATCCAAAGCAAAAAATATCATATTCCTCAAAGACTTTACCCTGTGTCAGTAAATTGGTGAACGTTATTTTTTTTTAATTAAAAAAAATCCTGTCGCATGTACACAAATTTAAGACCTAAAAATCGCGGGTAGTCAGACGAGCGAATAGAACGCGTAGCCGCTGAACCGAGGGAGTTGCGCGTGCCCGGATCGATATTGGAGTTAAATCAGCTGGCGAGGAGAGAATTTCTCGGGGCGACGAGAGTCAATTTCCGAGGGTGCGGAAATTCGGTGGTTTGGAGTGTCCGTGTTTGAGAGTGCGAATGACGAGGTCGCGGTGGAAAAGCCGATTGCGAGGAGTGACCGAGACTCGGAAGAGGCTTCCACGAGTATGGGATGCTGGAGATACGACGGAGTCGTGACTGACGGTGCGAATTTCGTGAGGAGACGCGAAAACATGATTCCGTACGAGGCTAAAAGCGTGGATTCGTTTCGGAGCAATTTTATTTGCAGCGACGAGAAAAAACGGAGGAGCACCAACAATTTGCATGTTCGTGGCGATGGTGGTGCACAAAAATCCCATAAACGGGCGAGTGCAAGCGACAGGAAAAATTACGAACCAGTCAAGTGAGTGTAGCTTTCGGAATAAGAGAGAGAAAGAGGGCCAAATGATAAAAGTAATACTCGAATATCATGGGAATCACCACCGAAGTTCGCGAGACAGTGCATGGGGAATTTTAATCGGAGCCGGTTTTGCTCGAGCCAACATTGCGAGCTCCGTTTCTTTTTTAAGCCTCGAAAATGTGTGTTTCGCGATTTTTTCTCTCTGGCGAATGCCATCGTCTCCATGGAATTGAAGGACCGGTTGTGGTCCAAGGTTTTCTGAATGTTCACATTATTTTTGTAATGAAAATTGCCTCTGTGGTGGACAGAAAAAAAAATGAAAAAATTAAAGACATCCACAAAAACGCGGTGCGGTTGAAAGCTCCGGAACCATGGATTTTTTGGTTTTATTTTGGGATTCCCGACAATAGATTTAGCAGTTTTTGTGGCGTCACGTTTTGCGATATTTTTGTTAATCTATATTTAATCGTATCTGTGAATGTGCGAGCGATAAGCCATCGACCGGAGACCTTCAGCTCGTGTTTTCTTGTCAGTTCTTATCGATATTTAGCTTTGAGATTTGTTCAACTAGATACAAACTTGAGTACATGTTTGTTATTTACTGTTTACATTCAAGCGGTCATCATTTTTTTTTAACCTGAGATTTCACTCCACCTCCATTCTATTTTTTTCTCATATTGCCAAAAAAGTAGGGGGAGAAATTACCGAATTACCTCCCACGAAATAATTAACGCGCCTAATTGAAATACTATTTTTTTTTCTCCGGCAAAATATCGCGCCATAAAAATCCTCTCCACTTTTGTTTATCCATCCATACTTACGTAACAAATCGTAAAAAAATAATCAGGATATGATCCGCACAATAATATGCACTTAGAAAAATCCAATTATCTTCCTCCCGGCAAAAATAGTTACGAAAATCGGCCACGATGATTTTTGATACGCGGTAAATTTCGAGGAGCTCGTGATCGACGTACGCGAGACGCAAAACCAAAGAAACTCTACTTACCGATGATAATAGCAGCTGCAGCTATTTCTCTGTGCACCGTCGGAAAGCTGATGAACGTCTGACGTTTTGCGCTCTCAAAATCGAGTGAAAATCGAGCGAATGACTCGGTAGAATGGGCTGCTTGACCGCGAGATGACAGATCTATCCCCTGCAACGATAAAATTGATATGTATTATCGATAAAGCGAGGCGAACGAAAACAAAATACTGCGAGAATAATAAAGACGAAATCGCGTACGTCGACAGCTGTCGATCGGACTTTAAACCTCCGGCACAGATGCGAATCTGTGCACGCGATCTCCTTCCACCTGCGAATCAATGCACCCGACGACGTTTCGTTCGAAAGTCGCGGGAAATGTTCTCGTGTATATTTGCGCTTGAGCTCCGAACGATAAGTCGTTGAATTCTCATTGGCGTGACGTTTAATACTGCAAAAGTGGGGTTTTTCAGGTCAAGATATCGGTCGAAGCGATTCGTCTTGGGAGCTATTGTCGTCGCGGGCATTTTTGGACTCATTATCGCCGGAGCTTTGATAAATAGAGCGGGCACGAGGCTCTTGGCGAACGATGAAGAGGATCTCGAGGCTTTGGTACCACCGGATCCGGAAGTTCCTCAACCCCCGACCTGGAGCAAACTCAGAACCTTTAAGCGCGGCGCGGTTTGCGCCGACGGCGCGCCTTGCGCTCAAATTGGCAAGTATGTCTTCGAGCGATGCTCCAGATTTCAGAGTCTCTTCAAGTTCCCCGATTCCTCGTTTTCCGAGCCATCCATTTATTTTATTTCCCAACGATCTCCGTGACCCTGTGATTACTAAAAATTTCTAATACTGCAACAAAAAAATGCACAATTTTTTGCTATTCTTCTTGTACTCAATGATGTTTAAAATTTTCCTATTTTTGTCTTGTCTTGTCTTGAGAATAATTTTGAAAAAAAAAATATATTTCATAGGTTGATGCTTGACCAAAATGGTTCAGCTGTCGACGCCGCAATTGCGGCGATGATTTGCAATGGTCTCGTGACGATGCAAAGCATGGGAATCGGCGGAGGATTCATGATGACTTTGTACGAACGATCGACCGGCGAAACGTTCTTCCTAAACGCTCGGGAGGTTGCGCCGATGCGTTCTTCCTACGATATGTACGAAAACAAATCGAGCAGTGCTCCGCAGATTGGTAATTAATTTTTGCAAATAATGTGGATTTTTTCTGAGAATAGTTTGAAGAAAAAAAAAATGTTTCTGTCAAAATAAATGCAGGCCCGCTCGCTATTGGCGTGCCAGGAGAAGTCGCCGGCTACTGGGCAGCTCATCAGAAATTCGGCAAATTACCGTGGCCCGAATTATTCCGACCAAACATCGAAATGTGCAGAAACGGTTTTAATATGACAAAACCTCTGCACGACGTTTTGCTGATGAACCCGCCGGACATTCGCACAGATCCGACACTCGTGTACGAAAAAATAAATAATAATGTCTTCTTTAAATTCCCAAACGCATTCCGCGTGATTATATCAAAATAATGACGTTTTCCTTCACAGAGAACTGTTCGTCGATCCGGATACAAATTCATTCCGGCCACCGGGCTCATTAATCAGGCCCCTTAAGCTTTGCGATACTTTGCAATTAATTGCTGATAAGAATGCATCGATTTTATATAATGGCAGCTTGGGCGAAAAATTGGTGAAGGATCTGAAAAAACGAGGCAGCATTTTGACGGTGAAGGATCTCAACGACTACAGGTGAAAAAATCACGAAAATTTCCATGTTAATTACACAATTAAGAGGTTAATTTCAACTGCTTAAATTGAACAATTCATTGTTATCATTTAACGAGAGATTATTTTGATAAATTTAAGGTACCAGTGATTTTTAGTCGTTTTTAATCCATAAAAATTTTTGAAAAATTCTGTTAATAGGGTCAAATGTTCCAAGACTATAGAATCTGATCTATCGGAAGGCAATAAGTTGATTACCACCGGATTGATACCGAAATTGAACAATTAATTATTATCATTTAACGAGAGATTATTTTGATAAATTTACGGTACCAGTGATTTTTAGTCGTTTTTAATCTATAAAAAATTTTGAAAAATTCTGTTAATAGGGTCAAATGGTCCAAGCCCATAGAATCTGATCTATCGGAAGGAAATAAGTTGATTACCGCCGGATTGCCGAGCAGCGGTCCGCTCCTCGCTTTTATACTCAACGTTCTTCAGGATTTTAACTTCTCCGTTCAAAGTTTGGCAGATATTAATAGTACAATTACCACTTATCATAGAATAATAGAGACATTCAAATACGCGTACGCCATGCGAACTCAGCTGGGCGACGGTGATTTTGTCGACCTGTCGGAGGTCAGTTTTGGTCCCCTCAAAAAAAAAAAAATCACCCGTGACTTTGAATTTATCGAAATATAATCGCGCTAATTTTCCAGGTTCTCAAAAATCTGACGTCAAAAGACTACGCTCGCTTGATTAAAGAGAAAATAAGCGACGTGAGAACGTGGAACGATCCCGAGCATTACGGAGCAACTGGTCCGGGTCCGGAAAGTCACGGAACCGCGCATATAGCGACTTTAGCGCCAAACGGCGACGCCGTTTCCGTCACTAGCAGCATTAATTTTTAGTAAGTGCTATAAACTCCCAGAAACCAAATAGAGATTAATTACCGAAGAGAATATCGAAGCCTGAAACAAAATCATACCTTAATTCGCGGTTCTGCTATTTTTACACATTTCTCTTAAATTTTTTCTGAGACCGATTGTTAAAAAGCCAAAATATAAAGATATGGAAAAAAGGAACCCTTTCTTTTTTTAAACCAGCAAAGATTCTAGAATTTTTGTTAGCCTTCGAATTTTTGGAAATTGATTGGAGAATAGTTATCAATGTTTTTGCTCAAATTCTTACAGTTTCGGTAGTGGAATTGTGAGCGAGTCAACGGGAATTCTGTTGAACGGTGCAATGGACGATTTTGGAGTGCCGTCTGTCGTGAATTACTTCGGCGTTCCGCCGGGCAAAAACAATTACATCGAGCCCGGAAAACGGGCTCTTTCGTCGATGGCACCCTCGATTATCGTTGGAAGCAATGGCGACGTGAGGATGGTCGTCGGTGCTGCTGGCGGCACGAGAATTACCACAGCGATCTCATACGTACGTACACTTTGATCTCATTATTATTTAAACAAATTATTTAAAGAAAAAAAAAAAAACGTATCAAGGATCCATGAATTTCTTTCTCAAATTTTCATTTGCAATTGCTACGAAAAGAAGAAGAAAAACGTTCCATTTTGGAAAATTGGGAAGCTGAAGTTCCCCTTTGAGAAAATACAACAACAAAAAATTGAAGCTAGCTTAATTTTTGATCCGCGTGTCGATTTTTGCTTTCAGGTGATAGCGAGACACTTGTGGATGAAAAATACGATAAAGGAGGCTCTCGATGCCTCGAGGGTCCATCACCAGACCTTCCCCATGAAGATTTCCTACGAATACGGGGTGCCAAGGCCGATAGTCGATGGTTTGATAAAACTCGGGCACAAAACGGCGCGTTACCGTGACCGCGGCAGCGTCGTTTGCGCGATTGTCCAAATAAACGGCACAATTTACGCGAACGCCGATTTCCGAAAGGTCGGCGACGTCTACGGGGTCGACTAAGATTATTGTATCCGATTGTTACAAAGAGTTCTCTTCCTTTTCACATCACCACACGGAATTACAATTATTTAAATCCTCCCTCGTATCTCCCATTTCCGCATCATCCAGAAAATGAAAATGACCAAACGAATCAAGCATTTTCACGAATTTCCATCGGAAAAAGATGTTCCCTCTTCATTTTTCATTTGCAAAAGAAAGTCGTTCAAAAAATCCCAACGAATAAGCTAAAAATCGACTGAAAAATTGTGCCTAAAATCTGACCATACGAAGATAAGTACCTAAATATGTATTTTTTTTTTCAGTTTTTTGGTAGCAACGCGATGAAAGGCGCCTGAATTATTATCAGTCGTATTTTGGAGCCTTGAAAAATGCAGCGTATTCAGAAATTGCTGGGAAAGTTTTCTGGTTTACCAGTTGCTGATAATCTGCAGAGTGCACATGAAGAGGCAGCTTAGGCGGTGGCTCGCGATTCGAGGTGAGTCTCTTGACGCATTCTCTTCGCCGTCGCTCTTCGGATCAACTGCGCACACAAGTATATTATCAGCAACGAAAGAGTGAAGAAGAAAAAAAAACAACAACAAGACGTACGATAGAAAAGCGAGGCTGACGAAGCCGATCAGCCTTGGAAGTCTCTTTTTATAGCCTCTTTCGGGCCTTGATTCACGATTTTACAAACGGCGCATGATCGAGCGCCTCTATAGATCTTGGATTAGCATTTTGATGAATAATAAACAAGCCTCGAGGTTCGCTATCGGGCTTTTTCATCGCCGTCGCTCGATCCCACTCGGCGTAACGTCGCGCGACTCTCGCCCCTCGAAACGAGTTTACATTTGCTTGTTTTGATGTTTGTTTTTGTTGTTGTTATAGTCGGCGCAATAGCTAATCGGTTTTGTAACGAAAAAACGTAAACTCACCTCGGGAGAGCGGACGATGCTCCTTCCTCTGAGGATTTTCTGCGGTGAACGCGCCCGGCTCTCGCGGCATATAAACGCACGCAGTCTCCCTGACCAATCCGAGTCGCTCTCGCATCACCAGCAACGCGTCTTTGCTAACGGGACAACCGGAGGCTGATCTCGTTCTCTTCACTTCGTTCCTCCTCCTGACAAATCATTTGTCCGGTCAGAAATCTGAAAAAATTGCAGTGATTTTTATTATTCGTAATCATGAGACTTTAATTGCAGGCGGATTAATTCCCGACGAAATAATTATACTAGCACTTAATTTCATTTAGTTTATCGTTGTAATGTTATAGAGTAGAGTAAAGGTTGAATCTGTTTGCTTTAAACTCGACCAAACGACAACTTTTGATAAAAATTACAAAATCGTTTATAATTGCAACTCCAATTTTTTTTACTATCGACATTTTTATTGGAGAATAAAATTGAATAGTAAAATTTGCGTGGAATATCCTTCGACATATAAATGGAATTTTAAAAAATAATCTCATATAAAATAAATGAAAATATGTAGCCTGTTTTTTTTTTAAACGAATAAGTAATCTCTATTTTTTTTTGTAACAGCGCAAATTCGCTTAGTTGACTTTTTTTTTCTTGGATATGCGCCTTCGGTATATCGAATTGCCTTTCATAGGCGAAATATGAAGCATTCTCCCCTCAGCATTTTCGCAGGAAAAGGAGTCGAGAGTTGGTTTATAATAATTGTCCGGACTTTGTCCAGTGAGAATTGCGTCGTATTACAGGAGATAGTGAAATTGCAAACGCTCTCGAAGAAGACAATCGTATCGCGTTCGTGGCGGGAGTGCGACAATTATGTTTTCGAAATGCTCTCGCGCGCACGTTTTGCGAACGATAAGCGCGCGCGTTGCATTCTGGAAAGTTCCAGCCGAGGGAGCGAGCTTGAAAAACCTTCGAGAAAGTATGAAAATGTTGTTGAGAATTTATTCATCGTGAGCTTTGTCTCGAATGAGTGAGAAAGTTTTACGAGCACCGATCGACTCGCTATCCGAGGAAAAACGTGCCCGTATCTCTTATCAATTTGAGGCAATTGAAAAAACACAAATGCCTCGAATAAGAGAAAAGGTGCGAGCGAAAAGCTGCAACGACGTAGGCTCTGCAATCGAGAAATATTTTCCTCGACGTGTGCATTTATCGACACGTTCAATTGCACACAAACGCGCGACACGATCAATATTTATACGCGGAGCTCATTGACGTGTAACTGATACGAAGTTATTACGACGAACTCGCGTTTTTTCTGAGTCATCGCAATATTCAACGTTTTGTTTATTTTTTTTTTTTTTTACTAGAGAATCTGGTAAATATTAGGACTAGCAATTGTAATTAATTGCAATTGGTTCGAGCACCGGTCAATTTTTTTTTACCTCACGTTCCGAACCCGACGTTTCCCTGCCCACAATTTCCTTATCTAATTATCTGCTTTATTCTTTCTTCTATTCATTTTTTTCCCTCTCTAACGTAGGGATTTTACACATGTGGCTTCTCTCGACTGCGAGACCCGATAAAAAACATTCATCGACTTCTGTTAAGTTCAGAAATTGACCCAATTGATTGATTTTGATAACAACAAATTTTGCCCCAGCGAGAATTTACAATTCGGAGTGAAGAACATTTTTTACGCGGATTGTTGTTGTCCCGAGTGGCGGATAAAATAAAAGGCGATTCGCAAATCTGCTGAGAAATTTCGTCAGATGCTCGTATATTGTTGTTCAACAAAATTGACTCTTGAATTTGCATCATTCAATGCTGAACATCATTGTTTTTCTCTCGTGTTAATCAAGCAAAGCATATTTGCAATTACGGAGGCAAAATTAATTGATTGATTGTACTCAAAATAAAAAAGCTGCAAACGTCAAGGCAAGTAAAGCATCCCAAAAAAAAAATTCTAGCCACCTGAAGAATTGCCTAATTTCACGAAACAAATTCCCAGTGTTAACATTATCTGCCTCGTCGAAGAAATAAAATAAATTCTGTAAAACGGTGTGACTCATGTGAGCTATTGCACAATATTATCGAGATTGCCAGCTGTTCGTCCAGTCAACACATAAACGAATGTCGTCGGTGCCTAGAGCGAAGCGTTTAGGTGCGTTGTGCCACGATTATTCGATCACCAGGTGAATTCTACAGGTGGCGCATGCGTTTTTCGAGAAAACACTGGAAAGCCCTTGGCGCGTTGCAGTTTATTCAGCGAGGAGCTGGATAATAGCTGGAAAACTGAAGGCTTCCGCTCACCGAGCGTCTGGGAGCTCCGACCAATGGCAAACCCTTGCCCGAGCACTCGGAGTTGTGATTAGCGAAGAAAACATAAAACGAGCCTCGCGGATCGTTGAATTTCTACAGAAGACTCGGAGGTTTAATCGGCGCATGCTCGACCCCGGTTTCCTCGAGCTATAAAGTCCGGAGCGTGAGCTTAGCGACGCAGTACCGTTTGGTATCGTATCGAGTACGACTCCAAAAGCCGCAAACCTCGCGCGTTCAGAATCTCCAAAGCGTCTCACTAAAAAAGAACAACAAAGCAAGGAGAGACAATAGTGAAGAAAATTGCAAGCGAATTGAACTCGAATAAATAAATAAAAATCAGGAGAGCGGAGCAGACTTTGGGAGCCATGTCCGAGCAGCATTTTGATGAATACGAGCACTTCAACTACGACTACGACAAACACATTTTCACTGGCCACGGGGGAAAGCAGAGAAGCAAACGAGAAGCTACTCTTCACACGAATCACAATGATCCGAGCGGCCATTCCAGAAAGATCGTCAACAAGCTCATGAACTCGGAGCACAACAAGCGAGAAGTCGTCAAGGCCAAGGCTTAATCATTTTCGCAAATCTGTAAGTGATTTAAAAAAAAAAAAAAAAAAAAATTACTCTCTTCCCTTCTTTCCCTCGCTACTCTCGTCGCGTTTTCGTTGAGCTCTCGCATCGATCGCTCTTCGCAAGGAGAAGCCAAGGCCGAAACGTACTGCGTCGCACTTAAGAGCCCGGCCTTTATTTAGGCTTAAAAATGAACGAGCGACGAATGCAACGGGCATTTTTTTTATCGATTAATATCCGCGCTATTGATTCGATTTTTTTTTTTTTTTTTCGTGGGACTAGCGAACGTCTCAAAGAACCTCAAGGAATATTATTGAAAATTTTTGCAGTGTTCAGTAAATCGTCAGCGAAAAAAAACGATTTTTTTTTTAGTTTGCGGATGAAACACTAAATTCCTTTCCGATTTCGTGTGATTTCAAATAATTCGTATTATCTTTGTGGAATGTCGAAGAGAGAGAGAATTTCTCCCGAAAATTGTGTCAAAATTTCAAGTCATTTCAAATTTCAAGAGATACGAGAGAGAGTATCCGTTTTGGTATCCATAAAAATACCTTAAGAGTGGGTACTTTAAATACGGAGCAGCCTTCTTATGTCGTTGGTTTTTTGTTTGTTGCTTGCAGATCCAGTCGTTCAGGTTCCTGTGCTCGATTCCTCGCCGAAGACTCTTTCATCGCTTCCCCGAGGCTCCTGCTGGATAAACATTTAAAAAGATATCACGTTAACTCCGCGTATTTAATTAGCACTTACATACACAGCGAGTATTAGTAATTCGTTCATCCTACGAGAAACTCACGTTCGTGTAATATAATTACTATTGTTACGAAAGAAAGAAAGAAAAAAAAAAGGATAGGCTTTTAAGCGGCGAAACCTCGGCTTATTTTGCGCTCTAAGCTTGTAAACAAGACCACCACACCGGCGTGTCTATTTATAGAATTGAGCGGAAGACATAAAAAGAGCTAAAAGTCTCCCGAGAACGAGCAACCTCCAATTTCTCGAGGTTCCCTCGCTCCAAACTCTCAGGAGATACAAAAAAAAACAGACTGTAATACAATGTGTGCGATATGTACCTTTGAATCTGTAGATTTAGCTGTTAAATTAAGATGATTGTGATTAGAAACATATTTGAATAAAGAATAATGAAGAAAAGAAAATCCTTTTTTGTTTATCCTCTTAATTGCGTTAGGACTGGAAATTCGAGAATGAAATAACGAAAAAGGTAATTTAAAAAATTGAAAAAAAAAATGCACGTAAACCTATTAGATTTTTTTCCAATATTAAACCTTTTTCATATAGAAAAAAAAAATAAACATTTGAATAATGAAAATTGTTCATACATTTTTTAAAATTAATGACCAAGAGAAAAATGTGAAAAAATCGTTTAAAAAATTGAAGAAAATTGGAGAAAAGCGAATTTGATTTGTGTCGATATTTAGCTTCAATGTAAATATAATCCGGTTTTCTCTCTCTCTCTCTCTCTCTCGCCGAGACTTCGCCTCGCAACACAAACTGAGGCCGAGGAGAATCGTTGGCGGGGATAGCAGACAGCGAGACTCACAAAGAAACTACGACGTGGCCTTTGCCGCTCCTCACTCACACAATCGTCGTAATATCGTCAGTGTGTAACCGCTATCGCGGCGATATGCACTCTGGGCTGCCGTTATGCACATCAACGACCGCTTCTCAATGTTTTCAGGCTATTATTACCATTCGATAGCGCTTAATTCTTATTATTGACGAGAGACAAAATAAAAATCGTCAACTCGGCGTTTTTACCGATATTTCGAATCTATTATTAGAATTCGATAAAACGCCCACATAAATTTTCACACTGAAAAAGAAGAAAAAAGCACATTGTTTAAAAAAAAATGCATAATCAACATTTATCGACGTATTTTATTTTGATAAAATACAAACTTTGGTTTTACGATGAAAAAAACGAAGTTTTGCTACCGATAAAAGTTCACACGACGTACCAACGTATCAAACTTTTACTCAAGTATTGCACTTCTGTAAAATACGCAATTAGTGTGTGGAATTTTAACGACAATAGATAATGGGCGCATTTTGGAAATTTTTTATTCGGAATAATGTACAAACGTTACTTTTCTCATTTTGAGGGAATCAAATAAATAAATAAAAAAAAAATAAAATAGGTTTTCGAAAAAAAAGAAAGTATATAATATTCACATTTTTTTGTTTACAATGAGTGTACTTATTGGATAAACTACGAAGTAAAAAATTATATGGCTTATTAAATATTGCGTGACTATTTTTAGGATTGACAAAATTACATCATTAAAAATGTTGAGCCTTCAAAATTCGAAATGAAACGTTCGGTACCATTTTTCTGCGGTAAAAAATCCCAAAAATATCTTGACCCCGTTTATATCAAAGAGTTTTAGAATCTGTAAAAATATTTTTTGTGTTTTGCTCACTGGTAATCTAAAAACTTAATACACTTTTACGAAATACGATGTAATTATTGTTCATATGACTTTTCGCAATTTTTCGTCGTCGTATCATTGTTTATGAATACTTGATTCCGTATAAAAAAAAGGAAAATTTAACTCACAAAATACTTTCAATATTTTTCTGGACGTAAAACAAAAAAAGGATCGTCCCTCCTCGTCATCCGCACTGTAACATTCACGGGAAAGTATATATTATTTGGAATGAAAACGACATAATAAATAGTATATAATGCAGGGCGTAACGAGGACAATACCGTAAACAACGATGTTCCTTAATTAAGTAACTTAGCGTAATAAAATCGTTCATGGAATGTTCAGTTTGTGTTCGACGAGATCGACTTCCTGTCGTAGAATTCCCGAGAGTATAAATTCCACGGAGTGAACGGTGATTTTCAGGCTTTTCGGGCATTTCGAGAGAAGAGCTTTGAGCGCTGTGAGATCTTCTTCTCTGCTGACGATCACCGTTTTCGTGTTCCAGGCGCGAACTCCAGGTGCACGAGTCAAAATTTTTCCGCCGGACGCTTCGATCATATCTTAAGAACAAAAAGAAAAAAGTATATAATGTTTTATGTATGTAAGCATCGAAATTTGATTTTATTTGTTCCAAAAAAAAAGTCGATTCACGTCAAAATCAAAATTTCGGTAATTTTTTGTTAAATCGAACTCAAAGTAAATACAAAATTCGATAAATATAAATACAAGATCGATAAAATTGACTTTCGAACCTTTTAGTTCGTGAATTTCAGGCTGATTCACTTTCGGCGTGACGACAATCGTGTAGCCTTGCAAAAACTTCCTCGTCCTGGCCATTTTCAAGCTCTCCTCGAGCTTGAATTTGTAAAATTCCTCGGCCGCAGGATCGCGGAGAATGAAGTCGTCGCAGTCGAGAAATCGCGAGGCTTTTTGACTCTCCAGCAGCCAATTCACGGACACGACTCGCAAACCTCGCGCAACCGCGCAAAGAAATTTGTAGGTTCGACGAACTTTGTCGGTTATAAGCACAGTCGCTTTCGACGGTTCGGAAACCACTAAACCACCTGTGGATTAAATTGAATAGTTAATTAGATTAAAAGTAGATACAATTTTTTACCAATTCAACAAATCGCTCACAATTTTTATTCAAGACTTAAAAAAAAATTCGATACGACAATTCTCATGTAAAAAATATTGTCGGCAAAAACTTACCTAATTTCTTAGCCAATTTCGTGTGTTCCTCCTTAAGACCAGTGAGCAAAATTTTATGCTGCTCTTTGGGAGGCGCCCGATGTGCGATTCCCTCGGAAATGCTTCTCCAATTCTTTTCGTAAGCCAGCGAGACTTTCGGCGCGACGTCCTTCGCGGAAATCGTGGCTCTCCTTTTTTTCGTATTCCTCGGAGACTCGAGTTTTTCACTGGCGCTGCTGCTGTGCTGGCTAATGTCGCTGTCGTCGAGCCTCGTTAATTGGACTTTTGCGTAAGATCTTTTCCTCGCCAGCGGAACATTTTCCTTCGGCGGCGTGGCCAAAATGGCCTCGACTTCCTGCGACTCTTTGCCTGGATTTTTCGCGGCTTTCGCCCTCGAATTTGCGGCTTTTTTGGATTTCGGAAGTGCCTTTGCAGTTTTTTTTCCCCGGCTCGTCGAGGATTCGTCGACGGTGCTCCTCGTTGTGTCTTCGGCTGTGGATTTGCCCTTGAAATCTGAAACAATAAGGGGCGAAGGGGGATTGGCTAATTGGCGGGGACGTCGAGAGGATTGTCGTCCAGTCGTAGAAACTGTTTCCGGCTCTTCAGCGTCGACGTCGTTGCCCTTTTTCTCCGATTTTGCGAGGCCCGCGCTTCCGGAAGCCAGCAAATTCTCGGCCATCTTCTTCAGGTCATTGTAAGCGAACGTTTCGTCGGAATCCTGGTCTTCGACTATTTTTTTGGCTATTTTATTCCTCGCGTTATTCGATTTTTTTCCGACAATCCGCGAGTTTGATTTGTGAGATTTCGTGGCTTCGTCTTTACTCGATTTCGTCGATGAGCCAGGACTTCCGGGGGTCGATAATGTTCCCCGTATCTTCACTTCCGGCAGCCCGAAAAAAGGACCGTTCGGATCGAGCCATTCTGAAATAATATGTCCACTTCGTGAAATTAATGAATTTTCGGATTTTTTTTTTTTTTTTCCGGCTTGGAAATAAATGTTGAAAGGAAAAGAAAGTAGGCAATTGCGATTAAAAAGTTTTGAGAAATTTTTATCAGTAAAATTACCTGATAATTTGGACTCCGGGCTCGTTTTTTTCCCCTTTTTCTCGTCATCCTTTTTTTTATCCTCCCTCATCGTCGACGAGGCTTTTGGTGTATCCTCGTCGCTCCATTTTCCACAAGTAACAGCCTGTCCATCGACAAATCCCAAAGTCGAGGGTGGCCGAGATATTTCCTTTCTCTTTTTTTTCGGAGTCACAATTCCTAGCGTATCCTCGGCGATTTCGTCCTCGGAATCTCGCGATTTACTTTCCTCGAAACTCTGAGTCGGTCTCAAAATATCCACGAGATTCTGAGTCATAAGTTGCGTCGATTCCTCGTCCAATTCTTGATTATTCGCTTCTTGATCGAGAATTATTCCCAGATTTCTGATGAGCGTCTCGTCCAGGTTCGCGGGTGGATCATTTTTTTCCTTTTCTGTACTCTCATCTCCGAAACTCGAGTTTCCGCCGGTGGAGCGTTTTTTCGATTTTTTACCCGCAGAAACCTCAGGACTTTCGATAATCTGCTTAGGCGACGTTTCGCCATCGTTTTTGGCCTTCAAGCGTGGACTTTTTTTCGTTTGATGCCCCTTTGATTTAGGCGAACGCGAAGGAGACGCGGAATTCACTTCCGCTTGCTTTTCCTTCGCATTTCCCGTATTTTTGTCAACCGATTTCGGACTCTCGTCCCCGGATTCTTCTGATGAACTGTTTTCGAGAACATTTTTCCACGCGATTTTTTTTCGCCATTCCGAAAATGGCGTTGAAGTCGGTACGTTGAGTAGCTGAGTCCGCAAAAGATCGAGATCGTTATCTATGTTTATATTCTTCGCGATATCGCGAAGTTTTTTCGTGTTCCCGAGGTCAGAAATATCGTCGTCCATTCGTTGAGTCGCCAAAAGATCGAGATCGTTATCTTTGTTTAGATTTTTGGCGATATCGCGACGTATTTTCGTGTTCCCGAGGTCAGAAATATCGTCGTCCATTCGTTGAGTCGCCAAAAGATCGAGATCGTTATCTTTGTTTAGATTTTTGGCGATATCGCGACGTTTTTTCGTATTCCCGAGGTCAGAAATATCGTCGTCCATTCGTTGAGTCGCCAAAAGATCGAGATCGTTATCTTTGTTTAGATTTTTGACGATATCGCGACGTTTTTTCGTATTCCCGAGGTCAGAAATATCGTCGTCCATTCGTTGAGTCGCCAAAAGATCGATATCGTTATCGTCGTTTATAATTTTTCCGATTTCGCGACGTTTTTTCGTGTTCCTGAGGTCAGAAATATCGTCGTCCATTCGTTGCGTCGCCGCGTCGAAAATGTTCGTTTCGATTGCGCGATTTTCCGGGGATGCCCGGGGTTTTTTGGCGCGAACTTCGCCCGGAGATTCCGGGCCCATTTTCTGAGTCTGCACCTCAAAAATATTGGCATCAACGTCACAATTTGCCGCAATTTGACGGCGTTTTTTCGGCTTCGCGACTTCGCCGATTTCCACATCCATTCGCTGCGTTTCCGCGTCGAAAATGTTCCCCTTAGGTTCGCGATCTTTTTTCGAATTTTCCCGAGAAGATTCCGGACAGACACGTTGAGTGGCTGCTTCAAAAATGTTCGTGCCCTCCGCACTTTCGCGGAGTTTTTTCACCCTGGGAATTTTCAGAATTTCCACATCCATTTTCTGAGTTTCCGCGTCGAAAGTGTTCGCTTCATTTTCCTGGCGTTTACTTGCAATTTCCGCAGGAATTTCTCGTTCAATTTGCTGCGTTTCCGCGTCGAAAATTCGGTCTTCATTTTCGCGAACGTCCGTCGTTTCCTTTCGGAATTTCGCTCCGCTTAATTTGAATTGTTTGCGGTCGATTTTCTGCGTTTCCTCGTCGGACAGGTTTTCTTCAGTTTTGCGGACATCGCGCGTTTTCGTGCGGATTTTCGACGACAATTTGCTTTCCTTTTTCGGCGGCGATCGCGCGGCTAAGCTTTCAAAGTGGCCCTCGTCGTCAGTGGCGCTGTCGTCTTCGATTACGTCCGAAGGTTTCGCCGAAATCCCAGACTTTCTAATTTCTGGCTTCGATTTTTCAATCTCCGTGTCCTGGTCGTCGTCCGTTGCGGATTCGTCCTCGGATTCCGCGATAACGTGATTCGAAAAAGACGATTTTTCGCGATTCGCAATATTGTCCGTGGATCTTACGCCAGAATTTTCCTTGGACGTTGCGGCGTCGCTTTTAACGGAATTATTCAGTCTGATACTCTCTTCGGATTTTCCAGAGCCGTTGGCTTTTTTTTCCAGCTCGAGAAGCGGCGCTTCACACATTTCCAATAAATTTTGCGACAGAATAAAGTCGCCGTTCGCGTTGAGAGGATTTGGCGAGGGCGGAGGACTCGAAGTCGGGGAAAGTTGCGGTAAATGTGAAAAATTGCTTGTGCAATTGTCGCCTCGACTGGAAGAAGCGACGGAATCGCGCGTGCGGCTCCTGGTTATTTTTTCCTCATTTTTCGCTCGTTCATTTTCCATCGGGAGCGAGAAAACTTGAGTTTCCGCGTCGTAAATATCATCGTCGTCGTGCGGTTCATTTTCTTCTGAACGAGGTTTTCTCTGGGCGCGGGATTGGCCGAGGATCGAGTCGTGCTCCATTTTCTGAGTTTCCAACTCGTGAAAATCCGCGGGCTCGTCGTCATCCTGCGATTTTGTGACGATTTTACTGATTCTTTCAGACGCCGGAGTCGAAGCTGCGCTGATTCGACTGCCGATCCTTCGGCGATCGGCTGGAGCGGTGGGTTTTTGGAAAGTTTGACTTTTCTTGCTCTTTTGCTGCGTTCCGGGAATCGCGGAGTCGTTGCTCTGATTTATCGACGTATTATTCTGCGATGGAAAAAATGAAAATGTTCAATATTTCTTTTTTAATGCAGTAGAAAAAAAACACACACACACACACAGAACGTTAACTATATTTCGACTCTATCAATAAAATGAATTTTCTCAATCAGCAATCTGAAAATAATTGGTACTACTTTGTATTCCCAAAAATTTCCGAGTCGCAAACAAAAAAATGTGAAAAATATTGATTTAATTGAAATATCGCGACAAAACTTACGAATAGAAAGTCGGAAGCGTTTCCAGCCCCCGGAGTTTTATCCTCGTCGAATCTTCTCGAAGGTATGGGCGTTTCGGGCAAAGTTAAAGGGCAGAATTGCGTCGATTTGTTCGTTTTGAAAATAGCCTTGACGCTGCCGAGATAAATAGGATCGCCGTCGTTGATGGTGTAGTAAAAAAAGGGTTTGAGCGATACCTGAAAGCAGAGATTGTCCGGATGATGAGGCTTGCGAGTAAATGCGTTGGCGACTGGCGGAGAATTCGGTGAAAATTATTTCGTTCACCGAAACTTCGATAAAGCGAAGCTTTCGAATGCAAAAATATATCGAGAGGGCAAATAACGTGACACGGGGATAAAAAATGAGCTTTCTTGAACGCATGACCGTGCGATAAGCTGCAGTGTTATCACGAGTACATTATCGGCCTCACGCAGCGTCGAACGGTACATGAGGGAAAAAAATATACATACAATTATACAAAAGCGCGTATAAATAAATTGTTCATCTTACGTCTCGAATTTTCGTGCCATTGGCCGATCGGACGTCCGATATAAAGGCTGTTTCGCATCCTGCTTGAATCTCTGCGTGAACCTTTGAAACCGTCTGAAAAAAAAAACACACACACATACAATCGCGTGTAATAAAACAATTTATGTTTTACTCAGCCAGTTAATTTTTTATGAGTCGACGAACGATAATGTCATTATCGAGCGTCTGCGAAGCTTTGGAAAAGCAACAAAAACAACGGGAAAAAAAAAAAAAACAATTAATGGAATGGTCAGAGTCGAGGAGATGATACGAACTTTCGATATGCACGACAATGTTACGTTCAGTCTCGCGATAAATTTAATATGAATTTTGCATATACATGCAATTGGTGCAATTTCAAAGCACTTTGTTATCATTTGACATAAGAGTTAACGATAGCCTTACGGCATTTCGATCATCTTCATGGTGTGACCAAGTTTGTCGATAGGAATGCGGTATAAATATGCAGACTTTCCCGAGCAAAAGCATCAGACGAATCCGAGGCTTCTTCGACCAGTTGCAGAGTTTAGTGCTAACGTTTATTCAATCATGAGGGTCTTGGCACTCTTGTGCGTTCTGCCAATTGTACTGGCGGTATCGCCTCTCAATATTCAAACTTCCCTCGGAGGAATCCGCGGACACTACAAGGAATCCGAGCAGGGAAGACGATACGCCGCTTACGAGGGAATTCCCTACGCTCTGCCTCCTGTCGGACAACTCAGATTCCAGGTGAGCCTTCTTCTCTTTTTACTCTCTCAAAAAAGACCCAAAACAATTTTTTTTTCATCACTACAGCAATTTTTTATTCATTTAAATTCAAAACGAAAAGCTTATTTTTCAAAATTTGATGAACAAACAAAATTCCATCGATATTCCCAAAAAAATTTCAACCATTTACAATGAGTTTTGCTATCTAAAATTGCTTTTTTTTTTTTTGTGAATTATGAAAATTAATTAACGTTTTTGCTTTACATTGATCTTAAAAAAGGCTTTCTCTTTTTAATTGCGTGTCGCTGTGGGTGTTTTTTTAACTTTTAATAGCCACCCCAACCGATAAAACCATGGACCGGAACTTACATCGCCACGAAAACCGGATCAGCGTGTACGCAATATTCTCACGTTCCGCTGAACCCGGAGGAGAGAGTCGTGGGCTCCGAGGACTGTTTGTACCTCAACGTGTACGTTCCTGAGGTGGAAACGAAGGAACCGCTTCCGGTGATCGTTTGGATCCACGGCGGAGCTTTCCAATGGCACATGGAATACAATTACTACAACGGACAGTTCACCAAGCCCGATTACCTGATGGACAGGGACGTGATCCTCGTTACCCTCAACTACCGTCTTGGACCTCTTGGTTCGTAACTTCAAGCCACTTTAATTTTTCAAACATAACTCATTATTTCCTATTCTCAAAAAAAAAAAAGGATCTGAATACTTATGAGAGTGGAATCAACGACACGGAATTTTTTTGCACGATAAAAAAATAGAAAATCGCCGGAATTTTTGGGTATTTTGCTTTCGCAAAAATCGAGTGGCTAAGATAGTGAGAAATAATGTGAATTTACGAATTCAGGATTCTTGAGCACCGGAGACGATGTCGTTCCCGGAAACATGGGACTCAAGGATCAGAACATGGCTCTTCGTTGGGTGAAGGAGAACATCGCCGCTTTCAATGGAAACCCCGAGCAAATAACTCTGACCGGTCTGAGTGCCGGAGGTGTGAGCGTTCACTACCACTACCTCTCTCCCCTCAGCCGTGGCCTCTTCACCAGTGAGCTTAATTACGTTTCATCGTCGAATTACGATCGAGAAATAGTCGGCTAATCGATAATACTCGCGATTTCCAGGAGGAATATCCTTCAGTGGATCGACCCTCGATTGCTGGGCCCAAACGGAAGCCGCACCGGAAAAGGCCAAGAAACTTGGAAGCCTTTTGGGCTGCCCGACCGGAAACAACAAAGAAATGATCGAGTGCTTGAGAGAACGCCCTCCTCGTTCTATCATCCAGAAGGACAATGACTTCATGGTACGTTTTGACTTCGGCAAAACTCTGAAAATGAATAAACAGAATAATTCTCTTTTTTTTTGGTGAAAATATACTTGCAGCTTTTGCGCGGATTTTTCATCAATTTTTTTGGACAAAAATCGTTCGGCTATTTTATTTTCGTTAATTATAAATGACAATCAAAGCAGCTCTGCCAAATTACGTGAATTATTTGTTATAATTTATTTCGGTTTGCAAGGCAATTATTATTTTTCGTTTTTCAGCCGTGGGGATACAATCCTTACACTCCTTTCGGTCCGGTCGTTGAGAAACAAGGAAACTCACCGTTCATAAGCAAAACTCCCATTGAAATAATCACCAACGGCGAGGTTCAAGATCTTCCCTGGATCACCGGTGTCGTAAGCGAAGAGGGTCTTTATCCCGCAGCCGGTGAGTCGACAATTATTCGTATAGAAACGATTTAACATTTTACAGTCACCGGCAAACCTGACAATCAATTTATCCAATCAATTATTGGCGAATCAAACGAGCAATTGGTTCTTAAAATTTCTCATACATTCTTGTTTAGTTAGAAAAATAAAACGTGACTATTCTTCGATTGCAGACTTCGTCGCCGACCAAGTACAACTCAAGGAACTGGACGAGAACTGGGAAAAAATAGCTCCCTTCCTCCTGGACTACAATTACACGATTCCCCTTAAGCAGCAGTCGCAAATTTCGCAGTTGATCAGAAAACAGTACCTCGGAAGCCAGCCGATCGACAGATCGACCATCGGACCATTGATCCAGATGATCGGAGACCGAATCTTCGTCGTCGACGGAATCAAGGCCGCCAAATTGATGGCCAAGGTCAACAAGAGCCCGGTCAGGTACTACTACTTCACTTACAGAGGACAGAACAGCGCCAGTGACGAGATGAGCCGCACCCACGAAAACTTCGGTACGTTTTCACGAATTTGTCTTATTATCTTTAGTGGCTCGAATGAGAATTGAGCAATCTCAGGACGGATTCTCAGAGAGACTAATTCGGGAATATTTGTGTGTACTTTTCAGGTGTTGCTCACGGAGATGATGCTTATTACGTGGTTGGCTCTCCCTTCGTCGACCCAACAACTACACCCAAAGATCGTGCCATGCAGAGATTCCTCCTCGATTTCTGGGTTTCCTACGCAACCACCGGGTAATTTGCTAATTTGAAATAGTAAAAAAAATTTTTTTTCAGTGAATTTTAACTGACGAGATGCGACAAAGTATTATTTTTTATTAAAAAAGTCGCTTACTGTGAATTCTTTAGTCTTTGCTGCAACATTTTGTTGTTTTTTTTTTTAAAGAGTGTGTGTTTAATTACGAGAGTGTATTAATTGGGTATTTTCTCTGTTCAAAGAATTCCACAAGTGGGAGTCGAGTGGCCCGTCGTGAAGCCAACCAAAGAGGGTCTGCAATATTTGCACATCAAGGGACCCGGCAAATGCGCCGTCGAGCAACAAACCAACTTCGGACAGTACAACTTCTGGAACTCTATCAAGTTCAACGAGAACATAATCTCTGGAAAGAGAGTGGAACTCTGAGACGATGAAATCGAATCCTGCGAAAAAGGCTAACGCCTTCGAAATTCATGTAGCTGACGAACCGTCGCCTTTATAATGCAACTCAATAAATTCAAACAGAAGCCTAAACTCACGTATCGTTTCTCGACCGCCTCTCGTCCTCTTATTTACGTTTTCACTTTTTCAACGAGATTTTCATCACAATATAAAAGATGTTAATGTGCACAAATATAAAAAAAAATTATCATTATTTTCGTTAACTCGATCAGACAAATTCGGTATACAAAATTTCCAATTCAACTTAAACAAAATTAATTTTCTTTTTTTTTCAAAATTTTCATCGTTATTATTTTTACCAACTTGAATAAATTTATTTAGTGAATAATGACTGCATATTTTTTCCTTACAATCTATTCAACAATTTGACGACAAATGAAAATTTTTAATGCCAAAAAAAAAAAACAAAAAATGGAAAATCATAATTTTTCAAAAACTCACCAGATCATCGAGGACAATTTTGCACAGCGCAGGACTTCGTCCTATTTTCGTGAATCCTTTGCCAATCGCATGTTCGGTTGTTCCAACGCAAAGAATTCCGACCTAAAGAAAAAAAAAAAAATCGTCAAGTCGTTAAAAAATCCAAAAACGGAATAAAATCACCGGACGTTGAATTACCTGGTTATCGTCGTCATTGTCATCGTCGTTTTTCTCCTCCTCGAGAATCTGCGTCATTTGCATGTCCATTTTAATTTTAGGGAGAAAACGCGTTTTGACATTCGCCCGAAAAGTGATACTTTTCGCCCGGAGCGATGTTTACGTGATGATGGACGTCGTGCGACTGAGCGAGAACAACAAAAGGGTTAGAATTGGCGCGTGCTCTCCCGCGTTCCCGTCGACACCGGTTCGAGCTTCTCGGAAGAACCGGAAGTGGTGGGGGAACTTAGGCTCCGCCCCTAAAAGTTTTTTTTTCAACGGCATCGTAAAATAAAAATTTCATCCCGTTTTCACAGCAAATTCTAGCGTGTTTTTTTCTAGTGAAACCGGAAGTGGATGAAAAAGTATTTTGGAAATTTATTTTCCGGCGTTATTTCGAAATTATTCGTTTTTTTATGCATGTTTAATAAATTGATTTTTATGTAAAAAAAAGGGAGAATGTTTTTTTTTGTTTTTTTTTTTTTTTCGATTCTTTGTTTGAAACCGGAAGTAACGGCGAATTTGGAGATTTTCTTCAAAAATGATTTGCGGTTTTTGGATTGTTTTGGAAAAGTTAAGTTTGTTACGTCAAAATTGTTAGTCGAGGTCAATGGAAAGAAAAATGTTGGTGAAAAGTAAAATTTGTGAGATCCTTTGTGCCAGGCAACGACTTCCGGTGTGAAATAAACGGGTGGATTTGGCGGGAGATTGGGCGAACGTTTCATTGGCTGGAATTGGACGTTCGGAAAACTGTGGCCAATCAGCGACGGCTTATGACCAATTGCGACTTCAATGAAGTTTTTCTTTGAGAATCACGAAAATTCGAAGTGCTGATCTACAATTTTGAAGATTCTGGTTGAAATTACATACAAAATTGATCAATTTGTCCATTAATGTTCATTAAAAACGTAACGAAGCACCGGAAATGAATACCGCGTAGTTCAAAGTGCACTTCCGGTTCGCCACCGGAAGTCTTCCACCGCTCCTAGTCTTCATCTAATAAATTATCGCTCCACTTCCGGTTGCAAATTATGCATTCTACTATTTAAAAAATAATAACAATGAACAAAAAAATAATAACACATTTTTTTTTAAATAATAAATAAACAATAAAAAATGCATGTACCTCGAATTACTAAAATCGCCGGAAATGAACCCGATCCTGATTTTCAAAGCAATTGAATCCTGAAGAAAAAAAAAACGAAAATCGGGTGATTCATCTTATCAATTACAATACCGATAATTCGTCGCTGATAAGGAGGCTCATTTGTAATTAACATAGTTGAATTAAAAAGTTCAGAGATAATCAAGAAAAAAAATATATAAATTATATGGATGATTAGAAATATAGAAATATTTGCCTCTTATCCTTATCATCTAAAGTATGTCCTTCAGGGACTATCAAATATTCGATATCAATTGCGATGATAGCAATCACCTTTATTCAATCATTTACAAAAATATAAAAAACATTTTTTTTTAAACAGACGTTACCTCCAAATGCAACGATAATCAATCCAGTGATTATGGCAAAGCGTAACTTATCACAGTTCGGTGTGTTGAAACATGGAACGATCCGCTTCCGCAAACCAATGCTCGTAAACTTCGAGAGGATCGTTCATCCAGAATTTGTGGAAGGAAAGAGGTTCTTGAGAGGCGAGATAAGACGTCGCATAGTCCGAGGGTCGAGCCTTTAAATCGCATTTTTAATTCACATTTTTATCGCATGTTATGCTTCATTTTTTTCTTCCTCTCTCCGCTTCACGTACTTTTAATTAATTCCTTTAATTAATCAAAAGCACGCATGCATATAATCTCCAGCATTTTTTTTTATAATTCCGCTAATTAAAATCTTCGAGCGAATGAAAAATACATTTAATATCAAAGAAATCAATTCGATAATTGGTTTTTTTTTCGCACTTAATATTAGAAAAAAAAAAAAACGAATAAATAAATATAATAATATACCTGGTGAAAAAGCGGCGAATGCGTAGGCGATACGCGCATGAGATTCAGACAATATCCAAAAAGATACATATCATCCGGTGCAGTTGGTGATGGACAATCGCAATATTCCGAGTCTATGATCGCCTTTACGAGGCTTTTTGATAACACGACTCCAGCACCGCCAGTTAAATAATCGTAGCCAGGATTCGGAGTTTTTCTAACGCGAAATCCGTATCGTTCGCCCAAAGCAACGAGCAGCGATGGATTAAAACACGTTAAATACCGCGTTAATCGCGCCATACTAAAAAAAAAAAGAGAGAAATTTCATAAAGCGGGCGATTTTTAGTTGTTGCGATTTACTGTGAGCAATAATCACCTCATAATTGTGTCGTCGTCCACTATTACCAACCAATCCATGTTCTTTTCCTCTAAAATAGGGTAAGACTTTTCTAAAATCGCGCGAGTCTTTGCGCAATGGCCTCGATCGGTATTCGGTACCAAATGAACGTTCGGCAGATTTTTGTCTGGAATAAAAATAGGCCAATCGAGAGGTGCGATTATATCGGGAAAAAAAAGTGTAAAAAATTGTTTTTGCCTTTGGATAATTGCGAAACAATACCTGGTTCGTTGGTGAACAGTCCAAAATGAGGCACGTGCTTCAACCACGTTTTCATTATTATCGGAATTCTATCAGCGTGATTTTTGCTGTACGTTTTCACAGCCACAAACACTTTTTCTCTGGACATGCGCTTAGTCTGAAGCAATTTTACGATTAATAATTAATAATTCAGGTGAAATTTTGCCTATTTAAAAAAAATATTTTCGATATTTCTAATGTTAAGATCGGACAATCATAATTTTTTAAGTCTATCGAATCAAAGTAATTAAAATAGAAATACTAAATATCTGAAAAAAAAAATTTGTAGATATTACAAAGAGATAATATTAATTGGATTGAAGTTGCATAAAGACTCACACAGGGATGAAAGAATTTTGGAAATGTGGCGCAATCTTTGCCGGAGACAACGCAAAATTGTGGAAGGTGATTCAATCGTTCTCCCTTTCCACCGTCAAAAATAAAAGTCGCAAGTTCGTACGGAGCGTCTATGGAAAAGTCATCTTGGTCGTCGTGTGCGGCGTATCTTTTTGCCAAACTGAAGAACGCAAATCCATCGATTTCAAGCGAGAGCGAATAATAAAATCCCTCAATTTCAAGCAAAATCGTTGAAGTATTTCATCGACCAACGACGATTTACCTCTTTAATAAAGGGCCGCTTATGGCGTAACCCGAAGCTTCGTTCGGGTACTTAAATTTCTTGGAATGCTCGGCGAAATGATGTATTATCGTGGGTTCTCTATCGTAAAGCGCATGTCCGACCCAGAGCTTCTAAAAATTGCCCAAAATTTCACTCCATACCTCGCTACGCATTCGACCGACAAATAAAAAAGAAACCCACTTTGTCTCTCGGTAACGACGTTAAAATCTTCATCAGAGGATCCAAAACGATCGCCGTGTTTTCCAGACAAAAGAAAAACCACTTCGCAGCCGGATAATTACGACTGAGAACCGGCAATAGCGGAAATACCGTCCAGGATCCGTTGATTCTCAATTCGTGAGATAAAACAACGACCGGCGGAATCTGTATCGGTAAAAATGTCCCAAAAAGTATGAAAATTATCGACTACATTCAAAATTGATTATGGAAATGAATCGTACGAATTTTCTTCAAATCCGTGGAACGAAAAAAATGGAAAAAAATGTATTTCAGCGGTGAATCATTTTCTTTTTTTAACTCGATGGAAAATTATACCTTTTCAAGGGCTATCGCATCGTCCCTGACCTTATCCAATAAAAAGTCAGCTAAAGCCGCTTGATAGCCTCGTCCCTGACTCAGTACGACGATGACAACATCATCGGATTCTGAGAAAAAGGGAAAAGGCTTAATAACCTGAAAACTTCTGCAACTAAAATTCAAGCAAAAATTGTAAATAAATTCAACGATAATTACCCCAAGCAGAGGATTGGAAAGCTAATGAAAAAGCGCATAATGCTGTACAAAAAAAGCGAAAAAACGTCATTTTCCGGGGACGAAATTTCCTCGGTTTTGGAGATTAAATTCGCACGTAAACACGAAAAACGCGGGATACGCAATATATGCCATACTTTTTTTTGCATTACCGCAAACAAAAAAAAAAAAAATACGTTGTAAGAAACATTTACACGCAAAGGATACTCAACCAGAAGTGGCATCGTTATCGAGTCCCTTAATCACCATTTCGCTATCGATTAGATTAAATAAACAAAATATGTTACTCGTATCTCAAAACCGCTTAGAATTTATCAAAAATATTGTTCTCTACCACAGTTTCAACTCCACTTCCGGTTTGCACATAGACAAACCGATTTTCCTAGTTCCTCTGACAATTCTAAACATTTATAATGAACATTTCCTTTGTCGTGTGTTTCTAACGCCGAAATAACGGTCACGAAAAGTAATTCGAACGACCGACCGGAAGTGGTGCTTCACCGGAATCCGGAAAAGGCATTACGCAATAAACCAGACAATTAGACAACAAAATAGATGAAACAAATGACGCACATCTCAAAAACGTTCTCCCATTTATTAATCACGACTCTACTCAGCGGTTCCACTTCCGGTTAGCACATAAACAAACTTCGTTCCTCTGATAACTATTTATCATTTAACTCGAAATTTCCCTTGTTCTCGTGTTTTCCTAACGCCGAAATAACGGTCACGAAAAGTAATTCGAACGACCGACCGGAAGTGGTGCTTCACCGGAATCCGGAAAAGGCATTACGCAATAAGCCAGACAATTAGACAACAAAATAGATGAAACAAATGACGCGCATCTCAAAAACGTTCTCCCATTTCGATGTAATCCAATAATTAATCACGACTCTACTCTGCGGTCGTTCCACTTCCGGTTAGCACATAAACAAACTTCGTTCCTCTGATAACCTTTTATCATGTAACTCGAAATTCGCTTTGTCCCGTGTTTTTCTAACGGCGAAATCTAACGATCGGCAAAAAATTCAAAGGTGAAAAGCGGAAGTGTGGTGGTTGGCCGGGAGGCGGCGCTCGCTCGGCCGGAAGTCGTGTTCTCGCGAACCCGGCGTCTCTCGCGCACACCGAGGAAAAACGTTGGGGGAACGCAGCTTATTTTTAGAGTAGAGAAGGCTGTGAAACTGACAAAAGCGTGGCGCCATATTGCTTGTGTTTGGTTTGCCGTTGTGGCGCGTGGTCAAGAAATATTATAATTAATTGATAATCATGTCCGATAACCAGGTGAGTTTACGCGGCGCTCGACAGCCCGCTTCCCTTTCTCACGATAAGCTCTTGGGTTTGCGTGAAGAATCATCATTTTCGAGGCTTTTTCACGAACCGCTATAACCCCTTCGCGTTTTTCGCAGGAGCAAAAACCCGAAGCCGGCCCAGGAGACGCGAATTCCGAGTACATTAAGCTCAAAGTCGTGGGAAACGTGAGTAACGCATTTTTCGTCCCCCTTTTTTTTCCCCGTCTCCAAAAACGGGCTGTGAAAAAAAAATGCCCTTTTCGCGCCATTTACCGGCTATTTCACTTGTATACTTAAGTTTGGGCCTTTCTCTGGCACTTGCCTTTTTTCAGGACAGTAACGAAATTCACTTTAGGGTAAAGATGACTACTCAAATGGGCAAGCTCAAGAAATCCTACAGCGACCGAGTGGTACGTCGATTTTTCACTTTCTCCTACAATTTTCACCATTTTTCCTTTGTCCGTCATTGATTCGCCGGTACACGAGCGACGGTGCGTCTCGCTTCGATTTTGTTTGGGCTTCTTTGCGACTCACGTTGCCCGGATCGCTGCGAGACGTCGCCAGTCGCAATTTGGGAATCGTTCTTTGCGGGCGCGTATTTTGCGGGAAATGAGAAAAATGTTTGGCGTCCGATGGACTTTTAGCGGGCGGATATCAGAGCTGTGGTTTCGTTGTGTCGCCGATCGACAAGTGGAGACTTCGTTTCTGGCGACGTTAACGACGATGCAAAAGTCGGAAGAAATTTTCCAATTTTTCTCAGAATTTTTGTCACTTTTGTATTTGGAGATGGATTTATTTTCAAGGCGATGCAAACTCAATATTCCGATTAAAATGTAATTACCGTTTGTTTTTTTTTTAAATTAAAAATGTGATAATTAAATTTGTTGCCGGGATACAAAAATGATTATAACGATTAGCCGCTATTCGATTAGTCGTGCTCTCAAAAAACGCAAACTCGTTGTCGCTTCCACTGACTTATGATTTTCGCAGGCTCGAAAGTTAAGTCGATTGATAAAAACGTGCAATTTTCATTTTTGTGTGTCAGGGTGTTCCAATGACCTCGCTCAGGTTTCTCTTTGATGGCAAAAGAATCAACGATGATGAAACACCAAAGCAGGTAAAAAATAAAAATTCAGCCTAGCTAGCGAAAAGAAAGAAAATAAAAAAAAAAGCGATGAAGGGCGAAAATTGACATTGCCAAATTACTTTTCAGTTGGAGATGGAGAACGACGACGTTATCGAGGTATACCAAGAACAAACGGGTGGTAAATTTTGAGCGTGAAGAGATAAGGAACAAAAAAGAAAGAAAAAAAAAACAAACAAATAAACAAACAGAAAAAGAGGCGTAATTTGCAATTTGGTTTTTCAATATTTTTTAAAGTGAAAGTGATCATTAACGTATAAAGAAACACGAAGAAACAAACGAGAAATAATAAATAAATAAATAAATAAATGAAAACATGGACAAGCCTATCGATACGCATAAATGTATGTTCTGAAAGAGATAAATCTCACGTAACTTGAAAACTTCAACCTAGCAAATCCGGACACGAGTGTCGCTGTCTTTACATTCCTTTACCGAGAGAAAACAGGTCGAATTGCTAGAATTTTTAGAGTCTAGTTTAATATTGTCGCGTCAACTTCGGACATTCGTCTCTTGGGTTTAAAACAAACAAAAAAAGAAGAAGCGAGTAAGCATACCCGCGTTTACTATGTAAACCAAATGGTCCCGGTTTTCTTTGAAACGTAACTCCTCTGATAACTCATAAAGCAGATTATGTTCAATCACGATATCCAGTTTGCTGAGTCGCGGCGCATCATCACTTTCGTTGTTAAACCGTCGGCCCAATGTAACATAGTTATCTATCTAAAAAAAAAACAAACAAACAACTCTTAGTACGGTATGAAAAGTATGTGTACTCTACTCCATTAAGTCTTATGTGGCTAACTTGTAACGGACTTGATAAATAAATCGCTACAATTAACACTTAAACATTAATTACCCGAGCTATTATTACTATTTTCTTCAACCCTTTCGAATTTCAACCAGCTATTTTCTAATTGGATTTATATTAATATAAAATCCTCGAAAAAAAAATGGATAAAAAAAAACAAGTGAATTATCATGGAAAAATTGTCAGCTATTTTACATCCCAAATTTTTTATGAAAAAAAAAACAAATTACAGATTTTGTTTATGAAATCCTTTTAAAAAAATGGATAAGATCTTCAAAAAGAAAATCGCACAACTTCAACTTACCTTCACTTGTTTGTTCATTTTTTAAAATAATAATCGAAATTTTTGAAAGGTCGAAAAAAAAAATGAATTTCATAATTACTTGTACAATTGCATTTTATTTGTCCATTAGACACGACTTAAAACTATTGTTAATTATCCACCAGTATTGTTGTTGTTGTTTTCTTTCAGTTTACCGTTGCTCAGTTGCAATGTAAATTGCGCTTGTCAAAGAATCGCCTGATAATGCGAAGAACAATCCTAAAAATAGTCGAGTATCTACTTATATACAGGTCGTTACACAAGGCTTACTAACAATGCGGCGCGTGGCGTTTTCAAACATTGATTACATATTTACAGGCAATACCAAACACAATGGGGGGGATTTTCATTTTTTTCATTTGTTTTTTCCTTCAACGGGGAGTAAAAACGTGTCGCACGCGTTTCGATCGTTCGAATAAATGGTTACCGCCTTCATCAATTAATTCGTCGCGCTTTTAATTCTTATTTTTCCCACCCGCCGTCACAGCTAGAATCCTCCGAACGTTTTTTATTTTTTTTTATTTATTTATCTCTCTTCTTATTATCCCCTCCCCCCACGTGTCATCCAAATAATCACAGATCTCTCGGGGATTGCTCCTTTTGCTCGAGATCGCGTCTAATTGTGTACGCGGTGTAAAACTGTCGCGCGGGACGGTCAACTTTCGAGCCCTCACGCGCCAAAATAGCCGGGCTCACTCACTAACTCAATTTTTAGTCTCAAAAAATTATTACTAATTAAAAAAAAAAAAAATACAAAGAATTCGCTGTAAATTCAGTCACGAATTTCGATCATCTTAGATGTTTCATAATTCGTCACACGAAAATCTCACAAAGGGGCACTGGGATTTTTGTTTTTCAGATTTTTTTTATGCAGTATTTTCCATTTTTGTTCAAAACATTGGAAAAAAAACGAAAAAAAAAAATTAGTGAAATTTCGATGTGGAAATTATAGAAAAAAAAAACGTGACTGAATTGACAGTGAAAAACCTTTTAACTTCTCCATTTCCTTTAGTCTCACTCTTCAACCGAAAATTAATAAACAAAAAAAAGAAAAACTAAACGTGTTAAATCGTTGTTAAAAGTCGGCGAATTTATCGTTACTCGGAAATTCGCAAATCCGTGAATTATTTCAGCGCCGAATTGTCTTTGATAATAATGATAATCAATGCTTAAATTTGCTGAAAACGAGTGTTAAATAATTGATAATAGAGATAAATCGAAAAAAAACTTAAACGAAAATTCCTAATTCGAGTGTGAAAAGATAAAAAAAAAAACACAAAAATGTCGACATAACCGTTTGGATTATTAATGCTACGAAAAAATTAATTTTAGCCCAGCTCATTTGAGCGCGTATTAATACTTTCAATAATCATCGTCTCACGTAATCGTTATTATCCGATTATTATTCGGTTAGAATCGTAATAAATATATATAATGTCTATGAACTATCGGAGCAATCCGTTTAATTTTAAATCATCGAAGCGTTGTTATCATTGGCGAGGCAATTAGATGACAGTGGACAAATTAAACAAGTCGTCTTGTTCGTCTTCTTCTTCGTCTTCTTCCTCCTCTTCGTCGTCTTCATCCTCGACGTTGTATTCGTGGGGGCGAATCGAACTTACCGATCCCGTGAAAGGTCACAGAGCGTCGCGATGCCAGACCCACGTTTTTTTCGTATGATCGAATCTATGCGCTAGCCATTGTTGCTCCAACAGCTGATACCTATCCTGACTCAGATACAAAGGTTTTCCACGTCTGTAAAAAAAAAAAAGAACGCAAAACCCAATATTACAAAATATCCGTCAATTTTTGTAAGGATCTTTCGCATTATGATTCCACTGGCAAATTATATGTTCTTCGAACAATAAAACGTATTATCGAGAAATAAATTTCGGAAAAACGTCCATGAAAATGTGATTTTTCACGGGATTTCACCGTCGCGATAATCGTTATCAGGTCGTAAGACTCACTTCAGATCCTTGTCCTCCTCCTCGAAATCGTCCAGGTACAGAGAACCCCATAAACACGCTCTTCTACCCCGAATAACGATTATGTAAGTAGAAGTGACGACGAGATAAATTCCAGTGCCGCCTCCGCAGTCGATCGAGTGCTGAGAAATCAAGAGATTGGTCGATTGGTTAAAGAAATCGGCAAACGAATTATCTCAAAGATTAATCGGTGTGTCGCCAATTTTTGAAAGCACAATTAAATTTCACAATTAAAAAATTTTAATTCTCCATTTTCAAATTTTTTTTTTCATTCGTATTTACAAAAATTGGTTGAACATCCGAAATGAGAGGAGGAAATTCAGACACAAATGATAATATCGACGAAAATAAAAATTGCAACAATTTGTGGGTGACTTTCTCCCTCAAAATATCCATTCGATTGAGTGATTCTCTCACCTGCACCGCCTCGCCAATGTTCTGTTGTTTGCAGCAATTTGTTTTGAGGCAAACAATTGTACCGCAGAGTAAACAAATACTTATCTCCGGTGGTACGGAGTGGCACTTGCGGCATTGTTGCTCGTGATAATACGTGAACAGTTTCTCGTATTCCCTTGGAAGACTTAAGAGTTTGGGTGCCTGATAGGATATGTGTTGATCGACGATCAATCTTCGGGCGGCGATAACGCTCGTGTTCGAGAATGCGGTGAACTGTTCGCACCAGAGACGCGGAACGGTCACGCTCGTCTCGTCGTCTTGCCAATTAAGTGCGACCGCCGCGTTGAAACAGTCCCAATCCATTCCCTCGGTCACCAACTCGAGATAATACACCAATCGCACAAACTCCGTCTGCGGTGTTCTCACCAACGGCAAAGGCTGCGCGTAAAGATGATAACGCAGCAGCGCAGCGACTCGCAGAAACGGCAGACACAAGCTTTGAATCTTAAATAAATATTTATCAATTACCGTATCGCCGAAAAATCGAGAGAAACACAAATTATTCGAAAATTTCATGAAATCGATTTTCGATCTGAAGCGAAAAAAAAAAAAAAAATACAAATCGATAAATTAGGGAGAATTTTCCCCTTTTTTTGTTTAATGTATTTAAAAAATTGTATTTGATTTCAATGTTTTTTTAGTTACGATTTTGAAGAAAAAAAAATGTGATAGATACTCACTTTGGATTCTAACGAGCGTGAACTTTGTCTGGGCGATGAATCGTCCCAGAAAAATTGGCTTTCGCTGAGATATTGATTAACGGTGGCGAGAATCGCTTCGGAGGATGTCGCCGAAGGATTTCTATCGGTGGTGGATTTTCCGGCGCTGAGATTGCTCCTCTCGGCGGCTGACAATTTGCTTATCACTTGCACGACGACTTGATAGTACAGAAGATTGTAAATTACTTTTACCACGCTCGAGAAATAAGCTGTAAGAAAAATCACACGAATTATTTAGATTCCCCGCGAGAAAGTGGCTCGAGCGGAATATCATTTTCCTCGTTTTTAACTCACTCTGATCGAGATGCAGCGGTAGCAAGAGGATAAATTGAAGAAGAAGCGCCGTAGGATCTCGAAGCAAGAGGGGAACTTCACGTTCGTGAGGCGCGACTGCCAAAGGCGCCGCGGGATCCGAAGGCAAGCCCGTCAATTGTTGCCACGTGTGATGCACCGGCCAATTGGTCAAAACTCGGGCGTGCATAGCCAAAACGTGTAGGAGAGCGACTACGATGAAAAATATCACAAAACATATGATACCTCGATGCCACAAAAGAGTAATTCATTTTTGTTCTAAATACTATTAAAAAAAAATCAACAAATGACTTTTTAAAGTAACAGATTCACTTGAAACGAAACATTGTATGACAAATTCTATACAGAAATTTTTGTTATCCTGCTGGAATGAATTCTTTAAAAGTATCGATAGCGTTACTATTTTTTCTTCTTCCAACTTTCGTAAAAATTTCGATTTTTATTTGTAAAAAAATGTGATAAAATTACCTATACAATCCCGTTTCGGAGTGAGCGGAACTGCGGTTGCCGGTGGGATGCACAGAGAACCTCCGCGCTGAACGAGTTCGACTTCGAAATTAGTTCGCGCTACGGATGTGACGAAAAGGAACAGGCTTTGGTGACTAGGTGTGCAGTTCTTCTGCTTGTACTTCAAGTACGTGCAGCCCGTCATCTCCTCCATGGCTTTGCCCATTGCCACGGATAGATTCGATGAGATCTGCGATTTTTATAGAGAGAAAAATTGAAGAAACGCTCTTTTTTTTTTGTTAGCAAAAAACGAGAAAAAAATCGGTTTTTCGATAAATCACGAACCGGATTTCGTTGGATTTCCTTGAGGAAATTGTTGAGCTCGGAGAGTATAGTAACCGGCGATGCGTGCCTCGATCTCACGACCGCAGCGCATTCTCCAAGCTGAGGAGACAGCGGCAACACCGAGTTCGCTAATTGCCTGCAAAGCGGGCACAGATATTCGCCCCGATCAACGGCGAGACTCTGTTGTCTCTGCTGACTTCGCAGGGATTGACGATAGGCTTTGAGACAGTCGAGATGCAAATGATGCCCGCAGGTTTGCACGTGAACTCCCCCTTCCCATCCCAGATTCACGGATAAGAGCCACGAAAACTGCACAATTTATATTACAAATTATTAATCGCTTGATAATCAAAAAAAAAAAAAAATTCATCGACTACAACAGGATGTTCGAAAGAATAAATTCCCCGAATAATTATTGAATTTTTTCTGACGGGCACGAAATAATAATGTTTCTCTTAGAAAAAAAAAAAAGTAAAGAAAGAAAAATTACCGTATCGAAATGACGATTCATCTCGTCGATTCTGAGGTCAAAGTGAGCTGCTCGTGTGTCTCGCTTGGGTATGGACGGATCTTCGTCGGAAGTTGGAAGAGGCAGCCTTCCCGGCTGTTGCCTCTCGTGACCGACGACGCTTGTCGCTTGGACCAAAACCACGAGTCCCATGGGCTTTTCCTCGGTGCTCGTCGTCGTTTGGTTGCAAATAACACAGTCGTACTCCTTCTTACTCGCCAATTGAGTCGGTGTGTCCTCCTGATCCCAATCCATGCCAGAAGCTCCGGCTTCGTCTGCAAAAAAACGTACAAACAGCTCTAAAAATTGAATTTCTGCACACATTATATCCAAAATTTCAAATATAATTCTATAAAACACTGCATTAAAAAAATCCACAGCAAATTCAAAATTTCCTAAATAACTTCTTCGTTTTTTTTCACGAATTTCGGTATAAAAACTTACCAGTTTCCATGGCTTTCTTCATAAACTGCTTCTGTTTGTTGGCAAATTCGGCCATGAGTTTTTGCTGTCGTTCTTTAGCCCGCTTTCGCCTCTCTTCCCTCTCGCGATGTTCTCTCTCGCGTTGGGCGTCCTCGAACTCTTGAATACGCGGCCAAAGTTTGTTTCTCGTTTCGAGAATGCTCTGTTTGCACGTGGGATCGAGATTGGAGATTTTGGTGAGGAGTTGGCCGATGAAAAAGGGACCGTCGCCGATTCGCGACTCTTGGCTCGTCGCGTTTGTCGCCGTCGAGGACGACGACGACGAGGAACTGCTGCCGGCTTCGCTGTCCGCCGTCGCGGTTTGTTCCGGATTGTAACTGTCCGGAACTCCGGAGAGTTGCGAGTGGAGTCTGAGCAAGAGAGAGATTATACTCTCGCCAACTCGCGTCGCCGGCAAATACATCGCACCTTGAGATTCTCTGCATGAAACCGGCTGATTGCAATTCGAAGTCGAGGGAACGATGTCCGTTGTCGTGACACCGGAAGCCCCCAACCGCGGAAATATTACTTGCAAAAGGTCCATTTCGTTGCTGACTCCGCCCGCGGATCTTTGAGCTATCGGAGTTAAGGCTGCTTGTCCAGGAGTCGCGTCTGCAAGCAAATATCGCGAAATTCAAGAGAACACAGAAATTCGAATTGAATTACCGTGAATTGCGTTGAATATGTCGCTTGGATTTTTTTTTTGTAGATGTATTGCAACTGTTTCCTACATTTTTTCAGCGTAAAATTAATTTTTTTCTCTCCCAATTAACCGAAATATCAATAATTTCATAATTTTGTAATATTCATTAGAGACGATTATTCGCATGGAAATTTAGTGCAGTTGTTAAAGCGTTGAAGAAATCGGAGATTGGAGTTTGTTACGGGTAAGGAAAATCAATGGAAAAAATAGAGGATATTGTGTTAGATACGAGAATAATTGAAAATATGGATGCGAACCGTCGCGCGGCGAAGGAGATTCCGTAGCGAGAGCCATCGATTCCTCGGGCTCCGCGGGCGGCGGCAAAGCGCGCTGCTGATTGGAGAGCGTCGTGACGACCTCGTCGTCGGCGGCGTTTCCACGGGGATTTCCGTCGGTAGGAACTACAGCCCATTCGGTTAAAGCTGAGAAAGGGTTCGGTACAGATAATTAAGTAACATGGACGGCACGTGATTGCCAACGTGTTTGCCGCTCGTGCGTCATTATCTTCGACGTTTTTCGCTCGGGAATTTCGGGGTAACGTATTATCGTACGTATCGACACTCAAATTACCTTCGTTCGTCGTTGGCGGAAGCGCGGGCAAACCCGTTCCCGTTTCCATTGCCACCGGCATATTTCTGAGATCGTTGTCCAGGGCGTTCAACAATTCGACGTCCCAATATCCGGGCGGCTCACCGATTTCCGGATCGAATTCGTCGTTCAGCATCAACGAGCCTTCCGTTATGTCGCTACCGATTTCCCAATCGGAACCTGAATAACCGAAATTTATTAAAACCTGCACCGCAATTCATCGACCAATAGCAATTATCTTTCCAATTATTCATACCAAAGATACAAAATTTAAGCAACAATCCAGTAACTTTCTACTCATTTTCGCATAATGAAAAAGAAGAAAAAAAAAAAAAAATACAAATTTCAATTCATCGATAGTAAAAGTACGAATAAAAATGTTCATGTCCCAATTCAATTACAATCATAATATATATTATTTTAATATCAAGAAATCATTTTGATATAGCGATAACAAAAAAAATACATGGTATCTGAGGTACTAAAGGGTTTAAAAAATAAAAAGTAACAATGATATCTCACCGTCCGGACTAATTCCATCGGGCGGGGAGTCGATGAGAGTGGAGCGTGGTATAAAAGTCCTCAAATTCTCCATCAAATTATCGCTCTCGTACCAATTACCAAATTCGGGTTCCTTCGGTCCGCTGCTGGAGACGTTACCGCCCCCGCCGGTGTAAGGGCACAGCGGATTCGCCTGGAAATTTCGTTGCAACTCTCTTTTAGCCTTGCGACGCTTCGACGAGTGATTAAATCCGCTTGTGCTCGGGCCAATGCTTACGGATTTCGGGGGCACGTCCGCCGTTACAACGGCCATTTCTAAAAGGTAGATTGTCAGTGCCATTATGTGTTCGGATATGTTGTGATCGCTGATCGCCTTGTAGAGAATCGCGAAGACCATCGAGTGAAAGACTCGGGAGCGCAAAACGATCCGCGGATCTTCGTACGCCGGAGAAACCGGAGCCGGATGTCGAAAGGGTGGCCAGAGGGTCGAGGCGTTCTTCAGGTTCCCCGATTGCTTCGCGCTGCGTAATTAACGATTTTTACATTAACAAATCGAGCGGTTTATCGCCGATAATACGATCGATTATGATACGAACTACTCGGTGAAACGATCCATCGAAACTTGATAGTCTCGGCGATGAACCGCGCGCAGCAATACGTGCAGAGGATCGTAAAGTTTGTGCCAAACTTGAGCTCTCGGGCCGTACATTCCCTGCTGCATTGTACCGCTAGCCTCCAAATTCGGAGCTCTGTATTGCGCGACCTAAGACATTTATTTATTTATTTAAATATTGAGAGAATTTTCAGTACTTTTTTTTCACAAATATTCGCTGTAGACTCGATAATTATTATTTAACACAAATAACCGAAAAATCGGCGAGATTTTACCGAATTCAATGTAAAAAATATTTTTCGAATAAGAAATTAAGAAAAATTGGGAGTTTTCATTAGATTTTCAGATAAATACGCAGGAAATTTAAGAAAGAAATTATTTGACAAATTTTCCATTTTCGTGTAGATTTCAGTGGACTTTTTGAGAAATTACCTCAGCGAGAACGGCCTCAAAGTCTCGATTGGGAGTCGTGCCGCATCGTTCGGGCATTAGTTCCATCAATTGACTGTGAGTTTTGTCGCCCATGCAGAGGAGAGTCACCATTTCGAGATAGGACATTTCCGAGTCGGACAATCCTGAAAACAAAGTATATCGTTACGCGTGAGCTAAGGTTTCACGGTAAACGGAGTTAAATCGATCGGTGCGAAGCTCACCCAAGTTCGTTCGCACGTTCACGAGAGTGGCCAAGAAAATCAAGCAACTCTCGAGCATCGGAGTGTCGTGCTCGCCGATCAACAGGAGATTTTGTCGGGAGCGCACGACTCGCAGGCTCAGCCATTCTTTAACGTGAAATCTGAAAGCGTTTGTGGATCGTTAGTCGATTAGTCTTATCATTGATTGCCAATTTTCTCGAATAATGCTTATTTTTTTTATTTATTTTTTACTCACTTGTCGATTATCGTTCTCAGGAATACATTGGGCTGAAGTTTAGTCGCACAAATCTGCAGAAGATAAATATCCGCGTCGACCATCGAGTTGCAAAAGTTGCATTGAATGTAAGTCATCGCCTGGCCCTTGATTTGCAATCCGTTGCGAACCCACAGTCCATTCAAAATCTCGTAGAAAGCGACCTGAAATCAACGTTTCGAAAATTAATACACTTTTAATTCGGCGAACGATTTTTTTTCGGCATATTTAATTGAAGTATTGACGGAGTTAAAAAATCGGAGCAGCAAATATCGCGAAGTACAATGTCGCTCGTCGTTCCAATGTTACTTTGTAGACAACTTTCATCCTTAAAGAACAAATATCTTGTGGATTTTTGATCCAGAAATTTTCATACATCAACAATTTTCATAATATCCCTGACATAAATTCTCAACTCCTCGTGCCTTTTCTATTAAAAAATTAATAATCGTTTAAAAAAAAAAACAATTACATCCTAGAACAAGATTTTCTAAGAAACAAAAATTTCCTAATATTCCAAACAGCGTTTCCACTTAATTATCCAAATAAACCACCAATCTTCTTGCACAAAAAAATAATCAAACCCCTAAAAATTCCTAAAAAGTCCCATTAATTTCCCAGCCAAAAAAAAAACCCCCAATCTCTAAAAACTCAAAAGAAAATCCCATGAATTTCAAAAGCGGCGGTACAAAAATTCCCGGGTGCTCGTTGTCTCCCAATGAGCCTTCGGGAGAGGGAACATCGTATCTCCTATTGGCGCTGTGGCCTTTTCCAAGTGAATAGTCATCACATTGGCTCGTCTCGCCTCGAGTAGAGAGGAAGAAGAAGGGATGCCTATATTCCGCATGAGAATTGCCTTGAGTCTCGAGACCTGGACTCGCAGTGTCCACCGAGCGAAGCTCGTTCGTCGAGCGTCCCGTAACAAGAGAAAGAGACACACAGAGCACGCACACAAAGCCTCGCCGAGCGCACACAAAGCGTGCGAAGGAGAGGAGCAAGCGGAAGAGGAGAGAATTAATCCGTTTGTCGACCCCCCGCCTCACATTCGAGGCATCGAGTGGCTCTCGGTAAGCTCCATACTGCTCTTCACGATCGTTCACCACTGTCGAGGCATTTCATTTGGTTTTAGTGATCGTTTTGCGCTTGGAAACGACCGACGGCGATCAGAATCCATCGACGAGGTGAGTGACGTTCGTTCCATTTTTTTCATTAATTCTCCGACCTTAAAACACACACACAATTTTCCATGAGAATAAATGAACATCATGAATTATTAAAACAAGAGCCAAAAAATAAATCAAACGTTTGGAATTTTTTCAGGACATTTTGGATGATCGAGCAAAGGTCGTCCTGGTAGCTCAAAAAAAAAAATGGCCCGAAAATGGCTGCTTTTAAGCGCGTTCGCGCTCCTGACGGTGACTAATGGTCAAGTGGAATCCGTGGCATTGAATTTCGGTGACATAGGCGAGATGCTTAATTTTGCTCGTGAAACGGCGAGTGGAATACTCGAGGCGCTGGAATGGACGAGAGCTTCCGGTCCCGAGGACAAAGAGTACGATTTTCCGTTTGTCAAGAAGATGGAACGTCGGCTTATCAACCACATATCCGTTGTGTCGAATAAAATCAACGGGCTTGAGGATACAATGGTGCAGCGAACCGACGAAATAATCACAACTATTATTCGTGATCTTCCGCTTCGCACTAGACTGGACAGTAAAGTGCAGGATTTGGGAAAGGACATCGATAAGATTGACGGGCTCTACAAGGACTTCATGGATTACATCGAAAATACCGACAAATTCGAGCGGTTTACGCTCAAAACTTTCGCGCAAAATTGCGTCAACGGAGCTGACGGTTTGCCGGATCTCCTCAGGAATATTCATCGACTCGTCGTGCCCACGAATCTCCTCGGAAAATTCGACAACAGCATTCTAGTGCTTCTCGCACAAAATACGCAGGTAGGTTTTTCCCCCTTTTCCTCATTTTCTTCCCCGTGATTGGTGGATTTTTCATGGTTTTTATTGGCCGCGAGACGTGATTGGTCGAGACGCTAATTTGTGGCGCTGCAGTCGCTCGCAAAATTTCGGGACTACCTGCAGGGCCACCGGGAATCCCCGAGTTTCGTTCGTTGCCCTTTGTGGCAATTAATTCAAGCCGAAAAAGCCGTTTTTCGGGCCGCTTGTAAATGTGACAATGAATACCAGAATGTTTAATGATCTTGGGGAAAATATCGAACGTAAAATATTCCAGGCCATGCATTTTTTTTTAGAACACGAATTTAATTAGTTTCGCGTACTAAAAGTGCATCTTATGATTGAAAAAATAAAATAAAAAATCGACAAAGAGCGCATTGTTCGCGTTGCGCTTTGGAGATCGTTCACTAGCTCTGAAAGAGCGCTTAGAATGGACCCTCATTGTGCTGTACAGCGTTTTCACTATTACGCGTGCGAGGGAGAGAGAGAGAGAGAGAGAGAGAGAGAGAGAGAGAGAGAGAGAGAGAGAGAGAGAGAGAGAGAGAGAGAGAAAGAGCATCGTTAGTACAGTTGCACTCAACGAAAACGTGCGGCAAAAGCAAAAATGTCACGGAAGTAGAGTTACAGTCTCGAGGACGGAAGAAAAAAAATGATTCACCGAGATGTTTGCCTTGGGAAATGAATTTCGTTTTGTTAGACACAATATTAATCTACGCTAAAGAAATAAGATAAAATTTTGACTAATGTTCTTCCGCTTTAAAAAATTTCCATCAATTTCCACAACAAATTTTCCGGATAAAAATGAATTTCCTAATTGCAAGTAAATGTTTTCTTCTTCACAGAATTAAAATCACTTGCAGCAAAAAATTAAAAAATGACAAAATCAAAAAAATGATTAGCAGAAAGAAGCAAAATTCTTTTTAAGTACAATAATCACGGGAAAATTTCTATGCGATAAAAGATTCTCTCACCCAAAGAAAAACCGATTCTAAGCCTGAGAAATTTCTCTCTTTAAAACAAACAAGCATATCATCGGCTTCTTCTCACGCTTCGATTCCGCTAACGCGGCACGACGTGTGCAAATACCACGAGAGAAGGCAAATTCGAGAGAGCCTGTTGATCCGAAGAGAGGGAACAGTGAACCGAGAGTGGGGAGACTTTGTGCCAAGTGTGCGTCACCGTGGCAGCCTCGAGAGTCCCCATAACAACGCGAGTGCGAGGAGGACAGAGATACCTCGCAGAGCGGACACAGCGGAGAGAGGGAAAACGGTAAAAACCCAAGACAAGCGCAATTCTCTGGTTGTCAGTAGAGCGAACGTCCTAACGAGGCATTCGCAGGGTGCGCAGCTCTCTCGTGTTAATAATTTCGTGTCCGTCGCGAGCAAAACACCAGTCGATCCTCGCGTTTCGCTCCAAAAATCATCAAATTCCAATTGGCAGTGAAATTAATTGAAGAATCGTAATAAACGACGAGTCGCCACGCATTTCGCCTTCCGGATGACGTTGTAACTCAGTATATGTGTCTCCCAATCGTCGCGTTAGGCGTTTGTCAAGGCTGCACACAATTCTCGGCTGCTGCTGCTGCGTCGACGCAATTTCCTCGTCACGTCGAGCAACAAAGATCAGTTCTCTCGATTCACGTGGACAATTGGACCGGCAGATACACAGGATAGTTGCGGCAGTTGAGTTTGTAAGCGATCAGAGATATTAGACCAAACGACGAGGTAATTTGTCGTGTCTGTTCAGTTGGGCGACTGGCTTGATGGTTATTCCGTGCTCCAAACGAAACAATTCATTCATTGAGGAGAGAGAGAAAAGTCAATGAATAGATATCCCTTAAGGGGACGAGATTGAAAAAAATAAATAAAAATGGCAGGAGCAAAATTAGCAGTGATTCTGCTGTTCGTTTTGTCAGCGATCGGAGCGCAGCAAAAGCGAGATTATTCGGACGTCGATCAGATGAGACACGAGCTCTTCAGGCTCAAGGATCTCTTCAGGAACACCGGAAGAAGTGCCAACGGACCCGGCGAAGGCACGTACTTGAGGCTCATCCAGGACTACGAAGATCTGGGCCTTTCCCTGGAGAAAGGACCTCCAGCGAGCAGCAGACATCGACTCAACGCCCTTAATTCTCTCTGGCTTTGGGCCAGGCTTCAGTCCGAGATGAGGACCATCGAGGGACTGTACGCGACCTTCAGGCAGAGACTTCACGACACTGTCGCCAAAAGAATGGCCCTGGACGTCAAGCAATGGGCGGATTTTGCGGAAACCGTTCTTCACGATCCCAACGTCGCTGTGCCCTCGGCTTTGGATCGGATCGTTGATATTATTGTCCACGAAAACTTGTTTATTTCCGCTTACAAGGTACGAGAGCGTCGATTCTCCCGAGGGATTTTCAATTTCCAATGAAAATTAATCGCTCAAAAACCTGGAAAAACGTGTCGATAATATCATGGAAATTATGGGAGACTTAAAATCTATGAAAAAAAAAAAAAAATGTGTGTTGTCAACGATATCAATTATAGCAATGTGGTAAAAAAAAAGAAGGTATCAATTACAACTGCGTTGCAGGCTAATCTAAATTGGCTGATCATTTTTTAGTCTCGACGAGTGTAATTTGAAGTCTTTTCCGGTGAAATTAGTGGCTAATTTTTGTCTGAGTCTAATGAATGTTTCGTCTTCGTTGAATTCGACGAAATCAAAGGCTGATATGTTATGCCGTTGATCGAATAATCGTATTATTAACCACGAATGTCTCTCTCTCTTCACGTGTTCTTCAGGAAGCAGCCTCGCAAATCTGCAACGAGCAACAATCGCCGCAACAGTTGCTCTACAATTTGTACAATACGATAGCTCTCACGGAAATAAAGGGTTTCGCGATGATGCAATTCTCGTACACGCTCCTCAGGTTGTATAACAACGGTGAGTAAGTTTTAACGATCGGTGTTTTGACGTTACGAGTTTATGAGAGAGAGAGAGAGAGAGAGAGAGAGGAAAAAAAATTGCTTCTTCGCTTCTGATACGACGAAGTTGGGGACGATATTGGGTTAATTGGAACCGGAGCTTTAATCACCCTAATCCGTTGGTACATTACCGAGAAAAATTATCAGCAACAATTCTCTCTTCGAATTCGCACTAAAAATGACAAACAACTTATTTTTTTCGTGGAATGTTGTAAATTAATAATGTGTGGCATCGAAAGTTCCAAATTTTACCGTCGATTCTGTAATTTTGACAATTAATGGGAGAAAAATTGTTGGAATTATTAAATTAATTATGGAGCAATAGAAAGTTCCAAATTTTACACTCAAAAATATCACCGTCGATTCTGTAATTTTGACAATTAATGGGAGGAAGATTTTTGGAATAATTAAATTAATTATGGAGCATTCGAAAGTTCCAAATTTGGCACTGAAAATTTTGACCATCTCTTCAGTACATTTGACAATTAACAGGAGGAAGATTTAAATAATTTGTAGAGTTCACTTTGAGAAATTGAGAAATTGAGAAATCTCGTAAAAGAGACGAGACTGAATGAAAATATTTTGACTTATTCAGGAACGTTCAATGAGGAAATAAAAAAAACTGAGAAGGAGTACGCGTTGCGAACTTCAGAGACATTGAGAGCCGTGAAAACTGCGATGGCCTTCGCGCCCAGAGAATTGTGGAGATGCGATCCGAGCGTCCACAAAGAAGGTAAGAAGAGATACCTGAGTGTGTGACTCATTGGTGAGAAACTCGGAGCTGATAAATTTACTTATTTTTCTCTTGTTTACGAAGGTTCAACGTACACAGAGCTGAGGCAGCTCTTCCAGGGCTACGTGGTCAACGAAGTGGATCTCAATCCTACCTCGACTTGCAAAGAAAACTGCGCCTATTACAGTTTCGCCACAGTAAATGGCTGCTACGGTAATCAATTTTGCGCTCAGCAGCGACGATGCAACGGAAAAGTGCTCAATTGCCAGTACATTGACTCGGATATGTGGATTTGTCCCTCGGTAAGAAATATTTTATTAAAAAAAAAAATTTTATCCACGTTTAATTCGTAATAAATCAGATCTATTTGCAATTTTTCTATCTAAATTACATCAATATTTCCCTACAACAAATTATAAAAGTATCCAAAACTTGCAAAATTGATTGTAGAATTTTTCTGGATACATTGAATTACAAGGCACACAATTTACTGACTAAAATACACAAGGGATATTTCTTGAGTTTACTGACACAAAAACAGCTTGAAAATTTGTCGAAAAGTATCATGGGTCAGAGTAGATGAAAATTACACAATAGGGGGCTTAAAAAAAGCGAATAAAGGAAAGAAAAGGGAGAAAAATGTGAAGAAAAAAATTCTCGGGTCGAAAAAAACGAGATAATCCTTCGTTTCTTCAGGCAAAAAATAACCAGCGAAGGTACGAGTACATAGAATACGAGAATGGTCGGGTGTTCGGTAACAAGGGGACTTGCTCGAGGGGAACGACCAAAGTCGATAGCTGGTGGCGTTGGCTCTTCTGGCATTGCAGCTACTGCATGTGCTTCTGTGACGATCACAATTCCAGCAGCGATCGTTATTTCAGTCTCAGAGAAGTTACATCCGACGTCAGTAACAACAGGTTTGTCCAATTAATTTTTATTTACTGTGCCACATTAAAAAACGTCTAGAAAAAAGTATCTTAAACATTGAGTTTTGTCTCGATTTAACAGCTAAATGTGCTGAATGTATTTTTTTCATTTTTTTTCCAGAGTAATTACGGGCTTGAAACTGACAAAGATAAACCAAATAATTCACCTGCAAATTCAGGAGGGCGAGTTGCAGCCTCGCGGAGGAATATCCGAGTCGACGGTGCAATGGAAAAAAGTGGACAACTTTACGGTTTTAGACAGAAACGTGGAGAACGGACGTGATTATCATACGCTCGCTTGGGAGCGAAGAGCTATAGACTTGGACGACCTAATCGCCCCGGAGTCTCACCTTCTGACCGGTAGGTCGATTTAATCAACGAACCTCCGAATTAAAAAAATAAATAAAACCTCGGCCACTTAAATTATTCCGTAATCGCGATAAAAGCGATTTTGTTAAATACCGCTTCATATTCTCGTGACAATATCCATCAGATTTATTTAAAAAAAGTATGGATAATTAAAACAGAACCTGATGAAGTTTTTTGCAAGTGAAAATCATTTTTCCGAGTACAAATTACATTTTTAATTTCAGGTGTAAGATACAGATTGGTGGGCACGCATTTGAACTTTGAAATCCGAGTAACTCCTTTCAATTTCACGACTGGAACGCTCATTAAGCCAATGGAAAAAAGCACGTGGCTGAGTAACGATAATACGGATGTCAAGGGTCCCTCAAATTCGGAGAAAGCGAGGTAAGACGATTTTTAATTGACATAATCAAGTGGAAGAATTTAAAAAAAAAACATTTTTTTGAATGCCGAAGAATTGGAAAAAACACTTTTGAGCTACTTTGCATTTTTGTATTATTTTAGAACGGAATTCAAGCTGAGAAAACCGGATATTCCAACGCGTTCGCGAGCTCCGGCATTGCCGGACTCAAGATCGAATCAGTATTTGAGTTTCGGTCCGACGGACCTTGAGAAAGACGCGGCGCAAACGACGGTACCATTTCTGGACATTCAGCCGGTCGTGACAAATCCGCCGTTTCCATTATCGGGCGCAGGAGTATTTCACAAAGGTCGCGAAGGTTCGGGAGGTTTCGTGGCGCTCAGAGTCGTGACTTACGATTTTACGAAGCATCTCCACGCGGATTTGCCGGCGCAATCGCCGATCGTCGGAGTCAACGAGATTCCGATTTCCTAAGCGATTTACCGATCGTCCACAATTATATTCCCGACTCAATGATTTTCGGGAGATGTCGAATGCACGCCATAAAAGCGAAAGATTGCGAGACGTTAAAGAGAGAGAAGGAAACGCGTGAAGAAAATTTGTCTTTTTGTTTGTTTTAAATACTCGAATTTGTTTTTTGTTTTTGACGTTAAGATAGACGCGCTGTGTACATAAAGCGATAGTAAAGAATAAGTTGATGTTATGTACCTCATGGCGAAGAAGTGGCACGAATTATTCCGCGCGGAACTCGCTTCCATAGTTTCTAAGACTTTAAGTCGTCCTCCCTCGACGACTTTGTAATCTCAAACGTTTCATTTTCTACTCGCGTAACGAACGATGTATCGTATTACTAATATACTTTGAACTGTGTTAATGAATGTCTATGAATAAACATTCCTGTTGCGCATTATAATATTCCGAGTCTACGGTTACATTCCAAAACAACAAACACATTTATCCGAGTGTCAAAATTTCACCGACGTCGAGGCGAAAATATTTTATAAAACGCCCCACATTTTCTCTAATCCATTTTCGTTTTTTCAAAATCCCTCCTTCCCATTAATTTTTTAATTAAATAATAATATCTAAACATATATGTTGCATTTTTCGCTGAAAAATTAACCCGAGATTCCCTTGAAATTTTTTCTAGAGAAAATCCTTAAAAAAACGTCTCATTTTTCAATTAAGCACAAGAATGTAATAGGGATTCCAAAAAATGCATAAAAATGCGGTGTTTCGGATATTGGCGTCCAGTATTTTTGTTTTTCTGCGTGCACAGGATAAATCCCCTTAATCGTGAGCTCGTTAGTTAATTAACAAAGCGACGGAAAATGTTAGTGCTGAATTTGTTTAAAAACTCACCTGAACCCGGAGAGGATGCATCATGAGGAGGTGGAGCATGTCGGTGGGTGGTAGTAATTCCTCGAGAGTGACTCCTTGTTGTCTCACAGCTTGGCACATGAAGACAGCGAAGCATCGGTGAAGTGGTATGTGAAAAGACACGTGAAGTACATCGCACTGCGCAGAAAAACGACACAATATTAATGGCAAACCTTTACAACAGCAACAAAAAAAATCGAAAATAACTTTAAAGGAAGCGAAGTTTCAAAAATATTTTGTAGGAAAAGTACGGAGAAACAATTTCTTGTAAGCCTGTAAAATAAAAAATTTTACTCACCACATCGGGACTCGTGAAATCTATGGCATCCAGCCAATCCTGAAGCGCGGTTAAGCAGCAGCTGAGAGCTCTGCGACTGATCGCGGCGCTTTCCGGTCCCCGAAGATGCGAGACGAGGGCCCACATCGGATAAGCGCTGGCTTCCAATTCAGCGCTAAACGCTGCGTAATAAGTCGTAGGCTCGAATTCCACGTGAGCTCCCATTTCCCTCTGATTCACGTTCATACCTTTAAAAAAAAAAAAAATGTTAAGTTCAATATTAATCGACCAAATGGGCGAGAAAATATTTGTCCTTTCGATCATTAAATATTTGGAAAATTTGAATTACTAACTGTTTATTCTCTACATTTCGACTCTATTATCGTATTTTTTTGCCAATTATTTCCGTGACTATATAAAGATCTCGTTGAAACTTCATTTCCGTAGTTTTTACCTTGAAACATGGACAGAAAGTCGAACCACATCTCGAGAAGCGTGTCGTCGCTGAGAAATCGAACGGCGACTGGTTGATGAGAAAATACGTTGTTGAGATCGGAAACGAGAGGCCAATAGCAATGTTCCTTCATGACTTGACGACCGCAGTCGACGACCTGATGAAAATTTTTATTGGGATCTGCGAAAGAGGCAAAGAAAAATTTTTATTTTAATTTTTCTATGAAATATCCTCGAGTGTAACGAAAATACTGTAATATTTTCGATGATTATCAGCGATCAACACTCACTGTGCAGCGTGTTTGGTATGAGAATCTTGCACATCATGTACTTGAGGCTGATGACCATAACGTGAAGCAATTTAAGCTGATCGACCATGCGAATAGCCAATCCTTCGTTGCTGAACAGTTGCACGCTCACGTGTACGACACGGTTGCTCAGAGTGTCCGGATCGGTGGACCTTTCGAGCATTCTCGCGATTCTGCTATAGTGAAGTACGAACGCGCGTGTCAGAGCCTCTTTGTAGTCCGGATCGGGCATCATATTCAGCAGCAGACAAACGAGCTTCTGCGGAAACTCGTAGGCCACCGTCCAGAACATCAGCTCCTCCAGAAAAGTGTTGTGCTCCAAATGAGTTTGCAGCGACGGACAGTCTGCGCATAGAAAGCGAAAATGCATTCCTTTAAACTTTGGACACACGCTAATAAAAATTCGGAAATTTTTACGAATTTTTGAGGACTTTTGTGAGCGAAATATTTAATTTAATTTCATCGATAACGCATAAAAATCGAAAAATTGTATTGTTTCATTTCGCTGATATTGTTCGTGGATTTTTTAAATTAGAAGATTAAAATGATTTTATTGATGAAAATAATTAAATAAAAATGTTATTAAAATTAATGAAATATTGTTTCAAAAGATGAGTGATTTTTACCTCGGTATTCATCTGGGGGCTCAGGATTCGGTAGTGATTTTATGGCTTCTTGATAAATCTTGTAACTCTCTTGGCAGTAACTCTGATACTCCGATTGTCCAGAGGTGCTCGCCTGATCCATGAGACCGCGATACTTTTGCGGATTCGTGAGGGCGAGCGTCATAACGTGTCGCATGAGCGCTCCCATGTGATTCAAGTCTAGGAGCATCGTGAGATAGGGGTCCGCGCTTTGTATAGCCATCAGGTAATCCCCGGCTCTCATTTTACTGCAAATAACACGAGACAATCAATAGTCGCACGTAATTGTCTAATCCCCTTAGGAATATTCGATCAACGACTTACCAATTTTCGCGCAAATGTTGAATAAGTCTGAGTATTATTCTGGGCATCATAGCCTCGGCGACGCACATTAAATCGGCGGGTGCGGGCGATTTATTAACCGCGGCTTTCGGACCGTGTCTGTCGCAGAATCTGCAAAATAAAATCGTGAAAATCGTTTATTATCTTGCTCACAATTTTGTTTTCAAACTCACAGTTAACATCGTTATATTCTGTGATTATAAAATTGTGCTCAATAAAAAATAAGACGCCTGATAAATAATTTTTTAATTAGATTTCGATTTCCCCAATTGCAACTTCAATTTTTGTTTTAAATATGCGCTCGACGAATAAAAAATTTTGCGAAAACAGTGATAAACACACATCGAATCAGTGGAAAAATCAGAAGGTGTCTATTCTCACCCAGTCTCGAGCATCACAGAGGCGTCTCCGCAGTCGCAAGCTCCTCCCGCCTGACTGAGGAACATATTAAAGTCGTGTCGATGATGATTGCCCTTTTTGAAGCACTCGGTGCAGAGAGCCATGCAGGGCGAGATGCCGCAGGTGCGGCATCTATAAGCGACGAACTTGGGAGTCCAGACGAGTCCGCAGGTGGTGGCGTTGTCGTAGAGTCGCACTGAAATCAAATAAGCCCCTTTAAGTGACGCTGCTCCCAGGAGGAGCGTAGTGAAATCCACCTGCGAAAATGCGCATTTGGCACGTATATCGATCTATGAATAATCCAATGACGCAACACGTCTTCTACCTGTGTTGGAAAATTCGTCGGGCGTTCTTCCGCCCGCCATGAGCCATTTGCACCAGTCGATGGTGTCCCAGTCCTCGATGGGTTTGCTGGGCGAGAGAATAATGTCGAGAAGCTGGTCCAGATGCTGGACACCGCCTCCGGAGGCGCCCGAGTTGCTGCATTCCGCGTGGATGTACGCGGAAGCTCGTTGCTTGCCCTTGTTCATGAGAACCTGAGCGGGGCTCGTAAACGTCGACGCCATGGCGACGACTCGACGGGAACCTCTCGGAGCTCGACTAAAAAGCGAAAAGCTAAGGCGCGAGTGATCGATATATAGTTACGCTGCGCAGCTAGTGCTCGGAGCTCCTTATCGGTGGACCGAAGCTCCAGGAACGTCCTTGGGGCGCCTTGTCTACGCTCTTTACTCCCGGCAAGTGATTTGCCAATCCGCATGTCCCAGGGACGTGAAATTTAACGAGCACGAGCTCCATGTCAGTTAACGTCACCCTGAGACTCGGCACTCACAACCGGAAGCATAATGACAAAATCGGTAATCGAAGGTCAGTCAGCAGTGCGACAAGGACGCGGCGACGATCGGGACTCGAGTGACTTTCTTCCCGGATCGTCGTCCTGCTCCCGAGGACAAGAGCATCCACAGCGACCGCGAGTACCCACGTCAACCTTGCGTCAACGTTTTCCAAGCTCCGATTATTTCGGGCCGCGACCACCGACTGACAAACGTCACTCGCCACTCCGCGCACCGCTCCACCGACTTGACTCGCAGCCTCCTCGACAATTGTCAATCGTCCGCTCGGTTATCAGTCCCCGATATTTAACGGTTACTCAATATTCGCCTCAACGGATCGTCGGAGACGACGATGGTGGAGTTTACTCGAGAAACACTCCGCTCCTCTTGTCCTTCCCGATCGCGACACTCGCGCCACCAGCTCATCCTTCACGTGGCAGAATCGAGAACTTCTTTCCGAGCTACGTCATTTGACCGATAAATTCCCTGTGTGCCCCCCCGCCCCTTTTTTTCTCGCGGATAAGTTGCAGCTTTGTATTTCATTTCATTTTTTTCTTCCGCGACTAAAAGTACGAGCGTAAAATGCACGTTTCTCGTGTGTAAAACACAATTATTGAGCACTTTGATCATTGCGCACGGGCGACTCGGTCGGTAACAAAAACTGTAACGCGTTTTTCTTCGCGACGGTTGCTTGGAATACTAAAAATCGATGTGTAACGAGTGCAATGTGCGAAGACGCAGACGACAGTGTTGATATTTTCGTGCGAAACTCCAATTCTGGGGGAGAAAAAAGCATTACAGTTTTCGTTACCGACCGAGCAGCAACGCATTTGAACCGTGTACTATTTTTGTATTTAACATTTCACGATTTTTGTCGTCTCTATTTAGGTAATAATGCTGTTTAATATATATTCTGCAGTGGTAATCGACGAAAATAGCGAACTCAACGAGTTCGCGTTGCTTCGAAAGTGACAGCTGATCCAGATGTCGCTGCGACGAGTCGTTTGAAAAATAGGCTCCGAGTCGGCGCCACTGGAACTTCCTGCGGCCCGAATCTTTTCTTTTTCCTCGGATAACCTAGCGTGTCTGTCGGTGTGATAAACAATCACAAATCGCAGGTAATCGCCGTTTAAATGGTGCATCGATTGTGAATTTGGGTCTTAAGTTGGGCGGGATTAATCGGCGCTGATCGGCGTTGCTATATTTCGCGTTTATGTCGGATTTTCGAGTCTGGAAATAGTCGGTGAAAACAGTGCCTGCGAAGTGGCGGTACGAGTGCCCATTGCACGCCTCATTCCCGCAAATCTCTCGCCGCTTAACAACCTTAAACGCAATTTCGAGTGCAGTTACACGTTTTACACTCGAAAATCCAAAATCGCCGCTCGCTCTGTTCACAGATACTCGTAACCGCGTCTATAATCAACGGGAAGTGAAACCTTCGATCGTAAATGACAAACCATTTATTTTTTTAGCCATGGTTCGAATGAACGTACTGAGTGATGCCCTGAAGTCGATCAACAATGCCGAAAAACGAGGCAAGAGGCAAGTCCTCCTTCGGCCTTGCTCCAAAGTCATTGTCAAATTCCTCACCGTCATGATGAAGCACGGTAAGTCACTATATATATTCAATCCTCCGCCCATTTCCATGGTTTCCACGGTGCGAGCAAAGATAGCTGAGGTTTCAGTGCTTTTGGCTCGACGCGTAGATGAAAAATTGTCAGAGGGCTCAAATTTAGTAGATTCCGATGTAAATCGCGCCATTCGCTTTGTATTCGATGGATCGACGAGTCCATTCTGTTATTCGAGTAGCGGAATTTAGAAGATTTTTTTTGTACGAGTTTTCGAGCTAATCGAACGAAAGGCAAAATTGATTTCTTGCGATTGCGCTAATACATTTTTTTTAAAAGTTTTTTTTATAGATTTTATTGAATAATTTATGATAATAATAAAATTGTATATTTTTTGAGTAAATTGTGAAATCAATGGTGATTAAAAAATGATTTTGATTGTTCTCGAGTATCGTGAGAATTTAATGTTTGAACGTTTTTTTTTGGGTAGGTTACATTGGGGAATTCGAGATCGTGGACGATCACCGAAGCGGCAAAGTCGTCGTAAACCTCTCCGGAAGGTTGAACAAGTGCGGCGTTATTTCGCCGAGGTTCGACGTACCAATCACCGACATCGAGAAGTGGACAAACAATCTGTTGCCTTCCCGTCAATTTGGGTGAGATTTTGATATATGTATCTCGCGAATTCATTCGCTCTCCATTAGATGCACGTAATTAACAATACCGTTCGCCCTTGCAGATACGTCGTTCTCACCACCAGCGGAGGAATCATGGACCACGAAGAGGCGAGGAGGAAACATCTTGGAGGCAAGATCCTCGGATTCTTCTTCTAAGTTAACTTAAACGATTAAAAATTTTATAATTTGTACCGGCGTTTCGCACGGGAATTCCGTTCTCCATGCGGCAGAACATCAATAAACGTTGGTGCGGATAAAATTCCCAATTATATTTCACATCCTCCCTAATTACCTTCACAAAAAAAAACACCTTTTACTATAATCAAACAAAAAGTCTCTACTAAACGCCTAAAAATTTTATAATTTGTACCGGCATTTCGCACGGGAATTCCGTCTCCATGCGGCAGTACATCATTAAACTTTGGTGCGGATAAAATTCCCAATTATATTTCACATCCTCCCTAATTACCTTCACCAAAAAAAAAAAAAACACCTTTTCAATCGATTTTACTATAATAAAACAAGTCTCTCCCCAAAATCACGAAATTTACCAATTTTCGCCAATTTCATAAATTTTTAAATGCAAAATCTTGAAAAATATGACATACCTAAAGGTAATGAGTGATTTTAATTACCGGAAGTGAGGGAAATAAGTGCCGATTCGACCGTAAATCGGTAAGTCATTACCGGCAGGAAAAAAAGGTAGTTGCGAGGCTTCCCGCCAGGCGTCGCCACGTTCTCGGTCGCGGCGCGATTCAAATAATCCCCCTCCACTCGAGTGTAAATTCCTAGGTCGTTTCCCATTGGCCAATATCGTTGAGCGTGTGTCCGCTATTGCCGTTGCACTCGGTCGCCCGCCGTCTTGCGCTCAGGTCACGATTTCGAGTTGCATTCCTCGGTGTTCGGGTGGCGCGTTTGACGTGTAACCGTTCTCCGGCTTTGTTGTCGTTTCCTCGATCGAGTGGAAGGTGTTAATCGCGCGTGTTGCTGTGGCGTGTGATCGTGGGGCGAGTTATCGGCAACGCGCACGACGAAAATTCAATGAAACGATTTAACCGTTAATCGCGAGGAGAGGACTTCACAGGTGATAGCGCCGAAGGGTTTCTCGGTGCTGCTGGGGAACGCGCAGGGTTGCCAGGTCTTACACCAGGTGAACGTAAGCACTCGTAACGAACTTTTTCGCTCGTGTGTACTTATCGGATAACGTGAATCGCCGTCGCATTGTGATTTAAACTCCTCGAATGTGATTGCTTTTGTTTTTTAATAAAACAAAAGTTACAGTTTGCTTTCTTTCTGCGGAAATCGGAGGTGAAGTTTTGCGGACCCCAAAGATCGTTTATGCAGCGTGAATCGTTGGGGGGCGATTGAAAAAATAAATAAATAAAAGGAACGAAGCGCGCATATCGTCGTGTGTACTGTGTGTCTGTTTGTGGGTGTGTTTTATTTGTTTTGTTGGTGACCGTGGATATGTATCGATGCTACAATCGCAGCGACGATCGAGAGCAAATGTTCGCGAGATCATCCACCGGATATCGCGTCTCGATCGCGCGATGAATATCCCGACGAGAGACCGAACAGCGTCCCTCGTCGCAACGAGCTTCTTACCTGCGCGCACCGCCGCTCTGCAGGTTTTCGTGGAGCGCGATCGCGCCTAGTTATGCGGATCGGTTTTGTCTCGGTGGGATAGTCGGACACCTTCATCCGGTTAGTCGAACAACGATAGCGCACTTTTCCGCCTGTTATTTTTCACGCGGCAAGCCATTTTCGTCTAAACTCAGTTTTGCGCTCACTTCGATAACACGTTTAGTCGAGGGATCGTTGTAAAACGTAGCTTTTGGATTAAAGTGGGTTAAGTTTTTGTTGAAATGTACACGCGCAGTTGAATCAACGATATCCACATTGTTTTATGGGAATTTACATTTCAATTTTTTTATGGGGATTAAAAATCCATGAATTTTTGATGAAAATTTGTAGGATTCAGTCGAAATCGGTGACATTGTCAGCAGTCGTTATATTTTCCCTCTCTCTCTCTTTATTTCAGTGACATCGCGAGTGTATTTTGTATAAACAAAGTGTCGACGAGAGCGAGGAGAGTTTTTGCTTGCCGAGGAATGGCGAACAACTGAAACAATGGAAAGAACAATCGGTCGTCGCGAAGGTACCGTCGGTTGTCGGGCGTGCGAAAGATAAAGACGACGTTTTTTGTGCTGCCGGAAAATTGTCCTGAGGATTAAAAGGCGTACGTTTGAGCTCGTCGAAGGCTCGCCAGCGGAAAATAGCGAATCGCTGGGCGCGACAGCTGCGGAAGAGGAGGGAACATGGGGCTTACGAGGAACCGGAAGTACCCGGCCGTCAGGACAACCGGCACACTCACCGCCTCGAGTCTACTTGTATTTGTCATCGTTTCCATAGCTTCCAATACCGGAAATGCCAACGCTTCCGGTGAGTACCGCCATAAGCGGAATAATACATTGTTAACTATGAATTCCACGATTCGTGGGAGGATCCTCTCACTCTCCTTTCTCGCGTGCAACATTATATTTTACACGGCTTTTATGTGGCTGCAGATGCGAAACGACCACGTGGGAGCGTTTTGTTCTCTGACCGACGAATTATTTTATTTATTTTTGGCTTCGTCGAAAAAAAATAATTATCATTGTCTGCACAATAACAATAACATTATAATTATTTATTTAGATAAAACGACGTCGACTCTGAGAATTTCTCAGCTTCTCCAATTGTTGTATGAAATTCCAGGAAAAATTACACTGGGAATTGAAGAATTTCCATTTATGCTATGTTCTAGGAAATATTTTTCTTTTTTTTACAGTGAAATTACTAATCGATAATTATTTCGTTGATTCGTGTACATTTTTCACGAATCAATGATAATTCGGATAAAAAATTTACAAATATTCACACTTTTTAAAATCATTTTTATTCCCACAGGTTTTCCACGTTCAGTATTATTATTGCAATTTTTTTTTTCACTACATAATATCATTTTGAAGAGTACCACATTTTTATCATTTCAAGATCTCACACCGAATAAAAATGCCGTTTTCAATTCTGAATTTTGACCGAAAGTAAAACGAACGATTTGAGTACGTCTCGTCGGAAATATTGTAGAATATTACCGTGAATCGAGAGTGCGGAATTTCGTCGGCACGCACGTTTGCGCAACAAACTGGAACCCGTCGAATATCACGAGAAGATGAAAGAGATTCTCCGTCGAAGACCGGAATTGTGCGTCGGTGTGAGTTGCTGTTTCACGCACGAAAATTGAGGGACGATTATTGCGGCGCTACTGGAGAATACGAATAATTATATTATACAAAGTGGAGTCGCAACGGAAGCACCACGATAAAATAAAAGGTAAAGTACATTCGCTCTTATTGCAAAGTACACGTTTGAATGCCGGTGAAGGACAGGTTTAGCATTTTTCAGGCATCACCGAGTTTCTACGCTGCGCAATTCTCTTCACCAACGAGAAATAAGCACGAGTCATTAAAGGAAGAAAACGAGGAAACGTTGATCTCATCAGGAGATGCATACAAATGGAAATTTAATGGTCAACGATTATTTTTCCACGATGACGAGTAACTCCAGTCAAAATTCTGACACAGACAATGGAAATGAGTTATCAACTGATTCGAGAAAAGCATGAAAATATTTTGACGATCAGATTTATTTTGGAAAACGAGACGTTTTTCCATTTAAGTACCTTTGAAAACGTGCATTTCATTTTTATTCGCAATCATTTGGGAATCAACAAAGTATATTATCCTGAAGTAAATTTTCCTGGCGATGAAAAGTCTTCAAAATTTTCCATTTTAAATTGAACTCTTAAATCTTCAAGTGTCTCTCAAAATATTTTCATAAATTCACAGAAAATTTGCTCCAAAAGCTTGAAGTAGATTAAATTTAATATTTTCATAATTTACATTAAAAAATTCACGCTGGAGGATCGAAGCGAAAGTTAACGAAGAAAAATACCAGAAAATAAATTTTCTGTGGCGTTTTGTTCCAGAAAGTATTATTATGTCTCCCCTTGACAAAAACGGGCGCACCGTCTGTCGGACCAGGTGCGAGAAGTCGAGGAAAGCGGAGCGAAAAAAAAACAGGAGGGGCAGAGAGAAGTCGTCGGTTAACGAGAGACGAGTACGCCCGCACGCAGTGAAACTTCTGCTCGGTGTATATGCACAGGGCGAGTTAGTCGCGCACAGGGCGTGTTGTTCGGATCGAGGCTCCGCTGGACACGCGCCGGCACGTGCTTGTGCTTACGCTTACGCTCACGCCAGCCGCGCGACCGCCGGGTCAACGCTTTAACTTCGTTCTCACAATTGGACGGATTAACACCGTAATAAATCCCAATTAAGGGATCGCGGCGACCGTGGCTCAATTCCTCGACGCTCGGATGCATCTTACGCTGATTTTTCCGGCTGCCGGAGCATCCGGCTTCACTTTCCTTCCATTTCCGCTCCACAGTATGAAAAAAAAATCGTTTTAATCGAATTTTTGCCACTAAAAATCAAAAAATTCAGCTATCGAGTCGTTTTTTTTCTAAATCTATTTTTATTTGCATTTTTGCAACATTTTTAATTAGAGCTTCATTTTTTTCATCGATTCGAACGAACCGAAAATGTAAAGAGTTATTCTACACAAAAATTGCCAGTCAGTGACTCTAATTTTTCTAACAATTTTAGACAGTCAAGCGAAATTTCGTTTGAGAATCTGCTCCAAATTTTTTGTCCGCCCGCTTAAATGTCACCTGCCGAATGTTGGCACATGTGACCAAGTGCAAAGGGACATCATTCCCATTGATCTCTTTCATTCCTTTCGCCTCATTCATCCCTCATTTCCATGATAATCGCTGTTAGGAGTCTCGGCGAAGACACTCGAATATTTAGTCGAGCTTCTCGATAGTCGGTCGATGAGCCTACAGCAGCCTGTAGTCGTTGTATTGTAGGGAGGAAGTGTAGGGCACGGGCTTTTCGTTCCGCTATCTCTCGTCGCTCGCTGTGTGCGTGCACCAGTTCACCTTTATTCGGTGCGATGTCGAAGGTAGCACCGAAAGGTGACTCGGAGACTCGGGAATTAAGGGGGGGGAACGATGACGATGTGAGCCACCACGGGGCAAAACGTGAGGGAAAGGAACGTGTATCTATCTATCACTGGCGTCAGCTCTACGCTCGGCGCGAAGCACAATGGAGGACAAGGGCCTTTACTCGGTCCTCGAGTAGCTTCTCTCCTCACAATTCCCCTTGTCGTGCATGGTACCACTGCCTTTTCTCTCTCTCTCTCTTTTTTCTCTTTCTCGGTTCCCCCTCGTTCCGCTCCGGCGACGGGCCATGTGCACCTCCGGAGCAACCAATCTACCTTTATTATCTTCACTCTACTTTGAGTTCTCACACGAGAGTTTATCTCTTTCTCATTGCAAGTTGCTTCGAGAATTTGTTACAAAGATTTTCCTGAAGAGCCACGGGTTATTAGTCGGAGAAAGTACTTTCTGGATAATGAGTTTGTTTTTTTTTTTGGTTCTTTCATGGATTTTGTAGGAAAATATATATATTTTTTTCTGGGGAATAGTTAGTGAGTCGATTGTCGAGAAATTGAGTGATTCATTGGCCGGATGTCGAGGCTTTATCTTTGTTTATCGTCCGCCATGTTCCGATTGATCGGAATCCCTCGACCCACTTCTATACTCAGTCATCGATATCGATCTGGATCGATATCGATCCCTCCTCCGGGCTTTCTTATCGAGCTCCGAGTCGTATTAAAATCGAGAAAAGGTGGTCAACTCTTGATTAAGAATTTCTTAGATAGTACATCTTTTTTTTTTCAACCTCCGGCATTTTTTAAATAACAATCATCTATTCTATTTTAAAAATACCACTATTTATCTCATCGGATATTATTCGACGTAACTTGTAAATTCAATTCGATATATAACAAAAAATTAGTATATTTTCACACTTGTAAATATTGTTTTAAAATTTGTAATTCAGTTCATGAAATTTGATAATTTAGTAATTTGTTGTTGTGATCGTTTGAAAAATCATTTGTGGTCCGAAAAATAATTCTTTATCGCAGGATGTGTGAGACACCTGATTCGCTTGGATGTCTGTGCGCAAAATTCCAACCGGTCGCTCGAATGCTACTCGTTCTCGGCGACCGGATGCCGTCTTCCCAGATGCGGCTCTACCTTCGCCGCGCATCCTCTTCTCTTCTCTTCCCTCGTGTATAACCCGCGGGTCTCCTTCCCTCGCTTCCGAGACACACCGCATCGTATCCTCTCTCATCATTACGTTGCTTTACCACAAGATATACCTGGAGGATAAAGAGAGAGGGGGGGAGAGGTTGTCTTGCTTGTGAGCGACTTTCCTTCGGCGAGCTAAACGCCGCTTCGTAACTCGAGGTCGCCTCTTGAAATCGCTCGCTCGCGATTCTCCCTCTCTCTCTTTCTTTCTTTTCCCTGTCGTTTACTTTTCTTTTTTGATGATGCAGCGACACGTAATCCTCTCATGGCCTTGCAGACTTACTACCACTATCGTCAGCCAGAAATACCACACGTTGGACTCTTCACTCGAACGCATCATAGTTCCTCGCTCATTGCATTTCATTCTAAAGCACACGTTGGGAAATTTCTTTTTATTACGGATACAAATATGCCATGGGAAAATTGTCAAAATTAATATAATTGGGGAATCGTGGTTATGGATATAATGTTCTTGAGAAATTTTTGGTATGGGAATTAATGTACTAGAGAAATTTTTGGTATGGGAATTAATGTACTAGAGAAATTTTTGTTATGGGAATTAATATACTTGTGAAATTTTGATTGTGAAAATTAATGTACTTGAGAAATTTTTGTTATGGAAATAATATTCTTCAGAAATAGTGTAGATCACGAAATGGTTTGATGGTTTTCGGAGCCTGCACCTCTGGTATCTGGACCCCAACTTTTTACTACTCGGAAGAGCGTAAAAGCACGTTTTGCCTATCAGTTTCAACACCCCTCGCGGTATTCACTCAACCAAAACGCAGCAATCGTGCCCAAGCTTTATTCCCCTCGTTCTTCATCTTCCGCGGTGATTCTCAATATAATATACCGGTAAACGCCTCGATAAACGAGCGATCTGTCGAATTGGTGCGCACAGGTATCCCAAAAGTAGCGAAATAGCTCACACACACTCAAATCTCTGAGGGAAATAGTGGTCCACTATACGATAATATATCAATTAGCTAAAAATTACAACATAAATCGTCCTCTAGATTCCCTAAGTTCATGATATTCAAGCATAGTTAAAAATTTTCCATGAAATCGTAATGATCTCAGGCCCAAGTCTTCGTCAACCACATCTTAGTTACCTCAGCAGGAAAAACGAAAGAAAAAAAAGAGAAAAAAGGAAGAAGAAATCCAAGTCCGAATGCCTGAACGATCGTATAATTCCCATTATTATTCCCTCGGGTGCGTAGCAGAAAGAGAGAGGAATAGATGCTGAAGAGTGGGGAGGTTGTGGAGTAGTCGTCTTGTGGTAGCCGGTGCAGAGGCCACTGACCGCCCCCGGCAAGGCTCTCGCGTCGTCGTCTCCTTCTGCTTCGCCTTCTATTTTTTCTTCTTCAGCTTCTTCTTCATCTTCTTCTTCGTCCCTTTGTCTTTCTCTCGATCCACGCAACTCAACGTACGTCCTCACTCGGGCCGTCCTTCGTCTTCAAGTATTTCTCGTACGTGGACACACGCACAAAACGCCCGTGCGTTACTTGGAAAAGCTGAAGAGGCAACGACGACGAAGAGCCGCGCGGATGCCATAAATGTGACCGCGTGTCTCGCAGAGACACGAAGAAGCTCCGGATCCGAAGACACAAGGGACAGCACGTGAAGAGGGCCGATAGACGCATCCTCCTCATGGTTATCCGGGCATAAAAGAGGCGACCAAGGGCGTCGGGGTGTCGCGCATCCGGGCGACAGCGATTTTGGCGAGTCACCAGCGGCGTACGTCGTCGATTTGTTCGCCGTCACTCGCTCTGGCCTCTTCTCCTCCTGCGCCGCCGCTGCTGCTGCTGCTGCTGCTGTCGCTGCAAAAAGAGTATCATAAGCACGTTTTCCTCGTGGTGCACTCGCCACGTTCGAGAGGAGGGCCACGCTCTCAAGTACCGAATCGATTCATCGTGTGCCGCAGAGGGACCGCTGTGCGCCACTTCGGAGAGTCCTGTTACACTAGCATCTCCATCGACCATTCACCGAGGACCCGACGAATCGCAAGAACCGAAGACAAGCAAGAAGTGGATGAAGAAAATACGCTGGAGCGTCTTTACCGGATTTCTCAGCTTCTCCTTCATTTTTTAGTCAATCCATTATCCAATTTGCAACATTGATTCATGAATTACCGACGAAGAAGTCGACTTACATTTTCGCATTACAATTTATTCGTATCTTCAATTTATTTTTTTAAGTTCCTAAATTGCAAGGGATAAAAATGTAAATAACGAAATGAATTTCATGTTAAAAGGGATAGTGAAATATTAATTTGGTTCAAAGTAGGAAGAGTATATTCGAAAATTGTTCTCTCTGAGATTTGTTTTATTCGATTTGTTTTTTGAAACTGGATTAGCCGAAGGGTTACTCGATACTCGACGTAGAATAAGTAACACGAGTTATTACGAGAGCATTCGTTCGATTCCATTGGTCGAGTGTCGCTTGACTTTGAAGGACTAGCTTCTCGATTATGGTCGTCATTCGAGCCTCCGCCACTTTTTTCCACCGAGCCTCTCCGCGTTAGACGTGTGTACTGTGCGGATAGGGGTCTACTTGTTCTTCTGGAGTCTACAAGCGCGGTCGCAGGTGCCTCAGACGCTCCGAGATGATGCTCTCTTGGAACTCGCTTAGCCAGCTCCGAGTTCTCTCTTGCGAACCGCCAACAACTTCCCTTTGCGCTATTCCACCTCCGGCCTCTTCACTCTATTCCTCTTGCCGTTGTTGCGTACCACTTGGCTCTTAACATTACCGTGATAATTTCGTAGGCGCACTACGAGCAAGAGGAACTAAGCTCAAAAAGCTCAGACGTTAATTACTCCTAACAGCTTTATTATCTCACGTTAAACAAGGAAATAGTTAATCTCAGGATTTTTAAACAGCAACATAGAGAAAATATGTTGATCTAAATTTTTGTAATTTCAAAGATTTTTCCTTGGTCTCCTTTTTTTTTCAAAAAAATATTGTAACATGTAACATAACAAAAAATTCTACACAAAAATAGCTCCAAATCTAATTGATCGCTTTTTTTTCTGAAATAATATGTAATTAATTATCTGTGGGATACAGGAATTAATATTTTACTTCAGTGCAAAGTGTTTGAAAAAAAAAAATAATCAAATGGGCAAAAAAATTCGTACACTGTTTTTTTTAAGGGCCTGTTTGAATAGCAATTTAACTTCATGAAAATAATCCCTCGTCGTATGCATTTCAGATAATGAGCTGCGTACACAGCGATGCATCCAGCGAAAAGCTCCTCGAAGAGCACCCCGATTCCCGTCAGCTATTTAAAGCCTCGGAAGAGCCCTTGGACCAATCGCGCCTGGCGAGGGAATTTTTACCGCCTTCGCCATCGTCATCATCATCCCCATACGCACTTTGGAGCGTGCCAACGATACGAGGATCCGCATGGAGAAGAATATGACTCGTCGCCTCTCTTCCCGGATGTCGTGAAAAAAAAAAAAACGCCGGCGGGGAATGAAATTTCTTCCATAAATTCTACACACTCAGCAAAAGGTTCCATCGATTCCAAGCAAATCTCTTTGCAATTTTGGAGCTATTAAAAAAAATTCAACTTCATTTTATCATCTAAAATTCAATGAAACGCTTCGAAGAATCTTAGAATAGCGTAAAATTTATCGTTTCCTTTATTTGGATAAAGCAGAAAAGAAGTAAAAATAAAATGCAATTTTTTTTTCTTGAAAGCCAAGGATGGTAAAAAATTAAAGGGACTTGGGAATCAATGAAATCTTTGCTTTTCGAGTGTAGAGAATTGGATGTATATTCGCTGTCGACGGAAGGATCATTGTCTGGCTCTGCCAGAAAAGCTCGGGCAACGAGAAACGAGCTGTAGCCGACGGAGTATATTGCATTCCATTTGAGATACGGCCGAGTTAAAGAGAGAGAGAGAGAAAGTGGAAAGGAGTACGGAGGGGCGGGAAACCTCCGCAAAACGTTGCGCATTGCGTCTTACAGGGAGAATGCGAGCGGGGGTAGCCCACGAGCTTCATGGCGAATCTATATTACGTTGGCAATCTGTATGTACATACGTATATGTGCTGGCCAAACTCCGGTACATGCCGTGCGGCTGTACTGCAGTTTGCAGGTGGTCAACCCCTTCATTTTCGAGCTCGAGCGCTTACGAGTTAATTCGTTGTTATGCTATCTTCCCATTTGCCGTTATTTCACCCCAATTAATTCATCAAACGAGGCTCTCAGCCTCTTATTTCAAAATTTCATAATGAATTTACTGATTTAAAAAAAAAAACATTAAGTTGCGGTCAATTTTTTAATGGTACGTTTGATAAATACAAAAAATGTCGTTCCAAAAATAATAGGATATCTGCAAATGTTTTAAAATAATAGTTGAAAAAACTCAAATTTTATGTCCCACGTTAATAAAAAATTCTCAACACCTTAAACTCGAATAAAACAAGAAAAAAATCAAGTGCTCCAAGCAGTGCAACTCTTTTATTTGCTGACTTTTGAAAAAAACATTATGCTGCGGCCAATTTTTTAATGGTACGTTTGATAAATACAAAAAAGTCGTTCGAAAAATGATAAGATATCTGCAAATGTTTCAAAATAATAGTTCAAAAAACTGAAATTTTGTGTCCCACGTTAATAAAAAATTCTCAACACCTTAAACTCGAATAAAACAAGAAAAAAATCAAGTGCTCCAAGCGGTGCAACCCTTTCATTTGTCGAGTGTATATTAACAAAGGTCCACGTGCGGAGATCCCACGACTAAAATCAATTCTCACTGAAATTAACGAGCCTTTGCCTCGCGTTTGTCACGAACTCTCTTTAATATTAACTGGAACAGATTTTTATTGTGCGAAGCTGGAAAAGGGGTGGAAGCCAAATGGTGGATTATAGCGTTTGTATGTATATTGTTAAATCGAAGCGCTCGCTCGTGCTCGCAGCTCAGCTTGGGAAACTGACGAGTGTCGCTTTATATCCACGAGACGAACAACAGACGCGTCTGTTCTCTCGTCTCGTCGAGCTCCAGTGAATGGTTCATGAGGGCTGTTCACTGTGCGCTCACCGTTTGGGGATGGAAACCCCGCCGCGATATTTCTGGAGCACGGTTAACGACCAGGATCATTCGATCATCGGCTCTTGAAGCTGCTGCTCCAAGCGAGCGCCTATCAATGAAAAGAAACTATTCATTACGGAGCACACCGCAAATCCGGATAACGCAATGAATGAAAGTTTGCTTACCGACTCGATTCTTCCGCTAGCGCAATAGAACGTTTCGTCGCGCCACTTAATTTTCATCCTAATCTGCATTACACGCCCCGCTATTAAGAAAATTTAAATATTTTCCTTTGAATGAATAAATAATACGACAAATTGCAAATTAAATTGCACGAAATTTCTCCAAAGTATTATTAATAATCGTTGTAATTTGAGGAAAAAATTAGCTATATTTTAATTATTATTTTTATCTTTTATTATAGTTAATTTGTAAATTTAAAAAAATAGGGTTGAAATATGAACGAAAGAAAAGCAGCGTAGTATTATTTTTTTTTTGCTGGCCAATGCAGAAAATCTTGATTTATTGCTGGATAATGGAAATTTGATGGGATATAATTTGTTGCTTAACGAGCTAATGAAGATTTATTTGACTAAATTTCGGGGCTGTCGGTTAATCAAATTTAGCCGTTTATTATTGCGATACATTGGTGGAAGTTCGGTGCGGTGAACGCGTGGCGAATTGATTTTTATCCGCATTGCACACGCGAATCGCACCCCGTTTTTGGATAGCTTCCAGTGGCAGCATCCCCTTCGCTTCACTGCCGACAGCTGCGCTATCCACCCGTAGGGAGAACTTTAATCCCGGGTGAACGAATGGCCGGGCAACAGATTCAATGACACAGGTAAAGCTGCGGTTCATCGTTCTGAGCCCTGACCTCGTGGCTTTGTGCCGCCTATACTCACCCCTACTCACCCCTACTCACCCCTACTCACCCTCATTAATTCTCGTCCACTTCAACTCCCGTACAACACTCTCGTCGATACTCTTATTCATCATCCAGGGCTCAAAAGTCTCTCTCAGCGCAGACTTGCATTACGTAGCTCAAATTATCCCCACAAATCCGAAATTTAATTTCATTCCAATATCCCATTTTATTTATCAAAGCACATTTTTTTTAATCACACAAATTAGTCCATCAATTAGAGCGGAAGAAACAATTTCCAATGAATTTGTAAAAATATAATTTTCCAATGCATTTGAAAATAAAAAAAAATTCAATTCCGAAAAACTACAACTTATTTGTCGAGGAAAATGAAAAAAAAAATGTGTTTCCGTAGACGACTATAAAATGGTTGAGACAAAAATGGGATAAACATTGATTCTGCGTGCAATTATATTTCAGCAAAGCTTCTTCATTCACATATTAATTGTTTTGTCGCTTTTCTTCACCCAAATAGCTCGAGTGCCGGCGAGTGGAAGGAGAGAAGATGCCGAAGCGTTCGCCGGGCCCTTGATGAAGATGACGAGAGTCTTCGGAGCCGAGAGAGTTTGTTTATCCAACGTCTGCGACCACAAGGCAGCGCTCTGAAATATTGAGGCGCCGTTCATGCACCGAGAGCCTCTGCATACCCACGATAGAGTCTCCGGCTTCTTCATCTTCGTCTCTCTCTCTCCCTCTTCTACTTTTACCGTATGGGACTACTTAAAAAGCGGAGATGGATAGCAGCTGGTCCCTCGGGTTGCCCCGAGACCCAGTCGACCAGCTGAAAAAGTGAAGAAAAGAGAAAAGGAGACGATCCGCTTCAACTATCATTCAGCTCGTGCTCCGTTTTATATACTATTCTGGCACATAAGCGTGAGAATGAAGATCTCTTCCCTCGAACGGTACTCCAGTTACTTCCATTACAGTTATGAAGAAAAACCAATTTTTTTAAAACATTTAAATGGGTTAAAAAAATTGAAAAAATATTTTTACTTCGTTAATATCCAAAATTTCATGAAGAAAAAACAATTCATTTATTTTTTTCCTTTTAAAAAAAGTACAAGAGTTGCAATTTGGACTTAAATAATGTGTATCTTTTCAAGGAGAAGCTGAAAAATAAATTCAAGGGCTGCTCGTTGTTCGTCTTCGGGAAGATTTTGCGAGAACGAGGATCTGTCTCTGCGAACGGTATTCCACCGATTAACGTGGACAAATGAACGCGAAGAGCCGGCCTGAATACCGAGCGAGAATATTTCTCTGCTAATCCAGAATCCCATCGCAAAACCGACGACGTTCAAGCGGAATAAGAAGGAGACCAAGAGCAAGAGAAGCAGAAGACACATTGTGGACTATATAACAGTTAGTTATGCCAACCAAAGTAGGCATTGTCTTTCCTGGTGGGAAACCAGAGGAGGAATTACATAATTCACGATACTACTTGGCTGCAATTAGTGGATACCCCGTGGATACACGTATACACACGTGTACACTTGATCCTCCGGTATTATAATCGAGGCTAATTAGTCGAGTCGAGAGCTCGGTCCACGAACTTTGTCGCGAGTTAACCGCTCAGCTCCGAATCCTGCTCCGAATCCTGCTCCGAATCCTGCTCCGAATCCTGCTCCGAAATATCAGATCTCGGTGGAAATGAGCTAACGGACGTCTCCTCGTCGCCCTCGAGTCAGATTTTAGTCAGTGATTGAACGAAGATGAAGACGATGGTTAATTAACTGACACGAATTACTTTGGGGATTGATATGTCCTTGGAAATTATTTATTCGTGAGCCAAACAAGTGGACAACGAATTGATTGATAAATCGTTGCGTGTACTTGAGATTTTAAATAGCTAGTTGATTAAATTGTAACTGGAACTGAATGAATAATTATTGAAATGAAATTTCAATGTATATCGAGAGAATAATGAAAATTAGAAATACAACGAATATAAATAGGGAGCTTAGACGATAGAATTTGCTGACCCAGTAAAAGCAACAGAATATAAATAGGTGGGGCCCTACTGACCAATTATCAAGGACATATCGATCCGCATAGTACTCACGGCTCCCTCATTACTTCTCCCAGTGCTCGACTCGACAGTACCAAGCATTTCCACTTTCGTGAACGCGCACCGGAATCGTTCTCTCTCGTTGAGCACGATAACTATCTCCCGGCGCTCAGTGTACACAGAGCGTTCTGTGGACTGAAATCCGGCCTCGGTACTCGAAGGCTGCGAACCTTATTTTTTTTACTTCCTTCGCACGCACTCGACCAACAAGCCCATCGCTATTTTTTTCACTCTCGTTACCCCATTTCACTGGAATTAAAAATTATTAAGAGTACATATCCCCCATCAAACTCCATGGAAATCTCCCTTTCATTTACGCACATTTATCCTCAATTTTCATAATCGACATATATTAAAGAAAAATTATTTCAATGAATCCTCAAACCGAAAAAAAAAAACATTAATTTACAGAATGGAAAAAAATTGCTTATTTAGGCCAGTCTCTTTACAAAGTTACAGTGGAAAGGAATTTTCTTCTGTAAAATAATTTGTCAGGCTGAAGAGGCAATGAAATATGAAGTGAACATTTTTTTTTGTTATTGATTTCAGCGTTACGACTGCGGAGAGAGAAAAACTGTTGCAATGAAGCCTAGAGAAAGAGTTGGGATCGTTACGTGTTCAGGAGTTACAACAGTTACCAAAGAATCCTATGCGACTGAGTCATCGAGCGTCATTAAGTGCCAGTCGCCAGCTAAAAGGATAAAGACGCGAAGAATGCAGAGAGCCGGATACTCGGAGCGGTACCTCCTTGTCTCTCGTCGCGCTCACCTACAAACGAGGGCCACGATTTTTTTTTTCGTCGAGAAGAAGAAATCGTTTCGATGGGAAGAGCCAGGGATTGTGAATAAATCGAAGAGGCTATTTTCCCGCATCCGGCGATTACGTGAAACCGATCGAGACTCGATAGAGCTTCCATCGAAGAGCTCGACATGCGTGCTTCACGAAATTAACTCTTAAGTACCAAAAGGTCACCGGCTCTTGACTCGCGAAACCGATCATTATACCGATTCTCTCCGAGGTCAGGGACTCGACACATCTGCAGAATATTTTCTACTAACTCCATTAACGTGACGTTTATCCCCGTGTTTTTTTCCTGGAGGGCTTCCGGCGGAAAAGAAGCCCTTTACTCGTGCCAAAATAGCAGTTTGCAGAAGTTTCATCGATTTTTCTGAACAAATGCAGTTCTGTTAAAGACATTTCTTCGGAAAAATTCAATACAAGCGCAGAGAACAAAATGCAATGCCCACAAAAAGCCAGTTTTTATTTGTTTCGCTAAAGACATTTTTTTTTGCAGGGATAAATTGGTTTTGAAGAGGAGTAACTTTTGTTTTTCTTGTGTTGCAGTTACTCTTCAGGAACCGAGGTTCATAACTCAACCTTCCGGGGTCAGCAACATCCTCATCGAGAACAGAACGAAAATTCTGCAATGCCAGGCTCGCGGTGAGTGAAGATCATTGCGAAAGCTCTTGAAAAAAATGCTTCTCCTCTTTGCGATGGATCAGAGATTCGAGAATCTCGATGAAGAAGATGCGAGGAGCGAGTCGATGGAGCAGCTGCAGGTGGCGAGCGGGAGAGTTTCTCGTGAAATATCGAATGACCGCGACGGATGAGGCCAGTGGCCAGATGAAGCCATAAAGTCCGGCTGCGTTGTTCGCTATCCTCGACTCCTCGTGTCTCTCGTAACTCGATAGCGTGACCCCCTGTGCAATAAGTACACTGCATATAGGCAACAATGTTGGTATCGTTGCTGCTTCGGTGAAAAAGTTTGCGGCATCGATTACGTCACCTGGAATCAGGTTCAGCAGAAGCTAATTCAAAATTCGCTGCCAAATGTCTTCACAAATCTTCGCGATACTTTTCCAAAAAGACAACGACTTTAAATAAGATTGCAGCGTCGATTACGTCACCTAGAATAAGATTTAGCAGAAGCCAATTCAAAATTCGCTGCCAAATGTCTTCACAAACCTTCGCAATACTTTTTAGAAAAGACAAAAATTTTGGAAATGTTTGCAGCATCGATTACGTCACCTAGAATAAGATTCGGCAGAAGCTAATTGAAAATTCGCTGCCAAATGTCTTCACAAACCCTCGCAATACTTTTTCAAAAAGACAAGAATTTTGGAAATGTTTGCAGCATCGATTACGTCACCTAGAATAAGATTCGGCAGAAGCTAATTGAAAATTCGCTGCCAAATGTCTTCACAAACCTTCGCAATACTTTTTCAAAAAGAGAAGAAAAATTTGTATGCCAATTAATAATCGTGAGCCTCATTTTTCAAGAAAAATAGGAACAAACTATCAAGAAAAATTCTCATCTTTTCCAGAGATTTCAGAAATTTAACTGCAAAATATTGTGAGATGTTGCCGAGAACGAAAAAAAAAAAAAGCGAAAGGGACGAATAATCAATTCTGTGTCTCCGCGTTTTTCTCCTCAGGTTATCCTCAACCAAAGTACAGATGGTTCAAGGACGGCGTGCCATTAAGCAACGAACTCACGTCCGACACATTTTGGCGCATCCAAAGCCCACGAAGAAAAGACGCAGGTGTTTATTATTGCGTCGCGACGAACGATGTCGGATCGATATTCAGCGAGCGCGTGACATTTTCCGTGGCGTGTAAGTATCCTATCTATTTCTCCTGATTTTTCCGAATTTATTGATGACTTTCACGTATTTTTTTTTTTCTGTAGATATGGGAGATTTTGAGAATTTGACGGACATAGAAGTGAGCGTGCAATCCGGAAGCGCTGCAATTCTCGAACTTCCTCCGATTCAGAGCGATCCTCCTCCCGAAGTAACTTGGAACACTCTTCACGGTCCGATTCCCTACGAAATTCAGTACGCGACCAGTCACCACAAGCTCCTAATTCTCAACGCGAACGAAAAAGTCGAAAGTTCTTACATAGCCAGAGCAACGAACACGCAAATCGGCAAGCAGGAAAACAGTCCGCTCTTCAATCTGCACGTCGTCGGCGACGCCACCGTGGAAGTCGCTCCTTCGATTATAATCGAGCCGAAGGACATGCAAATTGTCAAGGATCAGCCGGTTACTTATCTCGACTGCATCGCTAATGCTCGGTGCGTTTTTACGATTTACTTTCGACGATTCATTAATTTTCCGTCGTCGGAAAAAAAAATATTATCAAAAATATGATTCGATAATTTGTATAATTCAATAAAATATTTAATTTGATATCTCGCAACGAGAGGATGATCCGAAAATCATCAACGTCATTGAAGCCATTGATTAGAGAATTCACTGATAATAAAAATAAATAACTCCATTTTAGGCTGCTCCACGAATTGCGAACAATTTGGACGAAAGACGGAGTTCCGATTGAGAAGGCGAGAATACAGTACAACTTTAACGACTCTTGGAACCGAACGTTGGCTCTGATATCCGCGGATCTCACGTACACCGGGATTTACACCTGCCACGTGGATTTATTGAGTGGTGGCTTTCCGACGGTTAACGCGAGCGCCAAGATCGACGTTTTCGGTGAGTCAATGGTCTCGGTTCTTCTCCCAAATCCTTATCAGCTCCTCAAGGATAACATCCTCCTAATATTTCGTGTTCACTGATTCTCGCCCGCAGAAAAGCCGACTTTCGTAAACGAACTGAAAGGCGAGACGCACAGCGATTACGGATCGACGGTGACGTTGCCCTGCGAGGCCGTCGGCGTCCCGACGCCCAAGATCACTTGGTTCTACAATGCCGAGCCTGTCGATCCTCTTCTGGGAAGCAAGTAAGACGATAATAACCCACTCAACAGCTAAATAAACCCGTAAATCGGCCCATTTTTCATTACAATCAAATCGACAATAACGAAGAAGATAAGAATAATTATCATCGAGCTAATTACCGCGTTATCCGAATTATCTTTTCAACCACGATTTACACAGATTAATTGGCCGTGATAAGAGATAATTTGTGGCACAGTACGTGCCGATAATATATAAATAACATCGTCTAATTGCATATTCCGAATATATTCTCATTTTTATGCAGATGATATCCAATAATAATGGGGGCATTGTAACGCAACGCTTCAGTCGTTTTGTTTCCCGATTAATATTAATATTAATAAATTGACAATGTGAATATTTGATCGCACGATCCATTTAATAAGTGGAGCTGTTTGTTTTTATGCCGGAATTTTTGTTTTCAGGTTGGAGATCGAAAAGGACGGTTCGTTGACGATTAAAAAATTGACGATGGAATTTTCGGGGATGTTTCAATGCCTCGCAGCCAACGAGGCCGGCGAAGCTTCGAGTTACACGTGGCTAAAAGCGAAAAGTGAGTTTGTTGAATTTGTAATGACGATTCTTCACTTCCCCGACTCCGGAAGATTTTCGAAAAAATAATAAGCCATCGGGGCTGACGATTGCCTTCGGCTGAGTGACACTGATCGTTGTGTTTGTTGTGGTAACAGCGGAAATGAGCGACTTCGCGAGGAACAGATTGCCTCGTCGGGCAGCCGGCTATAACGTAGTCAGAGCTCGCCAATCAGACGGCCGCTTAAAGTTCTATCAATATCCAGAGAGTAAGAGATACGAAGTCTTTAACATTGCGCCTTACCGAGGCTCGGATCACGCAACCCATAGATTAGTTGTTTTTATTTTTGCGTGTCACCCTATTTACAATTTTTTTTTCTCCGCTACTTATTCACTAGTGATTTTATTTTATTTTCTCATTAGGCACCAATGCTTGGAATTATGTGATACACGACACGGTTTTTTATTATCGCTTTTACGTTTTTATTATCCCGTTTTTTTTTTTTTTGAAGTAATATCGTTTCTCACGAATATTCACCGATATATTTCCTCTGTTCTCCCTGGAGAAAATAATTATCAGCGGCGCTCAAATGTTATCCGCACATTTTTGGAATCCAAAAATATACTCGTATTCATTCATCGCGTTGTTACAAAAGCGAGGGAATTTTTCTTGGGTCCTGTTAATTGCACTGTTTTTAATATTCTGACGCTGCTAATAGTTATTTTATTCGCTAGGTTTTTATGCTGGAACGAGTACGTTTGCGAGTGTGCTTGTGTTTGTGAAATAGAATATTTTTTAGAATTCATATTCATGGCGTTTAATGGCTATGCGGATGTGGTACGTAAATCTTGAGCGAGAATTCATAGCGTGGAGTGTGGGATCGGAGGGATTACAATCGACGTACAATAGAGCGTACGGTTTTTCTCCTAGAGAGCCGAGTGCATGATACAGTCTTGGAAAAATCCTTTCGAGATTCCTAATCTTCGAAGCATTATGAAAAACGCGTTATTGCAGCCTCTGTACCGGTGATCGAGAGCGCGCCCCACAATCTAACAGTTCTCGACGGAAAAGACGCGACGATAACTTGCAGAGCCATCGCAGCGCCCGTTCCCAACGCTACGTGGATTTACAATGGTAATTAAGACACTGCAATTTCAATAGAATTCATCAACAATGATCCATGCAACGTCTGCTATTTTTCTCTCGCTTAATCACACTTAAAAAAAAAATTAACTCTAAAAAATTACGTGACGTGAAGTTAATTATTCAAATTAACGATACTCACAAAATATTTTACAATTCTCGAGATTAATTAAGAAGACGATGTTAATCAAAGAATTTTCGTAATTTTACAAGTGTACACATGATTTTTCACAGACACCGAGACCGTCGAGATCGCCGGTCGCGTTCAGCTACTCGAAACCGGAGATCTTCTCATCGCTGCGGTCAAACCCAACGACGCAGGCAAATATACCTGCGTGCGAGCAAACGAAGCAGGTTCTGTCAATGCTTCCGCTTACCTCACCGTTGTAGGTAAGGCGATCGTCTTCTGGGCTCTTTAAACAACGCTTTACATAAACACCAACTGCAAAGACAAATTCTATGTGGATTTTTTTCGAATTTCCCTCATAGATTTTCCACCTTTTTCCTGTTTATTTTAATTCATTATCACTCTTAATTATACTGTGGTGGATTAAAAAAAAAATGATTATTATCTCGCTGTATTGTCGTACAATTTTGTTAAATAATTCATTTTTTTCCCGCAGTGAGAACTCAAATTATAAGACCACCGAGTGATACTTCGGTTTTATTGGGACACACAGCACAATTGCAATGCAAGGTTTCGAATGACCCTAGCGTGCCCTACGACATAGTTTGGCTGCACAATGCACAGTGAGTACAGATTGCAACGTAGTGATATTAAAAAAAAAAAAAAGTAAAAGATATATAACAGGGCTTCAATTGAAACTCGTGGCTAATACGATCAATCGACGAATCGCAGAGTGGTAAACACGCAGGCGAGCCAGAGAGTGAAGATGCGACACGACGGAGCCTTGGAGATAATCGCCGTGCGAGCCTCGGACGTCGGAGAATACGCGTGCTCGGTTATTTCAGCGGGCGGCAACGAAACACGAACCGCACGGCTCAGCGTAATCGAATTACCTTTCGCTCCGATAAACGTTAAGGCCGATCGAGTCGAAACGATTTCGCCCAGGACGATAAACGTCAGCTGGGTACCAGGATTCGACGGCAACAGCCCGACCGAAAAATTCATCGTCGAAAGACGCGAAGTTCCCGAATTGGGTAAGAAAATATCACGTTTTTTTACCGTGAAAAAATCGATGCTCATTGACGAATTATTGAAAAAATTAATCCTTACGATTTAATTCTCGAAAAAAAAAATAGGATTTCTTTTGCAAATTTCTACGACGTATTTTCGTACAATTTTCAGGTCCAATACCCGATCCTCTGTCGAATTGGGTGATCGAGAATAATAATGTGAGCGCCGAAGAGCGATGGTGTTTGCTGAGCGATTTGAAAGCCGCTGCGGCCTATCAATTTCGAATAACTGCGGTGAACAGCGTGGGCGAGGGTCCGCCTTCGGATCCCAGTAACGTGGTGATTCTACCTCAAGAACGTGAGAACTTGGCAACGTTTTTACAGGCTCCATAACGTTTTATGAATTTTTCAAAACTATCTGAACGCGACGTTTTTTTTTTTCTTTTTTTTTAACAGCTCCGTCAGGTCCTCCCCTGGGTTTTGTCGGCTCAGCGCGCTCCTCTTCGGAAATAATAACTCAGTGGCAATTGCCCCTCGAGGAACATAGAAACGGTCACATATTGGGTTACATTCTACGGTATCGATTGCACGGCTACAATGTCAGCCCCTGGACGACACAGAACATAACGAACGAGGCCCAGAAAAATTATCTTATTTCCGATCTGATCACGTGGAAGGATTACGTCGTACAAATAGCGGCTTACAACGACAAAGGCGTTGGCGTATTTACGGACGGATTAAAAATAAAGACGAAAGAAGGAGGTAAACAAAATTCTATTCTGTCATTTAATTCAAATATTATTTGCAATAATTTTCGCCTCGAACAATTGACGATTAATCCGATAAAAATTGTCAGCTCTTCGAAAATTTATCACAATTTCCTTGATAAATATTACAATTTGATGATAAATGTTACAATCGAAATACTCTTCAGTTCCGGAAGCTCCGCCGACGAACGTGAGAGTCAAGGCGATCAATTCAACGGCGGTGATGGTTTGGTGGAAGCCCCCGAACCCGCAGAAAATAAATGGAATTAATCAGGGCTATAAATTGCAAGCGTGGACGGGCGGCAACTTTTCCGAGGAAAACGAGTACAAGTCGATGACGGTTCCGCCGAGCCTGCTCGATCCTCTGGCGGAACAGAGTGCGGTAATCACGGGCTTGAGGAAATTTGCTCTCTACAACGTAACTGTACTGTGCTTCACGGATCCCGGCGACGGGGAGCGAAGTACGCCTATCCAAGTTCGCACGAGCGAAGACGGTGAGTTTATTCAACGCCTCTCAATTACTCGTAACTTTCGCTTCACACGCGTCGCTATTTTTTACGCCAAATAAATGCGCACAAATTACCTCCGAATTCCGTTCTTTTGTCCCCAGTTTAAAACGAAAAGAATCTACAGAAAAATATAGCACCAGTAAAAAAATTGATATTCAGTTGAAATTCGAAAAAAAAAAAAAAATACTAGTACTCGACATTATTTTCTACATTTTTTACATAATTTTTTATAATTATATATAATCTAATGAATTTTAGCTAATGAATTTTCTTTCTTTTTCGCAGTTCCGGACGAAGTTGAGAATCTCCAATTCGACGACATAAGCGACAGAGCGCTGACCGTAAAGTGGAGTCCTCCGAACGAGATAAACGGTATCCTGACGTCGTACCAGTTGAAATACATGATAAAGGACTCGCCCGATTCTCTGCGAGTGAAGAACTTGACGCGCGATATTTTGTCGTGCAAAGTCGAGGATCTCCAAGCGACGACGCACTACAGATTCGAGGTGGTAGCGTGGACCTCGCGAGGTCCTGGGAAGCCGAGGGTCGCGACTATTCAGTCGGGAGTCGAGCCAGTTTTGCCGGAACCTCCGACGAAACTGGCGCTCTCCAACATCGACGCCTTCTCCGTCGTGCTACAATTTACCCCGGGCTTCGACGGCAACTCCTCGATCGTCACTTGGACCGTCCAGGCGCAGACCAAACGCAATTCCACGTGGTACAATATCTACGAAGTCTCCGATCCGGACGCGAGCACCATCACCGTAACCGGACTCATTCCTTTCATGGAATACAAACTCCGATTGATCGCGAATAACGTCGTCGGAGGATCGCGACCCTCCGAACCCACCAAAGAATTTCAAACCATACAAGCGCCGCCCTCTCATCCACCCAGAAACGTCACCGTCAGAGCGATGAGCGCCACGGAACTCAGAGTTCGATGGATTGTAAGTTTTCCTTTTTTTTTTTTACATGTCTATTTACAATTTTATAATTCCTCACGAACGATTTTTTTTATTACGCTTTAAATTACACCAGAAATAAGGCTCCGAAAAAATCGCTAAAAATTAGTTCATTGTATTGATGTTTAAAAAAGAAATTCGATTTTTTTCAGCCATTGCAACAGATCGAATGGTACGGAAATCCTCGGGGTTATAACGTGACGTACACGGAAGTGCGAACGAACAAATCAAAGAGCATAAGCATAGACGACCACACAGCGAATTCCTACGTTCTCGAGGATATGGAAGAATTTGCTTTGTACGAAATAGTGATGCAAGCGTACAACGACGTGGGCTCGTCGCGTCCGAGCCCGAAAGCGATCGAGAGAACAAGAGAATCGGTGCCGTCGGTCGGACCCGCGAACGTCGAAGCGAACGCGACTTCCTCGACGACGATCCTCGTTAAATGGGGCGATGTTCCCGTCGAGCATCAGAACGGACAGATCGAAGGATTCAAAGTTTATTACGGCGCCAACAGCCGGTCTCCCTATCAATACAAAAATATTCCGAAGAACACGACTTTCACTACGACTTTAACCGAATTGAGAAAGTTCGTTCAATATCACGTGCAAGTTTTGGCGTATACGAGACTCGGAGACGGCGCTTTAAGCACTCCCCCGATCAGAGTTCAGACTTTTGACGACAGTAAGAAGCTTTTAATCCATTGTCAATATTGCATTGTTTTTTTTTTTTCATTTTTGTATTTTTGCGAAAATATTTTACCTAATTTTCAGTGACTTTTTGGGAAGAGAATTTTTTTCGATACGGTGATTTTCGTTTTTGGAAATGTTTGAATGTGTTTTTTTTTCAGCTCCTGGACCACCGTCGAACGTTTCGTTTCCCGACGTGAGCTTTTCAACCGCACGAATTATTTGGGACACTCCGGACGATCCGAACGGGGAAATTCTTCGCTACAAAGTAATGTTTCATCTGAACAGCAGTCAGGAGCGTCAGTTCTCGAAGGAATTCGAAGCCTCGGACAGGACGTTCAGGGCGACGGGCCTCGAGCCCGAAAAATATTACATGTTCTCCGTGACCGCTCAGACGAGGCTCGGATGGGGAAAAACCGCTTCCGGCCTCGTTCTCACGACCAACAATCGAGAACGACCTCAGCCTCCGTCTCTGCCTCAAGTCAGCAGATCCCAAGTTCAGAGCCGACAAATTACCTTCAGTTGGACTCCTGGAAGAGACGGATTCGCTCCTTTGCGGTTAGTAATTGTCATTCATTTTTCTACAAACAAAAAAATTCATCCGTATTCAAAATTAAAGATCGACTGTTCGAAAACGTCAATTTTTCGGAATTTCTTTTCGATTATTAATCAGGATATTCTGTATTTAATATCGATAGGTATTACACCGTTCAACAATCCGAGAATTCCGGGCCCTTTCAAACAATTCCCGAGAGATTGGATCCTTCGCTGACGTCGCACACAGTCAGTAATTTGAAGCCCTTCACCTTTTATCAGTTCAGAATCCAAGCGACGAACGACATCGGCCCTTCGGATTGGAGTGCGGAATCCGCCCAGGTCCAAACTTTACCAGCAGGTGCGAAAAACCTTGAATTTCCTTTCCAAAATTGGCGAAAATTCAATGAAAAGACATTCGAGGTTTTAACGAACGATTTTTTTTTAGCGCCTTCGCGAGGAGTCACAGGCCTAAAAGTCGTGCCTATAACGACTTCGAGCATCGAAGTTCATTGGGACATGATCGACGAGAGTCATTGGAGCGGGGATCACGAAACCGGCGGTTATCGAGTCGTTTATCAGCCGGTGTCCGATTTTCCAACGGCTTTGCAAGCCACTCCGAAGCAGGAAGTCTTCGGAATCAAAGTAAAACACTTTTCTTTCAAAAACTCACCTCGGAATTTCGCATTATCGAATTATCAACGAACGCCTGTTTTTTTTTTTTAGGAAACCAAAATGATTCTGAGCGATTTGATGGAAGACCGAAATTACGAAATCGTCGTTTTGCCCTTCAATTCTGAGGGCGACGGGCCGCCGAGTCCTCCGGTTACCGTTTACGTTGGCGAAGCTGTTCCTACCGGCGAACCGCAACACGTTGAAGCCAAACCGATATCTTCAACCGAAGTCCACCTAAAATGGGAACCGCCACAGGCTAACATGCAAAACGGCGATCTTTTGGGATACAAGGTAAGATATTTCGCGAATTATTCATTTCGGCAATTATATTTATCGTTTTTGTCCCTTTTCGATTTTTTACCGATTGTCTTATGTGATTTACAGATATTTTATCTCGTAACGGATTCTCCCCAAGCGTTGGAAAAAAAGCAGGAGGAAGAGATCGAAGTCGTGCCCGCGTCTTACTTGACCCACAGCCTCGTGTTTCTCGACAAGTACACCGAATACCGGATACAAGTATTAGCGTTTAATCCGGCGGGCGACGGGCCCCGTTCTCCACCGATAACAGTCAGAACGAAACAGGATCTTCCCGGACCTCCCTTCAATCTTCAGTTCAACGAAATTACCATGACGAGCATGAGAGTCTCGTGGGAACCCCCGAAATTGCGAAACGGCGAGATCGTCGGTTACATCGTCACCTACGAGACTGCCGAGCAAAACGATCGTAAGTTTAGATTTTTTTCTCGTTCGATCGAGTGATGTTTTTTTGTTACAATTACTTTTTTCATAAATATTTCGAGAAATTTATTTGCGAAATGACAAAAAAGTCTCAGTAATTTTCATAATTCTCGGTAATTTATCGAATAAATCGTTAATATTGGATTTTTCGTCGTGCTTCGAAGGTTTCAGTAAGCAAGTCAAGCAAAAAGTAACCGAAACAAGTTTGCTGGTGCAACCTCTGGAGGAGGAAGTGACTTATACGTTTATGGTACGAGCTCAGACGATCGATTTCGGTCCGCCGATCTCGGGAAACGTGACGACCGGTCCGCAGGAAGGATCGCCAATGGCGCCTGCCGATCTCGCGGTAACGAAGACGGTTTCGAGCGTGGATCTGCGCTGGAAAAATGGGGCCTCGGGAAAAGGGCCGCTTCTGGGTTACTACATCGAAACCCGTCGAAAAGGTGAGGAAAATGGCACGTTTTTTCGCGCGGAATCGCGACGCTTTTGCGCGTAGAAGCTCGACAATACGTGGGGCGAATCTCGAGAATCGAAAAACGAATATTCACTGGCGATCGGCCAGTTCCATTTGTTTTTTCTATTAATATAAATACCGTGCGTTATTGTCTTTTCATATAAACGGTACAGCAATGGAAGATTGGCAGCATTGTAAGTGTCAATACGCCCAAATATGCTGAGAGACAATCGTTGAATTAGGTTTTACATCCTTTTATACATAATCCAGCCTACATGACATTTTGTATGGGGTCATTCTCTTTCGACTGCTCCACGTTTTTTAAATTAATCCTTTGGACATTATTTCTCATTGACTCAAAGCAAAAATTTACGCTCACTTTATTAAATTTTTTATCATCAAATCACGTAAATTCAATTCATTCCAGACAAAAAAAAAATGATACTTCAGAATGTATCTAAAAAATATTTTAAAAAAAATAGCCAGGTTCTTTTTCTTTCTAATAATTTTTACATTAAAGTTTCAAGTATTACTGAAAGTTATCTTATGAAAATAATATCCAAAAGGCGAATTAAAAAGCGTAGCCAAGTTGGGAAAGAAATAATCCTTCATAGAACCGTAAAACGTAAATACCAGCATGAAATAATCCAGGCATTTGCGCCCAGCCGTTTGAACATAACAACCGATTGATTAGCGAATCCTTCCAACTAATTAGCCAACACACAGCCCCTTTATTCGATAGATGGACTTGAGTACCTATCCAACGAATAGCGAGTGTTTTGTGCGTGCGAGAAAACCCCGTAGAAGTCGCCTCGCTGCTCGAGGAGTAAAAGCTCGTGAACGAAGCTCCGCGACATCGGCAGCCACTGATTATTTCATTTCTTTCGTAGACGACACGCGATGGCAAACGATCGTGAAGACCAGCAACGGGCCATTGTCGGAATACGCGGTTTCCTACCAAAATCTTCTGCCCTCGACGTCTTATCTGTTCCGAGTTATTTCGTACAATCGTTACGGCATCAGTTATCCAGTTTACTCCACGGAAACGGTGAGTTATCTCTTCACAGATCCAAATGATGCGCCCGAAAAAAAAAATTAATAAAAACAATAAATTCACCGAATTTATTTCGCAGGTACTCACGCCCTCAAAATTGTATTTGGAGTACGCGTATCTTCAGTACAGGCCATTTTATCGTCAGACTTGGTTCATGGTCACGTTGGCCGCTTCATCGATCGTCATTATAATAATGGTGATCGCAATTCTCTGCGTTAAGAGCAAGAGTTACAAGTACAAACGTAAGTTTCGCTAATTTTGTTAGATTTTTTAAAAAATCTTGTGGTGAAATAGCGTTTTTACACGTGGAACATGGTAATTTGCAGAAGAAGCGCAAAAAACGCTGGAAGAATCGATGGCGATGGACATAGACGATCGACAAGAGTCCGATCTCGAGCTCTACAGATCGAGGCAATCGGGAGGCGGTACGATGAACATAGGAAGTGCGTGCGGCACTCTCGGAAAGCGAAGCACCCTCGCGCGGAAATCTATGCATCCTCCGCCGCCCGCTATGCTCGGGAAATCACCGCCGAGACCATCGCCGGCCTCCGTCGCCTATCACAGCGACGAGGAGAGCCTCAAAGGCTACGACGAGAATCCAGACGATAGCAGTGTCACGGAAAAACCTTCGGAGATAAGCTCAACGGATTCTCAGGTAAGTGAAAAATTTTTTTTACAAAAATAATATGAAAAGGCAATAACATTTTTTTACAAATTATTCAAACATTACGTTAATTAACACAATCTAGTAAAACTTTATTCTGTACAGAATATTATTTACCAATTATTTTATATATTTTATTTATTAGATTGAATAAAATAAATAAATAAATTAATAATGCTTTTTTTTTCATTGTAATCAGGGCTCGGAAAGCGAGAACGAGAGCGTCCAATCAGATCCACATTCCTTCGTGAACCACTACGCGAACGTGAACGATTCGCTGCGTCAGTCGTGGAAGCGCCAGAAGCCGGTTAGAAATTATTCCTCGTACACGGATTCGGAGCCGGAAGGGAGTGCAGTAGTGAGTTTAAACGGGGGTCAGATAATAATGAACAACATGGCGCGATCGCGAGCGCCTTTGCCCGGTTTTTCGTCATTCGTATGATCGAGCGACTCGAGCTCGATTTATGTGCTATTTACCCGCTCCTTTCAGTGATTACGCGGATCTCGAATCAAATGGATTCGCCCGGGGGAAGGATTTTGTAGATTATTACTTAAGGCTTATGGCATCTTCAACAATATTGTGATATACTTCGGTTACATACATATTATTTATATAAGCGCGATTTAAAGTTTCGCATTGTGTGAATGAGAGAGAGAAAAAGGAGAGAAAGAGAAAAGAGAGCTTGTCGAGTTAGTACGCAAAGATTTGCGACGCTTGAGATAGATTTTAAAAGAGCTTTACGTAGATTATTGCCACATCGTCTCTCATATCACGCGACTCGCGCAGAGTCTTTATCTAGTAAGTCTCTAGGGCTGATCTCGCGTCTCGGGAAAAATCGACGATCCATCGAAGCACGTCCGGTAAATTCCGCCAAAATTGCCTCACTTTTAAACGCAATCCGATCGTTTATTCGGCGATTTATTCGACAATTATTAATGCCGATTTTTTAACCGCCTAGAAAAATATATACAATTTTTAAATTGTAACGAAAAGTCGCAGGGCGAAGGAAATGTTTTATAAAATTCGATTTTGGGCCGCATTCCTAACGACATTCCACTGGTTTTTTTTAGTTCTAGAATCTTTCATATTTCAATAAACAAAAAGGTTCTTCGAAATTTCTGTCACGGAGAAAATATGCTGTTCTTTTCGTTTTTAAAAATTGTATATTTTACTTTATCAGCGGGAATACGATGGAATTTTTTTAGGAAAAATTGAATGAGAAATAATTCGCGGAGTAAATAGAATGGGTTTGGAGGTTCAGGCTTTTTTGGACGCTCAACTTTCGACCCGAGACGCAATCTCTTCTCATTTAAGTCATGAGACACTATCCACGAAACGAAATCCTATCATATCGATTTTTCCTCCAATGGCATAATATCATATTAACTTTGTAAGAGATTAAAACCAACCACTGTCGTCTCGACGACGGCGTCGTTGTGCGAGTGATACTCGACGTTGAGGTCGATTAGTTTCGAATGTCTAGTTAGCTCTCATACTCGGATTAAATACTGTAGAAGAATTAAAGATAATCGTACCGCGAGAACTAAACTCGTCGTGCATAAAGTTCTCCTCTGTAGGTTAGCGGATTACGACAATTTACGTTCAATTACCGGTCAATCGCCTCGTCTACTTTTTTTTTTAAACAATACTTTTGTCCTGCTGATGACTAATTTAACTCCTCGTTTATTTTTATTGTAAAGAAGAAGAAAACGTTTTTACTGACTGACTCAAAAATGCCATTTTTACTTCGAAAAAATTTCACGAGAAAAATTATGCTTGTTAGCTTTTTTTTTTGTGTTTCGTAATTGAAAAAAAGTATATAGTCGTCAGTGGGACAAAAAAATAAAGAGTTAGAAGAAAAAGTAGAGCCTGAAACTGAAAGCTCCGGATTCTTTGGTATCCAGATTTTTTTTTTTGGGCAATCCGCTCGCCTATTTTCTGCAACGTGCATTTTCACTTCGGAGTGAAGGAAAAACAGAAACGTGACGATAATATTAACCGCTCGTGCGATCGCAATCATAAAGATTGTTTTCTCTTCGTTTTATTTTTTTTTTATTTTTCGTTTGTAAATAAATATACTCGAGAAGAGAGAAAAACGATTTCTGGCAGCTGATCGGATGAATCGCAATGCGTTTTTATAGATATCATTTTAATCATACATTCTCTAGGACCAATTTAAGGGTAATAGAAAAAGGCTGATCTTATATACTGAATATCTAACGTTTACATTGTAACACGACGATTTTATACACGTAAGAAGAGCGAGAAGACGAAAGGAGTGTGCAAACAAACGAAATCGCCCGCGGCCTACGCAAGTAAATCAAGTCCGACTAATTATTAATAGCAATTAACGAATCGCCGCTCGTCGGTCTTGTAATAAAGAGCTCTAACTTTTAAGTATATATATATATATATAATATTATATATGCAGTATTTTACAAAATCTGTGACTTTTTTTCTTAGAATCGAATTTGAAAATTAAATAAGCCCTCAAATGATTCTCGGTAAAAAAAAAGTGTCTCAATTAATGTGGAATGCTTCATGTAAATAGAATAGCATTACAGATCCGCGAGGATTTCTGTAACACTGCCAACAAATGTTTTTAGTTCAAATTTATCGCATTATTTATAATAGTAATTTAGTTTTTAATAGACGATATACGAAGCGGCGAGGGAAGGTTTGATAACGAAAGCTGATCGAACCGCGGACGATGCATTTGTACTACGCGATGGAGAGAGAAAGACAAACGTTTTTCGATACACGTTATGCATTTAATAAAAATTTATCAAATTTTATGACAAATCGTGACAATTATTTTCGTCAACGTTCGTTTTTTTTTTTTTTCTTCGTTTTCTGGGCATTTATTTGTAAAACAAGTGGGAAGAGCTTATAAAATTTACAGTTTCAGTTGAGAAATTGTTTCTCACATCGTTCGAACCACGCGCTGAGACTCGAAGGTACTTTTGCGACGGAAGTTCGCTTCAACGCTGACCAAACTGCAATATCAGCGATTCCGGCTGATTTTCCATTGCAAAACCAATCGTTCTTTCCCAACTTCTCACCGATTTTCGCCAGCGTCGATTGGACCTCCTTTGGAGTCTCCTGGTAACTCAGACGATGCGCCAAATCGAGAACGCTGTCCAAAGTACTCGAGTCTCTGGGCGAGAGAGATTTTTCGTAATTTTCGCGAGGCAATTGCCTCGCTATGTATCGAAGCAGATTTGATTCGCCGAGCAAAGGATAACCATGGACACCCGATAAAACGACCTCCAAATCCTCGACTGCAAAAAAATGGAGTATTGTGAAATTTCATGAATTCTGAAGAACAAAAAAAGAAAAAGTATTGTTTCTGCTGTTTTACCTTTTTTCCATATCAAGGAAAGATTAACAGTGTCCCGGAATTGGCTTTTCTCTGGTAATTCAATCTCAGGAACGTCTTCAATAACATTCGAGTGTTTGTAGGCTGTTACCCTGAAGTTAACGTCTTTCCATACTTTTTGAAGAGCCTGAATAGCGTAACATTGCTTTTGCGGATTAACATTGATAACGACATCCAAACAAACAGGCTCTCCAAAATCTGAAACTCCGCCGCTACTTTCTTGCGAATGAGTGAACTTGAGTACATCGCAGAGGCTCAAAACTTGTTCTTTGAGCTCCGCCAACTGAGCCAAGATTTTCTCCTGTCTCGCCTCGAGGATTTCAACTTCCGGCAGGGGTTTCTGAAACAAGAATCCCAAAAACCATTAAAACAAACTCGTTATTCGTCTCCCCAAAAAAGCGTAACTGAGTGAATGATCCTGTGACTTTATTATAAAAAAAAAAAAATTATCAAAACCTAATTTTTCACACCCTCAACTTTTACTCAGGAAAAACCATTCAAACTACCATCGCCAATGACAAAATCCCATCCTCACGAACATAAACCGTTTTATCGCAAATCAATTCCCCCAAAAATCCCAGAGCGAGGAATTACTTTTCGCGTGTGACTGTCGAATTAAACAAAACCATGCGAAGCAGAGCGGCACAGGATAAATGACCAATCGAAGGAGAGCGAGTCGCAGTGTCAGGAAAGAGTGAAATTGACCTGTGTCAAAAATTGTGAAAAACGCCTCTCGCTGTCTTTGGTTATACAACAGGAGTGTACCAATGGTCCACATTGTCAGTGTGTGTGTCTTCTAATTTCGTATTCTCAGGGGTCCGACAGTGTTACAATAGCAGTGTGACAGTACTTTGGCGATTTACTGGGTGCCGCGCGAAGAGGAGCCTCATTTTTTGTCTCGCGTGACGCGTACCTCCAAATTGGAGGCTCTTTCCCAAAAATCCCGGAGCGAGGAATAACTTTTCGCGTGCGACTGTAGAATTAAACAAAACCATGCGAAGCATAGCGGCGCAGGATAACTGCCCAATCGAGTGAGAGCGAGTCGCAGTGTCAGGAAAGAGTGAAATTGACCTGTGAAAAAAATTGTGAAAAACGCCTCTCGCTGTCTTTGGTTATACAACAGGAGTGTACCAATGGTCCACATTGTCAGTGTGTGTGTCTTCTAATTTCGTATTCTCAGGGGTCCGACAGTGTTACAATAGCAGTGTGACAGTACTTTGGCGATTTACTGGGTGCCGCGCGAAAAGGAGCCTCATTTTTTGTCTCGCGTGACGCGTACCTCCAAATTGGAGGCTCTCTTCTCTCGGGTAAATCGGGGGGGCACACGAGGAGAGATCGATCAAGCTCGCGTGGAAGCGTATTCTCGGCTCGATCGTGATTAGTGCTCGTGGAAATATTTCGGGGAGGAGTCACGATGCACGGGGAGCCAAGAAAATTGGTCGCATATGCGATGGACTTAAGGCCCGTAAGTACGAAACTTGCACTTAGCGACTGTCGAATAGTTGACAGCTCGAAAGCTCCAAAGAAAGCGTCTTTATTCGTGTAACGTAAATGACGAAAACCTTCAAAAAGTTGATAACCTGGTCAGATATGTCCGTGACGATGTTGCTCCCATTGCACGCATGGTCGCCGCTATTCCGAGCGGTTTCGTGAATATTTTTCATCTCGTACATGCAACACTTACGATCGCTCCTCTCGTTTCGCGTTATTATTGGTTTCAACGCGTACATCCTCGTGGCCCCGCTCATTTCGCCCTCCTACCTTTATTTCCCCTCAATTTCCCCAACTTTTATCACGGATTATCCCGAAATTCGTCGCGCACGCGAGCCTTTTACTCGAATTATTTTTCGCTATTTTCCTCGGCCATTTAAAGCCCGGCTGACGGGTTATATTGTCAACAGCGCGCTGATTGGTCGACCGCAGGATTCAAGATGGCCGCCGACTACTACGTTAGCTGTAATCGCGATCTTCCGCCTTTTTTCACACGATTCGCGGTGTTTAAGAGGGTTTTTACGCTTCGATGCCTCGGAATTGATGCTATTTTATTTGGAAATGATGATTGGTTACCCGCGGACCGGAAATAAAGGCGTTTTGCTGTTTTTAATATGACCGGATCTCGAGGTGATCGCGTTGCGCGGGAAATCGTGGCGTGCGTATATTTCGTGACAGTTTTCAAGCGAATTCGTCACGATAATTAATCGAAAGGTCGGGGAAATTATTTTACGGACTCGGAAGGTCGCTCGCTGAGCACCGCGAGTATCTCATAGTTTTTAGCGACAGTCAAGAATGCAAGCACTGTGTAGTACCCGAAAGCAATATGGCGGCGGTTGGTGCTGTCAAGTCGGGACGGGAAATCGATAGCGATTAAATCGCGACGATTAGCAGGTGAAATTGCCGGTTTTAAGTGCGAAAAACTGAATTTTCAAAGTGCATCGATCGGAAAATGTGAATTGCCGGGCAGTTTTGACGAGGTTTCGATTCGTGGCAGCGCCATTTTTATTTCCCGAGCTCGTCCGGGCTGCGAGATCATTTTTTGTGAGTGTAGAGGGCAGCACGAGGCGTCGCCGATGAGCGCACGAATAACGCGAAACGGCGCAACGCAAACGCTTTTATCAAACGCGAAATAATATTTAAAATCGTAAGGAGATAAATCTGCGGATTTTTTATTTTCGTTCGCATCATCGAAACAATTGGAATATCGATGCGTTATCGTGCGGTCAGTGAGGTGAAAAGTGGTGGCCTCTTGCGAAGCTTTTCGGGAACTAAGGTTAGACGTGCGTAGTTTTAGCGGTTTTCCTCGATATTCCCGTGATCCTGTGCCATTCGCGTTCGCATCTGCGTCACGATATTCGCCGTTTTTTTCGGCTTGAAAAACGGCGGATAATGCTTGCGAAACTGTTGAAATTCACCGGATAATCACAACGCAATCGTGGTTAGAGTTGCGTTTTTTTTTTCTCGAAACGACCGACGCGCCATCCACCGGCGCCTCGCCGTACTGCCCAGTGATACGCTCGACGTGATTGGCTGACGCGAGCGTTTGGTACGAGGCGAAGAGAGGCCTCGTTTTGATCGAAAAAAGCACGGAATCTCGGTGACGAATGCGTTATCGCACCTGTGCTTTTCGGGATAATTGATAAGGCCGGGAATCACGAAGGGCGAGAGAAGAAATCGGGAATATCGCAACGCGGAACTGCGGATTGGCCGACATGGCGGCGTCTCCGCGAGCCAATCAGAGCCTCGCTCTCTGCGGAGCGAGCGGATTGTAAATTACCCCTCGCACACCTCGCGTCAGTGAGTTATTCCGCGGCTCAGTTTCCTCGTTATTGCCACGAAAAGAGAGTTTCGTTGAAATAATTGATCAGCCTCGATTGTCGCGTGTGAACAGTGCCTCGTGACGATCGTATCGAATCTCCCGAAAATATCTTTAATAATGGAAATATCCTGTTTGGTCACGTGACCCGTCCGCGAAGAAATGGCGCAAAGATCAGAGTACAAACATGGGTTCTATTTTATTGCAGCGGTGTCACTTGTATTTGTTTACAACCGCGCGATTTCACAAACCACGTGTTAAGCTCTGTGACATTTAACGTTCACGTTTTATCGTTTTTTTTTTTTTCTTTTTTCTTTTTATCTCCCAATCGACAGTTCGACAAAGACAATGACCGGAAGAGGGGGAAAGAGGAGGGGGCGTCCCCCCAAATCCGTCGTTATGGAACGACCGAAAAAGTTTCAATATCATCTCATGAAAAAACCCAAATATCTGCAAAACAAAGCCGGCTCCGAGACCCCAAACTCGCAGCCAAGTACGCCCACCGTATCGAGGGCCTCGTCGCCCGTCGAGTCGGAGGAGAGCAGACGAAGCACGCGCAGCAGAAAAACCCGAGGAACCAGGGAAAAACACACTCGTAAGGGTGGACATTCCGGAGGCGCTTATCAGCGTCGCGGCTACAACCCCAACGTCGATTACCACGACTCGGAGTATCATTACGGCTCCGATTTCGGTGACGAGTCCAGCGAGAAGAGCGAACCCGAGGAGGAGCCGCTGCCCAGCGACGTTGAGTCCTCCGAGTCCATCGAGGAGCCCGATCCGTCCAGCGACAGCGATTTTTCTCTCTCAAGTTTCAGCACCGCCAGCGGTACGCCCAGAAAAGGACTCCTCGCGCAACAACGCGCGCCCAGTCCCGAGCCTCTTTGGTTGCAAAATCGAGAATTGCCGCCGCTGGTCCTCCCCAAATCCTCGGAGGACCTTCTCGTTCCTAAGGAATTCGTCATGCCCGCGCTTTCCGTCTACGAAGTCCTCAGGCACTTTCGCACTCTCGTTAGACTGTCGTCCTTCAGATTCGAGGATTTTTGCGCCGCTATCACCTGCGAAGATCAGACGAATCTCCTCGCGGAAATTCACATTATGCTGATCAAGGCGCTGCTCAGAGAGGAAGACTCGCAACAGACGCACTTCGGGCCGCTCGATCAGAAGGACTCGGTGAACGTCAGTCTCTATTTCGTCGATCCTATGACCTGGCCCGAAGTGTTGAGGTCTTACGTCGAGAGCGACAAGAACTTCGATCAGGCCATTTTAAATATACTCACCAACTGCGAATATCCGTTCGCCTCCATCGACAACAGACTCAAGGTTCTACAGTTTCTCACCGATCAATTTCTCATCACCAATCCCGTCAGGGAAGATCTCCTCCACGAGGGAAATATGCACTACGACGATCATTGCCGCGTTTGCCATCGGCTTGGCGATTTACTCTGCTGCGAAACTTGCCCCGCCGTTTTTCACCTGGAATGCGTCGAACCACCGCTCGTCGATGTTCCCACCGAGGACTGGCAGTGCAGCATCTGCAAAGCTCACAAAATCACCGGCGTCGTCGATTGCATTCCCGATGTCGAGAAAAATGGACTGCTTTGTCGACAGGAACATCTCGGGTTCGATAGACACGGACGGAAATATTGGTTCCTGGCTAGACGCGTTTTTGTGTAGGTTTCATCAAATAATCTTTTAATATTTTACGCGGGAATATTTTTTTTTCGTATTGAATACACGAAATTACATTTTATGATCATCGTTTTTACAGCCGAATTATTAGATTATTTTTATTGTGCCTTGTGAATCTAAAAAAACAATTGAAATTGAGAAAAAAAAATTGTTCGTAAAATTTGTAGAAAATTAGTGAAATTAAAAATGTTAGTAAAAAAAAATTGCTTTTTCAGGGAAAGCGAGGACGGAGATGTCTGGTATTACAGCACATCTCTGCAATTTGGCGAGCTGATGTCGAGTTTGGATAAAAACGAGATGGAAGTCGCGCTTTATCGCGAGCTTTCCGACTACAAAGACGAGATCGTGAGGCAAATGGAACTCACGGAGACAATCACAAACCAGATAAAGGGCAACAAGAAATCCTACCTGGAGGTTGAGAATGGTAAGTGCTCTTCGAATTACCCTCATAAAAATGAGATATATCCAAGGGCGTATAACTTAATTACATCCCATAAAGCAGCACAAAACTTTGTACGCTCCCAATTATTATTTTCACTGCTTAAAAACGTCTTTGCTCACGTTTATTAAATTTAATATGTAGTAGAAAAAAAAGAAATCGTTCGTCTAGAAGAGTAAAAAGTCGATAAAAAAAGTCGGACTCTTGGCTCAGTAAAATATGACATTTGATTTCAAAACAGTCCAAAATATATGTAAAAATATAAGCCATTGTTTTCTCCGATTAAACATTCAGAAACAAATATCTACAATCTAAAATCTCTTGCAGCTTTGTTGCTAAAGATGCAGAAAGACCGGCAAGAAAAGAAGGAGAAGGAGGAAGAAGAGAAGAAGGAAAAGGAGCGTCAGGAGGCGGAGGAGGCAGTGCGAAGAATGCACGAGGGTACAGATTCCCTGGAAGAGCAGCTAGCGGTAGTTTCCGGTCAGGGAGACGAAAAAACGACTTCGCCCCAAGATTCCAAGAGCCCCGACCAAAAGAGCGACTCAAAATCCGAAACAACGTCAAAACCAGGCGAACAAACGTCGACAGACGCGACGGGAAAGCCGGTTAAAAGTGCCTCGACGTCTTCGAACGAAGAAGTCGAAGAAGGAGCCGTCGAGGGAGGCGAGGAGCTCGTCGGGGTGGGTAAGGACGGTAAAAAGCACACGATAGTCACGAGGTCGAAAACGGGCTCTTTACAGCCTCGGACCTTCAACATGGACGACCTTAAGCGTCGAAGCACCGCCTCACTGTCCAAAGAGGAGCTTGAGAAGCTCGACAAGAGCTTAAAAGACGAGGGAGACGGTACGCGACTCACGAGACTAAAAGCTCACCAAATCGCCGCCGGAACTCATTTGTTCAAGCTAGGAATGGACAATAATTACAAATCCTACGTTAATCAGTACAGTACAAACCCAATTGCCCTCAACAAACCTCAGCGAAACGAAGAACGCGACAAAAAACGGCATTTGTCTCACAAATTTTCGTTGACTCAAGCATCGGAATTTAAGTGGGTCGGAAGTTTGACCGGAACGAGGGCTCTGCTCGTAAGCACGATACGCCAGACGATTCTCCAGCTGGAGAGCAATATTCAGGCTCCTTACATGCACACGAATTGGCCGCTTTTGCGAAAACCCTGGACAACAGCGGTCGGCGCTTGCGTAAATCCTCGGGACTTTGCTCGAGCTCTGATCGTGCTTCAGGCTTGCATAAAATCGGTCGTTTTCGCGAGCGTATGGCACGATCAACTGGGACACGTTAAATTGCAAAGAGTCACGGCTCTCGAGCGCGAGGAGAAAAAGCGGCTGGACAAGAAGGAGAAAAAGGAGAAGGAGGACGAGGAGGAACGCAACAGGCTCACCTACAACTTCGTTAAATACACCCTAGGAATAAAGCATCAAGTTTGGAAGCAAAAGGGCGAAGAGTATCGAGTTCACGGTCAATGGGGTTGGCTGTGGATCTCGTCGAGCAGACGCTACAGATTTCAGGATATGAACAAAGTCGGGCTTCGCGCCGGGCCGCAAAAGATAATGGTGCAAATTCGCGATCAAGGAGGCCTCAAAATCCTCGCTCTCGATCCCCCGACGTACGAGTTCCTTCTGCAGGAATATTGCGCGAAGAAACCGAAAAACGAGCCCCAGGACGTCAAGGATATCAAGGTAAAGGAAGAAATAGAGCCCGAAGATTCCTCCAAGGAGAATAAGAGCAACGAGCTCAAGAAAGAGCCTCCGGAAATGGAGATTAAGAGCGAAAACGAGATAAAAGACGACAAGGAGGCGAACGTCCGAACAGCGACGATTTCCGGGGCTTCCGCAACGAAAACCGACAGCAAAATGAATCTTTCCTTTCTCGCGGGCATGAAAATCGAAAAGGTCTTCACGCCGATCGAGCGCTTCGAGGAAATCGACATCACCAAGGCGCTCACGACCACCGGGCGTCTCCACTATCCGAAGATCGGTAAAAAATCGAGAATCGACGATTTCCTCGCCCGCCGAACTCACCTCAAGCTTCTCGAGGAGCGGCGTTTGCTGCAGGCCGAAAAAACCAAGGAATTGGCTGCGAATTTGGCGGCGAAAAATGCGGCGAACGCGGCGACGACCGCGGACACCGAGGATCATCATCCGGAGCCGGAAAACAACGAGGAGAGCGACATCGACGCCAGTGACACTTCGCTGCAGGGAATCCTCTCCGGTAAAGCTCCGAACAAGAGCATTTCCGGTCCCGCTCGCGAATTATTCACGCAAATCGGCAAGCGATTTCAGCAGGTACGCGCGCAGTACGCGAACACAATGAAGCTCGGTAAAAACGCGGCTTGCTACTCGCGATGCTGCAACATGACCGGACAATCCGGAAAGACAACGGTGACCGCTCAGAGCTTAACTTCCACGTGTTACTCACCGATTTGTCTGCAAAAAGCGCGATTGAAGCGCGAACTTTTGACGCTAGTTAGAAAAGCAAACGCCCTTAACAACAATCAAAATCCCGCGAACATCGCGCCGATCGGCAGCTCGATATCCCACAATACACTGGCGGGAATAAAGCGGGAAACCGGCGACGAGGCCAAGGACGCTATTCGCCGAGATCTCGAGTCCGCGGTCGCTCTGGCGACGCATTGCGCCGAGGAAGTCGCAGCTACGAACGTTCCGCTCGATAAAAAAACCGATTCCCCGAAAGCCAAGCGACAGAAGCTCGATTCCGGCGCGGAAACGCCTCCCGAAGACCTCGAGATAAACGTGGACAAGTGCAACAACACGGAAACCACCGTAACAACCAGTAACGTCGTCACGACGACTACGACCGTCACCACGACGAAACAAACCATCAAAACGATCGGCGGGGTTTTGCAGAGCTGCCAGCAAACCTCGTCCTCCAAGAATTTCGTCGATGTCAACGCCGAGCTCAAAACTGTTAACAAAAACAACAAAGGCACGACCACGACTGTCGTCAACAGACGAGGAAGAACCGTACAGCGAATCACGACCGCTAAAGAACTCAATCCCGACGGAACCGAGAGAATTTACTCCACCGTCTCCACGGAGGGCAAAGTTTACCTCAAAAAAGTCGCCATCTCTTTGGCTGATCGCCGGAAAAAAAGAACCCCCGTTAAATATCCTCTGTGCTCGACTTTTGCCACGAAAAACAAACACCGAAGCATTTTACTGCTGCCGCAACACGAGCTCAGAAAATTGTGCCGATTGGGAGGACGGACTCCCGTTCAGGGATTTCATCACATCGCCAAAGCGAACATGTCCGTCTGGCCTTATCCCTGTCCCCGACCGCTCTTCAAAACTTGCTGGCTCTATCGCACCGTCGGACTCAGATCTTTGGCCGCCGCTGCCCTTCAACTTCGCGTACTTTGGGCCTGCCTACGGTGGGACGATATGGCAGCGAAACCCGCTTCCGCCGACGGTAAACACCAAATTACCACCGACACGGAAATAATGTCGCTCGAGATTCTCAAACATCGGCAAGTCGGACAGTTCATGGACAGGACTCAATATCTACGCAGGAAAGTCGTCATTCCGCTGGAACTTCCGAAGCAAGTCAGAGGTTCGTTGAGATTCCGGTTAAAAAAAAAATCATCGTATTTTCGGAATTTTTTTTTTTAATATGGAAATCGAATTTCATTAAAATTGCTTCGAGAAATTTTCAATACTTGGGAACAGTGTCTAAAATAAAATAATCTGAATTTCGGGAAGAAAAAAATAGGAACACTTTTTTTTAATATTATAGAAGTAACGTCGATACGAAGCGGTTTGCGAAAACGAAAGCGACCGGAATCGCCGCAAAGTACCGAGCCTCAAGTATCCGAGGAGTGGGTGGACGAGGACAAGCTGGAATTGTGGGAAATAAAGCAATACGGCGACAGGTAAGCGAACGGGGAATTTTTGGATGAATGAGGGGCGAAAATGTCTTTGCGTTTTTCTGTTTTTCCTTACTAACAATTTTGTTAATCGACGAATCCTTCGTATCGTCTGTGCGTGTGTCTTTGCCTCGTTTGGGAATGTTCACGGGGAAAACGCTGATCTTCCCTCCAACGCTTAACGTCGTCCGATACTAACCTTCCTCGTCGGTGTGTCTCCTCTTTCTCTCTCCTCAGGTTAGAGAAGGCTAATGCCCAGATTATTACTAGGAGTCGATCGGGCGCTCCGCAGTCGGTCGTTATCGGCGTTAGTCGCGGCACCGCTTCGGCGCTTTCCGAGCAATTGGTCAGCGGCAAAGCGACACCCGAGGAGATAAAGGAGAAGATGGAGCAACAATTGCGGATGCAGCGAGCGGCGCACCAGCAGAAGAGAGCCCTCGAGACCCTGAAGAGCCCGGCCAATGCCTCGCCCGGACAACTCGTCAAAGTCACAACGAATTCTAATCTCGGTGAGGGTCCTCGAAATTTAATTATTTTAATTTGCCCTTCGTTTGATAATGACTAACCATTTTTTTTGTTTCCTTTTCATTAATTTTTTTTCGCAGATGGAACGGTCAAGGTCGTATCCAAAGTGGCTATTCCCGCAAGTCCCAATACTCAGGGAAAATCTCAGCTCACCTCGCTTCTTACGACGCCTAATCAAAACAAAACTTTCATCGGCACTCGTCGTATTTACATGACAAAGTGTAAGTTTTTTATTTATTTATTTATTTTTTTGGTACGCTGGACAATTCATTTTTCCTCTGCAAAAAAAAGATCTGAAAATACAGCGAAACTGGCTTATTAAAAAATTCAAAACCATGTGAAATTGGATATGTTTGTGGAATTTTTGGGCGATGTAAAGACGCGTTTTATCTTCGTTTTTCATTAGCCTCCGACGGAACAACGAGAGTGGTTTCCGGTACGACGAGCATCCTGCCGAAAACAACGCAGCAGCAACAGGTGCAAACGAATCAACAGGGTCAGCAGCAGTCTCTGATTAAAATGGTGCAACAGGTTCAGCAGAAAGTGCAGATACTTCGCGGTCCCGACGGAAAACTCCAAGTTCGAGGCTTGATGCCCGGACAGCAACTCGTGCAGATGCCGGACGGCAAACTCCACGTGCTCAACACCGGACAAGCCATTGCAACGAATCCCACCCAACAAACATCCGGAACCACGACCAACGTCGTTCAAACAACACCGACCACGAAAATCGCCACGACGACCAAAGTAGTTACAGCAACGCCAGTGAAAACGCCCGTTAAAACGATCGCGGTTAAGACTGTTAATCAAAGTGCTCAAGTGTCTACTTCACAGGCCGGACCGACGATTCAACGAATCAAAACAACCACAGCTGCGATCGCAAATGCCACGGCAACGACGCCCCAAAAAAGCGCAATCGTCGTCGGAAATACCGGGCAAATCGTTCAAGAACAGGTAAATTTTATCGATTTTTTTAACGGCAATTTACATTTAAAGATATTCCTCGTTTATTTGTTTTTTCTTTTTCTAATCTATGGCACATTATTCTATTAAAATGTATAATTTTCATTGGCAATTGACAACGAATTAAAGAGAAATCGTTAAAAAATGTCAGGTAACGTCGCCAGGAACTCAGACGATAAACGCGAATCAAGTTGTCGTGAACAACGCGAATCTTGCGCAGCAATTGGCGAGCGGAAAGGCGCAGCTCGCGACGATCGGCGGCCACCAGGTTGTGATTCGTAGCACGCCGACGGGCAATCAGATCGTTCACTTGAATTCCGCGAACAGCGGAATAATCGTGAAGAGCGCGGCGACGCCGAATAAAAGTGGGAGCACGGGAACGACGCCGCAGGTCCAGCAGCAACAGCAACAGGGTGCGGCGACGCCGACGACGCCAGGAACGACCGCAGTCTCGGCGGCAGCCGCTGCTAATCCTACGGAAAATACGAGCAGTAACGCGACAACCGGAGCAACGACACCGGCGAATTCCGCTCCCGCTGTTCCCCAGAGTCCAGCTGCACCTCAACCCGGAAGCGTGGAAGCTTCTCTCCTCGCTGGACAACCTCCGGGTACCGTTATAAAATGCGTGACCGCGCAGGTCATCCAAACGACTCAAGGACCGCGAATCGTGCTGCAAGGTTTGCAGGGCGCTGACTTTACGCCTCAGCAACTCGCGATGGTTCAGCAGCAGGTTAAACAACAGCTTTTGAAAGGTAGGCTCTTGAAATTCGCTATTTTTTCCAATTTATTCGGGCGGAATTTTGTGAAAATATTGTTTTTTTTAAAGCTCAAGCGACAACGGGAAAACAAGGAGTTCTCGGGCCAACGAAAATCTACCTGGCGGTTCAACCGGCGCCGGGAAGTCAACCGCAACAATCCCAAGCCTCCGCGACGCCGAGCACACCCGCAGCTCCGGTCGCGAAACCCGCGGCGGTGCCGGCCTCGCCGGCGCCCGCGACTTCGCTCAACAGCCAGGCCGAAAGCGCGACCGTCGCCGCGGAAGCTTCGCAATCCGCGACCCCGGCTACTCCCGAAAAGCCCAAGGTCGTGGTGCAACAGGTCAGCAGAGCGAGCATCTCCGAGGACGAACCCGCGCAAAAAACGACGATGGCCAATGGACAGCAACCGGCGCAGAGTTCGAAGGAAACTGCTCAATCATCGCCGAATAAATTCATCCTCACGCCGGATTATATTCAGCAAAGTAGGCACAGATCTTGTGAATTTTCTCGTGAATATGATAATCAGAAAATCGGTATATTCGATTTTACGTTTTCTTCTTTTGTTGTTATTATTCTTTTTTTTTTTTTTTTTTTTTTCAGCAATTAAAAACGCCTTGAAGCAAGAGAATCTCAATCCGGAAATTGAGGAAAAATTACTGCAGCTTCAGAGATACCAGGAAAAGCAGATGAAAGGCGGCGTGGAAAGTTCCGTGGCGAGCAATCAGAATCACGGAACACCGACGACCACGACCACCACGCCGAGAGCACCTTCTCGCAAAAGGCCCGCTCCTCCGTCCGCAAACATTCCCAGCGCAGCGAGCACAACGACAATAACATCGTCGAACGCCGCTGCCGCCGCAGGCGACGAGAAATCCGATTGGTCGGAACCTCCGAGAAAGAAAGCCGCGCCAAATCGGCAGGATCATCGCGAGGTTTCGAGGTAAGGACTTTTAGATTTTCTCCTGCTTCAGTTTCTTTTTTTTTTTTTTAACTAAAAATAAAAAAGCTTGTCATCAGAATCCCCGCTGTTTTTTTTTTCACGCTTTTCATCTCTGACATCAAACGTATTTTATTACAGGACGCCCCAAAATCTCACCGACTGTCGCGCGTAACTAACCAATTTTATTTATTACTATTTTATTTTATTCAATTGACGTTTTATTATTTTCACGTTTAATTATCGAATGTTTGTAGTCTTCGTATCGAGAGCATTAATAATCATTGTCATGAACATTTGATATGTGACGTTTTTTTTAAAACCATGAATAACAATCGGCTGCTTTTACAATGATTTTCTATTATTTTTGCCATTTTGACAATAGCCACGTGATCGAATTCCTTAATCCTGGAATCCCTGAATTATTTTAGCGCGCAAATATGGCGCGAAAAAACTAATGTTAAAACTATGTTTATTGCGCAAATATTGTGTTTTAACAAAATTAACAATATTCTGTGTGGAAGCGCAAAGAACAAAACGTGAATTCGTGTGGTAAAAAGTAGTTGGAATGTGTTTCTTAGGGTGCATAAGATATCAGAGATGACGGAGAACGAAACAACGCCGAAAAGTCGCAGCGGAAAAATGAAAGATTCGCAGGAAACGCGAAGAAAGCAACAGGTTAATTCGAGGATGCAGGTTTTGCTGTTTAGGCATAAGGAACTCCTGAAAAAGGACATTCTGAAGAAGCGAGCGTTGCTGGAGAAGGAGTTGCAAATAGATATACAGGTAATGAAAATGGACGAGTAGAAATTGAAAAAAATCAATAGCAAAATGAGGAATTTTTCGAGATACATCGAGTTTTATTGCAGAAGGATCTCGCCGCGGAATTGACGACGAGAACGAAGGCCGAAAGACACAAGCAGGACGAGGTTAAGGTCGGTAGCGCCAAACGCAAGTCCAACGCTCAAGTTCCTCAGCAAATGAGTTCGCCGACTCGCGGCGGAAAGCCAAAGAAGCACAGAGGGTCCCAAGGAAACAGCAACACGCCACCTGGTGTTTCTTCCGCCGCAGCTGCCAATCGTCTTAAAAAAGAGAAGCTCTACTGTCTCTGCAGGACACCTTACGACGAGACAAAGTAAGTTCTCCAAGAAAAAAATACTCCCAATTTTTCTTTAAAAGCGTATTTACAATTTCTGGTTGTTCACGCAATAATTTCATGTATAAGTGCATTCGCAGTTACAAAAGTGATTGAAAAATATGATGCATTTCGTGTTTTTTTTTTTTTTTTTTTCCACTCGTTTAAGATTCTACGTCGGATGCGATCTCTGCAATAATTGGTTCCACGGCGAATGCGTGGGAATAACCGAGGAGATGAGCAAGTCTCTCTCGGAATTTGTGTGCACCGAATGTCGTCACGCTCGCGAGACACAAGAACTTTACTGTCTCTGCAAGCAGCCGTACGACGAGTCTCAGTGAGTGTCTCGAAGATCTGCGAAAAATGTCATCGATGAAAATGAAACATTTTTTTTTTTACATCAATTTATGTTACAGATTTTACATCTGCTGCGACAAATGTCAGGACTGGTTCCACGGACGTTGCGTAGGAATTCTCCAATCCGAGGCCGACAACATCGACGAGTACGTTTGTCCCAATTGCCAGCGCAACTCGTCGGTGAATTTCGCAAACATGAAGAACCTCAACAATAAGGATCTTGACCTTTTGAAGAAACTCATAAAGCAGATACAGGTAATTATCGGTGACAAGGATGAGCCTGGCCTTGCTTATCGGTGAATAATCATACTTTTTCTCTTATCACTAGGCGCACAAAAGCGCGTGGCCTTTTATGGAGCCTGTGGATCCTAACGAAGCACCGGATTATTACAAAGTCATAAAGGAGCCAATGGGTGAGTTATCTTCATTGATCTCTTGATGAATTTTCAATAAAAAAAAAAACAAAAACGTTTAATAAACTCGCCGTCTCTCTATTGAAATCTCAGATCTCCAGACGATAGAATTAAGGATAAACGAGAGATCTTACAAGAAGCTCAGTGAATTTATCGGCGACATGACCAAGATATTCGACAACTGTCGTTACTACAATCCAAAGGAATCACCGTTTTTCAAATGCGCCGAGTCCCTGGAAACGTATTTTGTCCACAAAATCAAGAGTCTGAGGGAAAAGTTCTCCGAGGGCAAATGAACGGAGGGCCTTGAAAAGTGCAGTGTTTATTCCGCGTTTATCCGAGACAATTTGCCAGTACGTTGAGAGACTCCCAAACCCGAGCCTCCTCGTCGATCTAGAATTAAGCGTCTAACGATTGTTCACGTGCAGATTCTTTATTTATCAGAGCCGTGCGTCCACAAATTCGCCGCTCCTTTTTAGAGAATCATTTCGATATCCGGCTGCGATGGCTGCGAATCCGATGCTCACAACGATAAGACACAATTTTCGAAAGCAACAACAACAAAAAGACTTATCAACGGCCGCACGGCGCTACATTTATAATTTATAATGTACATGCGAGCGGAGCACATGTATGGATTGAAATAAGCATGTTTAAAGGATATAATTACGAATAGAGCGTAGATTAACGAGTCAAACGGTCACTAGACCGACTTAGCATCATGACCAGCGATTTAGTAGTGACTTTGAACGGAAAAACAACGGAATTTTCGTCGTCTACGTGCGCGAACGTAGCCAGTGAAAAAAAAGAAGAAGAAGAAGACACGAACACTCGCGTTTTTTTTTTTTTTTTTTGCAAAACCACGAGGAAAAAGAGAATAACGTTTCCGTGAATAAACATCCTCCCCCAGTAGAATTTAAGAACTATTTAGGACGCGCATAATAAATTGTACAAATTTGTTTATTATGCTCACAAGTAATTATCAATTACTTACGTTGTTTTAATCACATAAATTTTCTATGAAATTGTTTATAAACGGAGACATATGATGTTAGGCTGTAAGGAATAAGCGGAACGCTGTTACCGCCTCTGTAAATAACGGTAGAGCTGAGTGAGAGCGACAGAACGAAAGTGTGTGTGTGTGTGTGTGTGTGTATTTGTGTGTGTGAGGGAAAAAAAAACGCCAACGACTGCGATAATTCACTCGGCCGGGCGTCACTGCCCTCGACGGACAAGGAAGAGAGATAAAACAAAAGGAAAACAAGCTGATTTCAGCAATTGTTTATATTTTATGTATTAAAGTATTATCGGACGATCGCCGACGATTGTTTAGTGCTACGACACTCGAGATTCTCGGGCGTAAACATCGATTTATCACCGAGAATCCACGAGGAATGTTACTAAATTATTATCGCCTCTCGTACTAACGATTTATTGAGGAACGAGCGAAATTTCGGTAAGATTGCGTGTGTGAGTGCGGAGAATATGAGCGGAAGAGGAGAGAAATCCGGATCCAGGAAGCACGCATATAATCCGTGTCTCGTCGCGGTTTTTTCATCAAAAGTATCGTATATATATATACATATATATATATTAGAGATTATTCAACGGGAAATAACGATTTGAAAGAAACATTCGTTCGTCTTTTACTTGAGCGGGGTCGCGGAGACCCCAACGACAGGCCTTACTACGACTGTTACGTTCCCTTTTTGTTCTTAATAAAAATTTGAAAAATTTAAAAAAAGAGGAGATACTAAACGAGATCAGAAAAACGTGGAAGTAATCGCTGGATTAAAAAAAAAAAAAAGAGTTGTACATTTTCGCCAGGGTATAATGCGCTTGTACAGTATTTTTTAATTCGAAATCACAACAACAACACCCGGCACTCCGATTTGTTGTTCATTTTCCAGCCTTTTTTTTTTTTTTTTTGATTATACTGAATAGTTATCGACATTGAGTCTGCTAGATTTTCTGAATTAGAGAGAAAAAGAGAGAGAGAGAGATTGATGCCGAGCGAAACAATTTCAACAATGCAGCGAATCTTTCGAATTATGCGTGAGTTTGTCATTTTTTTTTTTTTTTTTTTTTTTTTCGTTTTGAAAAAATTATGCGTTTGTCCGCCGATCCGAGAGAAAAATAAGTGGATATTTCGCTGGAGGAGAAAGCGGCGGCTTAGCTGCGTTCACCTGCACGAAGCAGTTATCAATAGTCAACGTGAAAAATATAAGGAAAAAATTACACGCGCCGTTTACGAAATAACAGCGATTTTTGTGTGATTTTTTTTTTTTTTTCGAACAGCTGCGAATAATTTTTACTGATCAAATGAAAGACACACTTACACGCAAATGTTTTAGCACAACGCTTAATCTTGAGCTGGACAATATAACGAATGGAAAGAGAGAAACGTTAATCAATCGAACGCTCATTACGTGTAACAGTTAATTGATCGAAATAGCGTTAAAACCGAAAATTCGATGGTCCCAAAAAGCATACGCTCTCAAAGTTTCGTGCGGCTTCGCCTGTCTCGTTTATTAATCATGTAATAAGGTGTTTAATTTCCATTAAAAATGAAGAAAAAGCAAAAGAGTGTGATTTCCTAAATATATTCAGCATCCGCGATAAAAGTGCAGAAACGATAACGAAAAGCATAAAAAAGCAAACAAACGCCCTAATATTACATAGATTATAATGGATATATTTGTACTAATTTTAATCGTAAGCTATCTTTGTTCTTTTAATTGCACTACAATATTAATTAGCGACGAATGTAACGGATATACTGATTTGTCCTCTTTTCTTTTTCATTTGTAATTATCTCGGAGCAAAATAAAATTGCTGGATGATAGCGTAAAACGACTTAAGGGTGAGTACCGAGGATACATTTAAAACCCACAGCAATTTTCACAATCTTTCTCGTCTCTCCAATTTCATTGACCATTTTTCGCTTTCTTATTCATGTTAGTAGGTCCTTGGGAAATGCCGATTCTCTTCGTTAATTTACGTTTTTCGTGGTGAGATCCCTGCGAGAAGTTTCGTCATGCCAAATCCTTTGAATCACGTTCCTGCTTCGATCCTTCGACGATATCACCGTCAATTTTCTTGGAGTCAATGTCCTGAAGGAGCCGAAACAGTCACAGGTTTTCCTTCCTGCATTTTATTTTATTTCTCTATTTATTTATTCAATAAATAATTAAATCGTGTGTCACAAACGAGTATATTGAAAAAAGAAAAAAAAATGTATAAAGGAGAAATCCAATTAATAGATAAACGAACAAAAAATTGAACAGGGCATCAAGCGCAAAAATGCAGCATTCTCAGACCATCCGAAATGTGAGACCTATTATCGTAGAAAAAAAAAAAAAAACCACATTGGAAGACGTCTGGACCTCTTTTAACTCGGCCTTGCATTCCTTGACGTCAAAATGCTGCTTGGTAAAACCAGAGCGTTTTAAAAATATTTTGAAAAAACTGTAAGCTTGTACAGCTGTAAATGAATTGATAAGAGAGCCACTGAATTGAAAGGTCTGCAGGTAAATAGATAAAAACGTGTGGCATAATCCTAGCGCTCTAATATTTTTCCACAGAGCGGTTGCGCAGTCGAATGATTTCGGAGCCTCTTCGAGGAGCGCGAGTCAGTAGCGTTCTCGCTTCCACAAACGAAAAGTGATCACTGTGCTGGTCTCCTCTCCGCGAGCAGCAGATTTTACGTAGGTGTGCAATTTTTTTTCGGAGCACAACATTTATTTCGCCATTCGAATGCGATATTTTATTTTCTATCATTTATTTTTCCTTTATTTCAGCGCAAAGTGTGTCAGGAAAATTATTTAGCAGCTGTGAAGAGTATCCACTTAACAACATGCTCGTCAAGTGTTCCTACAGACTGGCAAGTCGATCGATAGCCAGGAGCCCAATAGTCGGTAAATATTATTCCATATTATTATTTTTTTTTTTGCCAAATTCTAACTTAAAATTGTGCTGCTTTATTTTTATTTGGAATCTCTGATTTACTGTCTTTAACCTATGTCCAATCGCGTCGTGATTTGGTGCTCCAAAATGCAATTAAAAAAAAATATTGATTTTTTTTTTTTTGGGAAATTCTAACTTAAAATTGTGCTGCGTTATTTTCCTCTGGAATCTCTGATTCACTGTCTTGAACCTATGTCCAATCGCATCGTGATTTGGTGCTCCAAAATGCAATTAAAATTAAAATATTGATTTTTTTTTTTTGGAAAATTCTAACTTGAAATTATGCTGCGTTATTTTTGTCAGGGATTTTGTTATTCACTGTCTTTAACTCATGTTCATACGCAGCGCAATTTTTTTGTTTTAAAACAGGTTTGAAAAAGTGAAAGTGGTCGAGTAATTGCGGAAGTTTTGCATGAAGATCCGATTAAATGAGTGCGATGATTATTTCGGAGCACAAATTTCCGTGTCTCGATGTTATTTGGCTATCGATTTACTTTTTCCCCCCTCAAAGAACCCAGAAAAATAGGGTCGAGTACAGATATTTTTGAATTAATTTGATAAAAAATTTCAATGAAGAATTGTTATTGCTTTTATCACTTTAATAATGACGAATATTCTCAGCTTTGAATAGATCTTCTACATCAGCGATTTGAAATCTGAGGCCATCTCAATCTCCCGGCGATTGTTGAATTCGGAGTAATTTTAATAAATGAAAATCAGTGAACAATGATGATAAAGTACGAACGGGAAATGTAACGGAGCGAGGCTCAATTGTCGTTAAGTGGCATCAATGAAACTAATCGGACGTTGGGGTCGGACTCACCGAGTTCGGAGCCGCAAAACACGCTGTCGTTTATAAGAATTTGTTTACGAGGCGCTGTTGAATTTTCAGGGCAAAACTCCTGGAGAAGATGTCTGTCAGTTTCGACACGCGCGGAGCCAAAAGGACCCGAAGTGCACACGGAAATTCCCGGTCCCCAATCGCGTCAGTTGCTCGAGGAGCTCAACAAGATTCAGGTAGATAAGAGATAGCTAAGCTCTCGTAAATTTCGCTAATAACATCGCGCGAGCGATCGGTTATTTGTTTTTCCGACAACATCTTCGATAGAACCTTGAGCTCGTTTATTAAATAGCAAATACTGCCGTAAACCATTCAATCCCGTGACTAAAATGCTGAAATTCTTCACAGCAAGCCGGCTCCGTTCAACTTTTCGCTGATTACGAAAAATCCGCGGGCAATTATATCGTCGATGTCGATGGAAACACTTTGTTGGATGTTTACATGCAAATATCGTCGATGCCACTGGGATACAATCATCCGGCGATGCTCGAGGCTCTCGCCGATCCGAGACATTTGGTAAAAGTTTTATACCTGAAAAAAAAAAAAAAAGAGTTAGAACGTTGGAAATTGTATGGAAAAACTGCGTTTTTTAGTCGATGATGGCAAATAGACCAGCTCTTGGCGTATTCCCTGCGCAGGATTGGCCCAAAAGATTGAGGAAAAGTCTTCTGAGACCTGGTGTAAGTTTTTGTCACGTGCAACCTTCGAAATGTAATCGAACGCGAATTAATCAGCGGAAATAACACCTCAGGTAGCTCCGCCCGGTCTGGACTGCATCACGACGATGATGTGCGGTTCCTGTTCCAATGAAAATGCTTTTAAGAACATATTTCTCTGGTACGCTGATAAGAAGCGACATGGAGCTCCTTTTACCAAGGAGGAGATGGAGACTTGCATGATCAATCAAAGTCCCGGCTCTCCGCGATATTCCATTCTCTCTTTCAAAGGTAAATTCGATAGAAGCGTGAAATTTTAATCGAAGCGACGATTAAATGTTGTATTTACATTCCTGTTATTGCAGGAGCTTTTCACGGGAGAACTCTTGGCTCTTTGTCGACAACCCACAGCAAATACATTCACAAAATTGATGTTCCTGCCTTCGATTGGCCGATCGCTCCTTTCCCAAGTTACAAATATCCGCTGGAGGAAAATGTGCGCGAGAATAAAAAGGAAGACGAGCGATGCTTGGCTGAGGTAAAATCGAATAAATTATTGAGTTATAAATTCTTTTTTTCCACTCAATAGAACTTCAATTTTACTCTAATCATTTTTTGAACTCGTGATTTTCCTTTATTTAATTTCCGTTTTAGATCGAGAGCTTGATCGTCAAGTACGACAAGGAAAAGGGACTTCCGGTAGCGGGCGCGATTATCGAGCCGATTCAAGCAGAAGGAGGCGATAATCACGCGTCTCCTGAATTCTTTCAAAATCTCCGGAAATTGACTAAAAAGGTAGGAGCCAAAAAAAATTTTTTTTTCGGTTTCGTTTCTTGGTATGTAATTAACCGGTTTTTTAAAAAATCAGCACGGAGCTGCGCTCCTGATTGACGAAGTTCAAACCGGAGGAGGACCCACAGGAAAAATGTGGTGCCACGAGCACTTTAAGCTCGATTCTCCACCGGATGTCGTCACTTTCAGCAAGAAAATGCAGATGGGTGGATATTATCACACACCGGATCTCAAGTAATCGTTATTTTCCAAGTAACTACGAATTATATCGACACTTACATGATTTTTGTGATTGCTAAATATTTTTTTAGGCCCAAAATTTCGTACCGCGTGTTCAACACTTGGATGGGTGATCCCGGCAAACTCATTCTTCTCGAGGCGATCCTAGACGTCATGCAAAGAGACAATTTGCTGGACAACGTCGCGAGAATAGGCGATTACATGCTGGAGCAGTTGAAGACGATGGAAAAGGAACACTCGACTCTGATTAATTCTTCTCGAGGTCGGGGCACTTTTATCGCCTTCAACTGCACCTCGGCGCAGCTCAGAGACGGCGTCGTCAAGAAACTACTTGCCCGAGGTACGTTTTTAACAAATCTAAAAAACAATCGAGTCATTCAGAAGAAGGAAACATTTTTTGTTGTTGTTAAAAATCGATTTTTCCATTGATCAATGTAAACCAAAGATGGAAAGTAGATCTTGAGCATTGTTTCCTTGTTATTATTCGCTTTTTACAAAATTTCCTCTGTGCGGAAGTCAAAATCGATTAACACACTTTTTCGTAGATTTAACTTTGTCAAGAGCGAAAAATAATGAGAAAACTATGTGTTTTTTGAGAACTTTGTATATCGTTAGTGACAAAAGGTCTCTTGTTATTTTTTCTCAAGACAATTCGATACTTCTGATTATTTAAAAACGCAGGAAAGCCGCTGAGCTCGGATTGATATTCGCGTATTCGTATTTTCTTAGGTATTCAAGCAGGTGGTTGCGGAGATAACGCCGTGCGACTGCGACCGGCTCTCACGTTCAACAAGAAGCACGCCGACATATTTTTAGACGCTCTGCGAGCCGTTCTAAAACAATAATTCAAGGTCGGCGTCGTGCGCTCGTCGCACAATCCGCAATTCATGTCTTCCAGAAAGCCTAACGTTCGCGTTACGAAAATAGTCTTCCAAAGTTAAACGATAATGTGTAAACGAGCGCCGAACGCAGCTCTCTCTCTTTTATTTTTGTAAAAGCGCTCAAGGTCCGAAATTTTAAGGCTATACGATTAATTTAAGTGCAGGACGAAAAAAAAACTCGTTATTCCTAGACGAAGTTTGTGTGTCAATCGTTCACTCGAAAGCCAAAAAAAAAAAAATTCCGCAACTGTTGGGAAAGCGATGGACGATTTATTGATCCTTCCAAATGACCCGAGCCGATTCCTCTCTCGATTAGATAACGTATCGAATTATCGCAGGCATTTTATTGTGTTTATTTTCACGGTAGTTTATCTTTTATCGTACAATTTTTACACTATATCGCGGAACTCGATCGTCTCCGCGCGCATTATCTTTGCTCTTCGGGTCCTTCACCCTGACATCTTTTGCAGTATCTCCACGAAGTGATGAAACTGAGGCGTTCGACTTTTACGCTTTATGTACTCCAACGTTCTCGCCTGAAAATGATAAAACATCAAGTCGTATTATCGGTCAAAGATTCAGGATTTAATTACGAAATTTCCGATGGTTTTTCACATTTTTACAGTCGATCTTTCAAAAGCCAAAGTATTTTTTACCCTCATTTTCGGATCCGCTGAGCCGTATTTTTGCGACAAATTCCACAAATTCACGGCCATTGCCGCGAGGACAGGTTGACGAAGATCCGCGCGCATTGCCAGCCGACTGAAAAGCTCGAGAGCAAGCGCCGATTGTTTGTCCACCTGATCGCTCGATCCCAGGTATTTCAGATGATTGAGAATTTCCTCGAGCACTTTCGTGCAGATCTTATTCACTTCGCCGATGAATTTTCTATCGCTTCCGTACAATTTGTCGTTGGAATCCACCTGAAAATACACGGGGATGAGTGAAAAACGCGCGAATTCGGAGTGCAAAATCGACGCGACGATTTTTACCTTGTCCACGTGATAAGGATAACTCTCCTGTGTAACCGCGGACAAAAGATCGAGCACTCGGAGATAAAGATACGGTTTTGTCGAACTGTTTTCGTCGAAACAACGCTGTACCGCATTTAAAAGGCCCCTCATCAAATAAAGAACCCCGTGCTCTGGACTATCCTGCGAAAAATATTAAAATTCAAGCGATTCTTTTATTTCAAATTCATTCCCCGCAGAGTGATTAGATAATTTTCTGTATCAAATTATTCATGAAAATAAATCAAATCATTGTCACAGGGCTAAACTCACCGGAACTACGAGAAGAGTAGATAAAAAATTGGACAAATAGGACAGAAGGTACGGCTCGGAGTTTTTCGATCTTCCGTCGATCTCGATGGTCTTTGGCATTTCCGGTACCAAACTCAGAGCTGCTTTGAAACATGCGTCAGCTGGAAATGCCAAAAAAAAAAGTAGTAAAAAAAAATAATTGTAATTTCCAACTGCATTTAGAAGACTCGTTAAATTTCACAACATTTCAAATCATATACATTGCAGCACGTGGAAAGTTTTTATCCAATAGCTCAACGTTTCCAATGATTGTTTATGTGCATAAAGTTTTATCTGTGCTGAAGAGAAAAAAAAAAGAAAAAAAACGTACAATCTGTGTCAGGGTTTGCACAAATGGAGAAACGCAGACATTGCATTACACGATTAAAGTGGAAGACGACTGACCTTGCCCTAGGCATTGATTTAGGAGCGCGACTTGCCCAGAGAGCAGATACAGTTGCAATCGAGTCTGAACGAGAGTCAACGAAGGAATCGTGATAAAGCAGAACGCAGCGCAAGCCCGCACAAAAGCGGAAGTTCTTCTCGTGTGATGACCACGCACGATTTTCCTCGTGTCAACAGCTTGTCGATTGACGCACTGGACGAGCTGCACGTGGACGGAATCGAGATTAGGAAAAGCCGCTCGCGCTTCCGCGTAGAAATTCAACTGCTTCTCAAAATCTCGGCCATAATCGACTCTCTGCACGAGACCGCAGATCAAATTGCCAATCTGACGTTTCTCGTCGTCCACCGTCAAAGCACTAAAATCACCAAAATTCGCTACTCAATTTCTGCTTTAGGAATTCATACTAAGAGAAGAAGAAAAGAGCGCAAGAAAAAAAAAATACCTCACAGAATCGTGCATTATCCTCGCGATGAACATGAGAGCGTTTATTATAATCGGGTCCGTAATCGGGCCATTTTGAGCCCCGAATCCTTCGATTACGCTCTTGCAAACTTCGACTTTGATGCTCTCTTTGTGAAACATATCGATGAGCGGCAAGAAATTTTCCTGAAGTTACGAAAAACGTAATATAATTGAAGCGAAGTAAGAGAGCAGCATTTTAAAAAGGCATTGGACAATAATCAATACCATTGTAAGAAGCGATTCAAAATCCTGAGTATGCGAGACTATTTTCTCGACGATTCCCTGAAGCTGAGAGTAATATTGCTCGAACGCGCGATTCGGGCTCAAATGAGTGATAATCTCGCCCAAAAAGAGATTCAGTTCCTTCACAGTGAAATGAATGACCGTGAATTGTATCCAAATTTCCGTGCAGTGCATAAACTTGGCTGGATCACTTTGGGCAGTTATGTATTTCCAAACTACGGTCAACACGGACTGACAATCGTCCTTCGGCGGAGCTTCCTGCACGAGACAATCTCCGAGGCTTCGGTACAAAAGATACTGCGGAAAACCTGCAACAAATTACCTTCGTAATTGCACGGCGATTTTTTTATTTTTTATTTTTTGTTTAAGACGCAAAAATTACTCACCATCATCGTCGTCGCATTCCGCGATCAAATTGACGAATTCCATCGAACGAGCGGCGATATAAGCGGGCTTAAAAGCGACGAGAATAGCGTTCAACAAAAGACCACTGTGCGCTTGTTGTTTGCATCGCGAAAGAACCTCGACGAGTAAATTTTCCGAGGCAGTTCTCGCCATCACTTGGAGAATCCAGTCGAGGGCCGGAGTGTAAAGATTCAGGTACGCGAAGAGCGACATATTTTGCTTGTTCAATTCGGCTCTGACCGAATGTCCAAAAAGTTGTTGGTAGGTCGACAGAAAATCGTAGAAATTCTCGCGAACGAATTCAAAGTCCGAGGTTTTGTTGAGGGCCAAACCAACGCGACAGAGATAACACCTCGCGTAAACTGCTATCAGAGGATTCCCGATTCCTCGTATCATCCTCGTTATCCTCAGCAACGCTGTGTTAAATTCGTTGGTCGTGAGGAAACTGTACGACTTTATTATCGCCATTTCGACGTAAAGACGAGGAACGAGCTCCCGGATCGACGCGATTTTGTAGAACCAATTGCGACAAGTTTCCTTCGCGTTTTCCGGTACCATGTCCGGTGTAAAATTGTCCGGGAGACTCTTCAGTACTTTGCTTCCTGGCCTGAAACACAATCGCTAGTTTTTGTAGTTCGTGTGTTTAAAAAAACATTGTTTTTGTCAAGTTTTTTCGTAGCTTAGCTTGGATTTTGAGGCACATACTCACTTGTAATAGTCGGCTTTCACCTTCAGTCTCTCGTAGACGAGTTTACCAAATATATCGAGTATATCAGTGATAAGAACGAATTTACTCGGATAGAAAGCGACGACCGAAGTGTCGACCAAAAGTTTGGCGCACTGAATGGTTATTCTCAGGGCTTTTACGCGCTGATCCGAGTGCCACGCTTGAACGAGCTCGTTATTGAGCTGCTCTATCCTCGAGGTGTATTCCTGCTGCGATAAATCGAGCATTTGTCGCACGGAACCTTCTTCAAAATCGTCCAATTGCTTCAGTCTCGTTCTCACTTTGTCCACCAGTGTCCCGGTCGGCTGGACTTTTGCCGCAACTGCAAGAAATCCACACAATTAAATGGAACGTCTATTTTAAAACTTGTGCAGTCGATAGAAATGGGAAAATACCTTGTTCTCCTCCTGATAAAAAACTAGTTACAATGGACAATTTTTCAGAGGTCGTGTATTTGTTGAGGATCAAGGATCTGCGCGCCGACCAAGGCTCCACCAATTCCTCCGCTGTGTCTTTGCCCTTTTTCCCTGCGGAGACAACATTCGAGGAGTAATCCCACTGCAAAATTAATTTCAGGCTTCAACGCTCAATTTAAAAAAAAATAATAACGCTTCTGCAATTGAGAAATAATCAAAACTACGGACAGCAAAGCGCTACAAATTTGTGATGAAATGACCAAAATCATTGCACGGATAAAAGGAGCAAAAACAGCGAAAAATAGAGGGAAAACTCTACCTCGTCCGCTGCCATTCTGGAAAGCGGATCTAACTCTTCTCTGGCAAATTGCGTGAGGGGATCGGAACCATCGAGAGCGGAGTGGCCCATCAGAGGATCGGCCAGTGGATTTCCGATGGGAAGTGGCGCGTGAGTCGGAGTCGGAGTCCCCGTAGAGGATCCCGTGCTCGTGCTTCGTAACGTGCCTCTTCTGACGTTGCTTCTTCCGTCTATCAGCTGTAAAACATTAAGGCGATACAGCGGACTGCGCAAAAATAGCCAGAGCATGTACGCAAATGATTTCTCACGGTAATGGTCACTGGTTTAAGGGGATGCTCCGAAACCTCTTCGATCGCAGGAGTTTTGACGTTTCTGTAGTCGACGGGACACGAAATCCTATTTAAAAAAAAATGGGATTAATCTTAAGGTTGTAGAAAAAAAAAGAAAAAAAAATAGAAAAATTGACAGAAAAATAGAGTAACTGGTTACCAATTGATTTCAGTCATTTTTGTGATGCCGGTGACTTCCTCAGGATATGTTCAGGGTCAAGGTCGAGAAAATAGTCAGAGATAATTTTGCATGGATTCGCTTCGTTAATAGCAACAATTATTGAGATACATTATTGAAGATTAAGGGTGAATTTGACGTATGGGTGTATACACGGTATGTTATGTGAGAAACAAGAGGAGGGGATTCACGATTTTTTATCTGTGCGCCGGTTTTCGTTGCGGCGAACAGCACTCCCGCTTTTGTCGAATTTCGTGGCTGTAGGCATTTGTGCTATTCAAGTTGGTCTCTTCATCGTGAGTCCTGAGGAACCGACCGTCGATATTGCAGTTTAGGTCGAGTTGTGGTTTCGACTGATTGCACAAAGAGGGATAAACACGTTTTTTGCCTTCGCTGTTCGTATCCTCGTTTGAGGAAATTTTATTTCCCTTTTATTTACGCAATTACCATTTCAACAGACTGAAAACAATCAAAATTTGACTACAAATCCACATTTCATATAAAATCTAATTGCCCACTTAATCCACAAAATTCCAAAACCAATATTTTTCAACATTACCTCCGAAAAATCTAAAAAAAATGTAATCATCAAAACCCGTTTAAATATTTCGGAAATCGACCTTAAATCCACCTGACAATTTGATACAAAATAAATGAACAACTCATTACTTAACTATGCCAAAACCAAAAGCAATATTTTCCATCCTATAAACAAATTGAAAATGTTGCGCATGCGCGAAAAGGGAGGCGCGGTGTGTGCGCACGCGCAGCGAGAGCGCCGCGCAGTGCTGCCGCTGGCGACGAGCGGCGCTCCAGGGAAGTGCGTGTTTCGAAGATGGCCGCCGGTAGCGCGTTGCCGTTTGACGTCCGTGAAATATGATACTTTCCTCGTTGTCGTGACGGCGAGGTTAACGCTACGGCCCGGGATTCCGGTGTCGGATATTAACCGCGAGCTTGTTGGTGCTCGGGCACGAACATCTCGAGCCCGGTCCGAACGTGGAGAGGCTAACAATGGCCCTGGTTACGGTGCAGCGTTCGCCGAGCGTTTCCAGCTCGCCTCAGAGCTCGGTAAGTGTTGTTACTTTTGCATTTAAACCCGCGCGCGCGCCTCGCTTTTACATTTTTTTCACGCGTTTCCCTAATCCCCGAGCGTTCGTGACACAATCGTGCCCTTTTCATCACGCCCCGCGTGATCGACGATGAAAATTTACATTTTTCACGATGTATCGAACGCGCGCCGACAAAAGAACGCGTATATCGTTCAGCGGCTCGCGCACAGCGCGTTTGTTACCCTCGAGCGGCGCTTTACGATTGTCGTCGTTGTCGTTGTCGTTGTCGTCGGTGCGTGTGCACCGAGAGCTGCTTTTATGTACAGAGACGCGCGCACTCACGCGGCACCTTCGAACAAAGGCGACACCGAGCAATCCCCGATTACTCTGTATGTAAGACCGTGCTTCAACCCTTTGGGTTTTGATTTTCAACGAGAGAGATCGAGGGGGATGGGAATGAGCGCGAGAGGGCCGAGCAGGGGAGGACCGGCTTTTCGCCGTACCCGCCGGTAAGAGAGATTCACGGGCGGACCACACGAATACGCGGGAGAAGTTTGGAAGAGGATTTTCAGGCGGATTGGCCGAGTGGTTTTTGGGAGATTCCCCGTCTTTCCCACTTTTTCGAAGGTATCGCTTTGGGGGGGGGGGGGGGGGGGGGTTTGTTTGCTGATATTTTTGGCAGGGCGATGGGAAGGTGGGAAAGTGGGCAGTTTTGGGGAGAAAAAGAATATTCAGGGTTTTTTTTTTTTTGGGCGGCGCAAGTATTTTTGGTTTGCTGCGAATAAGGATAATTGGTAAAGATGGGGGTTTTTTTTTTTTTATTGGCGTGATAATTTATTGAGATTATTTTTGAGTTGCAATTTCTTATGTTTATCCGCAATTCGAAAAGAATTTTCTTTGGCGTGATTGCGGCGATTGAAAAAATTTTGGGAAACTGCGTAATTGGTAATTTACAAAATTATCGTTGGCATAAATAATTTTACTGAATTTCGATAGGAAAAAAAAAAAGGTTGCGTCTATGCGTAAATTATTTTTACGCAGAATTAAAGGATTAGTCGAAAGCTTCTGCCACAATAGAGCGAACAATCTTTGTTTCGGAGTTGGAAAAAAAAATGTTATGACACTAAATATCAAGACAATCTGTTGATAAACCACATTTCTGAACAAAAAACGCTCCAAAAATTTCTATTGTGGAAATTGATATATTTCAATGGAATTTAAATAACATTTATTAAATAACTTTCCGACACATTCTGCGCCTCTGATAGCTTAGGAAAAACGAAAAGATCAAAGGATTAAATAGCATATGCATTAACATTGATAATTCAATTCGGTCACGCAAAATATGTGCAATATGCGGTAGAACATTGGAACGGCGTTATATTGGGCGTGTAGAATTTGATTTCACGGTTTATGACGAAAGTTTGTATGCTCCAGCGACGCAGGAAAGAAAAAGAAAACGGCAGAGCGCAGGTTTGCCATTGATCAGCGAGAACGTGACGCCAAATTCGTGGTCGTGCGGCGATGGAAGGAGGAGAGGAACGAGGGGAGACCGAGAGATCGACGCAAGACAGCAGCCCGCCTTTTTCACGCACGAGATTTCATTTGTTTGCCATGGCGAGAGCTCCACGAGGAAATTGTGCAAGCCTCGAAAGCCACGCAATTAAATATTGTATAATAAAGTCCGGAAAGCCAGTAAAACTACATACCGCGAACAAAAGTAACGCAAAGGATATCCGACGAGGGACGATTTCGCAATGGAGCATTGCGAGCGTTGCGCGATTTTAGCGCTCCGATGTCTTTGGCCCGGGAGCTAAAATCTCTCGTGAAAATGCTGCCAGCTTTCCACGTTCTCTCTGGACCAGCGATTCTCAATCTCGCCATCGTCCCCACCGTCCAAACGACTCGCCTCCACGACGCAATTTCCGCGGAATCGTCCAAATTACAGGATTTTCCTTTGGCACGTTTCGCCAAATTTTCTCGTTACACATCTCAATCGGTGTCCATTTGGAACGGAACCTTCGAAACTCTGGTTAGAATTGTATTCAATTGAAATTCTCACACTTTTGGCAACACATTTTCTCATATTTTAAATAATAAAAAATAAAAATAGTAGCTATTGTTCCTGAAAATAATATACAATTTATCAATTGAATTACAAATCGATACAAATATTCGAGATTCAATTAAAATTCAACATTGCTATGAGTTCTAGAATTTATAATTATGCAAATTTCAAATTTATTCATTAAAAAAAGCGTACTTTTCTTCTATGGAATTTGTGATACAAAAAAAAATAGAATTAAATTTAATCCTAGAAATAAATTGGCAAGCACTTTGTTGAAAGTACCTTAACCATTGAATTTTAATTCCATAGGATTCCTAGTTAATCGACACCACGAGGTAGTTCGACTGCTGGCTCCTCGCGCACTGACGTCTTTAGCGAGCGTTCCCATCGAGAGTTTTTCCGTGGGGGGTGGAGCTTCGTCGTGGCGAGAGTCGAGCTTCGCAAGCTCCTCTTCTCTCAGTCTCCATGCATTGGCCCGCGGAACTCCGACGTTATTTTCACAGTCAGTTTGCTGGCGGAGCTGAAACGCGTCGGTCTCGCGAGTCTCTCGCCGTTCTCGCTCCTTTTCTCGACTCCGAGTGATCGAGCCACGTGACAAAGGCGGTTTTCCCGAAGCACAGTGCGATAAACCCTCCAAATCGCTTTCAAATGCGACGCAAAGACACGCGGATTTCGGTGCTCCTCGCGAAATGATTCTCTTTCGTAACAAGAGTGCGATGCTCTACGTTCTTCCACCGCCTGTCGCACCCTCCCCTCCCTCCCCTTGGTCCAGTATAGTCAGATCCACGTGGGACGATTCTCGCGTAGTTCCCAGTGATAATAATAATCGTCAGCAAAACCACGAGCAGTCTGGCAAACGGATATCGCGACCACGAAAAGCCCGACGTTCGCACTCGTTGCAACTGCGCGCTCGTCTTTATTCTAAAGTAAGCGAGAATATAAATATGAAAAAAACATAAAGAAAAATAGTAGAATTTTATAGCACTATTTTCTTTATTATTTATCATTTTTTAATTTTTCAATCAATGGTTCATTATTTTTCGTGACAAATTATCACAAATTTCTTCGCATCTCCTTAGTTTTTCTCTAAAAATGTTTGCGCGAATCCAGCAATTAAAACGGGTTTCCATGAAAATACAGTTACAAAATACGTGGCAAAGGCAAATGCAGCAGGGAGTAAAGTTTGCATTGAATAGAAAGAAAGTTGATTGCATCGTCGGTGTCTAGACGTCCGCCCGAAGCTCAAGAGCTCGGCGAACCAACGGAATGACAATTATTCTCACCAAATGGGTTCTTAATTATTCGTTAATCGCTGGCGATGCTCGGCAACCTGATGTTCAAGTTGAATCAAGATTCTAACAGCGACTTCGACTTTCCTTTCAGGATTCTGGCGCAGGGGCACCGGCCGACGACGACGAGGCAGCGAGGACTTGCAAGAGGTAAGCCCAACGGATTATTCATCTTCGGGGCACCCCATTAAAATAAACAGCAAACTCACAATTTCAAACAGAACGTTTGTTTAAATCATAGTGGTTTTTATTTTAAAAAATTGTGCCCCCTATAGCATTTTATTAATATCCAAAGTAACACAAAAATGAACGATCCTTGAAAAACAAATTAATAACGCATTATTGTTAATTGGATCGTTTGTCTGTCGATTTATTTACATCCGTTTGGATCTATCAAAAGCGTCTTAACGATTATTATTTTTACCTGTGATTGTTATTTTTATTCTTTTAAGTTAAAAGTTGTTTTATCTCGACATGGAACCAACGATGCTCGTCCTCTTCATCCGAATCGTAAGCTGTTGCGGTAAATTGACGGAAATTCAGCGATCCGCGAAGAAATTGAATGGTCGGAGCAGAGAAATAGAAGAGCCGGCTATTCTCTCTCCGGTTGCGCTGCTGCTCCACGATTCGTGGCTTCCAAGATCGTCGTTGCACGTGCTCTATGATCCGCCCGGCGAGAGAAAGCCACGACGACGACGGCGACGACTCCCTCTCGAAATCCCGGGAAATTACCTCTTTTTTTTTCTTCTCCACAGTAAATTACAGCTATGCGCACTCGCCACTCTCGAGACAATCGATTTGTTTGCGCGGGGGACTCTCGAGATCGCGATCCAAGTCTACTATTACCGATCCCTTCACTCCTAACCGCATACTCCTGTTTTTTTTTTTTTTTTTTCATTTTTTCTTTTTCTTTTCACTACGCGACCGCAGAGAAACATAATTGAGATCCTAAGAGAACTTCTCGCGCGTGAGATTTCGAGACTTCTAAATTCATGAGTCTTGTACTTCATTAATTCATCATTTAGATATATTGCCTCGTAGATTTTAATCAACTTTGCTGCGCTTAATTTACGGCTAAACTTTTACCGGAATTATTCGAGAATCACGAGTCGTGAAAGGTAGATTTACCTTTTTAGCCTCGAATTCTTCGGTGACTTTATTGGAAAATGAGATTAAGGGATATCAGATTCAAGCCCGAGAATAAAACCTCTCGATTTGAAGATTATGTGCACGAAATTTCGTGACGAAAGTTTCTCTTTATCGCAATTTTCGTTTCCCCAACTTGGTCTTAAATTTAATTAATTTCCTGGGGTCAGTTTTGTCGCCCGTTTACCCTCCACAAAATTCGACACGAATCCTCCAACATTCGTCGAATAATCGTTTTAAATAAAATATCCAAACACCAAAGTCATCGTGACAACTCGAGCAAACGACACTTTAAGTGAGCAAAAGCGAAAGTGCGGCTCGCCGCAGTAGCGCGGATAATTACACGCTCCTTTGGCATCGTTACCTTCGCAGTTGTGACGCTTTAGTTGTCGTGGACGAGGAATCCGGGTGTTGATCGTCTAGGAAAAAGAAAAACGGTGCAACAACAATTTCTTGCTGTCCCTTATCCACTTTGTGATATTCAAAGGCACCATTAAATATGCCAAAGAAAAAAAAAAAAAACATTACCAGAAGACTAAAATAGGTTGAAATGAATTGTCCAAAATTGTTCAATTCATGCTTTAATATGTATTTTGGAATTTTGCATTCAGGTGTGGAAGAGAAGTGGATTTTCGTGCCTCGCGAGGGAAGCTCCCCTTAAGGGAGCACACGAGGAGGCTGGCAGCCAAGAGGCGGAGTGGAGTTCGGTGGACGGAACCCAACTCGGCCACTGTGACGAAGATTTTCCGCGCTCGGACGCGGGAACAAAAGTAAAGTTGAGCAATTCGTTCCACGGTGGCGATTCGCTCACCTACTTTCCGTCCTCGCAACGTCTGGGCTTGTTGTTTCGCTGCTCGATGAGCGCGCGCTCTTCTGCTCGCCTCTCGGCGTCCTCGTCGCTTCACCTGCCGCTCCTCGTCCTCGACATTTTATCGTCTGGATAACGACAAAAGGAGCATAATGAAGAAGAAGAAGAAGAAGAAGGAAAAGCAGCCGGAGAATTCCCCGCATTCGCATCCGCTTAATTTGTATTTAATTTTGGCGCGCGCTTCGGCAACAGCTGCGAAGCTCAGGCCGAAAACGGAGCAGAGAAGAGAGAAGAGAAGAGAGAATACTTGGCGAATTCCCTCGCCTCGGATTCTCGGAAAGCTCGAGGATAGCGGTGCAACGTTCTTGTATCCGGGATCTAAGGTTTTTCTTTTATTTTTTCAAAGTATTTTTTTTTTTGAAAAGAGGGAACAAACCCCCGTCGACGATGTCAGGCAGTCGGTACAGTGTTGCTGCTGTACTCGCGCGCGCTCTCGCTATTTTCGTCCCCGAGCGTTTTGCAAGATGCTTGTTCAGCGACGTCGTCGTCGTCGTCGCTGAGCGTTACACTCTCACCCCTTTTGCAACGAGAAAACGTATGTGGCCTCTCCGCTCGGTCTCGCCCTCGCGAGGTTCACGCACAGTGCGTGTATCTGATACGCAACGTTTAGCAGCACGGCTAAGCTGCGGAGAAGAACACGACGCGAAAGGTCAGGTCGCGGAAATAGCCCTGATATACTCTCTGCCTTCTCGTATGGGTCTCTTGAGAGCGATGTCGAAAATAGAGCTCGAGGGGCGAGAGAGAGAGAGAGAGGGAGAGGCCTCTCCTGCAAACGACTCGTGGGGATTCTGCAATTTTCGCATCAATTTTCATACGATCCCATTAACTCGATGTACTTCGAGGGTGATCTCACTTAAAAGCTCGTAAAGTGGCGTTAATTACCTTAAAAAGGCGACAATTACACTTGTATTTACTCGCTATTTATACCATTTATTAATGCGAGTGTTCGCTAATTTTCATTGAGCTCGTACTTTTGTTGGGGAATTAAAGTACAGACGAAATTACTTTTTGAATGGGCATTCGACAATTTTTTTTTTGTTGATAAAATTGAAGAGGAGATTTGATAATTGGCAGATGATTTTTTTTTAATTGTTCGCACTAATTATTCGGGTTATTTCAACTGCTTCAGCTCGAGGAGATGGTGGAACGCGCTGAAATCGCCGCGATTTCTCGTATTCCGAGATATTTCACCGACGAGTCCAAGACGAGACGAGATTCCCATAGGAAGAAGCCTGTTCGGGTCATTGGTGTTTCTCGATTGGCCGGTTATGCCGTAGACTGACGAACACGAGCATCGCGGAGCGTCGTGTAGCGCCGCGGCAGAGATATCCTCGTACATACACCTCGAGCCACTATATTACAGTACATATGGAGCATTCCCTCTCAACAGAGCCACTTTTTTTTCACCATCATCTCAAATCTCCCCCATACTTTATTACATCAAAGTACCACTAAAAAAAAAACACTTCACTCAATTTTTTCCAATTTTTTTTCGCCAACATTTAAAAAAAAATTTTCTACTTTCCCAAAAAATGTTTTTTCGATTTAAAAAAAAAAATCAATTTTGCCTTAACACAAAAATTAGAAAAATCATTCACATCGAAAGCTGACACAAAACAACAAATGTCTCTACATTTTTTAAATTACTTTTCTGACTTAAAATAATATTTATTATTAAAAAAAAAAAAAAATACAGTTTCTAAAATATTGGGTGAAAAAAAATTGGCAAAAATTTGAAAGAAGAATTTTTTCGTGGTTCTTCGATAGGCAGATTTGAGAGATGTGAGTTGACGGGGAACGGTTGGTACACGAGTGTGCACACTCGATTGTATACACACATTCGTACACAGCGGATCGACGAGTTGTCTCCCTCTCCGTTGCGCCTAGCGTTGCTGTTGGTGCGGTGCTTCTCGACGAGGACGAGGAGGCAGAGAAGCGAGCGAGCGAGCCGGTAGAGCCTGTTCTGTGGAGCCTGCTCGCTCTGCTTCCCTCCGAGGTTGCGAGGCCCGACTCGCGGAGCCTCAGTCGCCACGAAACGGCCGCAGGGTACGGACGTGACCGCGTGCTCGGTTCCCGGCTCTTCCCCTTGGCTTTTACTTCCCCTGAGCCGTGTAATCGTCGTGCGCGTGAAGAAAAAAACACACACACACACACAGTCGACATTCCGCCTCGAAAATTTATTTAAGCTCGTGAAAACCTCGCGCAGCATAAGCCGGAAGGGACATGGAGAGTTTTCAGTCAATTTTCGACGATAAAAACAAGGAGCTCCACGTGAGTTCGCCCCGTGGGCGTACAATTTCGAGTCGTGAATCGTGCGCGTCCGGCAGAAGCTTAATCATTTGATTTAAAAATATTTTGTTTGTTTGTTTTTTTGCTGCGCTTTTCGCTGGAGTAAAAGTGGTGAAAAACGTGCAAACGGAGAGTGCGTTTATGCAGCAGTGCGCTGATTACTCATCGGCTTATCCACGAGAGAAGAAACGTGAGGATAACGCGGGATTATCTCAGGCTCGTCGCGTCAGGCAATTGTAATCGTGTGAAGAGTGTCGTCTCTTGATCGTTTTGAGCGCTTGAGAATCCTCGCGATGCTGCTCGGACGCCTGTGAATCCGAGGAAACACGAGAGCACGTGGCGTCGATGCAGCTCATTTCGTCACGATTAAACGACCATTCGCTGCTTCGATGGTCTTCCAAAATATCGAAATGAGGAATCCTGGCTTCCTCTTTCTCGAGGATGCCAGGCACGGATACATTCAGTACATCAGGTAGAGATGATTTGTTTGTTTATTTATTCTACGGTACTCTATAAATTTATTCAATTTTTAGAAAAATGGATTCATAAAATAGAGAAAAATAAAAAAATATACTAAACTCGATGGCGTATAGGAGATATTGCGAAAATATATGAAATCCAAATGATGGATATTGCATATATTCATTCTACAATATTTTTGTCAATATATGTTTGGTATATCTTCTTTTTTTTTCGAGATTATATCTCGACCGATTAATTCCCACTGATTACGATTTCACTACCGAACACTTCACTGTAATCAGCATTAATTGCCGCACTCGAAACTGACGACACGATAAACTCCGATCAGATATGAACTCAGCAGTACGATGAAGTGAAAAAACAAAAAATCAATAATCGAAGTCCCAGCATCGACGGAAAATTCAAAATTAGAAACACGAGAATAGGATAAATCGATAAACCATCGAAAATTCGTCGTGACCCGACGAACCACCTTAAATATCGAATGAGCAGGAAAAAAAAAAAGTCGCCCAGAATCAAAACCTGTTTAAATTCGATATTCTCGGTTATTTAATCAAATCAACCTTTAGCCAAGCACATTTTATTTCTTATCTCACAAATAATTAGCATTCTGACCCCAAATGAAATTCACCAAAAAATTCGTGACCCTCCGAATCACCTTAAATATTAAATAAGTACGAAAAAAATTGATCCCCAGAAACCTGTTTAAATTTCGATATTCCAAGTTATTTAATCAAAACAACCTTTTCGTAATGAAACATATACACATATATTTTCGTCTTATCTCACAGAAAATTAGCATTTTGACCCGAATGTAAATGAAATAAAAATTATCCAATAGATCGTCGGCGTAACTGCGAGTCGAGAGCGATTATTCCCGGTGAGTCAGAAACTGGACCTCGGTGAATTGATAGCCTCGTTTACCATAAATTCGCGAATCTCCATTCATTAACGTTACCGCGCCGAGTGTCGCGGCTCTTGTTGGAGATAATAGCTTGGGGAGTACCGGTTTTGACGATAGTGTCGTCCGAGTAGTTCTCCAGAGAGTACAGCACCACTTTCACCGCGACCTTCCTTCTCTCTCTCTTGATAGCCGCTAACAAACCGGCCAGACACTCCGTCCTCTTTCCTCTTTCTCTCTTATTCCCTGTTCTTCAAGGTACGAGAGATGAGAAATAATATAAGGACGAAAAATGTGAGGATAAAGGTGGTGGTGGTTGAGAGTGAAAAAGAGGAAGAAAAAGTAAAGAGGAACGCGAAGAAGCAGACTGGCAACGTTGCAGCCGTTCTATCCAAGAGAATATCTCTTATTCTCTTTTCTCCTCGTGAGTCCTTTGCCTTTTTTTGCACTCTCTATCTCTCTCTCTTTCTGCTGGCAGTTTTTTTCAATCCCTTCACCTTCTTCTTCATGCTCTTCCCTCGCGAGCCATGAGAACCCGCGATAACCCTCGGTTTTCGCTATGAGAAACGCAACAGCAGCATCTCCTCCTCCTCCTCTTCTTCTTCTCCTCCTCTTCGCTCGAGTCTCTCCTCGTACCGTTGGCCAGCTCTGAAGTGGTGCTGCCTGCTGCGAACGGGAGATCGGGATCGGGGGAAGGTCGCACCACTCTTTCCCTTTGTTCCTCTCATCCCTTCTTCTACCTGCGTACTCCACTACCTCCTCTCCACTCTCCACGCTTACCTTGAGACCCGACCGAGCTGAAGAAACCGTAATCGCGAGTCGATTGAGCTCGGCTCCCGCTTCGTTTTAACAATAGCGTCATCGGCACTTGAGAATTACACGAAGAAAAACAGAAACCTAATAATCTTTCTATTTATCGATAACAAATAAAAGTGAGATAATTTTTTATTGAATAATCAATGAAATTATTGAATAATAAGTAATTGAATCGATTACCTTAATCCGCTCTTTTGAACATTGCCCACAGAAATTTCACCGAAGTTGGATTGTTGCGCCGTTCACAAGGACACCGAAAAATACGGGCGGACCGATCGTGGGTCAGGGCCCTGGCCCAAATTTGCGAGGAGGCCGGAAATCGATAAACGAGATCGATAAGCGTTAAATTCTTCGTCTGGCGAGCGACTGTCTCGCCCACGGAGTGGTCGTTTATCTCTACTTCGAGATTATCCGAGGGGCAGACAAATCAGGACTACCGATACATCGATAGTCACGCAAAATCGCATTTCCACACGCTCACGGTTAAGTACGTGGCTAGGTGCGAGTTTCTGCGGCTCTGCAGCGCTATGTGCACACGCTCGGCGAGTTTCGACACAGCGACAACGAGTCTGACAACAGTAGCGTGCACTCAGCAGCGGGAGAAGAAGGCGGAGGAGGCGAGGAGAGCGAGAGCACGTGCCAGCGGCACAGGGACACGCGCAAGTGCTCTTTCGCCCCTCGTGGCTCGCGCACCAGTTTGTGCAACGATAAAGAGAGAGAGAGAGAGTTGAGTAGCCACCGGAGAAGTGTATAATTCATCTTGCCCTAGAAGAGAGGAGAAGAGCGGAGTGGATGCTGGGCTCGAAATCGATTGCCCCTCGGTCGAGCTCCGAGCTCAATTCGTTTATTCACATCCGAAATTCCGATCTGGCATTCACCGCGCGGGTCGAATAAATGAATAACGATGCTGTACTGGCCACGAGTTTTGCCCGAGCGAATTAAAATCGCTGTCCAAGCTAATCGATATTAGCCGCTAATTCATGGCCTTGTCATGCAGAATTGTAATCTAACGTCTCTCTTTTTTTTTTCTACGCAATCGACTCATGAATTATTCGGTGACGATTATTTTTTTGGAATTATTTATAACCGGAGATAAATTGGCAATGATTGATCGGTAGTAAGAAAAGATCATTTTTCGTGAGATTATTTGGTAGGAAACTTAAAAAAAAGAATTATTAATATTCAGGAAAAAAATGTTTCATTGAAAAATACACGATGATCGAACAAATCAACGAGAGACAAAATTGCTTATATATTTTGTGAACAAATATTGCCATCGAATAATTCATGGGATAAATTAAAAAGCAGTGTTTCAAAGTAATGATGCTGTTGCACTTTTTTTTCGTCTTTTCTCGTACGAATGAACGAGCACAGTGTCAGCTGACGACGAGAGCAAGCTCGAGACTCTCTGGGAGCTCCCAGCAGCTGCTGTTGCTTCGCTATGGTACGAATAAAAAGACACGAGGACCAGAAGCACGAGGCACAGGCGACGAGGGAGAGAAAGAGAGAGAGAAACGAAGAGAAAGACCTCCCAAATACGTTTTTTCTCTCCCGTACCGAAGAATGCAGCTGGTCGGATTCTCGGTGGGTCTCTTGTGGATGCACGAGACGAGCCAAGCCGGCCTTTAAATCGCCTCGGGACACCCTTCCTCATTTATAAACTACCGAGCCACGCACCAGTCGCGATGATTTATTCCGTAAATTGTGACTCAAAGGGCTTCACAAGACTCGTCGCAATGGTGCAATCCATATTCCCGGACACTTTCCGGATTACATTATTCACTTTGGCATTTGGAATAATAATAAACCGTAGAATCGCTCCAGCGAACGTTTATTATTCGAGCTATTTAAATAGCGGGCCGTTTAATCGACGCGCGTTGCAAATTAATCGCTACAATGATTGAGAAACTTTCGATACTTAACATATAGATTGAGTGACGAGCAAGTGCAAATTGCCTGAATAATTTCCATTGCCAGCGAGACGATCCTTCCAATTTCATCATTATCGCCAAAAAACTTTCGTTTTGTTTAACATGGAAATGGACTGTACGATGAATATGAACTCCAAAGATTTCCTGAAAGAAAATGAGAGGAGTTTAGAAATTTTGGGCGATCGCTTTAAAATCATTCCCGCTGCTGAACAGCAGCGGAGAATTCTCACAGCGACGCTAATTCAATCGTTTAAAAATCCTGGGACATTAAAAATATAAACTCTATTTTACAGAACGCCACGGAACTCGTTCCCCACGAACTTTGCCAGAGCCAGTGACTAACACTCCTGGAGTACCGCATTCTCAATCTCAAAGGCCGTTACGATTAGTCAGTGTTTTACTTTCTACTCATCGACTGTATCTCGTGGCTTATTCCAGGATATCGTTTTCCACTGGATAGTTTCTTTGTTTTTTTTTTTTTTCTCAGGCAGAAAAAAATTCTGCAGGCATTTCAGAAATAATAGATGCAATTAATGCGCTTTAATTGCAAGATCTCTGAAGAAATTCTGTCATTTTTTAATATTCTTTTGTTGTGGCCTTTTTTTCTAGGTACCTTTAAGGTCGCCTATTTTACTCGGAGACCCTGCGGGAGTGTAAAAGAGCTGAGGGCAAGGACCGCTGAGAAATACCACGGTGATCGTTGCCTGGAAACGTTGGAGCACAACATTACCCGCGCAAACTGTTTCGCTGGTTGTGTATGAGGAAGCAACGAGGCTACGACTCCCGGAATTCTCTTCCGTGCGCACGTTAACCGTCGTACATATTCAAGGGCTCCAGACGAACGGACGCCACCACGAGGACGTAACTCGCTTGGCTTTTCTCCCTCGGATTGGGATCTATTAGATCCTGAAATAACGGGGGTGAACGAGTGCGTAACGCGACAGGGCTTAAGGGTGAAAAAGGGTAGAGCCGTACGCAAAATCGATAAGCCTTGTCTGCGTGCCTCTCTCTTTTCCCTCTCTCTCTCTCTCTCTGTCGCGTACTCGAGGAGCTCTCCTGCCCTTTTCGCTGCTGTGCTCCTCCTCTTCTCTGCGGCTCTTCGTCTCTTTGTCCCTTTGTTCTTGAATGCACAATCCGGTGCGTATCGAACGATCGTGCAATCATTGAGGGGCTCGCCCAGCAACCGAGCCACGAATCACCTATGCAAAGTTCATTCTGTATTCTCTATTTTGTGCGAGATTTATTGCACCGAGGGTTTCCTTAATTGGGCGCTAATCGTGAGGCAAGATTGGAATTTTGGAGCATAAGACACCAAAAATATTAATGACAACGTAATTGCTCTGTGCAAAATTATTATTGAGTAGAGGGAACTGAACAAAAAAAAAAAAAATGATTTACGTTAGCGGGCATTTCCCCCAAAAAATTGCGTCCTCCGTTGAATTTACGCTGACGTTGTCGACGATTAATCGGACTCGCGGGATCATCAGCGACGTCGTCACTTATCGCGTCACATGCAATGACTCATGATCGCGTATGCAGTGACGCGATTACGAGAATGCCTGCGATATCTTGAGCCACGTGCTACTTCACCATTACACCATTATTGGACATTTTTATTCCAACTCCGCATGCGGAAAAATTTAATTCAATTTCAGGGATTTTATTTGTTTAATAAATATAAAAATTTTGGAATACAATCTTACAACCAAATATTTAATGATTAAAAAAAAAGAAAAATTGTACACTTTATAATGAACTAATAAAATAATGTCGTTTTGTAATTTGCAGTTTGAGCGAATGCTACTTCGCGGGAAAAGGAGCGGCGCTGGTTCTCCCGCCGAACGAGAGGGCCAGACCTTCCCGTCGCGTTTCGGCAGCGGGATGCGACATACAACAGCATCTGCAGTCCATGTTCTACCTGCTGAGACCCGAGGAGACCCTGAAGATGGTGAGCTTGCCCCCTCGGAATATTTTTTCGCATTGTGATTGTTGGCGAAAGAGATTTTTGGAGTAAGCCGAGCGCCGGCTCGTCGCGCTCCCCCCAGGCAACTCAGCCTGCCCCGTAGTTACTACTCCGAGCTCCGAATCATTGTGTACCTTTGTGCCATGAAAAGAGAGTGCCTCACGGCCTTTAAAAATTACCTGAGGCCCGAATATTTCGAGTAACGAGGGGGCTTGTCCGACGCCTCTCGTAATCGTTCCATTGTTTTCGAGCATTCGCTCTTTCCTACACACACACACGCACCGATAGACATTTAAAAACGACCTATTTAATTCTTCACATTTAACAAATACTTTGGAACACGCTAAGATATTTGCAGCCTCCTTAAATCATTAAAAGTAAATTGCCACATCGTTGCAAAATTAGATATAAAAAAAAACAAGATTCAGACATTCCAAAAAATGTACACACGTTTTTCTTTTTTTAAACAATTTACTCGCGACATTCTCCAGAAAGAAATTAATCACTCTGGCCTCGAGTAACAACGAGCCACCTCGTCGAAAATATTAATTGACCCGTCGTTGCAAAATTGAAGATTGAAAAACAAAAGCGGAATCCTTGAATCAGGCCCCTCGCGTTTTCTTGCCCGACGAATGCCGCGCTTCTTTGTTGTCATTACGTTCCCACCGATTGTGCAACCGCTCCGGCACGTCCTCCACATGGTCCCGCGTTGCGTGGCCTGTAGAAGTAAATAAAAAACGCTCGCGGGCTATCGAGTTACCGCGGGGGAGTCTCGATATTGACTGTGAAAAATTTGACACCGAGCTGAGCACGTGTGTGTAATTCTCCACCCGCTCAGCAAAAAAAAAAACCGAACAATAACAATAACAACGATACATAAGAAATAAGAATGTCAAGTTCATTTGAATCTCTGAGCATGAGCTCCTCCTCAAAGCCTACAAATCCAGTTCAGTAAACCACCGATGCATAATATTTCCCACCTTTTATTTCATATAATCAACACTTACGTCTAATTGGATTTCGAAAATCCAATTAAACACAAGATCAATCTCATTCTCGCGGTAATAATGAAGAAATAATTAGCGAATTATGAATCTCCTACTGATTGTTTGTGTGTTTTAGAGCCACTGTAATTGCAAGTATGTAACAGACACGTGAGAGTCTTCGTAGGACGCAACGTTGAACCGTGAAAGAGTTTTTCTCTTGAACGTTGGATGTTAGTACGAGTGCAAAGCAACTCGCTTTCGTTCGAGAACGGAGCTTTTGCCGACGTTGTTCACAGCTTCGCCGACTCCTGGAGATCCACCTGACGATGAGAGAGCAGCGACTTCGTGCACAAGAAACCCCGGAGATGAGAAGATAGACGATTACGTCGACTCTATCGGCGCTCCTCGCCTTGTTCATTCGACACTTTCACGAGAATACTCACAACCGCGCGAGAATCGAGCCGACCCGAGTGAATACGTAGAGGGAGAGATATCAGCGGCTCCGTCGTCTTTCTCGTCGTGGGATCTGCTCCTCGCTCGCCTCGTTACATACACACAATCGGCAATTGGCCAGCGAGAGTATATCTCCCCGAGGGCAATTGTTGTGCAGTGTTACACTCGGAGAAAGGGACAGCCCCGACGGTTGCACTTGCTTCGGGCTTTTCTACAGGGCTCTCTATGTGTATCTCATTTTTGCAGCCAATTATTCAAGTATTCGCATCATATTTCTTCATATTATTCCAAGCAAATCAAGATAATAGTCGTCTGGATAAATTATTACAAAAATTTCGCACAGATTTTGAGAATTTTTTAATAATCTGCTCTTTTTTTTTTTGGTAAAATTGATTGATTTTATAGAAAATTAATTATCTATTTTTTCTGAAAATATTCCTTTCTAAATTGAAAAAAAAAAAATTAAATTTTTCTCTTAAAGAATTAATAAAATAATTAAAAAAAAGAGAGAAATGCCAAAAAAATTGGAAAATGAATATAAAATTGAAATTGGTAGGTTTGAAGTGGAATGCCCTGCATACGTAGATACACATATTGAGGCAAATAAATACAACACTCGAGGAGTAATAGTACCGTATGCTCGGTGCACTTTACATCGGGTTGCACTTATATACACGAGACTGGAGAGGAGGAGAGTCCTCGTCGGTACCGATGTAACGTGGCCTCGTTTCTTGGCGGGCCTCTTCGCGGATACTCTCGATAGTCCGGTTGGGCTCTCTCGAGCGGCAGCGAGGAGTACGCCGGGTATCAGCGAAAAGGATCCTCTCTCTCTCCCTCTCTCTCTCTCTCTCTCTCGTGTAAATACATCTCTCGAGGGTTCGATGGTAGGTGTGCTGCTGTGTCTCTCGTCGCCGCGCTTCGATACAACGGGCGATTTATTCACCGCGTTGTCGATGCATTTCGCGGTTACCGCTGCGGTCTCTGTGCTATATTCATATATATATATATATATATATATTCTAGACGCGAAAGCCGCGAGCTATAAGTTACGCGATACGTTTCATGCTCTATAATACTGGGAGTCGAGGTGCAGTATCGTGTACGTACTGATGCGGCTGCAGGCGTCGAGAAATGGGTCGATAATAACCGCAGCGGCAACCGGAGGAACGAGACGCGCAATACTCGTCGTCGTATCGCTTTTTCTCCGAGTATTGCCTACTTATCTGCATTGTAAAATTAATCTCCAGCCGGAAAACCAGGAAAACTATATACCAGAGCCATTTGACATAATGCAATCGGTGAGATAAGATAAGTGCGGGGGAAATTGTAAATTCGTCAGGGGAAATTTGGAGACAAGACTGATGAAGAATTCTCGGTTGGTGTACAAATAATCTGAAGCAATTGTTGCCACATGAATTTAAAAGAAATTTTTTATTCGATCAACCCAATAATTAGAAAAATGTAGCATTTTTTTAATTATCGTTCAAAATTAGTCTCCACTCGAAACTTTTGTTAAAAAACAAATTCTACGGGTAATCACTGTTATCAGCAGCAACGAAGCGACGTTCGGAGTCTACGTTATTCCTCTGATCTACAGGTTTTTCCGGGAGGTTGGTGTCGAGGCTCGGAGAGGATGATGCCGCGTAGCGCGGAGGCACTAATCGTAAACGAGGCTCCGGTGGAGGCCGTGGCCGCGGTGCAGCTCGACAAATGAGGCAAGAGAGACGGAGAAAACTCGCTTGGCCATCGCGAAGACGTCGGGAGGGCTCAGTGAGGAGGAACGACCGTCTGGAGATGTTATCGTCGTCGTTCCACCATGCATCCCAACAGCAGCACCATGGAGGAGCAGCGCGCGCGCGCCTAACCGCGAGAGTTATGCTCCGGGCACATCAAACCTTCTTCGCCGTGTGCGTACGATCGTGTTACTCACGTTGTGCTGCACTCCGTTAGTAACTCCACCTCTTCGCTCATTGCGAGAGAGAGAGAGTCCTCTCTTGTTTGCCCCGGAGGAGCCACAGGAAGAAGAAGAAGAGGACGTCAAAGTCGCTCGCTGATACGAAGTGGCTTCGTTTGGCAGCCTCTTCACCGCTTCCATCGAGCTTCGAGTCATTGTTTCGACTCGTAGGCGTGCCCTCCCCGAGTTTGCCCGCCTATATACTCACTTCCGTGGCAAAATGAGTCTCCTCCAGTGACTCGAACGGACGAGCGCAAACTCGACGACGTCCAACGGCAGCAGCAACAGCAGCAGACACACGATTCATGTATATTAGATGCGCGTGGGCCTGACCCCGTTGATCCCAAGGAAAATAGGTCCCGGTCTCGTATTCGTCGTAGACACCGCGAACATTCGCTCGACGAAACAACGCCAGACGTACAACTTATTTATGCATTAAGTTCATCGGTTCTCTGACGCGTGGGCCCCTCTTTATTGCTGTCTCTCTCTCTCTCTCCTTTTTACTCGGGTTTTCTCGTTTCTCCGGCTACTCGAAATTCTACCCGAGACTCGCGGAATTGCTTCAAGTTTTCGCTGTAAAAAATTGGCTCTGGAAGCTTGTCAAATTTTGGTGAAATTGTGAGATTGAGGAAATGCAGATGTATATATATATATATTTTTCATTTTGTATTTTTTTTTCTTCTGCTTTCGGTTTATCGCCTGCTAGAAATTCCACGGGAGTTCGTAACCAATTGCTTTGCAGAGCACGAATCGCGTTCTCACGTCTTTTTTTTTGGTACACCGTGAAATTTAGTTTTTGATTGAAAGTCTGAGTTTGGGAATCAGCAAATTTCCGGGGAGGGATGGACTTTCAACGCCAAGTGAAAAAGGTTCTTTCCTTCATTTTCCAGTCCCTCGTTAAAACGAAATTTCATGAAAAATGAGAAATGTAATTAATGGAAAAACCGCTGGCGACAAAATTCGTTGTGGTCATAGAGTATCAAGAGGCGTTTGTCGAGGCGACACCGGCAAGTGGCTGTTTTATATGCATCGCGTACAAAGCCGTTCCTCGGAGCCGCAACAAACACGCAACTTTCATCGGCAGCTCGTCGTTTGTGTGTGTGTGTGTTTTTTTTTTTCTATTTTTAATCCGACGTCCCGGTCGCCGATTTTTTCACGTCTGGTGCATCGTCGCCCGTTCACCCGTGTGACACGGCTTTTCGTATTCCCTTCTCGCTTCGTTCGCAGCGCTCGGGCGTTTATTGTACACGCCGTAGACAAGTCGCTGGTGTGTTTAACAGCGCAGAGTACAACGAGCTAGGCCAGCGGAGATCCTCGGCTCGTCGTACTCGTCAGCCTGTATTATAGACGGTCAGCGGCCTGTCATTAATCGAGCGAGCTGCTGGAAGTCATTCGAGCGAATGATTAACGGCCCGCGTCGAACGGATCGCGAGTTCTCCACGGAAAAGTCTCCGTCTGCTCTCTGTCATTCTTTAATGTTGCTGCTGCTGCTGGTCGTCGATGTACTCGACAGCTACCGTATTTACTTATGATTCTATTTGTGTGTACCACTGTGTACAGACCTCGACTATCGACTTTGCCCTCTCAAGTGTTCGAGCGACGCAATCGCCACGAATACCATGTGCACGTCCTTGTCTTTTTCCTTTTAAAGAGAGAGAGAGAGAGTCTTTCATGCGGTTAACAATAAAAGCCAAACGTCGTTCCACGATCGTGTACCACACGACTGCATTATACAAGCGGTACCGTTAAATTTTCCTAGCCGATAAATATAACAAGCGTGCAGTTATAAATTGCAATCACAACGCTCATTAATTGCTCGGTATCTGTAGATTTTATAGCAGCCACGTGTGTGGACCGAACGCGTTACGAGATCCGAGCGTTGTCGAGCACCGAATGCGAGGTAATATCGATCTGCGAGATTGATTTTCACCCGCGTATCGACCTGGAACAAGACTGGCAATTAAGGAAAATTATTTGAGGCGTTTTTTTAAAAATTGGAATATCAATTTTAATTTTTTTCGCTTGAAATCCGGGAAAAATACGTGATAAATGTACTGCAACTAATTGTACTCTACTTTGAGGAGACAATGGGCTGTAAAGTTGAATATTAATGTTCTTTTTTTTTTTGTCCAAACAATATAAAGATTTTAGTGTCCACTTGGGCAGAGTTTAGTTGTTGGAACTTCCACAAAGCTTATGGCAATTGTAGTTTGCCTGTTACCGAACGGCATTACGTCTGAACATATGTAAAGAGCGAGCGGGTCTCATAATTATTGCGGGAGGAATAAAAACGTGTAGTGGAAGAGCGGACTTTATATGTATTACGGTTTTTACGGTTTCGCCGATGCACGTAACAGCGTTTCACATTGTTGATTCTTCTCGAGTGACGTTAAAAGGACGTCCACAGAAGAAGTTTTGCGCTCCTTTAGGAATCGAGAGAGTCGCGGAGCTCGACAATAGCGTTAGCAAAAGTTCCTCGGACTGTAAGCTTGAAGAATCCTTCTCGGTCACCGGACGAACGTCGTAACGAGAAAGAGAGACTCCCTGGGAAACGCCACGACTCGTAGATGTGCGCGCGCTTTACGTAACTCGCGGAAAACAGTCTGTAATAAAACGGGCGAGACTCATCGTCGTTGGAAAATAGCGTCCTTTCCGCAAACACGCATTGCGTATGTTTGCATCGCGGCCGCAGTTGCAACCATAAAATTACTTTCAAACTCACTCTATTTATTCCGTTAATAATATCCTATGATTTTTTTTTTCTTTCTTTCATATATACTCTATTAAACCGATGGAAAAAAATGCTTGGATATTTGTTATAGTCATTTTTAAAATCATTATTTTATAGCGGGTTTTATAGATTGTCGACGAAAAGTTTAATTGACAATTTTTATCGCGTTTTTCCTCTGGCAACAAAGTTTTATAATTAAAGTCTAATAAAATGGGTGTTTTATAAACGTGCAATGTGATAGCAGTACCGGTTGACGATCTAATAAAATCTCTAATGAATGATGATGAGAAAATTGTGAAAATGATAAAATAAATGAAAATAAATATCGTAAGACTAACGATACGAATAAAGAGCGAGGTCGGAATTAATGAGATGATTACAACTGTGCATTAGATTCGCACGCCGTCGCTGAATGTGCACGGCGCGTTGGATATAATAAACGAGTTCGGCCCTCGCGAGACTCAGACACCAACTTTCCAACCCGGAATAAGGAAGTCGTCGAGCCGAGCGTATGATATAAAAGTCTCTTCGGTTAAATTAATAATCACGACGAGCTTTTGTGTTTATTTTATTAGTCGGTCGTTAACGAGCGCGCGAGTCTGTCTCGTCGCAGCGATTTCCCGATCTCCTCGAGGTCTCTTATCGTTTTCTGGCCATTACGTCGGCCACCGATAAGAAGCCTTTGCGTTCACCAGGAAATCCTCGCAGTGTCTCCAGCGGAAACGCGTCCGGAGCTCCTCCGGCTTCTGCGGTTCATAACATCCTCAGGAATTTCCACTCTCGCGAACCGTTTACTACGTTATTGGCTTGACATAACGCGCGCAATATTGCGCTTTCTTGCGTTAATATTGGTTACGAAAGTGCTCGATTACTCTCACGGAATAAACGCTTTCTTGCATTATTCAAGATGCCATAAATATAAATAAAAACACGAGTAAAATAGGCGCTAAATATTTGTCATCGTTTCATTTTACGAGTCAATTGACAGAACGATTTATTTTTTATTACAAACAGATAATTCTCTGTGAATTTAAATGACTACTTTATCCGCCCGATTATTTGTCACGTGTGACAGGAAAATGTTTTAGAAATATCTTGTTATCGGCGTTTTTTTTAATGACTGTGTGTGTTCTCGCGTTTCAGGCGGTGAAACTGGAGTCCGTGCATCCTGGAAGAACGCGGTATCTCGTGGTGGTATCCTGCACAGGACGTCAGGACGCGGAGGAGAGTTGCCTGCTGGGAATCGACTGCCATGCGCGTGCGACCGTCGGTCTAGTCCTACGAGTCCTCGCGGACACTGCCATCACTCTGGACGGTGACGGGTCAGTTTTCTCATTCACCACGGGCCTATTAATACGCTCCGCGACTTCCTCTCCCGACGCTCTATCATTAAGAGGATATCGTCGTTACACATCATTATTATTGCCCTTATAAAGCGGCTTACGCACGGTAAACGGGAAAATCACCTGCGACGACCGTACACACGCTGGATTTCATATAATAATTTTGCAACGACTGCGCTGTCCGCGAAGCAGGATGTGGCCAATTTACAGGACGCGATACAGAAATGAAATAGCAACATATACGCGAAAGAGCAGCGGGGAAAAAAAAAACGGCAGTAGCTAAGATTGAACTCACGGTTAACGACTCGTGTCTCGAGGAATAAAAAGAAATTGCTCCGCACTGAAAGAGAAAGAGAGACACTCCGCAGACTCTATCGGATTAACGATTGATCGCTTGTATTTTTTTGTTCTTCTTTTGCAATCTTCGAGTGATAATTAGCGGTGGGAGATGTGAATAATCCATCGCGAACACGTCGCCGTTGTGCGGTTATTATATATCTCTGGAGACGACGACTGACAACCGAACATTATCGAGATCCTTTCACCTGCTCCGTGAACCGGGAACCGGAGTTTGCAAAATATTTTCACTCAGGTAGACGTAATTTTAAGAGGTTACTTTTTTAGCCTTTGTTTTAACATTCGAAGGCTCTTTATGACATTGATTAAAAAAAAAAACAAAACGAATTTGCACTCAGATTAAAAGCAGAGCCTGGCGCGTTCTTTTTTTTTTTTCTCGTTATCGAGCACCTTTCACAGAGCCAACTTGACGAGGAAGTATCCTGATTTATTTTGGCTTCCTCGTAGATAAGCTTTCTCCGTGAGGAAGCCAAAATCGAAGTGAAAGGTGCAAAATAACAACAAAGAGCTCGCCGGGATTGCTTCGAAGTTGAAGCATGGCGAATTGGAACGTTTTACGCCTCGAAGATTTCAATTTATCAGGTCGTTGCATACTCACGTTCCCGGTGAAAAATAGAGCAACAAAAATTTAATTGAACATTTTATTACGAAGCCTCGGAAACTAATTCGCCAAAGTGTCGATACATAAATTCATCTCGCCTTTGAATAAAAACAAACAAAAAACAGGAGAATATCCTCGGAATATCCGCAACTGAAGTATCTTCTGCAGCTCATTCCCGCATTATTCTCAGCCCATTTATCCCGGTATCGTTCTAATTTGTCCGGATCCTCCAGAGAGAGAGATATTGCAAGAAATTGAGCTTAAGTCTGACAGCCTCGAGTGTCCTTTACCAGCGAGATCAACGGTAGCCGTTGAGTGGACAGCATTCGAATCGAGTGGAGCAGCAAAAGAAGAAGAAGAAGAAGAGAAGGAGGAAGAAGAAGAAGCAAGAAAAATAAATAAATGAGTAAATAAAAGCAAAAGCAAGGAGGAAAACGAGTGGCAATGCCCTCGCGAGAGATAAAAGAAGATGAGATGAGGAGCAAGTGGCGGGTCCGGAGAGTTCGCGTTCCGCTCGATGTCAACGAACCCCGGTTCTCTCCGCTCATTCCGCGCTGGGCCTCTTCTCTCTTTCTTCCGTTCTTCGAGAGAGCCCGGCCAACCGAAGAGTCTCTCGTCACCGAGGGACCCTCTCATTCTCCACTCTCCTTCTCTCTCTCTATCTCTCTCGAGAAAGAGAAGCAGCCTCGATATATCCTTGCGCACATATATGCAGGAAAGACCTGTAAACTCGTGTTGTCGTCGCACTCGGGTCGAGTATTTTATATACACCGAACCGAGGACAACTCGCGACATCGACGAGCACCGTCGCTGTTTCTGCTACGAGTCGTACGAGCCTGATTAAGCTAGACACGCAACCGCGAATCGTCGTCCAGCCTGATGAGCCGGTTCGATACGAGATCGGCTGCTCTATGCTTTGCTCTCTCATCGATGATCATTATTTCTTGCCTCCGTTCGAGCCTTCTAAACATTTTCACTTGGGACGAACGAGGCGTGACATTTTCACAGAGAAAAGGTCTTAATTTTCATATAATTCTAGTTTAATTAAATAGCAATTTTTATTTGCAAGACAATCATTTTTTAACTTCAAAATTCACATCAATTTGTGTATTAAAAAATGCAAAATAAATATTATATAGTATGTAAATTTCAAGTCTGCATTACAGAATGGCTTTTGCATTGAAAAATTTGTGCATAAATTGGAGAGTTGAATTTTTTTAAAAATTACAAGTTGACAGAGAATCGTGAAAGTTTGCAGAGAATTCTGACAGTATTACTGGCGCGTATCGCGGCGCAATATTCTCGAGGGAAACACGTGATGACCGTATCGCAGCAGCAGCAGCAGCAGCAGCAGCACATACGGCACAAGAGAAGCATAATACATCGCTTTATGTAACTCTCGTGAGCGTTCGGTAATTAGCGTCGGCCGGCTGCATGGATGCAACGGATGCCGCTACTGGCACCGCCTCGTAACGCGACGCGATGCAACGGGTTGTTGCGTTAACCGTTTCGCGATTCCGCGTCGCTCGCACTTCCCCCGGAAGGATCACGACGCGCGACAAATTTATCTTCTCCGCATAACTCGCGCCACGGTAACAACAATAGAATTAACATAACATTTTCTTTATTTTAATAAACACAGTGTCTGGGAATTGCCTAATTATGTAAATCGCTCCACAATTTTTTACAAACCAGAATTTCATTATAATATTTTACTCAAACAAAAAAAAAACATTTCAATCGAATTTAACAAGAATGAATTTCCATATTATTTATCCATAACTTTTTGGCATTTTTTATTTTGACTTAATGTTTTTGGCAATCCTATGAGAACTTTGAAAGAAAAAAAAAATCTTTTTCTTGCAAAAGAGGAGAGAAATTCTGAGCGACGTGAATTTTGTGGAAAATAACGGTAATAAAATTGTGGCGTACTTGTAGACGGTGGAAAATGGAACGTGTAAAGATGAAGTTGGCTGTGGTGAAGCAAAGAGAAGACGACTAGCGCCAGGGTGATCGTCTCAGCCGAGATACCGAGCCACCGATTAGAACTCGAGTCAACGTTAAAGGCCACGACGAAGCCACGAGGTTCTCCTCGCCTCTCGTGCTATGGGAAACGAACTTTAGATTTATCCACGATGATAAATTAATCGCGACCTCCTCTACTTCTTATTCGGTACCGCGGCTCCGATTAGAAATTAACCGAGCGCCCGCGATATCTTCTTGAAATTATGGATTTGTGTTGATAGAAAAGCCCCGATAGAGTCTCGTCCTCCGACGTTTAATAGATTACGATATTCAATGTACAATTTCCTCATACGGAGACTCACGATTGCGTACCCGTCGTTCATTAATTATATCCGAGTATCCCAGATACCGTGGGAAAACACCTTCTTCACTAATTATGTAATTCTTTTTCAGCTTTATTATAAAAATAATTAAGAATTACGAATACAATGTTACCCCCGGAAATGCCAAAAGGAGAGAGAGATTAACATATTAATTAAACACATTTCGTGATTGAAATATGCATCGTAAAGTAGAACATTTTTTTTTAATTCAATGAAAATTCGTTTTATTAGAAAAATAATTGATATCTTCTACAAATGAATTTATTAAGTCACGCTATAAAAAAAATGCGAAGGCAAATTTTTGAGAACATAAAACCTCGCGTTTTGACATGCATTATTATTTTAATGATTATTTTCTTCCGCCCGCTATTACTGTATATTTTTGCATTCTGTCTGTGTGTGTACTCTGGTCACCGAGGCTAACTTCCGGTTTCGCTTTCTTCCGTTTCAGGGGCTTCAGCGTGAGCGTGTGCGGCCGTCAACACATCTTCAAGCCGGTCTCGGTGCAGGCTATGTGGTGAGTACGTTAGCCGTGACTCTCGGTGAAACAAGTTTCCTTTCTAACTCGCGACGCGTGGAGCAGCAGCGCCAGCAGCAGAAGAAGAAATGACAGAGGAAGAGCCGAGAGTAACAGAAGGATAAAGAAGACTCGTCGATCTCCGAGATGTCTTCGAGGATGTGCAGACGGTTTCGTCGTTAATTCATTGGATAATCTCAATTATTCAGGAAAAAAAAAAAATCATCGATCCTCGAATAATCGAATGACAAATTCGCATCACTACCCGGAAGATCGAAGAGCGAGAGACCGAGCATCACCGGCGATTGCTCAGCTTCTCTGAGATTACACAAACGTCCACCGACGTTGTCCTTTCCTCTGGAAAAGAAAGTAAACGGGAAAAAAAAACTCACAGCGGTGAAATAAAGAAAGGAAGAGTCAGGAAGTGGGGGAGGTCAGCGTGGGAAGAGCGGAGATTCGATTAATTGGACGGTCGCTCGATCGTATTACCCACAAGAGCCTCTTTCTCCCTCGCGCGAGATTCACTTCCGCTTTTGATTCTTCTCGTTCGAGGTGAAAATCCTCTCGGCCCACGCGACGCCGCCATCTCCGTCATTGTATTTATGGCTGTATTGAATTCGCAATCGAACTCTCCCTCGTCTCAACGGCGACGTCGGCGTCGTCATCGTTCTCCACCTTCGCCTAAGAAATTCTCTCCCGTCCCGGTGATTACTATCTTTTCGCTTCATTGACTTCCGCTTCCTCGATCACTGCTCCCCGGACTGTACTTAGACTCTCTTAACTCGGCGCTGCCGATGACGCCGAGTCCTGGGGATATTCTTGATTCGCTTTACCGCGAATCGACGAATTAATCCCGCGGAACAGCAGCCGCAGCGCTCGACGCTTCTTCTTCTTCTTCTTCTTCTTCTTCTTCTTCTTCGACTAGCAGAGCGACTACCTTAAACCGCATCGTGTATAACGCTCTCACGTCGACGGCGTGCAACTATTTTTGGAGAAGCTTCGTGTGGCAGGTTCTCCTCGCGTAAAGCACAAGCTTTCGAGCTATATCTAATGCCACTGCCAGAAAGTCCGCGTGTCCTCGCGACGACCAAGGGTGGGGCTCTCTTCCACCGCGCGGACCAACGCCCGCGCCATTTATGGCCCGCGATAACGCCCCAGCACCGTATTCGCAAGGTACTCCATTATTTTCGATCGACGAGGTCGAATCGGCGCGCGAACATCGGTCAGCGGGTCGAGGGCCACCGTAAAATCCCAAAACGAAGAGGAACAAACTCTTCTGCGGCTTATTTTCGTCAGTTTCTTAGTTTTTTTTTCTGGATTCTCGAGAACTCCTATCTCAAAGTCGATTTTTTTTTAAATCCACTAACAGGAGGCTCAAAACTTGGATAACGGTACTCATTTTTGTATTTTGTATTCATTGCCGCACGTGTTTCGAGGATTGGACTACTTTTCGTTGCCTCGGACGTTCTCCGATATATTCATAATGACTTTACGTGACGAGAATTGCAATTATTCTAACACAGCTTTAGTTGCAACGTTATTCGCTCGAGTTTATTACTCGAGTGAAGTGCAGAGGGAGAAAAGAGAGCAAAAGGAGTCTCGGTGCTGCGGACAGCAATCCACATTTGGGCCATGCCCTAGCATTCGAGATCTGGAGCGAGCGTCGCCTCGCGAGGAGGAGAAGAAGAGGAAGAAAAGAGGGAAGGAAAAAAATAAAGGAGGAGGAACGATTTAGTCCAGCCCGAACGGCCAGTGGGTCAGCGAGTCGCGGGGAACTGCCTGCCCGACGACTTCTCCATTCACCGGGACAATCTTACACACAATTCGCGAGCAATGCCACGGTGACGTTTACCTACATGTCCCGTGTCGTTAGCTTCGTCGGACATGCTTTAATTGGATTTTTTCTTCGAGTACTGTTATCTTTCTTTCGCCTTTGGAAATTGGCGCGTTCTTCGGACACTCCGCTGCTAATTAAAGGGAGTCCAACGATTTGTGGCATAATAGCCGGCCTTTTTTCGTCGTTAAATTAACTTCATGCCGCTGATTGTTCGTAACGGTTTCGTGATTGTCAAAAAAAAAAACATAAAAACAGAGACCTTCGATGCAAATATCAAGAATTATAGGAGTCTCATTTAAAAATTTTTTTATCTATATATCTCGAATATTAATAAGAAAAAGTGTATTTTATTTTTGGCCATGAATCTGATGCAGTTAGAAATTAAATTACAAACTTTAGATGGGAACATCGATAGGAGAAAGCGAATATTTTTAAGTTGCGAATTATCTTACGGACAGAAAATTGGCAAATAGTGGGAGAAAAAAAGGGTAGACGAAGGGAGTTGAGTCGTCAGGATTTGCAAAGTAGCCGGCAGCTTGGTGTCTTGATCCCCGGTTACCACTAACTGGTTATCCGAGTCCTGAGCGTAGTGAACGCGCAACGTTATCCGGGTCAGGCTTAGCACGTTCGTGCTCGGGGCCATTTGGTCCCGGGAGTCCGTAGGACCGTCCGTGGAAGTGCCCCGGGCTAACGGCACAGTTTCTCGTGACGAGCACATAAATTTCGTGTGCCTCTACGGGACAGCGGTGTATGCACGAAAGTTTACGAGCATTGCTTTACCGCTCTCCTGTACATTTACCGTGTACACTCTGTACGTGTGTACACATCGGTACGAAGGATTTTCGCAGTGCGGTTGTTCTCGCTTCGCCGATTCATCGCTGCATTCGCCCTGGACCGTTTCCGACCGGGAACGGTACTTTTTGCCGATTGCCTGGTTATTCGCAACTCGGTAGGTGAACACCGTGGACAGGATAACCGATCTGACGTAGGATCCCTCGAATAGTGGTCCTACGTCATTCCGAGGATCACTTCAGGATCAATTAAACTGGTTTTTCGTATCGCTGAATCACCCTCAACAATTGATCTTACCTTTATGGAATCCATTAATCAATTTCTCAACTTCTTACTCATTCGCTGAGCTCACGAAAAATCGTAGATATTTTTCTGCGATCGCTGCAATTGTTTTTCGATTCCGTAGGATTCTGTAGAATTTGCATCTTTCAACGTTTGCCTCTTTATCTCAGAAATGCTGAATTTCTGGTGCAAATGAGTCTTCTGACTCAGAATCCACTCACTCGAAAGTCTCAGAAGACAATGCGGCTTGCTTTTGTACTGCTGAATCATTTCTAACGATATACACCGTCATTTAAAGTTAGAATACGATCAACAGTTCCGCATGTGCTTGTTTCACTAGTCATTCAATTCAACGTATCTTCCTTACCAATTAGCGTTTCGCTTCCTCTCAGTGGAACTTTGCTGTTGTAATTTTCACGTGCCCCTAAATATTTTCGTAAAATTGCTCAAACCCGTGTCGTCGCAAACAAAACTGTCCTCTTTTTTTTTCATTTCAGGTTTATCGAGATTCTTGTGATCCTAGAAGTCGTTTAATCCTGGCTAAAAGCTGGTGCAGCAAACTCTCGAGCGGAATGGAGCGCAGGTGCATACTCAGCACGAGCCACCTTCACCCACATCCCCCAACACTCGTACTAGAAGAGACACCGGCTCGCCAAGACTATATATGGCGTCCGCGGCTTCGTCACAAGCTCCTCGTGGTCGCTGCTCACAATTCTCTCTCTCTCTCTCGCTCCCTCGTCGAGATCGTGACTGCTACCCTACGCTAAAACGTAGTCCGTGGCCACGAGCCTACGCGATTCTCTCTCACACGTTCCGTAAATACTATATCGCGATGCCTCCTCTGCTCGCACCTCCGCAACTTTGCACACACTCGATTAAAAGTCTCGGTCGGCGAGTCAGTAGTTGGCGCACGTTCGCCAAACTCCGATACCCGTCGATTATTCCGACGGTCCATTAAAAGCGGGAGCATTTTGTGGCTTTGAAGACAGCCAGTGCAGTGCACTATTGCTTTCTTAATCCGGGCTTTTATCGAATGCAAAGTGCGCGCGGTGAAGTCATCGACACGGGAAAAACGAGCGTGGACCGAGTTATCGAGCCAGAAATTATTACGGCGCAATCTCGCGCGAGAGAGGAGAACGATGAGACGATGAGCGTAAACGCGAGGTCGACGAGACCTCGAAGAGACGAGAATAAACCGGCGATAGCGCCAGCGGCAACGGACGAAACCCAGTGACGCGGAGAACGCGGTAGCTCATTTTTGACATGCCTCGCGAAGGGATTCACGCTCTTCTGATAGCCTTCGCCCTTTCCGCTACCATTATCTGGATCGCTAAGCTCCTCGGGAAAACGAAATCTCGCGATCTCTTCATCGCAATTCTTCGCACCGCTTGGTAATTTTTCTATACGAGTCACTTTTCGCTTTCTCTGAATTCTGTGGTTGAAAAATAACAATTTCTTTAACGGGGGAACAAGAAAAATGTGGTCTTTGAGGGGAAAAAAAGGCGATCCATGTAACTGTGTCGAACAGAAGTGACATTTTGTAATTCTCACGAGTTTCTTTGTGGTATTGAGCTTCGACGGAACAATAGAAAGGCGTATTATCGTCTGAGAATCCGAGGGTTTTCGTGGTCAGTGAATCTCGCGGTATTTAATTTTTTTTTTTCTGTTCACGTCTGCGACGATACAAATGCCAAGATCAGTCGGTGAATCACTGGAGGCACGCACGACGCCCTTCCCTGGGGGGTCAGGTGAAAGTAGACGGCGGCGACTCCTGGTAGCGGGAACAACGACGCTCGGTCGTGTGTCACGCTCGACGAAAGACGACGGAGATGAAGAAGGAGTCGCTCCGACTAGACTGCGAAGCGTCGTTGCCAGTAGGTCGCGGAAAAAGAGGAGAAAGAAGTGGAAGGAACGGAGAACGAGGAACGAAGTTAAAGAACAAGGGAACTCCTTCGTCGCTTTGTATGTCTTGGCGCGGATGGTTCTTTGTCTGCTGCTCTCTCAGTGCGTACGGGACATTCCACGTCAATTCAGCTTTAATCTGACCCTCGGCCTCTCGGATCTGATCAGTGATTTCTTTTATCTTGTCGTTTTAATCCCAAAAGAAAAGCAGATTTTTTGCTGTCGATTTTTCTGTCTTTAACACTCTTTTTTTTATTTTAAATGTAAACACTTGAAACAATTTGAAAAAATTCTTTGCTGGGTTCCAATAAAATTCGGGCCTTTTTTCTCGAAGTCACTTTTATTTCTAAATAATTCAGGATTAAAGAAAGCCATGATTTCTGTGTGACGACAGATTCGAGAGGTCGAAAGCCACGTGAAATTGGCGTGAATTCGCCCGTATGTACTGTTGTGTGGATATAGCGTCGCCACTCCTTCTGGCGGCTGTTCAAAGAAGATCTCTCGCGCGAGATTCGTGGACTCTCGCGTGTGCGTTCCATCTCACGCGCTCAAGACTGTGTAGCCACGAGATACGCGCTTGCATTGCACCAGCAGCATCCTCCAAGCCAGATGCTACTTTGCCTCCGAGATTCGATCTGTTGGAGCGGCGCAGCTTTTCCGCGATACGACGCAAAGAGATTCTTGTGCGATCGCCGATTCCGCTGCTCCTCCAGCAGCGCTATCGGCGATGGTCTTTGCGGATAATGACGCAATAAGCAGCTTTGATAGTCTTTCGCTGGCTCGTCAATGTTCTCTCAAGTTTCTTCGAGAATCGCTTAAATTATTCGTAGAAAAATCACGAGATTTTAATACCAGAAATTCTCAGTCAGTTCAGTCATCTCTTTGTCATCCTGTCGAGCTTAATTTTGCTCAATTTTTATCACCATACAATTTCCTGGTTATTTTTATCTAAGATCGCAAAAAAAAAGAAGCAATTGTTCAATAATTGCGAGAGAAAGTGATACATCAATGGGTCGGATTGAAAAGCCCCGAAGGTAAATAATCTCAGTATTTAGCTTCGAGCCACTTAATCTTGATAAACGAAAGATTATTCTCTCGCTTAAGCGAAGCCTCGTGAAGTTGTTGATTTCCTTCGTTTCTCAAGCTCTTCATCTTCATCTCCGATGACGGTGTTTGCAGATAATGACGCAACGGCACTTGTGATTTTTTTTTGCAGCTCCACGAATCTTCCTCCATCTTCCCCGGAGCCTCGGTGTTTAAAACAGCCGTTTTATAGCCGACGAGTGACTGCGCGATGCGTATTAACCAGCGGCGAACTCGTAGTAGGGATTTCCTCTTGCGTTACACACTTTTCGCATTCCTCGTTATTCCAAGGACGACCGGCTCGACACGAGCGAGAGAACACGTCGCCGAGAGTTTAGTGTTTACTCCGAAACGAAGGAACGAACGAAGCGAACGAAGCGAACCGTTGATTTATCGGCGATGTCGATCACCTTAGAGAGATCGACCCGAGATCTTCGAGACCAATTGGAGTGTTTGTGTGTGTGTGTCTCATATTGGGACGTCCGCGCTTTGCGATGACGCGAATACGACCCATTACGCGATCCACACACTATGATTTATAAGTGGCAGTGATTCTCGCCTTCCAGCTTGATTCGAGAGAGAGAGAGAGATTATTTGACCTCGCATACCAGTTGATTCGCAAATTGGTGAGGACTCTTCGCACTCGTCGAGCCTCTCAATTGGAATTATTCTGTGGTACAAGAAGCCTCTTTTACTGTGTGTACCGTGCGGAGTAGGTTGCTCTCGACCTCGCGTACCACTTTTCAAACAACTTAGCGGCTACCCGCGACCCGTGAACCTTGCTTCTGTGTCAGCCGAGATGCATTCGTCATTTGTGGCTCCGTTATTCCCGTTTCTTTTTTTTCTTTTTTTTTTTTCCTTCACTGGCACCTGATGAGGCGAGAAGCTATTTCGTGTCTAGTAAAATGAGCGGTACACATTTACAACGTCGCTCGTATTTTCCACTATGATAATAATGAGCTGAGCGAAAATTTTGCCATAAACAAAGCAATAACCGCAAGAAATAATCGCTTGTAAAACGGTATTAAAATAGAGTCTACAATATTTCTTTTTCTTTTGTTGAGCGACCGAATTTTTGTGAATGTAAACATTTTTTTTTTTTTTCTATGAGGAAGGGTATCTTATGTACATTTTTTTTGTTCAGGTGCTGGATCTTTAAATTTAATATTCATTGGTTATGGAAAGTTAGTGGTTTAAAAATTGGCAGTCAAGTGGCCATTTGATCGAGCTGCTGCGGCCGAACGTATCAACTTTCTCTGTCGTATTAGCATGTAAGTGGCGAATTCGATAAAGCATAACAAACGTTTTTGTCCTCGTGTGATTCCAGGTCCGCCCTGCAGACGTTGCACAAGGTGTCGAGCAAAGCGAGGGAACAAAACTACTTTCTTGGTGGATTGTCGCACGACTGGGTGAGCTACTATGAGCAGCGTATCGAGAGTGACCGCTCGTGCCTCAACGAGTGGCACGCCATGGACAATCTCGAGTCCCGAAGGCCACCATCGCCGGACAGCGTTCGCACCAAGTGAGTATAGAGAGAGAAAAACAAAAAATTCATCGGCTCTCCGCGTCGGCTTCTCGAGAAGCTCTACTTTTTCAACGTCCACCTGTCTTTAACGTGGACGGCCTCGTCGACCTTGCCACCGGACAATTCCATTAGAGATCCTCGGGAGAACCGGCGAAGAGCTTACCGATTTTCACGGAATTCCCCTTCCGAAACGCGGCGTTCGTCGACGTCGACGTCTGGCCCGGAGCCAGAGTCGCGCTCGTTTGTTGACGCAAAATCCTCGTCGCACCAACGACTCTTTATAGTTGTCCTTCAATTATTTCCAGTCTTCGGGTTTCTCTCACTCGCTTCCTCTCTTCATCTTTCCCTCGAGACGCGGTGCATATTCTCCACCCGAGCAATCAACCACTGATCTCTGTAATTTCTTGACACCGGCACTATTAGTTTTGCTGTGTTCAACTCAATGTTTTGCTTCCTCATTGCGAAAGGTCTTCATTATGGATTTTTTTTTGTCGTAGAGGTTTCCATGGTGGGGAATTAAATCGTGGTGAAAATTGAAATACATGCTGGAGGATATTTGGATTAATTTTAATGTATTTTTAACTCGCAAATATTTTGCGTATCTTCTGAAATATCATTAATTATGACTATATTTTTAGATTTATTTAGTGTTTTGTGATTGTTTTTTCATGGTTTTTTTTTTTTTTTTTCAAATTCGCAGACCACGAGAACGCGAGGAGACTGAACGCGTCATCCGGGCGACCCTCAAGGAAATCATGATGTCCGTTGATCTCGACGAGGTTACGTCCAAATACATCCGCGGACGATTGGAAGAGGATCTCGACATGGATCTCGGTGAATTCAAACCCTTCATCGATCAGGAAATGCTCATCATACTCGGACAGATGGACGCGCCCACCGAGATATTCGATCATGTTTATCTTGGCAGCGAGTGGAACGCCAGCAATCTGGAGGAACTGCAGAAGAATGGGTGAGCTTACGTCGAGTTTAATGAATTCAATAGATTTCTATTTGATAAATCGCGCAAATGTCTGTCCGGATGAATAATTCAACGCTATTACTTCATACGATCAGGATCTTCATTTTGTAATAATCACTTCGCAGTAGTAACAACCGGAAATGGTTATAAAAACATGTTTGAATTATCGAACAATTCGCAATATCTGATGCGATGTGAAAATTACATAATTGCTGCGAAATTAGTAATTCACGCGTTTATTTGTCTAATTACTTATTTTGTATTTCAGGGTACGTCATATTTTGAATGTTACGCGGGAAATTGACAACTTCTTTCCCGGAATGTTTAATTACCTAAACGTCCGCGTGTACGACGACGAGAAAACGGATCTTCTGAAGCATTGGGACGACACGTTCAAGTACATAACGAAAGCTAAGAAAGAGGGCTCGAAGGTGTTGGTCCATTGCAAAATGGGAGTTTCGAGATCAGCCTCGGTCGTGATCGCTTACGCGATGAAGGCCTACAACTGGGACTTTTCGCAAGCGTGGAAGCACGTGAAGGACAAGCGCAATTGCATAAAGCCCAACAACAGTTTTCTACTGCAATTGGAGACTTATCAGGGAATTCTCGACGCCATGAAGAACAAGGAGAAACTCCAGAGATCCAAGTCCGATACGAATCTTAAATCGCCGACCGTCGTGAAAGTCGGTGCCAAGGAGAGCGACGAGAATGGCGAGGAGGAAGAGGACGACAAAGCCGAGAGTTCAAACGGCAGTATACCCGAAATTTCGGGGACGGAGCTCAAGAAAACGGGTCAGAGGCCCAAGAGTTGGTCGCCGAACGTCGAGATGCTCGAAAACGTTTTACCTCCTGGTAAATTACACTACTTTATTGTTTACCATATTTATGCATGTATTCGAGGCTTTCTTTTCTTCCATTTGATAATTGTTAATCAAAATAATCATATAAGGATGCTGGGAGATTATTTTTCCCGGACTATTATTTGTCATTTCGTAGATTTCGTTTGATTTTTAGAAGTTTACTAATATTCGGATGAAATTTTTCGCAGCGCCATTGTCGCAATCGTTGGAGAGTATCGACAAAACGGGGAGCATGGAGGTGACCCGGGAGGAGTTGCTGCGTTCGATAAATCCAAAGCAGGCCTCGGTGGACCAGGAGCCTCGAAACGTGTTGATGCCGTGCGGCAACGGTCAGTCGTACAGCGTATCACAGAACCAGATAGTCCATTTGCCTGGTCCGGACGCGCCTAGCGTCAAGCACCGAGTGAGCAAGCTGGAGACCCAAGGTCAGCGTCGTCGGGGTTTGGTGTTGAACCTGACGAACCAATTCGAGGCGGCGGGCAGTAAGCCATCGTCCCCGGAATCGGAGAGCGAAAATCCAGCGAAGCCACTGCCCAACGAGGACAATTCGCCTTCGCCGAGCGAGCGTCTCTTCGAGAGCGTCGTTACCTCATCGCGGCCTCACGATTCCTCGAGTATCGACGATAGTGATTCTCTAGTCTGGACTGCGTCAGCAGAAGCTAAGTGTAATAATAATACGAATAGCGATAAGAGTGTCGAAACCGCGAGTGCGGCTAGTGAATGCGTAGCGAGTGAAATAACGACGACGACGACGGCGACGACGTCGTCGTCGACAACAACCGGGACAATACCAACGACATCGGCAACGACCGCCTCATCCTCCACCGTAAGAACGACAGGCCGAAGACCGAAACGCGAGGGCGATCCCTTCAGCGCTCAATTGGACCGAGTTTTCGATCGCGAGGAGCGAAGAGGCGAGCCTCTACGGGAATCCCCGAGTCGGCAAAGCTCCTGGAGCAGCTACGATAGCGCGGTCGTTCTCGACAACTCGGTTCACAGCTCCTGGGCAACTTTGCCCTCGAGAAACAGTTCCTGGGGCTCTTACGACATGCGCCCGAGCGATCCGCTCGGTTCCAGCGGTTTGTTTCCCTACGACAAGGAGGAAATTCCTTGGCATCCCGGTACGGTTAAGCGCACCAAGCAAAAACTCGAGGAGGGCAATAGCTCGACGGTGAAACGCGTGTGCACGCAAAACAGCGAAGGGGGGGAGAAAAATCAGAGACTGGCGGTCGCGGGGAGCGAGGAAGCCCCCGCGGAGGCTTACAATCCAGTTCTTTTTCACTACACGCCCTCCCCGACGCCTCGGCGAAGGGACTCATCGCCCAGCAACGAGGAGGGAAGGCTCAAGGTCGAAAACAGCGCGTTGGACAGCTCCAGTCCCGTCCGAGGCATCGATATCTCTCCCGTTACCGTCACCAGACAATTGGGAAGGCTATCGACCAGCGCCCCAGCTCCTTCGGCCCTTTCTCCCGATCCCGACAACATAACTTCGCTCCTCCGTAGTTGCAGATCCGAGAGCGAAACCTCGAGCCCCTGCGTCGTTAATACCACCCAGTGTCCCTCGGTAAAGCATCACAAAATGGTTCTCGAGAATTTGAGCAACAAACCGAGCTGCAACAAGCGATGTTTGTCCGTCGACGACTCGCCGCCCGAACAAAACTCCTCGTCGTCCTCTTCTTCCTCCTCCTCCTCCTCCTCCTCCTCGTCCACTACCTCCGAAGGACCCAGAAACGTTTCGGGCATCGTCAAGAATCTCAAAAAAGAGTTTGAGGCGAAATCCACCAAATTCGAGAGGAGCCCCGACAACAGCGCCGAGCAGAACGACGGACAGTGGGGGAAAAGGGAATCGAAGGTGATCAGGAGCCTCCCGTCGTCGCCGGTGATCGCTCACAGCGAAACGAAAATTCGAGCCTCGCCGAGCGCTTCCAGGGAAATTTCGGGAGGTAAAAATGGTAACGAGGACGAGGCGCTTTCGAGAACGTGCCAGGAAAGCTCCGAGGATCTTTCCGTGAGGGTTTTGGTCGGGAAATACGAAGTCGCCAAACCGGATAATCGAAGGAACTCGGAAATTCAGCTGCGCTCGCACAAAGATAAGGACAAGGAGACCACGACGAACCCCACCATGGAAGCTCATCCACCCGCGAGATCGAAAATCGCTCCTCAGGAATTCGCGAGACGATCCGCACCCATCATGATCAATCATCCGGGAGCGCCCATCTTCATCAGCGAAACTCCCGAGGCTCCGGGCAGGCCACCGGTTCCCTCGCCCAGCGTCGTTGTCGCGAGCGTCGTCGCCAAGGCAGCTAGCAAAAAACAACAGCAACACGGAAGAACTCATCCGCTTACCAGGCTGCAGGTCAGGCCTAGGCACAGCAGTCCCGTTTATAATACAATGTAGAGAACGAGATTCGTTGTTTAAGTCCGTAATTTTGTAAACGGGCGACGAGTAAACCACCGGATTATTGGGAACAGGAAAAAACGACCGCTTTTTATTCGATAATCAGTATGAAAATTCGTTTTTTTTTTAAAATGAATCTACATTTTTCTTTCGGGAGATTTGAAACTTCTCTTAAATGTTTGCGATAAAAGGACTACGAAATTCGAGCATGTGCATAGTATGAAATAATAATACTGAACATCTAAAATTCCAGAATTTCGTAAAGTAATTAAAGAATAAAATGCCGGTGCGAGCCTGTGTCCCGAATACGTAGAGAAAATGATTAAATTGTGTGATCTCTTCAGCGCCATTGTAAAATTTTTGCGAATATGTATAAACAAAAAACAAAACGAAAGAAACAAAATGATAACAAACTCCGTTGCTCCGACACTCGTGCGAAAGAGTGAGAGCATTCGAGTCGCGGTTAACGCGGGACTGTTCGATTGAGTGAATGAGTCCGGTACATAGCTAAGTTTCATCTGTCCGAAGGTGTCCGTCGAATTGTGAGTCGCTGGAACGAGGAGAGCTTTTCGCTTTCGCTTCATTTTTACGTTGTTTGTTCCTCTTTTCACTCGCTCATGTACGTCTTCAGGCTTTTCGTAATAATTTAATCGCAATTTGACAACGATCGTGATCTTTGTTCGTGAAAAAAAAAAAAAAAAAAAACAAACAAATTACTGCGGACAGCAGGAATATTATTCTTATTGTCAAGTCGTGGTAAATCAAGTGGACTTTGGAATCAAACGATTGCGTCAAGAGGAGCGAAGGAAAGGAAAGGAAAAAAAAAAAACGCGTTTGTGCGATTGATCGTGTGGTGAGCGCTCAGTCAGGCTGTGAACGTAAAGTCTGGGCCTCGCGTGTGTTCTCTTGCTATTTTACTGTTTCCTCTATCTCCCTTAAAAACGCTTCCCGTTCTCGTCCGCTGATCGACTTTTCCTCTTCTCTCTCTCTCTCTTTTTCTCTCTCTGACTTTACCAAACTTTGTGTAATCTTCCCTCCTCACCATCTTCGTTTTCTCGCGAAGGAACGTCGCCCGAGCGTTTTTGTGTGTGCGTGTTTGTCCGCAACTTTCGATTCGAGCGCCGCTATTGGAACGAGGAATGCCGTGGAAGAGATTCAAGACCCGGACAATGTAAACTTTAAGCCTTGTACACTTTAATTAGTTATTTATAGCGACTATATTGTGATTAGAAAGAGAGAGAGAGGGAATGTACGACGTTGTAGGCAATCACGTTACCTCCGTATTCCTAAGTCGACCGCTTAAGGAGAAATAAAAACAAATGTTTGTCGCTCAAGTCCACGACAAAAACGTACCAAATATCCGGCAAAATGATAATTTTTCATTATTTCAACGAATAGAATTCTCACAGAACGAATAAAGTGACACCGAGCAAATAATAAAATGTAAAATTATACGTGGGGTAACTTGCTCGTCTGCAAATTAGTACGAGAGTGTTTTCGGATGAATCGTATAAGTAAATTCGTTGGTCGATCGTTATTATATATATTGTATGTATAAAGGTACGAATGTGATTGAGAGAGAGAGAGGACATGAAATCGGCGGTCGAATTCGCTCACCGAATTTGATCCAATCTCTTTTATCAGAGAATTACTGGATCGATGTCGTCGAAGCGTTTCTCACGCCTGTTCATAGCGAACGTGTTATTTATCCTAATATTTGTACTCCTATTAGGTAACTATCGTCATAACTGTGTCGTAATACCCGACTGATTCGGCTCTCGAAATAATTTCGTTGGATACATTTTGTTTTTTCGCAAACGCTTGACACATCGTCGGTTGTCGCGGTCGCAGCCGATTAATATGAATTATATCGTCACAATAATATTATTTTAATGGCGAGCTTCGGGAGGCCCGTTTTTTAAAAATAGCCCGACGCCGCATAGTCAAGAGATACTCGGCGATATTATCTCTGCGAGACATGACAGAAAAATAGCGTTTCGCGCGAATTTTTCCATCGTTTTTAAATTTGCGCGACAAATCATTCATCTTTTTCCAAGACATATCATCAATGAAATGAAGAAAAAACAAAAAAAAGTAAAAAAAGTAAAAAGAAAAACGAAATCGTTAATCTTTAATTTTATGTAAATTTCTCGCATCGCGTTTCACGATATATTTATAAAATGAAGTAAAACGACAAAATGAAAATAAACAAACGCCCGGAATGTTGACGTGGCTATGAGTAATCACAACGGACCAGCTTTATCAGAATGAATCGGCGTTATTGACCAATTTTTATATAGAAACGGAAATAAGTAAAACGAATTAAAGCTAAACTAACGAAAAACTACCGGCGAATGATTAACGTTTTCCAAGCGCAAAACTCTAACTTCTAAGCACAGACAATGACTACATAAACTACATATATTTTATTACCATTCGAGTTCTCAACCAAATAGTGATCGTTGACCTTAAGTGTACGCGGATGTGTTTTTTGCGCGCGGAGAGATCGACGGAAACGATTAACGCGAGAGGCGCCGGATTTCATGGTCGTTTAGGTATTTAGTGATAGAAACGAAAAATGATTAAGCAAAGAAAACCTAGTTATCCATTAAGCATGACTGGAGGATTGGTGCGAAATTTCATTTTTATTTCCTTTTTTTTTTCTTTTTCTTTTTGTATTTTGTGAGAGATGTGAAAACGCTTTCCTTCGGGATCGAGATGCTTTTCGCTTGGCAGAAAAGCTCTCGCCACCGCCGCCGCCGCCGCCGCTGCCGCCGTGCGTTCGTTTTGGCCTGGAAACCTCCAGAGCCAGAGTCGGTTAATGTCGACTGATTAGTTTAAGTAGCTGTCGAGTAATCTCTGGCATTGCCACTCGCATTCGATGTGCTCGTTTTCTTCTCTCCTACGTTTCTCTCCGTTATTTCTGTTTCCTCTTTTTTTTCTTTTTCTTCTTATTTCGTTTCTTCAAGTGAAAAACAAACAAAAAAAATGCAACAACCTGTCGTTCAACCGGAGCTCCAAAAATTACAGCGCGTTCGTTTCGACGTTATAAGAGGACGACGCGTTCGATACTTGAATTTTCTGGCGGAAAAAAAAAAAAGAGAGAAGGGAAAGCAAACGCTGAGAGACGAACAGAAGTTTGAAGGTAACCGTGCGTTGTTCTGTATAAATTTTGTACCATAGTTTGTATGAAATAAAAGTACATTGTTTATTGCTTGAGAAAATACCAAGACTGTGGAGATCTTCTTCTTTTTGTCCTGGTATTACAATTTGCTTCGACCTTTACGTAATTCACCCTTTTTTTCTTGCCGCGTTTTTATAGTTGATATTTAATTTTTTTTTCCTGACTTGATAATCAAAATTTAACCAACATCGACTTCGAATATTTTTTTGCCGCAGCAAAAAGTCATTTTTGGCAACGGGGGAACATCCGACATTTTTGTACGTTTTGAGCGCTTTACCGGAAGTGGTCCTATGTCCATATTGTAGACACCACCAGGCAGATTTTTCAGGGAAGCCAATGTCTGCGTTTGGCAAGCGACAACCGATCAATCGTACGATTAATTCAGGAGAAAGATTCTATTAATTCTTACAGAGTGAGAACGAAGGTCGACGATCCGGAAAAGGTTTGTATCGCATCCACCGCAAGCGATGAAAAGCCTGTCGATGTATTTTCCGGTGTACAATTGACTCGACCAAGCGTCCGGCTCCAAAGACACGATGAGCTTTCCTGATCCGTAGTCCCAAAGCTGAAGAGCGTTTTTCTTCGACCAGGAACAGGTTAGAATCTGGATTTTGTTACAGAGAATTTTTTAAAAAATTACACCACAGTTTTGTCTTTATGGGACAATGCACATTTAAATCGTTGACTTTTATACGTAATTTCTCATTTAACTGGACTCTACTACTCCGAAATTCCGAATCATGTTCTTTAGGGTGGGAAAAAAAGGAGAGAGAAAAAAAATTCTTTAATCCAGACCTCTTTCCCATTTTTACTGATATCCAAGCCTTCCCCACAAATGTGAACACCGGTGATGTGCCTCAGGGCGTAGGGCTGTCTGGTGTCCCAGAACTGAACCGTGTCGTCCCAACCACCGCTGATGATCTCGTGTGCCGATTTCGGATGAAAACAGGCAGCGAATACTCGGGATCTGTGTCCGTTCATGACTTCCGGTGCGTCACTAGGGTACAGAATAGCAAAACCCTCTTTTTCCTTTCTTCGAATAACCATTTTTCCTCAAAAATGATAATTCATTTACAGACAATTTATTGAAAAACCGCTGCCAATAATCATCATTAATTACACGATAAATTACACATTTTACATAATAATGGGATATTGCAATTTAAATGCTAATTTTTTTGAAAAACCTGGCGTGAAAGGATCTTTCCATAGTTTTAGTCTCCTCGTCGTAAAGATAGAGATTCGCGTCGTCGCCGACGGTGATGAACTTTGGCAATTGCGGATGATAAGTCAGTCCCAGAGTTTGTCGTTTTTCACGAATCGTGTACAAGCATTGCCCGGTCGGATAGTGCCAGGATTTCACGCAGCCGTTGGCGTCTAAAAAAAATAATTCAAGATAGTCGACGAAAGCATGATTCGATAAATGGAGGAAAACGAAGGGACCGTTTCGTACAAGTTGCGAGAATCGTCTGACTGATGGGGTGAGTTTTGTGAACAGTTCTGTGTTTTATCGCCGTTGTCGGGCCGGGATTTTGTTGCACCTCATGATCCCGTAGGGCTGAGGTGTATTCGCCCGTGCTCACTTTTACGAGTCTTATAGTTCCGTCCGAAAGGCCCGCTGCTATAAAATCGCAGGTCTCCGTGTAACTAACGCACAGTATTTCCTGAGTGCCCTCTCTGCAACAGAAGGAATAAAATTAAAACTTCCCCAGCTTCCCGAAGCTCGAATGCACCATTTTTACTCTCGCTTTTTATATTTTATTGCTGCTTTCGTGAATTTCTTTTCTTACATTTTCATCAGTCAATCTCCTTGTGAACTTTGAAACGCACAGAATTTTTTTTTTCTGTGCCCGAGTTCTGAATGTTGCAGCGAGTGCTTTAAAAACGTAGCATCTCGATGGCAAGTTTATAAAACAAATTGAGATTCATTGAAATTTTTGTTACGACTAATATCCCAAGGAAATCCGCGCTTTGTGCTATGAGTTTATAAATGAATTTTATAATATTCACCTTAAGGAAACTCGGAGTCGAGACGCTATGCTAAATTCTATGCTTATACTGACATTTCACTGACGATATTTATTTCACCGGTGATTTGAAGACCGCGTTCAGCCCCCGCCTGTCTAGTCTCTTCTTGAGCGTTTCCTGTTGCCGCCCCACGCACGAAAGTCTTCGTTAAAGCGTAACTCACTCGGGGAGCCCTCATGGAAATGGTGCCTGCAGTCAAAACTGATTCGGTTTTGTGGACGGGCGGTAATAAATCTTGAGTATTCCGAGATTTCGAGGTGTCCTTGTCACTTTCCGACATGATTAAGGGTTAATTAGGTGACGTCTTGAATAACCGAGAAAAATTTTGCTTCCTTCATTTTCTGTCCCGCTGACAAATGAAGAAGACCGTCGTGCGGTGTTGGAATTTCGGAAAAAGCGAAGCCCTTCACACCATTGAATTGTTTTTCCTAAACACAGAGAAAAATATTAAATTCATCGGAGGGTTGAAGACACGTAATCTGCTGATCCTGTGACAAAACATATGCGCCAAGCACGAAGCTTATTGATGGTATAGCTTCCCCATCATTTTTCAAAATCCTTTTTCGCGAGGATATCCCTCCCCGAGGCTCTTGGCGTCTCTCGGTTAGGCATCTCCGCGCTCGACAAGCGAAATTTAATGGTAGCGGACGTGCGACAGATGTTGGAGCGGGTGAGAGAGAGGAGCAACACTAATTCGAATCCCATCGTGGCGTCAGGCTATCCCCAAACCCTCGACTCGTCCTTCGTTTACTCCTCGCGCCATTTAATCGAAAAATAATGTCTCAATTAAGGGTGGACCAGAAGCTGCTGGCGCTGCTTCCGCTTCGACCCTGACTAGCCAAGCTCCGAATTGTTTCTTAATTATTGGGTTTTACCGCGCTGCAATCTTGAGATATACAGTGCAGTCTGTGTCGATCATCTTCTCCACTTCCTTACTCGGAAATTCCCTCTCTCTCTCTCTCTATCTTTCGGAATTGCAAATCCCTCAATTAACATCGAGTCCTTATCGTTAAGCCATGGAGTCTCTTCTGTTAATCAAACACCGCTTATCCACTGCTGTGAGCCATTTCCGCGCGGACAATATTTCTCGAGTCAACAAAAACTCTCCTCGCAAACAGCCCGCAATGCAAAGTGGACCGAGGGGCGATAATCCACTCGAAGCTCGGACTATATGCACCTCACCACTCGATTCATCTCCCCCTTTTCCCTATCCGCGCGAATCTTCCCTTGGAAAATCTTGCGACCAAACAAACAAACAAAAAACAGCATTCCCGAACACCGAACATTTTTGGAGAGATGCGACCAAAAAACTATACGAAATATGTCTGCGTCGAGGCAGAGAGAATAGCGGAAATGCATCAAGAATTTCATCGGGTTGAAAGGAGAGGAAAACATGTTGGATGCAGTGAAGTTTTATCGTGACACTGGAAAAAAAAAAAAAAACTAAACTCATGTGCGGTGATAAATTCGTGGGACGAAAAAATCCGAAGAAGATGACAAACAACTGAACAGAATTGTCTTTCGTTGCAGGCAAAAATCTCAGTTCAAATAAAATCTAAGAACGTCTCGAGGGGTTGAATTTGTGGAACAAAGTGGTACGAAACGAAAATAGTCCGACGCCGCGTTTACGAGCAAGAGAATGAGTCTCTAAAGTCCCAAATTCACTGTGGAATTGCACAAACTAATTTAAAACACCATCTCCATAATCGTCCTCGTGCAACAATATCCCTAATTTATTTTTTTTAACCGCGGTGAAGCTTCGCGTTTTTGTCCCGGAATGTTAATTTGAATAATGCTCGACTTCCGCGAGGATATATTACCCCTTTCGACGCAGAGTACATATACCACGCGCACTCCTCGAGAGTTTATCTCCTTAATCGACTTCGAGCCCAGTTAACGAGGATAAGAGACAACGGGCTCGGCGGAAGGAGCGGAGAACGGTGGAGAAAGGAAGACGGGGCTAGTGGATTGGCTCGGGGAGGAGGATGGTAGTGGAAAGCGCGGTCGCGAGGAAGACGTTTATCCTCTCTAGGGTCGCGCGCGGCAAGAAGGTTTCCCGCGTATAGCTTCCACGGGGATGTGGCGTAGCTTCTCTCTGGCTCGTAGGAAACTCTAATCTCTCGCAGGTAGCTAATATTAAGCGTGTTTGCACAGGCGTCTGCGGACTCTCCGAGAAATCGAACGGGAGAGGCTGCTCCGGAAACGCACACGAAGAGATCCTCCTCCTCCTCCTCCTCCACCTTCTCGCCTTTCCTTAGTCCCTCTCTTCTCCACACTTAGCCACATCTCAGAGCTAATATGCACTGGGAGTCACCACACCATCGCCTCCACTATCCTCCACGATTTCACGTATTTAACGTACGTGTGCGCCAACGAGACGAGTTCACGTATATATCGGACATATATACTCGTGGCTCGGTATAAGAGAAGCTACCGGAGGAGTCTCCAAGGTTCGTCCCAGGTCGCTCACGGCTATTTGACTTACTTAACCCAATTGTCTGTCGAGTCTCGAGGCTCACCATTCTCGCCACGGCGACGACGAGAACCCCGACGACTTCCACCGAGGTTCGCTGCTGCCGCTGCTGCTTCTTCTTCTTCGTCACTCCCTCCACTTGCCACCACGGAATCTCCCTATCGAGTTATACTCTCGTCCGAACAACTTCCTCGCATCCGCAACTTCCCACTTTCCTCTACTTCTCCGTGCTCCGCTGCTTTGCGGCCAAGAGCACCGGCACATAAGCGACCTTGCACTCCGAGAACGCTCCTCCTCCACTTTGGGAAATCTTGTAATCTGCAACGAAGAACACAACATGAAGAGACAATATTTGATCTCACGATTCGGGAGGCTCAGAGTCTCCACTTGCAATTGTCGACTGCAGAATATTTTTTTTTGTACGATTGTTCCCTTTTGGAGTTATTCAATGTACAAATTCAACTTTTCAGCAGTTGGAGAAAGATTTTTTGCGGAGAGCTTTTTTTTTTTTGTGGCGATATGGAAAGGCGAATTTTTCTGAAAATTCTCAATTCAATATTCTGATTGATTACAAATTTGATAATTCCTACTGCAGATCGGCGGCACGAAAAAAACTTAAATACGATATTTTGATGTTAGCGGAAAGTTTAAAAAGTTGAATCTCCATAAAATTGCAGTCTCTGGCAATGAAAGTGATCATTAGTAGGGCCTTCCCCAATTGCGGAGGGACGTTAAGATCCGTCGAGCGGCCGCTAAAGAACTCGAAACTTCTCCTCAGCAATTTCGGCCCCTCTGCCCGTGTCGTCGTCGTCGTCGTTCCCGAAGGTTATCGTCGGGACGTTAATTGCTCGGCGCTGATGTCTCTCTGTCTCGTTTTCGGATTGATAAGAGGCAACTCGACAGGCTGCGGTGAGAGTAGCGCCAGGGAAAATGTCCTTTACCCCTGAAGGAGGTAAAATTCAAGCCTCGAGCGTGTCTGTTGGTCGGTGCGAAAAGCGGCACCACCTTAACGAAATTCATCTAGCGAGGATGTCATCCAACCCAGGCAAAGTGACACTTGTTCTCACTGCCAAGTAATCGAGTTGTTATATCGACGTCTCGGAGGCGTCTCTTCCGCTTCCCGCCGCTATATTCCCGCTCGTCGTCGACGTCCAGCCTCCTCGAAGCCTTTCCCAGCTGCCAGCAGCGTTCCTCGCCGATTTGCTGATTACTCTGCAAAAAAACAAGTAAAAAACACGTTAAGGAGAGGAAAAAACGAAAGCAGAAAAGCCCGAAGTGGAGGGAAACGAGGAAAACGAGGCTGTATGACGAAGCTGAAACGAGAGAGTCTCGGTCGTGGTTGCTGACGTTGCGCCCCGCTATCCGAGAGAGAGAGAGAGAGAGAGAGAAAGAGAGAACTCGAGGCTTTTCGATCTGAGGACCTTAAGACGAGAGAGTGCGCGAGTGAAGAGGGTTTCGGCTGAGCCGAGAAAGAAACTAGAGGCAGAGACCGATCGGTCTGCCAAGATTTTCCACCTCTCGCTATTATTATTGTGGTTATTATTATCCTCGTTTTCTCTCTTACTCTTCAGAGCCTTGCACTTTTTCGGCTTCTTGTCCCATCTTCCGCATAGACCAGGGTCCAAGAGTCCTTTGTAACTTGCTGCTGCTCCTTCTTCTTCATCTTCTTCTTCTTGGTCTTCTTCCGTGTGTGTATTGTTTTTTTTTTCTCTCGTTTTCATTAACGAAAGCAGAGAGGGAACAAGGCCAGTTGATTGGCCATTGGAATAATTGCGGCTGATCCTCGTGCTACACACCGAGTGTGTAGCTGGTGGTGGTGGTGGCTCGGCCCTCTCACGAGTTAAATTGAAGAGGGTTGGAGACGACTGCGACATTGGTGGTGATGGTGGTCGTCGTGTGCGGCAACTTGATCGAAATTGGCCGATAGTATTTCGCAGTGGAGTCTCTACCAGTGGGCTACGACGATGAGGTAGACGGGGAAGGTACTTCTGGCGGCAGTGCTCGTGGTTTTCCCCTTTTTACGGGTACTTTAGTTGCTCGAGTAGAGAAAGAGGAAAAAGGAGGAGAAAGATTGGCGATGGCGCAAGGGGCGCTCGTGAATTCGTGTCCATTAGCCCCCAAGCGTTTCTATCTCGTGCGTCCACTCTATATATTTTAAGCCTCATCCCCTCCGATACTAACGAACCACCCCTCCGTTCGCATCTCTTTTCCGCTTTTACGTAACGTTTCTCTCTTTATCCCTTTCTCTCTCCTCTCTCTCTTCGCGGGCTATCTCCATATCTCTTGGCGCGAGAGCTGCGTATGGCCCGTCGCCGCAACTAGGAGACACTCTAGACAAGGGCACGGGGCTTGCGGTAAAAAGATTCGACCAATTAGTGGAGTGTGAGGACTCGGTGCCTTTGCTGATGAACGCGATAAGACACGCGACTATCCTACAAAGAAGAAACGCTCTTTCCTTTTGTGTACACCAGTGCCACAACCAGTGGGGTGTGTGTGTGTGTGTGTGTGTTTTTTTTCCCCCTTTTGTCTGCTCGCCAAGTGGAAACTGCTTTTTGATCGTTTTATCCAGATATCAAAGACTCTGCTGAATGTATAAATAATTGGAAATTGGGGGGAGGGGAAAGAGAAAAGTGTCTTTTGGAGCAATTATCAACTTGGGATTTCAGGTCGTAAAAAAAATGAGAAAATTAAGAAAAAATTCATCAATAATCCTATTAAATTGACAGTTAAAAAGAGATAACACTAATATTGTGTCACTTGAAAAATATTCATTTCCAATATTTAGCAGACTCCGGGAATAATTTGAGTAGAAAAAAAATGAGGCAATATTCGTAGCTCCGAAATGATAATGCCATTGTGATGTTTTTTAAAATTGCAGACACTGCACGAGCAGTCAGATAGATAGAGAAACGCGGGGGTGGCTTGAGTTGGACAGGCACAGGAGGTATAGTCGGTGGAAGAGAGGAGAGTGAGAGACCAGCAGCAGCAGCACCGCCACGCGTTATCCAGGTCGTGCGGGCCGATATTTCAAACGGCCAGACATTCGGAAAGAATTGACGGGGGGTGGTAGCGGTGCAAGCGGGCGAGAGGAGGCTGTGGGTGGACGTTCGGGGGGCACACACAGGCGGGTGGTTGGCAAAACAACCCTTCCGTCCGAACGGCTGCTGCTGCTGCTGCTGCTGCTGCTGCTGGCGTCAGTGGGCGTCGGCAGCCATCTTGTTGTTTGTGCAAGCTCTCTATCGTTCTTCCGACTCTCTTTCTCGCCTGCCCTCGCTTTCTCCCTCGTTGTCTCGCGGCCTTCACGCTCGACAGGGCTTCCCGAGGATGCGCTAGGACGCGCAGCCTCTCTTTCTCTCTCTCTCTCTCTCTCCCTCGGCCCTCCAAAAAAGATTCTCGATTCAAGTCCCAATTTCGTTTCCATTCAACTTCATCATCCAATTTTCCATCGTCCGCGAGAGACTGCCCCACGAAAAATACCATCGCCCGCACCCAAATTGCATACTCCACACTCCATTTCTTCATTCCGTCCGAACCTGTAACAGATTTATTTTCGGATTACAAAATATGTCCAGATTCTCTCGAAATTCAGACAGATTTATTACACGAGATTTATATATTTTTTTTGCTCCCCCCATATTCTTCCTAGATATTTCCACGGTTTAGTAAAATATAAGATATTGCAGGGGTTTGTTGGCTTAATTTTTGTACTAAATTTTGTGTTTTTTTTTCACTATTTATCTGATCAACTGCTGCCGAAAAATGATAACTCAATTTTTCCGACAGCGAGTTTATTAGTGTCGTACGGGGTCTTGAAAGGTCCTTGCGGTGAAGGAAGTTAGTGGCAAATACCGGTTTGTGTGTTGTAACGAGAGGCGGATGTCGTGTATCCTCGGAATTTCCTCTACTTCGTCAGCTGTGTGTCTAACCGCGTCAATCTGGTTTATGCTACAGATAGAGGAAGCGTAAATCCCGGGGTCGCGTCGATTTCAATCACCCGGTACGGTGAACGCCGATGGAAAGCTCGGGTCAATAGCCCCGTGTGTGCCAGAGAACGGCAATGCCGGCAGTATAGCACCAACTTCACCATCGGCGCTAGATCGTCGACGTCGTCGTCCTCTCCGCTGCCGTATTTTTTGTGTGTGTGTGTGTGTGTGTTTTTTTTTTTCATGCGAGCAAACGCGGTCTGGCCATGCCATATAACCGTCTGCCCGACTATCCCCCGTCGATTCCGTCCTCCTACCCCCAAAACGCACAGGTAATTCACAGGGGATGATCGACTCCCAGCCGCAATTGAAATTGATATCTTTTTTTAGCCACTCTCACTCCGCACTCGATCCCCAGCCATCACACACCATTTCCATCGGCTGTTTTCTCCAATTCTCATATTGTCTTGTAGCTGCTCTCCATGGCGATTATTCCCTGTAAATATTATTACAACAATTAGGCATTTTTGCATTTGAAAAAAAAAATCATTACGACTATAATGAATTTAGAGACTCACCGGAACACGTATTATTTTTCTCGTTAACCAATTAAATTTAAATTTGTCAGTATAATTTTCCGCTGAAAATTATAAAGCAATTGCCGATGGAAAAAGTTGCGAGAGGAAGTTGATGCAGGAGGATAGAGGCTGAAGAGATCGTTCATTAATTCAAACTGTCTCAAGGCTCTGTGACGAATGTGGTTAAAAATTGATTAGGCGTCTTATATCTCACGGTGCACGCTCGTGGATGGGGATTTCCGGTGGAGTCTGACGAGCACACGGAAGTTTTGAAAGGGTGAGAGGATCGAGAGTATAGAAACGCGATGAAAAAGGAGTACAGAGATGCTCGAGGGCCGATTGGTGGAGTTACGGTCGGACATAGTTACCCTGAGGCACATAAACGTTGTACATGAGTCGAAGAAGTGGGCAAGAGGCGGGGAGGAGGAGGAGGAGGAGGAGGGAAAAGCTGCAGCAGGCCAGGACTATACGTTCTGTACCAACTCCGAGCCGATACGACGAAAACGACTACTACCAGGACGACGACGACGACGACGACGGCGCTTTGAAACTTTTCCACTTTAACAATTATGAGCCGGAATTGAATACAGCTTGGGTCGGTTGCAAGTTCGCTCGATTTGCCATCCTTATCGCTATCGGCTGTCTCCATAAATAACGCGCTACGATCTTCTTTAGCTGGTGCTCGGCGATGCTTTCGCGAGTCAAGCCGAGAGGATAGTTTGGAGGTGGAGAAACGAGCGGAATGAGAATCTCAACCCGTAACTGCAGCCCGATTCACTTGCTTTCGTCTATTATATAAAAGAGAACAGGAGAATGGTGAGCGACATAACACGTGAATGTTCGTGGAGCGGAATGAGACACCGATTTTTCAAAATTCCATACAAATTTTCCATTCCGGGGAAAAACAAATATTTCATCTTTCAACCCTCAAATGTCAGCGTATTGGATTTTTGGAAAAATTGCAACGTATCGCAATGACATACAAAAACTAAAAATACTTGCAACATCATTTTAATAAGAATTCCAAGTTGAAAATTTCATCAAAAAATTGGAAAACTACCTTTTAGCTATTGTACGTTTAGTAACAAGCTGTAATAATGTCATGTTATTATCGAGCTTTGTATTTTATAGCAGTGCATCGCGCTATGTGATTACGCGTATTAAATGGAAGGATAGTTTTAATGATAGTGGTTTAGGTTGGCGTGTCGAGGATCACCACTAAGTGGATAATCTTCCCCGTTCCACCTCGAGTATACAACTCTCTTCATAGTTTAATCGCACCACGAGCTGGTCTCAGAGCTTCGATTGATTAATGGTGATTTTCTGTTTTATGAACTTCTGATGGTGAAACAAGAGTTTGTGCACCGTAATGGGAGAGAAGTGGCGAGAGCTGTTGACACGAAAAGGGGTAGAATAAGCCTCCCCGGAGCACAGAGTGGATTATCGGTGAGCTTTTCGCCAATTATTTAACGGATTATCCCTCAATCCTGTCGTGTGAGCTTTTAAGGTCCCCTCTTCGCTCCTCCGGCGCTCGTTCTTCTCGCCTTCCGGTCGGCGGATCTGGTTCAACACGAGCCCACCGACAATTTGTATATTTGTCTTCCAAACTTTTCTTCATTGGAGTCAACTGCGGCAAAGTTTGTGCATTTCTTTCACCAACTTTTCTTCATTGAAGTTGCCACTATTTCTTGTAATTTCTTGTGTACCCCGAGCGCTTGAATAATTAATTACAAGCAAGAAAGTGGCACTTATTTCTCGATTTTCTGGTAATCTGTAAATAATTGAAAAAAAAAAACAATATTATAAACGACAGATTTCAAGTGAAGATTAAGTTGAAATGCAAATGTCAGGAAATATCTTAAACATTTTTTTTTATCACCGCAAGCGCTTGAATAATTAATTGAGGGAATAGACATTTCTTTTCAATTGTTTTCGATATTCCATTAAATGATCTACAAAATATTTATATCTATTTTGGAGACATTAATGGGGATTTATTATTTGTAATATGGCAATTACTACGCTCGCTTTTACAGAGCGTTAGGGGAATTTGTGGTGAAAGGATTTCCACAAAGCGTACGAAGAGAAAGGGCAGAGGGAAGAAGCTCCCGAGAGTTTGGGGAAGATGCGTTGTGTCAGGGAGACGAGTTGCGGCGATATAGCGCTGAACATCTCGGCATCTTCAGCTGTTTCTTGCCAACGAGTGAGTTGACGACGATAAACTTTCAAATAAGTTAAATACAAGGGTGGAAAGAGCCTCGGAATGAAGACACATTACTCACTGCCTGCCTAGCGAGGTGGTCGTGCGGACGCGTCGCGACGCCAGACGACGTCGTCGTCGTCGTCGTCGTCGTCGACGAGAACCACGCGGGACAGTGACGCGTCTGGGACGACGTCGACGACAACGACGACGAGGACGAGGAGGTTTTCCCCGCGGTCCCGCCACTCTTGCTGCTGCTGCTGCTGCTGTTTCTTCGGTAAAGAAGAAGAAGAAGAAGAAGTAGTAGAAGAAGAGGACGAAGGACCGAGCGAAGAGGAAGGAGAAAACTTGGAGGAGTGCAGAAGCAGCTCGACTGCGTGCTTTAAGAGGGCTTGCTGCGCGACGCCGGAAGCGAGTGAGCCCTCTATCTCTGCCCTCCCCGAAGAAACTTCATTCGTGCGAGAAGCAAAGAGCCTCGTTCCTTGAGAAGTTGCTTTAAATTTTGCAACGTGGCGCAAAGATCGAAGGCCATGAGAATGAGGGAGAGAAAGAGAGCAAACGGCTCTTTCCCTTTCCTTCTTCAGCTTCCTCTCCACTTCTGCAATCCTTGTACTTCGTGAGCGTTGTACATTCGACCGGAAGTGCCTCTGCTGGATGTACTCGTTCTCACACTGCGGACAGAAAGATAAGTGTAAGCTGGCAGCCGCATTGCGAAAACCTCGAGATTGACGCGACGAGAAGGAGGAGGAGGAGGAGAAAGAAGAAGAAGAGGAAGCGAAAGAGAAGGCGGAGAAGGAGAAGAAGAAAAGAAGAATAAGAAGAGGGTGTCGCAGGGTTCGCGGAACCGAATTAAAAGTTGCTTCCCGTGTCGAGTCTCTGGATGAGCTCGGTCGACGTCGCTGTCGCTGCCGCGAGCTTCTCTCCTCACGGTGGTGCAAGCCCCCGAGTGTACGAGGCCTCTGAAGGGCCTGAGTTGGCAATAGTCGAGAGCACCCACTCGTGGCGACACTCGTGAGCGGCCTCATTGTCTCTCGAGAGCGCTGCGCCGCGCTCTGTGCTCTTCTCCCTCTGTGCCCTGGCACCACGACCGAGCCTATCCTCCATCCAGCGAAAGCCCACCACCATCCCCCCACCCTCGGTCCTCGTCGCGCCCTCGCTTCTCTCTTCCTCTTCATCATCTCCACCCATCTCACTCTCTTTCTCTCCGGCAAAAAAACCCTCGTGGTGTTGAAGCGTGCGAAGCAGCGCCCACGGAACTTGCAGAGTTCGAGCTCTCCCTACACTCGCCTGCCACTCCTCCTCCTCCTCCTCCTCCTCTTGGCCGCTTCTATTCTCTTGCTCGCATCGTGGCATCGAAACCAGATATTTTACGCCTTGCTGACCTCGCCAGCAAACTATGGAATCGCACTCATCATATTTTCCTGAATTTTCTCCATTAATCACATTTCCAACTGTTCGAAAGCGTATCAGTTGAGTTTTTCATTTTGTCTTTTTTTTTTTTCTTTGGAGGATAAACATAATTTTGTTTCCTCTGCTGATAGCGAAGGAGCGACAAAATCTCGTGTACTGGAGTTTTGTTTGTTTGTTTGGTTTTTTTTTTTTTGTTCATTTTCGTTCGAATGTTTGCAGGTATCGCAAAAGTTCGTGCAGCGATATGTCGAGGGAATGGATGAAGAGCCAAAACAGGGAGAAACTCTCGTAGCTTTGGTAGCGCGGCTTCCACGTAATAAGCTTATGCAGCACTCTCGACAACGACGAAGATGACGACGCCAGAGCCTGGAGAGGTTTCGAGGCCGACGCTGACGGGGGGCTCGATACCGCGGTCCCATCCACGACGTTACTGCATCGCGATGCATGTACCCGGAGACTTCATGTACGTGCATTTCCGGGTATAGAAAGTACACACAGGCGACAAGCCAACACCGGCAACTTTTGCACACGTGTAAGTTTCCATACAACGCTAAACTTTTCGTCGACTCGGCGATGCTTCTTTCCCGGCTGGGGGTAGAAAGCACCATCGTGCGATACCTTTCTCTCTCTCTCTCTCTGTCCCTTTCTCTAGCTCTCGGCCATGTGCCCGAGTGCCAGAACACGTATCGTACCGACCGTTGAATTCCAGGCATTTTTCCCGGACTATCGCCAGTGGAAAAGACTTTAACCGCAGATGCTTGCGGTTTTACACTTTCCAATGAGAAACAGTTGATCCCACCGAACGATTACAAACATATTTCACAACGATGTGCACGCGTCGTCTTTTCAAATATTCTAAGATTTATCGTTTCTCAAAGTATACCATATATTTATTTTCAATATCGTTCAATTTCTCGGACTATTTCAACGTAAGCATACTCTGGAAAATCCAAAAAAGAATGTTCCTTATTACGGGTATAGTTATCTATTCTGAGCCCCAAGTTTCTCCCACGAGTTTCGGAGTGTATCTGGGACACGCTCGGCGCGTTCCAGCATAGACCTCGATAACCCTCTTAGCCACGGTTCTCGTTTTTTTTTCTCTCACCTGAAAAGATCTGGTTAAGTGGGGACGGTAAAATTTTAAAACGCAGCCTTCTCGGGCACAACGGCTTGCGTTCTTTTTTTATCCTCGGTCTTCTCTTCGTCTGCAGCAGCAGCAGCTATCTCCACCCTGTGCCTTCTTCATCTCCCTCTCCCTCTCTCGACTTCCACTCGTGGTGGAAAATCTTCTTGAAGCCGGGAGCGCGAGTCCTCTCTTTCCTCACGAGAAGCTAGAGGCTGGCTGGCGCTGTCACGGATGAAAGGAAGTGTCTAGCCAGCGCAACGGAATTTCCACAAAGGGAGAAGGTGCAGTAGTCCCTTGTTGAGGAACGCCTTGCCAGGCACCCCGCACGGCGGTGCTTCCTCGAGCTCACTCCATCTTCTTCGTTGGCTCTAGCGTTTTCTCTTCCTCCTGGCGCCTCCTCGCCCCTTCACAGAGCTCATCAACCGACGCGATGCTCCACTCGAAACGCCACCTCCATCTGCAACAGCATCAAGAAGAAGTGGTAGAAGAAGAAGAAGAAGAAGAAGACGAAGAAGCTGAAGAAGGGGAAGAAGAGCAGAAGCAGCCTCTGGGCCTCTTCTCTTCCTCTCCTCAACTACAGGGGCTACATAGCCCGTAGAATTTAGTTGCCATTGTCTCGGTGGAGGCCTCGGGCCGATCACGCGCCAAACCTCTCCCCCGTCTTTTCGAGGCCTCTGCCAAAAGCTGACTAACGTTCCAGAGTTTAAGAGAGAGAGAAGAGACGCTCGCGCATCGTGCCACGAATTTTATTCGCACCTGACCCATTACCAAAACGGTCCTCTCTTCCATGTTACTGCCTACTCTCTAGACTTTTGGGAATACCCTTTTCTCTTCCCTCTCTCTCTCTCTCTCTCTTTTTGTGCACTTCCAGCGGCGAACGACCTACTGTATAACTTTGGCTCGCGAAAAATAGAGAAAGAGAGAAATGCACATCCCCTCGGGCAATCGAAATCGCTGCTCCGCACACGTCTCCTCGACTGTCAATTTGTCTCTCCCCGAAAGCTTAGCGATTCTCGTATTCTCCGGAATAGAGACGTACACAGAGGCGGTTGAGGTAACGTTGTACACATTCCGGACGACAGCGGAGAAAAAAAGAAAAAAAAAAAGGAAATACGCCGAGGTTTTTGGCGGCCGTCACGTCGCAGAGGAACTCGACGCGTACACCCGATCAACTGTGGAGAGAATATCCATTCGTAAAAGTGACATTAAAAGCCAATCAAAAGTAAATCCCTGCTCTTGATATTTCAGCTGATATTCTCCTGGCAGAGACGGACCGACGGACCATTTAATTGTGATCTCTATTACAGATTGATCAAGAGTTTTGATGCCTTCAGACGTCGCGAAAGATTATTTCTGTTTTTTTTTTTTTTTTTCCCGAGCGTTTGTTTCAATGGAGAAGACTCTAGCATTTCACTCTGTTATAGTCACGTTAAAAAAACAATAAAAGTACCCATAGGAAAAGTTAAATCACGAAAAATTCGGTGTATAATTCGGTAAATTTAAATTCCATCAAACAGAGAGATAATTTTAAATTGACCGAGGGAGTACCTCGACAAAGTAACACCGAAAGAGATTGAAGATTGTATATTATCGAGGTCGTAGAACGAGATGAGATATCAAGGGGTTGTCGGCGATGAGCGTTGTTAATAGCGAGCGTAGGATCAGAGTTTCTGGTGCGTATCGCGGCTGTTCGGTGGGGTTGTAGAGCTATAATCGTAAATGCACAACGAGCGAGAATGGAGCTTCAATCCCCTCTTATATAGGCGATTCGCGAGGCCAACGCGCCACCAGCAGCAGCAGCAGCAGCAGCAACAGAATGTGCGGGTAAATCGTAGCTCGTGTGCGTCCGTAACACAAAACAAATACCCACATCGAGTGACTCTCGCGAGAGAGAGAGAGAGAGAAGGGTAGTGTGATCGTAAATCTGGTTGGCCCCTCGACACTGGCTGGCACAAACACCGCACGACTCCCCGCGCAACACCGAAACCCTTTCCCTTACCAACTCACGCGCCTATCTCTCTCTCTCTCTCTCTCCTCTCTTTCTCTATCTCTCTGTGCGTCCATATCGGCCCTTACAATCTCCAAGTACTGAAATAAACGGCAATGCGTTTGTAAAAGATCGTTACGGTGCACGCGATCCAGGTAATAGCACTTTGGTGTGCTCCGAGAGACTCGGGGCGTTTCAGGCTTTCAGCGTCGTTGCAGTGGGCCAAACGGCACCGGCAACAACCACTGTGGATCACCGGGACACGCACCTCATTAGCTTCTTCATATGGGGAAAGCTCTCGTACGACACGGGGTCGCTTCGCTCCTCCTCGTGCAGTCATCCCCCATTTCGTACGTCAAACCCTTTTCACTTTGTACTCAAACACAGCCTTTTTCTCTTCTCCCTCGAAACTCCCCTGTGCTTGTTTTTTGTTTTGTTTCTCCTTTGTTAAAACATTCGAGCATCTTCTTCACGTTCTCCAGTCGCTGATTCACTGAATGAAAAGAAAAATTTGTTAGTTCGAGTGAGTTTTATTGTTCTAGGAAATGATTATGATTTTGTTTTTTTTTTCTACTAATGGAATTACAATGTTACAATTTATGTGATGACTCGTCGGCATTTGAAATGGTAGGGAAGCTGTTAATTAATAGCCTGACAGGTTTATCTATTTAATGCAGTTTATGAAAGAAAATAGCGAGAGGGGAAAATGAGATACTACGGTATTTTGGAAAATCCGAAGCGAAAAGCTTTTACCCTCGTTATTCCCGACTCATGGATATTCCGCCACGCGTCGGAACCCTCGGCAACGTGCTTACTAGTGGGGCTCCTTCTTCTTTCGCCTTCTATTACGCATTTCCGAGTCGCTGGACCGGAAACGACGAGATAAGACGGTCTCTCTACTCTCGACGTCGGGCTTTCCCGTGTCCGCCCCGGAGGCACCTCTTTTTCCAGAAAATATTACCGGCACGTGGATGCCTCGATCTTTACGGTGTAATGGCTCGAAGATAGCTCGGGGTATACGCAACTGGCGAGGGCCCTGACGTTTCGCGTTGCAATTAATTACCGAACGGTGTGAATTAAATCATTCACGGGGCAGAACAAACGGGCCTCCAAAAAGGATCGTATGATTGATTGCTCCCGTTTAATCAATTCTCGTTTATCGGCCACCCAAGTTAACTATTTATTTACTAATTTTCGTCGCACTGCATAGTGACAGCGCAATGATAATTATTTGTTAATTATCTTTTCATTAATATCAATCGATGGTACACTCATTTTTTACCATATTAGCGGCATATTGATTTATCTTTTTAATGAATTGATTAATTTCGACTGCAATCGGCTAATGGACTAAACATCTTTTAACTAGAGACATTTTTTGCAAAATTCAATTCAGCCCAGATAATTGAGTTTAAGCATTTTTTTTTCAACATTAGCCAATCGTTGTGAAATCCTGTAGATGTTTCTCTCTTGAATCTTCGTACATCTGAAATTAATTTGAAAACATGATTATCTTTAATTTCACATCCAGATATAAAAGTAGCATTATCATTGGAAAAAATCCGAATTTTCATTATTTATTTTATCTATTTATTCTACCTAAATGTTTAATATTAATATAATATTAATATAATATTAAACATTTAGAATTACAGATTATTCAAGAATAACATCACCTTCGTATGATGATCGGACGTGTACATGATTACTATTATTGCTTAAAAATTGTTTACGGGCAGCAATATTGATCAATTTTTTAACCGAATGAACCGATATCTTCGTCGAGTGTTCAGTTAACATAAATAAATGTTTAACTAAAAAAAAAATTCTCTCCGGCGGGGAATCGAACCCCGGTCTCCCGCGTGACAGGCGGGGATACTTACCACTATACTACCGAAGACTTGAAGAAGAGTCTTCAAAACGATGTATTTAATGTGCCTATTTGTAGTGTAAGTGTTCACGAATAGTTGGAAGTCAGCGAGTGACGATTCGGTTCACAGCAGGTAAAGATAAGCCAGATAACGTTTGTAAACATCTACGAATACATTATTATCATAATCTCCAGCACGTCACCTTATCACAACGTAGTCGTCACTGAAAAAAAAAAGAATTCTTTGCTACGCCTAACATTTTTTTACATTTTACGGTGGACATATGTCAATTACTGAGAACTCAGAAACGAATGGTTATGCAATTGCAATAATAATTTCCATAACCTGCCAAAAATTGACAAATTATTTTTAAATATACTATAATTTGTATTCATCAGAATTTTGTTGTTTTTAGGGAAAAAAAAAACTGACACTGAAGTGTCAAATATGCAAAAATTTGGACCCAAGGACAAAACCTATGCCCGAATTCAACAGGTCAAATTTGTTGACACTGTGACCTCTAAAATGCTCACTGACCCGTGTCGTCCATTTATCTCGCGTTTTTCGCATTTTCGTCTTGCGAATTTAATAACAACACGATAAAAAGTGATAAACGAACGGTTTTCCAAAATATTGACAACAAAACTGTTTGGATGTTTACGCAAAGGTAAAAAATGGCGACGGAAACACTTCCGCGCTGTCCGTGACGTAATAACCGCCGCGCATGCGCACTGAATAACCGGGAGTTTGCGAAAAATCGTTCAATTAGTCCCTATTAATGTATTGTTGTTAATGATAACCGCAAAGTTCGATAATTTCGACTTTCTATATTTTGCGATAACAGAATTATTATTTTTTTAACTTTGTTACTTACTATTTTTATATTATTTATAAAAACTTTTGTAACGGTTTTTGCGAATGCATTGCGCATGCGTGGGCGTTATTTGTTGGAAAAATTTCCTTTGTTCTTCAGTCTCTGTTTGCACTTCCGAGTGTGAATATGCGTCGCGTTTTTTTAATGAGTTTCGAGTGCTTGCAGTTTTATTTAATTGTGTTTGTGGGATTATCAGTGATTTTTCGAAGGATTAAACTACGAGGAGCAGAAAGACATGCAGGCGATGAATTTCGGTGCGTATTTCGCAAGTTTTTTATCTCGTAACCTATTTAATTAATTAATGAATTAATTAATTAATTATTCTAGGCAAACTGATATAATTCTTTAATATAAGCTCAATTTGGCTTAAAAATTATACAAGGTAACTTAAAAAATGAGATTACCCAATATTTCCGTAAATTTTCATCAATCGCTCCATAAATGGACTTGTATCTCGATTTTTCTTTTTTTTCAAATTTTTGTAACGGTTTTCGCGAAGGCAATGCGCATGCGCAGTCTCCTTTGCGTCGTGCGCAGGATTTGCTTTGTTCTTCAGTCCCGCTTCGCATTTTCAAGTGCAAACACGCGTCACGTTGCTTCATGAATTTCGATTGTTTATAACTTTTATTCAATTGTTGACGTGATAGAATCATTTGCAATTCGATGGATCAAAGTACGAGGAGCGGAAGGAAATGCGGGCGAGGAATGTCAACTCGTATTTCGCAAGTTTTTTAGTCGGTAAATTATTTGGCCGTTGATAAGTGACTTCGTCACGATTTCGTCTCTTTGTCCTAATTTCAATCGATATATCGATTATTTCTTTGAATAATTTTGTTAGCCCAATTTTCAACATTGGGAACATTAATTATTGCACATTTATCGTTAGATTCATGTTTCGAGAGAGTTTTTAGTTTTTAGGTAATGTCGTCGGAAAAAAAATGACCGGCCGCCATTTTGTCGGGCGTTTCCACGCGCACGACGCTCGCGCATAACAAAAGTCGTAATGGTCACTTTGAAAAATGTTTAATCGAATAAATTGACCTTTTGTTAGGTTACTTTTATATCAACTTTTGATATATATTTAGGTTATGTTGATTACGTAATAGTATTTTTTTTTTTTTTAACGAGTTTTATTATAAAATCATCTTTCGCTGTTGACAAATTATTTTAAACGGTTAAACGAAAAATATTGAACATAATGATGTTCCAAACAATTTGACGATTTGGTATTTACAAGTTGATCGCTGTCAATGTTTTTTCAGTGACGATCGTAAATTAATCTAAATCTGTGTAGCAGCTATCGATATATTTATCGTCACATGCTGGGAACCAAATCGTCACTCGCCGACTTCCAACTGATGGAAACAAATTTTAGGCGTAGCATAAACTTCTTTTTTTTTCAGTGACGACTACGTTGCGATAAGGTGACGTGGTAGAGATTATGATAATAATGTATTCGTAGATGTTTACAAACGTTATCTGGCTTATCTTCACCTGCTGTGAACCGAATCGTCAATCGCCGACTTCCAACTATTCCTGAACACTTACACTACAAATAGGCACTTTAAATATATCGTTTTGAAGACTCTTCTTCAAGTCTTCGGTAGTATAGTGGTAAGTATCCCCGCCTGTCACGCGGGAGACCGGGGTTCGATTCCCCGCCGGAGAGAATTTTTTTTTTTAGTTAAACATTTATTTATGTTAACTGAACACTCGACGAAGATATCGGTTCATTCGGTTAAAAAATTGATCAATATTGCTGCCCGTAAACAATTTTTAAGCAATAATAGTAATCATGTACTAGTCGGATCATTTTACAGAGGATATAACATTGCGATAACCCATTATTTTTTAATTAAATCCATTTGTTTGTTTGGTCCAACAATAATTCAATATTGAGATTAGAAACAAATATTTATTTTAACAAAAAAATTTTGATGGAAAAATTTTTTTTACAACATTGATGGTTAAATATGTACAATCGAAGATGTTAATGTGTTTGAACGCATTTCAGGTGCCCAGTGACTTAAGAGGAAACAAGCTCCAAGATTTTGCAGAAGTTGGAATAACGTCAGAAACAAAAAATGTTACACTCCTGTTCCTGGCTTAGAGCGAAGAATAGCATTGATGATGTGTGGCTGTGTGGTTAGTACATTGGAATTATATTCAGGCGATCAGTGTTCGATTCTCTGCTATAGAATTTTTTTTTTTTTCTTTACTCTTCAGGATTGCATTGACAAATTTTGTTTCAAATGAATTTTATTATTTTTCAAGATAATTTCCAATAATGTTATTACAAAATCCTTAAAAATTGTAGTTAAAATTAAACCCACCGTTTCTTCATTATTTTTCCTTTGGCAAAAAGTATTTTCACTGAGAAAGCAAAAACGTGGGGGCAAATATTTTGAAATATCAATTAAAACTTGTTTTCTCAGCTTATATTAAATTTTGCTCAGGTGCGAGCCGAGGATATATCTACGGAAGTTTGATAATCTTGGTGGAGGGAAATTCAACGAGATTGCCGAGTGTGCAGCGTGTGGATACATCTCAGGTTGCGGAGCGACGTTGAAGAAAGCTGCTGAGGGTATGTAATTCAAATAATTCTCTTCTCATTGCCACAAGAATGAATAATACATCTGCTGATGTTGAATTTCATTGCACGGCTGCACTCTCGTCTCTACGGCGAATCGAATTATCAAGTATCCCGTGCGTAGCGGAAGATATTAGATACGAAGCCAGCAGAAGAGTCTTGTCCTCGTGAGAATTCGATTCCGTCACGTTGCTCTGCTCCGTCGCTCACCGGAGTATATTTCGCGTAACGCGTATTGAACTCGATGAAAAATCCTGACGTAGCCATTGCGAATCACTACGCCGTGAAAGACCGCTTGTTTCGAGCCACCGACGAGAGCACCCTTCATCTTTCTCTCTCTCTCTCTCTCTCTCTCTCTCTTTTTACCGCGAGTGCTTCTCTTTTCGCGGTAGCTGTGCAACCCGAGTCTTCGCACTCTAGAATCTCCTCCGTGTCTCTCCAGCTCTTTTCAGAGCGGAGCACAAGCAATCCCCCGCACTACGAGGCTTCACAAGCACATTCTCCGCTGCACTACCATTGCCCCTCCATTTTTTCGCTCGTCGAGTATGAATATCGTCAGCACTTTTTCACCCTCGTCAAACATACATGTCGGGGATGCGCTAGCTTATAGTGGCCCCGGCTCATAACCAGCAGCTACCCTTCCTTCACCTTTTTACTTTTTCTTTTTTCTTCTTCTTTTTTTCCTTTTTTTTTTTCTAACACTTTGGCCACGTCCGAACGAGCGTCGCACTCTTCAAAATCCACTTACGCCAATGTGAGCTACTTTTGTTTGAGGATATTTCTCGCGAAATTAGATCACTCTCAAACTTCTCAAACGCTTAATTGACAAATGATTTTTTTTTTATTTTCAGGTAATTATTTGGAAGATACTTATTACCGAGAAGTCGCCGTTTTTGCGAGTCGCGGTAAGAATCATTTTTGCTGTAGTAAATTGCTGCAAAGTTCTTCGAGGAAGGAAAAGGTTTTTCGGTATAATATTTTAGGTATGTTTGGAAAAATTGCTGTTCCAGGATCACCTGTGAAAAGTTTTAGTCCCGATGCGCTCATTACACACGAGAGGTCGGTATTAACGTGAAGGAGGAGATTCAAAGGGTGTAGCGCTTTCCTCCGGCAGTAGCGATTTATAAGCCAGACGTTTCGTCGGCTCGAACGCGTTTTCCCCAGCTCGTTCACTCATTCCGGTCGAGCTCCGTTCCGCGCCTCCCCCTGACACTTCTCCCGCTCCTTTCACTTTTCTTATTCTTCATCCTCGTCGCCTGTTCCTCAGCCTCGCGGACGACCTTTTTGCGGCTACTTTTTCCTTCCCCCCTCTTGCGTTTCCTCGCATCATTTCGAAGATGAATTTGGCCGGTTCGCGCTACTTTCTCGAGGGCCCCTTGTGCTGAGAAAGCGAATCGACGAAACACATACACACACGAGTTGTAAAGTATGGGGGGGGAGAAAACGTTAGCCTCTACCCCAGTACATTTGGCTCGAGTGAATTTTTACGGGCTTTCTTTGCATCGTTTTTCCATGCAACAGAAGACTTATAACATTTGCCCCTCTCCAATTCACGAAAAGCTCTCCGTATTTTTCTTCGCTTGGGCACAAGCAAAATTCCAATTTCCCGGAGTTTGGCGAGGGGGTTAAAGTTTGTCAGAAAACCCTCTCCCAGGCAATTAAGTGGCAATGCTCAGTAGTTGGCTTCGTTTGTCGAGTGCATCGAGCTAAACGGCCTCCGACTTTGCGCGCCGCCTTGACCCCCGCACGTACGTTCGCTTTCCTCACGTATATCCACACGCGAAAACGTTTGCCGGCAGCACTCGTTACTCTCGTACGGAGTCTCGTTTCGCTTCCGCGTCTCACGTGCGTTGTATCTTTTCCTCACACTCTCCTTTCGACGCTCCTCTCTCATCTCGTTCAAACACCTGCGGCTGTTTACTTAGGACCGTAGGTACGGTCAGCGCACTCGCTAATTGACTGATTTTCCAACTTATTAGTGCGTCTGCGCGAGCCACGGTTTCACGCTACCGCGACGAATGAAAAGAAGAATCGCTCTCCGGGAAGTTAAGCGTCGGACGAAGGAGCTAAAATTCATCTATTTACTTTGCCGAGTCTGGAAAGCTTCGGTCGTTCGTGCGGGTCTCGATCTTTTCCATAAAAGACTCCCTTATTAATTGGTAACTAGATGGGAATTATAACGGCCAGACGGTGGTTCACTGAAATTCTCGAAAAAAAAGAAAGAAAGTAAAAAACGATAAATTCAATCTAATTGAGAAGTTTAAACAAGATTGAACAAATTTTCACGATGAAAACGAGAATTTTTCAGAGCGATTAACTAAAGTTGAAAAATCTTGGTGATGAAATTTTTTCAATCTATGAAAAATACATGAAAAAAAAAACTGTTGATATTCTCTTTTTGGCTTAGCCTTTTTTTTTAGATAACGTTGAGTCTTTTCACTGAAATTTTCGGGGAGAGAAAAAAAGTGGCGAATTCTCTCTTGTAGGGCTGTGCATCAAAGGGATGGCCCTGACAATGGTCAACGCCTGTTGTTGGGGTTCATCCGCACTCGATGAGCGAGACGGGACTATTTTGTACGCTTACGATAGTGGAAGCCGCTTGTGGGGTTATATCGACGGTAGAAAAGCCGAGTGTTGTGGAGAGAGAGAGAGAGAGAGAATGCGTTGCTGAGCGGGAGAGAGAAGTGGACGAAGGGTTGGAGGGAAGGTGGCCAGGAGGCCGAGCGAGGGGCAATTAGTTAATTGAGTTGATCGATGGATTTCGTTCGCGAGCGACGCGCACTGACTTGACGTCTGATTGAGAGCTTCATCCACTACACACATCGCTTCTGGTTCTGGTTCCTATGGTCATGGTCGCACTTTCTCTCTCTCTCACTGTTGCCCTCATCGCTCTCTTTGCCTGTGTGGCTGTGCCTACGCGTTAGTTGGGCTTCGGCGCGTGAAACTCGCAGCCAGTAGTATAAGCAAGTATTCGGTCAGGCCAACGCGCAAAGAGCGAGAGAGAGAGAGAGAGAAAAAGGGACCGACACACACACACGTAGACAATCACGTCGACGGCTTAAACCGACTTCGCGCCATCGGGAACAAAGCTTCATCCGTGATTCGATGTCCGCTGGCTTTCCCGTCTCTGCTTCTCGCCTAAACGCCGACAGGAGGGTGATTAGCAAGTTTGACGTTTAAATTACCCAAATATTCGCTTCCGTACCACGGTTTTCTCGCTCCGACCTTGTCACTCACAGCAACACACGCATTCCAATCCTAATTTCGCACCGGCTATTTTATTACAACCCCTTTGGGCCCTTTCGAGCAGTACATAAATATGATTTCCAGATTTTCTTTTTCCGTCTACGAAATCACTATCCTGATTTGCAAATTCCATAGATACAAAATTTCTCCAACTATTTTCACACACACACACAATTTGCGGAATTACTATCATCAGCAATGAAATGCGATTCACGTGATATTTAAATGGCATTTGTGGGGACTGAAATTCCCATGGAATTTCGCTTGTGGGTAGGAATGTATGGGCGATGGGTCGTTAATTGTCGTGTAAAATCGATGGTGACGTTTCGATGTATCCACCTACTTGGGATTTATCGGTTCGAGTGAGTGAAAGAGAAAGAGAGTGCGAATAAGTTTGTGGGAGGACGGGAGGGAGTGAGGGACGCAATCTCTCGGGAAAATCGTTGTACGTGTTCGTTGCGATAGGGCCTGGTGCGAGCTTGCACAGGGAACGATCTCTTCGTCGAGGCGGAGATGCCCGGGATCGTTCCACGTTGCAGCTGTGTGCAGTGCAGTTGCGGGAAGAGAGAGAGAGAGGTAGCTTCGAAATCTAATTTCCCGTTCCTGCCGCCCGCGAACTCCCGTACCTCCGACGAACGCCGGGATAGCTTGGCGTAACGCACACCATTTCTCGTCTCGCGCGCTCCGACGTAAGGTCCTGCGATATCCTGCAGACACATCTAGGCCACCGCACAGATACCAATCTCACGCGTACGTCAATCTCTCGGTGCGCGCGGACACCGAGAGACACGTCACCGAGAGAGGTAGGTGCATGCGCGACCCTCGCCGGTGCATCCTCGTTATGCAAATGCCGCTAGTTTTGATTAGGCGTGATCCCAGTGTGTACTGCCTACGTGGTCGTGGATAACGACCCTCCGGAGCCCCGCTATCTCAGACAAAGTTGGTAAACAGCCCCGCTGTAATTTTCACTAAATAATGTCAACAGTATCGCATTAAGTAATGAAAGCATAATCAGCGTCTCACTGCGGCTCTAATTACGGTAAATAATACTTTTCGTTTTATTGGAGTCAACAGAAAATTTCGAAATTTCAATACGAATTTTTATTTAATCTTCAGAGTACATTTTTTTTGTACAGTTTCTCAAAATTTCAAGCATATTTTCGTAAGGATCGCAGCAAAGGAGTTACAATCATATATTATGAATTAATATCTTGCAATTTCGTTGCAGGATGAAAGGTTGTCGAGTTCACCGACTTGATTATGCGATATTCCGGATGTTCACTGAATTCAGTGAATAGAAGGAGGTCCGTCTTGGAATGTAGTTGAAAAAAAAAGAAAAAAAAAAGAAAGTCGTGCACTACACAGAGGTATTTACGGTTCTGTATGTTTTCGTTCGTGTTAGGAGCATTCGGTCCAGGGGTTCATGCAGTTGGCTAGTGAATTGGTGCAGGGATAAGTAGATAAGGAGCTCGTTGGTCAGACGGGCCGACTCGAGAGTCTCGATTGCCCAGGGGAAAATCCGAGCGAGGGGGTGAGTCGCGTTGGCGTTGTAGTACCGCTCCCGCGGGACGATCATCAGGAGCTCTATCGTCGTCGTCGTCGTCGTCGTCGTGGCAGCGGAGGCAGGAGCGGGCGCGCGTGATTGCTCGTTCCTCCGTCCCTTTCTCGTTTCTCTTCTCCACGGAGCAGCTCCTCTATCTATATAGAGACGCCCGGTAATCGCGTTCTGGCGTGAAACATATTCGTGACTGTTGAACTCCAGAGAGCCAAAAGAGAGAGGGATAGAGTTGTGCTCCTCACTCACCTCGAGACAGACAGCGAGTGAATAAAACGAATGGTTTGCAACCAAGAATACGTCACGAGTCGTCAGGATTATTCGGGGGGGCTTAATAATACTTTCGACCCTCGTTTCGCAGCGAATGATTGAAAGTTTCGAACGACCTCCCAACGAAAATTCATTCAAACGTCGGGCCGACCCTCGCGTGCCCGCCGATCACCGCATAACCCTTTTTCTCACCCCCCCACTCGCCTCCCCCTGTCCATTTCGCTCTTTTGGCTTATTCCCTCGTTTATTCATTTACCGAAGGGCTTGGATTATAAATTAACCGGTGGTAATTAGTGCCAGGTGAGAATTTTCGCGGACCGACCAGTCAAATTAGGACCGATATTTTTAACAGTGCAGAATAAGCAAGCAAAATTCTGTGATGGCTCTCTACGAAATTTACCAAAGTCATTATAGCGATAGAATTTAATTTTCGAACCCTAAACAAACAAACAATAGTTTACAATTCGATCTGGCGAAGAAAAAAAAAAAACCAATTATCGTTTTCAAATAATTCAGATGACTTGTAAAATTTCAGGGTGAAAAATGAAGGAACCAATGGAATACGGGGAAGAAGTGAAGCTGAATGGAAAGAGTGTTGAAGAAGGGAAGAATCGATGACGGTCGAATTTCATGGAGTGCGTCATCGAACGCATGTCCGGAGGATCGTGGAAACTGACGGACAGCGAGTCAAGAGTGTCGTATAGTTGTTGCGCGGGTGGTCGCTCGTGGCTGTCCGTGTCGGCGTATTGCCGAGGAGTATAGCAGGCGAGCATACCGCGGGTATTCGTAGTAGGCGGGCACTCGGTTGTCCTGTGCATCGGTGGCTTCTCTGTATCCTCCCCCCACTAGTTTTCCGCGCACACATAGCGACGATCGCGAGGAGCGATCCGACTCCCTCTTCCTCTTCCTCGCGGCTCGCAATCGTGCGAGCGAGCGAGCGAGCGACAGAGAGAGAGAGAGTTCTCGCGCGGTGTCTTGCCACCACCGCCTTTTTCCCCTTCGTTCCTCGTGAATCGCGCTTGGCTCGAAGCAATCCTCTATCCGTTCCACTCCTCGAAGCCGCTATCGCGGTCCTTCTCCTTCACCGGCTTATTCAGCAGAGTCTTCATAATCGTTCTCGCTTCCTCCTCGGGTTTTCTCCTCGTAGAGGCCGCTTCCATTCGCGGTGATCCTCTCCTCGTTGCTCCTGGCGGTGCTGGTGCCTCTTGTGCTAGTGCCGCTCGGTGCCGGTGTGCTGGTGGCGTTTCTACTGCGAGATCTCGGGACCGGCGCGGCGCGGCTACCACGAAGAGGCTCCTCTCTCTGTGCGCTCCGCCGCATCGTTTTCAACCGCGCACGCGCAGCCCCGACGTCGGTATCTTCGCGTTCCGTCGCTCTCACTGGCCTATCGTCTCTCTTCGACTTGCCAATTGCCTCGTGTTCTCTCTCTCCAACCTCCGGTATTATTGCCCCGCGCCGCTTTAGCCCCGCGCGGATATTCCGCGAGAGTCTCACTCGCGCTTTTCCCCCACTCTTCGGCATCGAACGTGCTCGCGCTGCCCCGGCCTCCTCCCTACCTCCCTCCCTCCCTCTCGGTCCTCCCTTCCCCTCGCGCCCTGCCTCTCTGCATTCCCCCTCTCCGTCCCCCCTCCCCCTCCGCTCGGCCTCTCACTCTCTCCCTCTTTCTCTCTCTCGCGCTCTCTCTGTCTTCTCTTTGCTCCGTCGTGTATACGTCCCACACCTCCCTCCCACCTCCCCCCTCACCCCCCGCACTTTGCCCCGCACCGAGAGCGCAGTGTCGCGTCGAACCTCTAGCAGAGCGCGTCGCACGTCCGAGTACCGGCCGCCGCCCGTCATCAGTCGCCGTACTACCGCGCAGCCACGTAACCTCTTACCTTCTTAGTTTTTAGTAGTCAGTAGTAGGGTTACCCGACGTTAACACACGACCACACGAATATCCAAAATAATATTCATTCATTTACGAGGTTAAACGTAAATAACGTTGTCGACGGTATATAATAACAATCGTCGACGTTAAATCCGCCCTAAAGTAAGCAAGGAATTAGAAGAAAAAAAAAAAATAAGAAGATTCGTGGAAATAACGAAAACGAAGAAGGGTTAAATAAATGAAAATTCAATCGAGTCCCTTGATTTGAATATCGCTTGACGTCGTGCTGCGATTCTCTCGTCAGGATCATCGTCAACGCTGCTCAGGATCATTCGGACGCCCACGCGCGCACACACGCACACACCATCATCACAAACCACCCCCGTTCTCCATCGTCTCTATCTTCTTCTATCGTCTTCTTCTGTCTCGTCGTTGATCGCCGCTCGATCAACCGACAACCTGTGACAACCCGCAATCGTCAATAAGACAACAATAACAAAAACAAAATAACGGAAAAAATTCGCGCGTGACACGGTGTTGAAATTCGTTTTGTGCGCCGGAGGACGAGAAAAAAAAAAAAAAAAACGCTCTGTCTCGTGTTCGCGTGTATCACGAGACAAACGTCAATATTTACGCGGATATTCGCATTTTGAGGATCCGAGGAGCTCCGATTGTTCGTGAATATTAGTACACGTTACGTGGTGGTTATTATCTCGTGCGTGTGCCTCTAGTGCGACGACGATATAAACAAGAAACAGCTGAAACACGATATATATATATATACACACCCACATATATATATATATATATATATACAAACACCACGCGTATATACACTGAAACATCGACAACGAGGGAGAAAACAACGAGATTAGCGGCTAAATACGCTTTTGGCCTGATTTTAGTACGGGAGAGAGTGCATTAGTGTGTTACCAAAGGAACGGGCCGAGTTAAGAGGAGGCCTCTGTGGATCACGAGCTACGGGCAGAAGAGTCTCAGCTCGTTGTGCGAGCTGCGGTTACGAGTGCTTACGAGCCGCTAGTGCCAAGACACACTTACACACCACGCAACAACGCCAGAGAGCAAAGAGCCCGCGAAACGCGTTGTATATTCTCTCTTCGGCTCTTCGGCTTCTTCTTCTTCGTCTCCTTATCCCTTTACTCGCTCCCTCTCTTTCTCTCTTTCTCTCTTTCTTCTTCTCTTTCTATTTCTCTCTCTTTCCCTCTTTCTCTCACTTTCTATCTTTCCGAATCCTTGAAAATCTCGTTTGAGGATACGAGACGGGAGCCCCGGAAGCGCAGCCAGTGATCAGTGGAGTGTGAATCGCGGTTTGAGCGCGAGAATACGCGCAACCCCTTCTCCCTCTCCGCCCCAACAACCTTCGCCACGTCGGTGTGCGTCATGGAGCCACAGAGCCAGGAAATCGTGGCGAGCGGATCGCTGGCCGAGGTGCCCAACGATCCAGGGTACGAGTCCCAAAGAATTACAAGAAAATTTGATAAAAAAAAAACAAATGATATGGAAAATAGAAGCGACAGCGACGAGTGTCACGTTTGTTTGCTACGCGAGAAACTGTTTTCATGAAGATTATCGACACGCGTGGAGTGCGCCGGAATCCTCGAGCCGGCTGCCCACCTACAACATCCAACCTAACCCTCCCATCGCTCTCTCTCTCTCTCTCTCTCTCGACCCCCTTCCGACGATTCACTCGGAAGTTCGATGCTATTAAGCGCCAAAAGCTATTACTTATAGAATCAAACATTATTCATGTCGACTGACAATTATTTGCCAGTTTTTTGTCGGATTAATCGTCAAATTTTCATTCCGATTAAAGTAGGAAAAATGGGATTATTAATATTCGGATAATCAAAAGTCTAAAAGAGGATCATTATTGGATGCGGCTATTTTTATAATTCCAAGAGATTGTGTTTTATAATAATTATTGACTACGAAATTATGTTTATTCATTGAAAAAAAATCGTGTTGATATTCGAAAATGGTTGAAAATAGTTTGGGCATTTTATTTAAAGAACATATTCCGAATATTTCGCGATAATTTTGTTCGGTGACGTTTGACACGTTGTCGAGAGCAATAGAAACGGCGCGTAACAGGAGAGTAAAGCGTTTTGGTGACGTGGTCGCTACGCGGGCACGCGATATTTGGCAAAATCGGGCTTCCCGGAAATAGATCGAGCAGCGTGTGCGAGGGAGAAAAGAGTCGGTACCTCGTCGGTGAGAGGAGAGAATTTTGTGAATCGCGCGTCGTCGTCGTTGCCACCACGTGACGCAGACGCGAGACGAGCGTACGGATCACGTGGCGCCGCGGCGTTTTCGCGTCGTCTTGCGCGTCCTACGGGCAAACGGCCGGGGGAGAGAAAAGTTCTAGCGTTATATTATGAAAAGCGTGGGAGGGGAAAAAGCCAATTGATCTTTAATCTTTGTAACGGAAATGAATTTTATCGAGCAATTGATTGGTTTTATTTTTTATTTTTTTAGGGTGAGGTTGAAGAGTTTGCGATGGTCGAGGGCGAAGAGAGTGGATTTTTTGGAAAGCTGCCGGCACGAGGATATCCACGAGTACGCAATTAAATCGTATATAATTGGATCGCTCGGTTAAAAATGATAAATTCGCCGTTTCGAGTTCGTGAGTTCAGTTGGGTTTTTGTTGTTGATATGTGGTGACACCTGCCGCCCGTTAATGCGCCGTGATTATAACGAGGGGTGGGCCACAAGGAATACGAGTTGGATAGAAAAAGAGCTGCCCGATATATACGGGCTCTCTCTTTTTCCACTTCCGGTTCCTCGCGCACCTGATGCGGCCCCCGCCTCGTCGACGACGTGGGAGATAACGGGAACGAAGAGCGAGAGTGTTTTCTCGCTCCTCTGTCATCAGCCTCCACATCCACCGGCTCATATGGAATCCTCTTCTTTCTTTTTACAGGAAAATGTTCATCGGTGGTCTCTCATGGCAGACCAGTCCAGGTGAGCCACTTTTATCCTCTAAATAATCACGTAGCACATATTTTACTCTGCAAAAGCTTTCCGAAGCTTCTCCGATTCACAACACGCTTCGCTTTCTCATTTTATTTACAAACTACTTATGTGGAATACAATGCCCCGGTGAATTTTTATCGATGCATTTAGGATCGAACATTTCTTTTTTTTTCGATCCAAAATTCATCTTTTTTCGCCAGAATAATATGGAAAAAAATTGAGCCCTCCGTTTCTAAATATTTGGAGGCTGAATTTTCTCACATCACTTTTCCACCGATATTTGACAATGAAAACGGTGATTTTGTTCGAATATCGTAGGTTTATTTCGATTTTTCAGATCATATATTGTCTGAAAAAAAAAAAGTATTCAACTTTATTTAATTAAAAAATGTCTTTACATAATTAATGGTAGAAGAGACAAAGTATTAGCTCTCGTGGCTAAGAAGCAGGTGAAATATTAATATCTTGAAAGCTCCAAATATTCGTCGACGAGTATATCTAATCAATTTGACTAGATTCGTGAGTGAGGCGTCGTGACAGTCCTACGATTTAAAAAAAAAATCCTAATCAGCTCGTCAACGTACGTAAATACATATGTATTGAGTCTGTTCCGCGCGCTATTCTCAGCGATAAGCAAAAGCCCCGTTGATTATTTTCCCTCGTTGGTATTTTCTTTCTTCGTTTTCGTTTCTGGTGCATTAACTCTCCTTCCGAGAAGCCGGTATGGCATTGGAGAGTGGCAGGTCCGAGACTGAGAAGGGGGACAAAGCATATGCATATGCGAGAGAAAAACGCGTAAAGTGAATTATGGCACTCGAGGAGGAACGTTTTACTCTCGTTCGCTGGGCTCACTCGCTCGAGTCATCGATAATATTCATTGTACGACGAGTTTTTGCACAGCGAACGCGTTCGTAATACCGGCCCGTGCGATCTTCCCGTATATCAAGCGCGCTCCGAGACTTTTACACGAGATGGTTTATCGCTCGTCGAGCACTGCGCCGAGTAAAAGCCCGGAGTGGAACCGATAACGCGATAACCAACAGAGATCTCGAGCCCGCGGGACCTTCCGGTTAAAGGGCACGTCGAGATATCGATTTTCGAGCTCCTACGCTCGATCATCTATCGCCACGGCTCAGCTTTCGAGTGTGTGCACTCTTAACCATACTTAATACGCCTATTTTCAAACAAAAGTTTCGTTCCATTAAAATTTATCCACTTTCCGAGCGACGAAAGATAAACTGCAAAAAAAAAAAATTCAGAAGCATTGATTTTCCGTACTCACGCCGAGAAATTATTCATTATTTTATTTTATTTCTTCAATAATTCCCTGACGATTCTGTGATTGCTTTCAGCAATTTTTTTGTTTTTTTTTTTTTTTTTTTCACTGATTTATGAATAATCGTTTTGGGATATTGTTGTACAAAAATTAATTTTTTGTCGCTATAATTCCCATGAAAACTGTAGAAATGTTACCGATGAAATATCGACGCACAGCCTGCATCACGATATCATTTCACGCAACACATATTTTCTCGTACCGACATTAATCCACGCTAATCACGTTATCGCAATTGAGATTAAAAAATAAACTGATGGAGAAGGAGAACGCCGTGGGTGTTTGGTCGTTGCTATGGACGAATACTAACAATAGCTCTACTTAACAACGATTCGATAGATGCTTTGGCTATTAAATATTAAATATTAAATATTGGCAAAGACGAATACGAGAATTTTCCAAGCTCGTCTGATATATTTATATACATACACGTGCTGTGGGTGCGTTGCTTATTAACTCTAGACTAACACGCCGCTATCTAAATGCATAACATGCTTTTTTAGTGAGAAAAATCCATAAGTAATAATAGCTTCGATGGAAGGGAATACGTTTTTGTTATTTTGCAACAAAACGAGAAACTGCGTGACAATCTGCAGTCCGTTGGTCTTGCACGTGTTCCTTTTCCACGCACGCCACGCTCACACTCCGCTCGAGAGTTTTACCAGTACTAAATATAATGCAATACGCATTGCGAATTATTTTCATCTTGTCGATTGATATTTTGTCATCAATAATTCACCAACGAACTAATAATATTTACAGCAACAACGACAACAACAACAAAAACATAACATATCCACATTCCAGAACACAATTTGTTTTTTGGTTGGAAAAAAAAATCGTGTCACGCGCGATTCGGTATATATCCTTTTGTCTGAACTTTATTTTCACAATTTGAAATGAACAATTTTTTTTTTCTTTCATTTTCAGATAACTGCGTATTGAAAATGTGGAGTTCCACTTTTGTAAATGGGATAAAAAGTCATTTCCGTGTTACCCCATTTCACGCTGAAGCGGATAGAGAGTGAAAATGTTGGGCTTTAGTCTGACGAAAGGAATAATGTGCTCAAATAGTGCGGAGTTTTAGTGCGCATTGTGCCGTGTAGGACTTTGCTTATAGCAGAACTCGCAGCTGGAAGCGTTTCTGGGTTTCGTTGGCGTTCGCTGAAGAAAAGAAGACGAAGAAGAGGAAGAAGACAGGGAAGAGGAGGAGGAGGAGGAGGCCCGGAGTAGGCGGAGTAGGCTCATTAGCGTTATTTGCCATCGTTACATAAGTCATCGTTTTCTCTCTCGTTCGCGCACGGTGCTTGCACACCGCTCTGCCTCCCGTCTCTTGCATTTTCCTCTCGTTCATCCGTTCGCTCATGGAATGAGCGTCGACGAAGAGTGCTTAGATTCCGTTCCACTTTTCCTTCAACTTTGGGCCTGACATTATCTTTTTTTTTTTTTTATTCCTTCTCTAATCTTGCCAGGAATCTCATAGAATCATTTTTCTTCGTTCTTTCAATTCGGGAAGGTGTAACTAACGAGAAAACCCACGGAAATCAAGCCCACTCATCCTCATCGTTTTATCTCCCACACTTTTGTTATCGTCGTGACGTTTCTCTGCCTCTGCTGAACTTGAGAAACTCCGAGCTAGAAAAGTCCGAGATAAATTTTCAACGACGTTTTTAAAGCAACTTATGCATGCACTGGTAACGTAGGATTGTGAATAATGCAGCTTCGAGCGTTAAAATATAATGTTTACGACCTATTTGTGAGAACAGGTCTAATTCATAATTCATTTCTGATAAAGATTTCTCGGATTTTCTTTCAAGTTTCAGTAATTCAAAGTCCACACTTTGTTTTGAGCATTGTCGAAATATTTTTTACGGCAAGTACCTTTTTCCTTGAAATTGGGAAGCCAGCCAATTGATCGATGAAAAATCTTCAAGGCGATAAAAACTGTGTCATAGCTGACACTACTTGACTTCGATGCTGAAATCTCCTTAAAAATTTGGCAAGGAATCTGTGCGAAGTGCGGAAGACCTTCGGTCTACCCATTGCTCGTTCGAAATTCAACGGTGAAAATGAAACTAGAGATCGCGAGACGGACCGTAGAGATTTAGCGGTATTTTTCTTGCTTTTCATCTCACCGAGTGCATTAGGCTCTTCCGACGGGCGTTTTCCAAGTTCTCTGATGCAATCGAGCAATGCGACTGCAACTCGCATCTAATTCTCCCCTCCCCTCTCGCCAACCCCCCACTCTATCCCTCTTCTCACTCGCTATTTTTAAACGTAATTGCAGCCTGTCGTTTTTAATGGGCGAGGCCGGCAGATGGACGCGCCCGTGCACCGCGAATGCGCTAATACGCCAACGAGACGTGCACCGGGCTATGAACATTATTCCCGAGTACATACATCGGTGAGCTCGCGCGCTGTCACTCATTTTCCCAATGGAAATAGTACAATTAAAGAATGGTACATAGTCATTTAATGCAACTTCTCCTTCATAGTGAATTTTTTTTTTTAAATGCCCCCGCACTCTGCCGCACTTTTATTTCAACAAAAATTCGTTCCACTGCGAAATCCTTTTAACAACCATAAAATTTAATTACTTGTAGCTGCATTAGTCGCTCAATTATCCCGTAACCAATAGACCAATTATTTATTAATTCACTTATCCATTTATTTGACCAGCTCGTTAAAAAAATTAAATAAAAATGCTATAAATGGCATTTGTATAATAGTGGACTATGAAATTGATATTTGGTACCGGGCCAAATTAGTTTGAGCTACGAATAATAATTTCACCGGCTAACAAAAAGAAAGGTGCATGGCTCCGTTAATAAATTCGTGAAATTTTTCGTTTATTCGAGAAAACACGTTTTCCACACGTGAGAGAGGGAGAGAATATGTAAGATTATTGTTGCGGGCGGTGTATATGCAGCAACCTTGTGGAAGCGTTACTTCTTCTGTGTCCAAGCAGCTCTTTTGCCCCGCGTGTCCCTCTCGAGAGATTCACCGAGGGGACTTTAATTACGCAACTAGGTCGAAAGGGGCGCCTAATTTATTTGCGACATAGGTGACTCCCCGGCGTGCTTACGAGGGAGAGAGAGAGAGAGAGGATATAGTGGCCTCTGCGCTTGTCTGCCTTCCCGCCCGCTTGTTAGTCCGACGATATTCGTTAACGTTGAGCAGCAGCAGCAGCAGCAGCAGCATAGCAGTAGCTGGTTGCGGGGTCAACGACTCTCACCGACGCGCATAATTCGCCACGACGTTTCTTCTTCCGCGTCCAATCTCTCCGGGCCTCTCCGTCCTTTCTCTCTTTCTCTCTTACCGAGCGAGGCTCTCTTACCACCTAATTTCGTAGCCTCTGCATCACTCCATATCTTCAACATCGTCGTATTGCCTGCCTCCGACTTGGTTGTTGGCCCTACACCACACTAACCTCACCAGAGTCCATAGCCCGCGCGATATATCTTTAGATTTTCGGACAGTCATTTCAACGGCGAGCGCACCGCGCTAAGAGCTAACTAACTCAGGAGTTCCGCGTTCATTCATTACACCCCATGTCCCACTTCTTTTCACCCACTTAATCCGCACCGTCCATGAATTAGCTCGTGTGTCGCCTTGCGCCCCCCCCTCGTGCGCGGCTGACCATTCCTGCGGCTTCTACTTCGACGCCCCCCGCCCCGATTTTCCGGACTTTTCGGCTCCACGATTTTTTTTTTTTTTTTTTCTCATTGGGAGTGAAATGGGTTGCGGATAAAGCTTCTGAATAATCGGCCGCGCTGCTGCCAACAGATACGCACATTTAAGCGCGATTTAATTAGAGCTTTTTTGCGAATTCTGTGGGGATTGAGATGCTAACTCGCCGAATATTCTATCGCGATTATAAATATTTTCTTTATATCAAAAACAATTATTTTTTGGATGAGTTATTATGATTTATTATTATATATTTTTTTTTGCAATTAGTGAGTTTTTCATAAAAGCAATCATTTGTTTTACGGGATTTTTTAATCCTAGAAACGATTAACGCAGGAAAAATTCTATTCGTGAAAAAAATAAAAGGAAAACACATTGACCGTACTGCAAGGATTAAGGATAGTCTCCTGCAAAGCCACGCATCGTCCCTCAATCTGTATCAACGTTTTGTGCACGATTGATCGAGATGGAAAGCATCGACGCGTGTGGTCGTGGCTCTCACGAGAGTGATAGTGCTCGACGAGCCAAGCGCGAGCAAGAAATATGTACACGTACAACAGCTTCATCATGTACACGTACATGAGCATACACAATACATACACACATGTCCACGTATATATATATATATATAAATACGTGTGAGGGCGACACGCGCTAAGAACTGGAGCGAGCTGTCTGACCCATATTTATGTATTTACGTATACGTACCAAGAGCCTCCCTCTGTATGATCCCGCAATATGTATCCACACATATGGGTCATTCTATGCCAACTGGGCCGAAAAAAAACCACAAAATCACAAAAAGAAAATCTGAGAAAATTCGTCAAAATCCTGACAACCAAAAATCATAACTCTTTGCTTCTAAGCTTGAAAATATTGATATCTGATAGAAAATTTACGAGAATTTACGATAATCGTCTTACAAATATTCGCAAGTATTTAAATGTAATTTGTGTGGTTGTTTCAGGAGACGGAAAAATGAGATTAGAAATCGGGCTAAAATCCAGGAGGTGTTCAGTTGATATGGAATTACCCGTACGCGCGCGTGTGTGTGTGTGGATGACAGAAGAGCGCGAGTGAGAGAGAAGGGAGGGCAGGGAACGATAGCCGCATGCGAGTAGAGCTCTCGTTGCCGCACGTAACTGTCCATGTGCCTCGTTCATTGAGAGAGAACCGCGAGTCGCTGGTGGTAGGTGCAGAGGAGCAGCAGCAGCAGCAGCAGCCGAAGCAACGAAAGAGCTATAGACCACAGAATGTCGCATCGCGCCATTGCCGGTGCAAAGCAATAGCGACATGCTATATATCGACGTTTCGCAGTTATTGAACCGAGGCTATTATTTTCACGACCTACCGGCGCGAAGTTCGCGGCCCACTTCATCGTCGCCTCACCCTCAGAAACGTCTATATGTCATCTCCACCCTCGCCTCTCTCTCTTTCTCTCTCAGTGTGTGTCCGATCTCGTATTATGCGCACTTCGAAAAGGGAACTTTCAACGGTGCGCCCCGAGAGGTCACGATTGTTATTATGGCTGTGGGTGACTGATACTACTCTACCCCTTTCAAACTTTTCAATTCATTACTCGAGAGGTGAACAAAGACCCCGCGCGTTATTTTATTCACATGCTGAAGAAAATGTGTGGCAGTGGTGACAATAAATCTTGAGGAATTTCGTGAATAGAGAGAGAGTCAGAAAAACAACATTCCTTCGCACTTTTCGGCACATTTTTGGAATATTATTTCGAGTGATTATTATGGTTTATTCTAAAAATACATTAATTTTCTATTTCATAATTTATCATATACAGCGTTTTTTTGAAGCAGATTCTTCTTTTTTTAAAAAAATGAGAATAATCGTTAGAAGACCGACGTTTTCCGGACTTAGTCGAAGCTCAGTTTCTTCCCAACGCGAATCGCGTGGTCGGTGATCTGAGCGATGACACGCGGAATGAGAAAACGTTGCGTGGAAATTAAATTTACAGCCTGTTGTCTTTTTTTTTTTCTCGTTTCAGATATGATATAGCTTTGCTGTCGGGCACACGTGTTGCTGGTGCGTCTATAGTTTATCTCTGAATGTATACCGAAGCTCTGTGGATCGACGGAACGGGACGAGACGAAGAGTCTGAGGGAATTCAGCGAGTGCGACGTCGATGCGTAATCCTCGCGATATACCGCATGTCGTTTATACGATATTCCCCGCTCCCCCACCTTCCGACCAACGTGGGACACATAAACGTTTATGCAACTGTCGGACTCGTCTCTTTCCTCGATTATATCGATGCTCGGGCCATGTCGCGTAGTCTTTGAACTCCTGCAGACACGAGGACTGCACAAGATTACTAGTATGATGACGAGGATGACGACTGTGACTACGACGTCAACTGGGCTTTCTTCGTTTTTTTTTTTTTTTACCCCTCTACCGTCGCGCAATGTCGCACTGGCGGCGTATTGAGGTATTAGCGTGTACCGAGCATCGCCGGATGCGTCGTCAGAGCGTGTACGCTCATTTACGTGGAAAGGAGGAAGCGATTATGTTGGACTGTAATTATACTCACGGATAGCAACGACTGGGAGACACAAAATGTATGCACAGAGTAACGAAGAGTCGTCGAGAAGCGATACGCGTAATGGCACAGACAAAGTGGCATTTTCTGGCTCTGTTAAATGTTGCCAATATCGAGATAGTGTGGCATCACCGGAAAATTCTACGTAACATTTTACGATATCAACTTTGGGAGTAAATGTTTTGAATTCAGTTGGTTAACTCGGTTTTCACGACTCGAGCAAGTTTATGTACGTTCCACAAACGTGTGGTCATTTTCTCAAACGTTTCTGTGATTATTAATTCACTCAATGCTCTGTTTTAACCACTGCCAACAATGAAATTCATACAAGATGCGATTAAACGGTATTTTCAATGGTCGATCGCTTTAAATTTATCCGTGAATTTTTGATGAAAAAATATCCACAATTTCCATACATGAAAAATTGAGCAGATATTTGATTTTCACGAATTGCTGGGGACAGTTAAAATAGCAGAATTGTGTTGCAATTGTGCACTCCATAATATTTTTACAGACAATTATTGTGTGTGTGTGTGTGTTCGTTTTTTAATTTCGTTTTATCGATAAATACTTTAGAGTGTTTCGTTAAATCGCGTGTTAAAATATTTGAAAGGAAAGGAATTTTGAGGACTTTTTACGATCCGTTAGTTGGGGCATTGAGCGCGTAGGTGAATTTCATTCAATTTGTTGTGATTAACGAATGAATGGAACAGCAGAAACAATGCTGGCGAAGGGACGCGAATTCTCGTTTTTCTCTTTGCTCGCATTCGTTTTGTTCGCTTCATTTTATTTCAACTTTCGTCAAACGCCGCGTATTGCATTTCCCCTCGGACATTGAGTCGCGTGCGAGAGTTAACGGGCTGCCGGCTCTGCCACAGAGACCCTTCGACCGGTCACTGCAGTTTTTACTACGTAATACCCGTCCTCGCACCCGATTCTGCAATATAATGCAGCTTCTCAACGCCCACACGTGTTTATGTATACGGGATAATCCACACCAATTTGACCCTCGACCTATTGGCTGACTTTTTATATTATCCTCTCGCCTGTAAAAGGGAAGCACAATTTTTTTTAGATTTTTTTTTGCGTCATCACTTTTAAAACGAAAAACATAATGAAAAAATTTGTAAAAATCTCCAAGACCGAATTCAAAGTGGGAGTGTTGAAATGTGGCGAAATATTTCCATGGTTTTTTCCAAATTTTTACATTATAGCGAAAATTGTCTATTTTTTTAAAGTGGCAAGTAAAAAAATCTTGAAAAAAAAATTCGCTTCCCGTTTAGAATTGGAACAGGAATACAAAGAATCAGCGAAGAGATCGGAGGGGTCGAGGGTCAGATTCAGGTGCAATTGGGGTGGATTGTCCCGTGTATATTCGCATTTATTTATATTTATGTGAATACAACACACGGAGAAAAAAGTGGGTGTATGGTAGCGTTTCACATTGTTAGGTAGATAATACACATAGAGACGTCTCGGGCTGGCGAACAGCATTCACAGAACGTTGGGCACATAACGTACGTCGTCGTTGTGAAGAGAGAGAGAGAGAGAGAGAGAGAGAGAGAGAAGGAGAGAACGACGAGAGACAACCGCGTGCATTGTTTACGGAAGTGACGCACATCGATCTGTCTCGTTTCTCTATGGGGTTGCAGTCGCAGCGTCCGGGTCGCCGAGACACTCGACCATCATCCCTTCTGCTCCTTCTCTCTCTCTACTTACTCCCAGTGTCTCATGGGATATGCGTTCTAGTATAGTGGATTACGTTGATGCACTTTGTCTGACAATAACGTGCACCTTCCACTTACGTACGATGCTGTTACAGTCGGAAAACTTTTCATCATGCATTTGCGACTCTATAGCACGTCATACAGGGCATTTCGCGTGAAATTCAGCAGCTCGTAACGCTCATTGCCTTTTTTAATCGTTACTACCCGCAGCGGTTTTAAAAATTTCCCTTTGCCTTTGTCCATGGCACTCGGTTCTTCAAGCTATGAATTTTTTTTTCCTTTTTTTTTTTAATTAAAGAGAAACGTTCAACACCTCGTTCAATGTTTTCCCTTCACGAAATATTCCTACAGTCTTGAAATTAAAATCCAGGAGATAAAGCCAATGGAATTTTCACTGCGCGTTACTTTGCGAAATTTAACGAAGCAAAAACATTTTAGGTTTGTTGGGAAATTTCATACTGTGGGACCTAAAAAATCCCCATGAATCATTAATAAGGAAAATAATATTACGAATATTTTTAGAACGACGACTTTTTACGGGGCAGCTCTGATCTGGAATAGCCTTTATATGACGAAGTATATGTCGACGCGGATGTATATGAAGACTTTCTTTCCTCGCTTCTTTCGAGCCTTCTCATCTCGGGAAGTCTCCTTGCCGCGAGCATTATACCTCGTCCCTTGAATTCTCATTCCCTTTCCATACATTCAGCAGTCTCTTTTCTGTTTTTCTTTCTCTTCTCGTTGCACTGCGGGTTTCTCGATGTAACTGAACCCTTTCATGGGGAGAGCTTGGCGCAGTGAGCACGATGGGGCCTATATCGCCTTACACGTAGCTGCTATCCGGCTATGAGGCCCTCGGACGTAGTTACGACGATGCGCGGCGGCGGCAACACTTTTCCCTCGAGTCGGTGTCAGTAAAATCCTTCCCACTGGCTTACATATATGGTTGTGCTCGGCGTCTTGAACGAGATTCCGTAAGCAGATGAGCGCTGTAATTCGCATATACCTTCGCCCAACCCCGCCATTATACCTTCTGGCAAAAGCAATTTCCCCGTTTTCCGCTGCGGCTGAGCGTTTCACGGAAACTTCGTTTGTAACCATGTTCGCACTCTATGTTCTCCGCGGAATAAGGAAATTGCCACTAAGTACAGAATTCATGAGACTGACTGTAATACTATCATTGCATAATGGCTCGGACATTTAAGAGACTTTTAATATTTGTACTGCCAAGTACTTGAAAGCCTTTAAACAAAATTACCATCCTCACATATTTTTTTACAAATTTCAACCAACGACATTGAGAGTCAAAAATACTATTTGACAAAAATTATTAATAAATCTAGAAGAATTCATTCAGTTCACTGAAAATTCTTTCTCTCTCTCAATAAAAGCTTTTTAAAAAATGTTCTCCAATCACGAGGTACTAAAATTCCAATTAAATGAAATAACGACTTACATTGGCGAAATATTTTGCAGGTAGAAAAGCAGAGTGGCGGTAGAGTGGACGGCCATTGTCGGTGACTTACGCGACGTTTCTCGTCGGGACTTATAGTCGATCGTTTGCGATAATGGAACGATCGAGGATCGAATTGGCTCTTCTCCCCTTTCCTGGAGGCTCTGCAGTCTCGAACCTCGTCGATGTCGTCGACGTCGTATATAACGTGTGTATATATACATACGGACACCGGGTGGTGTATAACATCAAGAGAGAATCATGAGAGCACGTGTGCGTCAGATACACACCTACGCCTCGAAAGCACCTTCCCGAGAATTATGTGCGTGGTTGTACTGGCTCGTATTACTGTATTTGTGGGGTGCAGTAGCAGCAGCAGCAGCAGCTCCGCTATCGCTTCTCTGCCTCACGCTAGCTCGCGCTATCGACATGCATCGCTCCAATCTCTGCTAATTACCGAAAGCGAAGCGACGTACATACGTACGAGCCTCTACCATCGGCAGCGAGCGCCACACAAACGAACGACCAAGCGGTCTGACCCCTTAGGACGTTACTACTACTGTGGACAATCGCCACTGGCTATACCCCCGTTCGCTTTATTGGCTCAGCATATTCGATATGAAATTATGATGCCCTTATTCGCCACCACCGAGCGTCTATTCCAAAAGTCGGTGGTAATTCAATCGGAGCTGCTTTTGGTCTCCAATTTCTCTACGATTTTTTTTTATATTTTCTTCCCTTTCCATTGGAAATCATAAATACTCGGGAGAGAATGTCACGCAAAATATCAAATTGGGATTAATATGACAAGATGACGGGTGATATTGATGAAAAGTGGTGATTTGAAAAATGGGAGAGGTGACTTTTGTCGAGGATCGAGAGCCATGAAAATGTCGGCCGGTGACTTAGCCAATCTGGGGTGTACACTACAAGCCCGAGGCTTTTCCAAAGAGCAGAGCTTTTCATCCCCTTTGGCAATTCCCGGAATTTGTAGAGAGGTCAGTTGTGTCCTGGGCTTGCCTGTCGTCGTCTTCTTCTTGGTCGTCGTCGTCGCCGTCGTCGTTGTCGTTGTCGCCGCCGTTGCCGTCGTCGGGTTCGATGCTTTCGTGAGTGAGAAAGACAGGGACGGTGGTGAAGTGGTCGTCGAGCGTCGACGGCGGCCACGATCCAACCGCCACTTGTTGAGTAATCTACTTAGTTCGCCAAGCGAGCAGCACCACCACCACCACGAGGAGTCGAGGAAAGAGACACGGAGGGAGGGAGAAAGGAGAGAGGAAAAGGTATTTTTCCTCCTCGATGTACGTGTGTTTCGTTCATTCCCCTGACCCGAGCAACACCCGAGATGGTATCGTGACTATCGCCGTCTTCCATAATCGTTCGCCGCTCGTTCCTCACCTTATTACCATCCTCTCTGCGTTTTGAATCACCAAAGTGCGTATCTCTTCTCGGCCGTCGGTGGGAACTCTTCGTCATTGTTTCACGCGTTTACTCGCCTGTGGTTATACCCCGAGCACGTCTTCTCACAGCCGAATGAGAGAGCGTGTCTTCATAAATTTCAACTCTGCGGTTCGTAAAAGAGGCCCAAAATAACCGGGAACTCTCGCGCCGCAAATCCACCGCTGTCGGTGGTAAGTTTACAACGTACACGATGCTCAAAGCCACGATCTTTCCAACACTTTACCGAGACTCGAGTCAATGCACGTGTGTGTTGTACGCGAGACTCCAAACACTCTGATAGCGCACCGACCAACGAACCTCAACTACACACTCGCTCTCTTAAACCTCTCTCTCTCTCTCTCTCCTTCGCTATGATGATACAGCGTGTTTTACGCTCGGAAATTTCGTTAACCAATGAATCTCGCCTCCATCGACCACAAAAAGATCGTTAAAGCAGCAGCGACGTTGCCTGTCATCTTCACAGATGTCGCTCGAGGCCCCGACGACAAGTTATCGACTTTAAAAAATCCACGTGCCTTCAAATCCGACGCGAGAAAAAAAAAAAAATATCCGAGGCTACGAATCTGCATACAAAGCGCAAATTTTTTATGTAAATTGGATTTTTTGTTTGTCGATGCTCGACTGAACTGAAAATCCTGCCGGTAATTTAATGGGCAAATATTTTTCGAAGATTATGGCGTTGGCTGAAAAAAAAAAGGAAAGGAAACCATGAAGTGCTGTTATTGTATGGCGTAGATGATTTTCTAAAAAATTAACGGAATTCTCCGTCGTTCTTTGGAAACAAATTACAATTCAGTGCTCTAATGGGCCCATTACTTTTAAACTCATCACTCTATTTGGCTATTTATTACTGAAAGAGTATGTCGCCTTTTTTTTGTCCTGCTGGGAGGATAAGTTTCGATATTTTAATGTGAAAAAAAAATAGTTTCTTCATGAAAATTCGTTCAAAAGAGTCGCAAAAAATGGTGACCCATCATTTTCCCCATTATTCATTGTCTTAACGATGTGCCATTCGAACGCTCTTATTTCCTCGAATAATCAATGATTTATTGTCTCGATTGGAAAAAAAAAAAATAGGGCTTCAAAAAATCGCATATGAATGTCGCCGTTTGGAAACGATCGTGGATTTTTTGATTAATTCAACGCGAAGCTTGGGAATCTCCTGTGAATACTAACTAACCGAATAACTCGGTAAAAAAGGTCTTCACGTCAAGATCCATTTGCTACGAAAATTTCTTGGCAATTGAGCTTTAATGCATCGCTCATCGGTGGTACAGTCTTTGCTCGAGCGAGACTCTGACTCTCTCGTTTCCCCGCTCGTTCACGCTCGTAAAACGCATTATCGCAACAGTTATAAGCGTATAAACCGGCTAGTGTACTGAGTCACGTTTGCGATACCTATGTGTCGCACGTCTGTGCGTCCTACGTCCGCGAGGATAGTCTAACAGAGGATCCCTCCTCTCCGCGCGTGTGCACGTGTGGCATCATGGGAGTTAGAACTCGATGTATATAGAGAGTGTAGCTCGTGTTCCGAGCAGCACATATGCAAGACAGATACGTGCTGCCGTTGATGGCTCAGCCGTTACGTTGCTGATATACAGGGCATTCCATGCAATTTGACCCTCTCAAATCACTCGATAGCAATTCCATTTTTCTCATTTTTCCTCCGCAACATTTGCATTTTTTTTGTTGAAATTCTGTATCAAAAGTGTACAATTTATTCCATGCTTAAAAAAGCTGTAATTCATTTTTTCGTGGAAAATAACTTTTAATTTCTATTTCCTTTTTTTTTGGAATTTTTGCTGCGCTTTGAAAAATAATTGTAAATACTGCATTTAATTTGATGAGTGTCGAAAAAAAAACACGCATTTTCTCAAAATTGAATTTGTATGGAATGGCCCATAGATCGCGGCAGGTATGGGCGCGATGTAGGAAACTCTCGGGGCCCTGCCGGGCTTTCGTAAAGCACGTTGCCGCTGGTGCTCGTCGCACTTGCGAGGCACGGAGGTCCAGCAGAAGCGCGCGCGAGCCGAGGCGTTCCTAGCGGCAAGCGCATGTGTAAGCGACGTGTTAATGACATTACGTAATGCCAGAGGAGAGCGAGCCAATCAATATGGCAGCAGCGGACGAGGAGACACCGCTCGCTTCTCTGGTGTCTCCCCATTGTCTCTCTCTCTCTCTTGCTCTCTGTACTCGCTCAGCTCCTCTCGACATTGCGTTATTAGATCGTCGCGCCTCTTGATCGATGCTCGCGTAGTGAAACACGCAGATTATCACCGTAAGCTCCCGTAAAGTTGCTCAAGGTGCGCAACCCAGGAATTCGCAATCTTCTTTGAAATACTTCCAACTTCAAAACTAACTTTCAACTCTCTTCGAGTTTGAATTTATCCCTTGAATCATTTTTATCTTCTCCAGAATTTATCAAGAAAAAATTTTTTAATTCGAGATTATCACACATACTAATTTATTACCGTCGTTGCAGATTCCAAAGCGATGATAATTCAACGTCGTTAGCTGAGCAAGATAAACAGCTTAGATATTATAATTACTTCGTTGAGAGGTAATGAAAAAAAAACAGTGAAAAAAAGATGTTATTTATCGTAACAACTGTAGCTTGTTATTACTCTCGATTTACATTGGCATTGCGCTAATGGCGTGAAGATGCTTTTCGTAGAATCGATTGTAAAAAAAAAATATTCTAAGAAGAGAAGGAGATACGTTGAAGAGTTATTTCTTCATTGTTGTGACTTGTCGAGGAGCAAGGAAGTCGCGGTTCCTGATCCGCAATGGAAAGAGCCGAGTCTCTCGCGGAGAATACGCGCGGCACGCGTTCCACTCGTGCGAGCGCTTCGCTATTTGCGCGTCTGCGTGATCGATCGCGTCGCGTGCTGTACAGTTCCGATGCTGCATCGCGTTCGCGTCGCGTGTTCGCTCCCGTGTGTACCACATTCTCGCGATCGAGACTGCGCCGATAGAAGAAATTATACACTGTGTCTTCATGTACAGTCAGAAGATATATATATATATATATATATTTATTATATACACGATGCGGACGAAGTTCCCAGAATGATTGGCTTTGACCGAAGTACTCCTATAAAACAAGTGGATGCGCCATACAAGCGATCGTCTGTCAACCTCGTATTCTCTCTTCTGCATCGAGTCTCACTCTCCTCCGATGAATGAATACGCTGCCGAAGAAACGAGAAAACTGTAAATATCCGTCGCGTCTACCGCTGCCTGCGAATGAGATGTTTTCATCAATGATTCATATATATATATGGTTGGGAAAACCGAAGTTTCATTCAATCAAAGTTTGACTCACTAGCAACGGGAGAATTTTTTTTCCCCAAGAGGAAGAGACTCCCAATATTGATTTTTAGTAATAAAAATGGAAAAAGTATATTCTTAAAAATAGAGAGAACATTTTTTCTCAACAATGGAAATTCTACAGATGAACTGATATAATTTTCTTACCAAAATCTCTCTCGTTCAACGACAGAATTTCGCTGCTATTCCGTCGATGATATCGATTTGTGAAAGCGCCGATAAATCTACGTAACGAAAGAGATAAAAAAAAAAAAAAGGAACAAAGTTACTTCCGTAAAATTCGTTTCAGGCGTGATCGTCGATGCTGATTTCTTCGTTGGAGGGCTGCGCCCTTGTCCGTGGCGAAAGGATCCACGGAGTTGTTTACCATAGTGAGATATTGCCGCCTGCGGAGTGGCCGTCGAGCGTCAAGACCTTCCCCCGGCGAAGTAGTCGCGACGACGACGACGAATTCGTCGACCTCAACTCGAATCGATATACAAGCTATAAACCAGCACCACGACAACCACCACCACCATCACCAACAGCAGCATCTCATCCTTCCATGGCTCTTCTGTGACTGTATGGAGCCCGTTGGCTGTATAGTCACGACAGAAAATTAATTTGAGGTCGTATGACGAGCAGATTCATAGCCAGAGAGTCTAACTGGTATCGAGAAATCGGAATATCACCCTCTCTCTCTCTCCACGTAGACTCGCTGCGTTGGATTGTCTCTCTCGGTCTCGTTGAACGGGTTGAGCGAGGCGCGAGAGGATCGATTTCTACGGGAGTATAGCGAGAGAGCGCCGGGTGCGGCTACAGGTCGGCGGTTTCCGGCGAGGTGCACAAGCACCACCAGCAGAAACCAGTAGCGCACCAGAAACTATAGCGCAGCAACGCAATTCGGCTCTCCGCTTTTGGGAGCCTCGAGGCATCGGCCCGAATCGTCCAAGATAGCGAGCTGCTATTCCTCATCTTCTCTCTTCTCTCTCTCTCCCTCTCTCTCTCTGAGCTCCTTCTCGCGGCACCATTGCGAGAGAGCCGACAACAATGCCCAGAAGCAGAGGAGAGCCAACTATAGCTATCCAATGGCAAGGCTATCGATGCTAATCGATTGCCTGAGCGATATATCTCCGATGACATAACTCGAGAATTTATCGACGCGATCCCAGACGCTGTTCTCCATTCGCTTGTGTGCCGTTATAGCCACTGAGCTACTCACCGAGACTCGCACTACTCGATATGCTAATAAACCAGATCTCTCGTGCGAGACTCGCGGAAATTCGCTGCGGTTTAGTTTTCCCAGGTTTTCAGGGACTCTTGACATTTTTTTTTCTTTATTTTCAATACCTCGAAATATCATCGACCCACTGGAGATAGAAAAAAAATTAATGAAGAAATAAAAGAAATACGGGAATAGTAGCAATAATTTGAAACGACTCCGAAAGCCACATTTAAAATTGCACTGTTAACCTTTTATTTATTTTTAAAAAAATGTTGTTCCTCCAACACTCATGTAATAAATTTCTCTTGTTTAAAAGAAATATGCACTTTAAGATAATCTGTACACACGTTACACACGCTAAGCGAGAGGTACGATTAATTCGAGGAATTTTCTTTAAAAGGCTCGTTAAAGTTTATTCCAAGTTGGCACGTGCAACAAATGGTTCTCAATGATGAACGTATTTAAAATGTATGCGATGTTTAGTGTGCACAAATTTAACGCGAATCAAGTTGTTTTCTGACCGAGAAGTTATAAATGTGCCCTGCAAACGTCGTAAATATGAAATGAGATGAACTCTGTGCTTAACAGTAATTAAACGTTTTTTTTTTTTCTTTCGAGGAATGAATTTGAAAACGGTTGAAAACCGACCGTTGGTCCTTTTAGCCTCGAGCACATGATACCGAGCAGGTTTCTCCGACGTCCCTGCGAGTTTATACTAACAGAGTCGTTTGAGAATCGTTGACACAGTTTACGCTTGGGGATTGACGAGTGGTGGCTTTATCGCTCGCGCAATATGCGAGAGCCTGCGTTACACCCCCTCATCCGTGACTTCATAAAGTCTTCTCGTAATAATAATAATGATAATCATAATAATGTAATCCACTACCCCGCGATTAAACGTAATAACAACGTGTACGTAACTGTAGAGTGAGTTTATGCATCGTAGAGCCGACTTTATGAAAGCTTCCGAAAATTAACTGATCTTAGCTAGTCTGACAATTATTATATGTATTTTTTTACCACCGGGGACAAACAAAATTGAACTGCAATGCGAATGAAAAATGAAATTCCATTTTTTCGCGTTTTAGATTACTTTTCGTCGGTGAAATATGATTTTTTGCTTCTTCGTTTTCGTGGAGAAAAGAAAGCTGTCGTTTTAAAAAGGGATAAAAAGGGATCGCGTGTGAAACGCAATTTTTGTTTTATCTTGTAGATTAAGAGGTTAATTCAGACCGCGGAAAAATGTGCAGTTCAGAGTCTTGAGCAACTTATGTCAGGCAGAGAGCATTAAAATCGATACGATCGCAACTCACCCTTGTAAACTGGGCACTGACACACCTGCAGACACCGAGTATGTGCACGGTTAGTCCATGTGAGTACGTAGAGCATCGGTGGAGGCGTGTACCGTTAGACGGCTCGTAAATTTTCGAGCTGCCGCCACCCCGGCAGAACCTGCTTCACTGCCGTACCATCTACCCGCGTGGTTTTCACTCTCCTCTCTCTCTCTCTCTCTCTCCCCCTTTCTTCAACCTTTTCGCTCTCTCGGTCTCTTCCTATCCACGGCGCTTCGTAGCTCGTCGCGCGGTCGAATCAAAAGTTGCATAATTAATCCGACGAGAGAATGCTCAGAAAGGCAATAAACTCGGCCCTGTTGTAATACGATCGTTTTTCGGAGCGATCCTTGCAAATACACAAATAAAAAAATTAAAAAAATCCTCGGTTTTGCGGTGCAAAAAAGTATAAATAATCCGGTGGCAATTATTATTTTGAGAGGATTTTATTGGCGTGGAAATTGCACGACAAACGCTATCGGATTTTCATAAAAATTGTAGGGTCGATTATTTTTTTCTTTGAACATTGTTCATTATTATTTCCATGAAATTTCGAAGCCAATGGTTGCGAGAGAAAACAAAAATATGACCCGGACTTGCTGTATATTCTGCAGATGATATCAATGTCTTGATAAAGTTATGAATTTTTAAGTTTATTACTTATGTTGAATTAGCATAAAACGAGGCTCTAAAGGGTTAATGCACGCGTAAAAGTACGGGCCGAATCTCCGCTCCGCACTCTCTGTACACAAGCGTGTGACTGAGGTTTAATTGGCAGGGGGGAAGTAAAAATTTGCATGTCGAAAGTACAGCGTCCAACTTCACCGGCCATTCCTCCTCACTTTCTCTCTCTCGATATACGCAGGTAAATTCTTCTCTCGTTGGCTCGTTGCTCCTCGCGTACCTGCCGCGCCGCTCCAGCGCACGCAGTCTCGGTCTCGGCCATGCAATCGTGCGTCGATAAAAATTCAAAACAGCTCATTGTATTCAAATTCCTATGGGAGCAAGTCGAGGTGATCTGGAGGGCCGAAGCCGAGGGTGCCAGGAGTGTTATTATGCCACGAGGAAAACAGAGTTCGCCCAGCTTTCAGCTGGAAACACTTGTAGAACAAGCAAAACGTGCGCTCCAATCGACTTAACAATACGCTTTTCTCACCCAAGCTTTTCTCCAATTTCCACCGGAATTTTCTCCCACTTCATAAAAAGAAAAAAGGACAAATTAGACAAAATTATATTCAAATTTTCAGGGCTTCGTCATAATTTTTTTTCGTCACGTAATGAAGAGAGTATTGACAATATATATATATTTTTTTTATTGAGATGGTTTTTTAAATTCATCGCTGAGTAATAATGGAATAACGGCGACAGTTTCCCAATTATACCGAACGAGAATTCAAACGTTAATGCATATTTTCAACTTTCATGCGGACAGTGAACCGCAGGAGTGTTCTATAATTACCGGGTAGAGAAAATTTAACGCCGGATCCGAAGGAAGTAAATGTAAGAGGGATTTATCAGGGGATGTCTATTTAAAAATCTGTTCGTTATAAGTCCTCGCAAACTCTTCCCTCGATGCCACTAATTTTAACTTCAAATTCGTACAAATATCCAGTCTTTTCGCTGTAACATTAGTCATATTAACCGGCCAATTTTTTCTTCTTCAAGGATTAACAAAAAATTCGTGAAAATTGTAGAATTATCTTGAGACATAGCTGCTCAAACTTTCGTATCCTTACCGTTGATATAAATAAATTCAGGGTTGTGCGAGGTATAAAGACGATGTGACGATTTAATAAAGCCCCTGAATAATTAATATCGCGAGGCTATATTTAAATATCGCGGTGAGAATCTGCGAAAGGTGCCAAACCGATGTAAGCGAGTTAGGCGACTTGTTGAAAAAGGCAGAACTTGTGAGGACTCTACATCATATTTATCCGCGTGACGGAGGTATCGCCGTATTAAATCATGCCTCTTTTGCGAGCCCTATATTCGCAACTTCTCGACAATCGATTCATATCATTTTCCGTAACTATTCCGAGCGTTTGCCAGTCTTTCCCCCAGTGACACAGTCGCACATTCCCAGTGATAATATAGTCGAGGAGTGACGTTGAGAGGTGGAAAAATAAAAGGAAGGCGAGGGAGGAGGATAGCGGATCGTGCGATAGTTTCGTGATTCACTTAGCAAATCGATATAATACATACCTCACGGCTATAGCTTCCTCTTTCATGCACTCGTTCCGGCTAATGCTTATCAAAAATTCATTGGCCAGTATGTGCAGTTGGCAGTAACGTGATTCCACGCTTCGGAGGCTTTACTCTCCGGCCCCCCAGCACCTGTACGATCCCTCGGTGTATACACAGGTCATACCGAACTACCTACAGACCTCCTCAGCCGCGCATACCTCACAATGCGTGTGTTGTCCGATCACGTAGAGCCTCGGTTCGCAGGGCCGGCTTCGCGATTCCAGCGCCCAAACGATAATCCCACGTTTCTTCCGTTTCTGCTAAAACTTTCTCGTACAATTGAATAAAAGTGCGACGACCCTTCGATAAACGAGTGCTTATCAGCGACTTTGTTTCACAGTTTTGGAAATATCCTCTCGAATCGATAATTATTCTGTCGCTTTGATACAGAGCTAATTTTTTTTACATTTTTTTAGGGCCAGAGAAAATGAAAGAAAAATGTCTGCGGAAAAATGTCTCCGAGGGCAAAGTGGGGCTCGCCCTAGGCGATGACCCAGGGTGTCTCCAAAGCGTGACTACAGCCCTGCCGACACGACGTCGATGCGGAGAGTGAGTGAAAACGATTTATTCCGGAGAGGAGCAGGACGAATGGGCATCGATACAGCGGCCGGGTGTATTGGTATCAAACTGGTCAGCCCTTACCAATCGAAACTTCGTGTCCCCGGAGCTACATGAGCGAAGAACGTAGGGATTCTCTGGAGCATGGGCAACCGGAAGCGTCGTTCGTTCGCTCCTCAGTCGAGCCCTCTTGGCCTCTATCAACATCCATAGAACAGTGAGCCCGGTGTCTAGAGTCGCGAAATTGTCGCTAGCCTCAGAGACATGGATTGGGTAGGCCGACTGTTAGAATTCGAGGAGGGAAAAGAGCAAGAGGAGGTGGAGGAGGAGGAGGAAGAGGGAACTGACGAAGTGTAGGAGGTAGATGCTCGGTGTGTTTGCGGGTCAGGGCTTGGAGCGAACAGGCACGGAACGGTATGCGATTCCTGCAGTGGCACCGTCGTCGTAGTCCTCGTCGTTCTCGTCGCTCGACGCCACCAGCAGAACGCTGGCCTCCTCTCCACCTCCGCAATTTCTCCTCTTCCTCTTCCTCTTCCTCACAGTCGCGCTGGTGGATGAAAAGGTAGAGAGAAGGTGGCGTCGGCTGCAGCGGGGAAGCTTTAGCTTCGCTTACGCCAGAGAGAGAGAGAGAGAAGAACGTTTATATACAAGTACAGAGGAAGAGAGAGAGAGAGTGTGTGTGTGGGTTTGAGTGGGAATCCTCCCGCCAGCCGCTAGAGGGAGAGGCAGAGAGGGCGCTGAAGAAGGCGCTGGAGGGAGAGAGAGAGAGAGAGAGAGCGCAAGAGTGAGTGTAACAGGCGGGAGAGAAAGAGGAGGAGGAGGAGGAGGAGGGCGCGGGAGTAGAAGTATAGATGGCGGTGAGGAGGGTTGGGAGGGTTAGCTTCGCCGGCTCACCGCTATTGATTTTTCCCGCCAGACTCGCGGCTTCCTCGTTTCACTCGCACTTCCCCATCGCACTTTCACTCCTTCTCTCCCTCTCCCTCCTGTCTTCTCTGCTTTACTCCGCTCTTCCTGCCTCTCTCGGACCTCCTCCCACCCGGAAATAGCCCTCTCGCTTCTACCAACGGCCTTTACTCTCCTATACAACGATCTCCAATCTCTCTCTCTCTCTCTCTCTCTGTCCCTCTCTCTTCGCCGTCGCGTGTACCACTGTCTCGTGTATTTACCGAGCCTACCTTGTATCCTCCTCGCCTATGCAGATGCCCGTGTGCACACGAAGTCGTTTTTGCTCTCCACGTGTGCTCACGCATCCCTCGACGCTCTTCCCTGTGCGTGTAAAGGTATCCCCGCAGTCACACTGTCCCTCGTCCAGGCCCTTCGGCCCTTCTCCCTCTCTCCCTCCCTCCCGCCCTCTTCAACCTCTCCACCGGTGTAACGATTCCAAACGTGTGCGAGGCATGCGTACGCAAGCATTGACCCACGTGCACGCAACCTTTCACTGTGTACACTGGCACGAATATATATATCCTCGGGTACCAACGAGTTTGGCGCTGTTTGACGAGTCGCTGATGACGGTGCAACTGATTTTCACACCTCCGGGCTTGGCTCAAAGGGAACGGAAAGGGGCAGAAGCTGAGGGAGGCTCTTTTTTTCTTTTCGTTTCTTTTTTTCTCCGTGGCTGCTCCAGGCAAATAATTTAAATGCATTCCCTTTTTCCTCCGTAAAATGATAATTAAGTAATCTAAATGGATTAGAAAACTAAACGGTTTCTTAAGCAAATTTCGGCGCAATCTGCATAAAGGTTTTTAGATGAAAACGAAGTGGATATGTTTCTAAATTGCTCGATGGAAGGAACAAAAAGGGGATTACGGAGATTTTGGTTAGCGAATGAAGAAAAAAATTACATTATGCTAGAATTGTAATTTAGTGAAGTTATAATGCGGTAGAGGCGGAATTTAGTGGAGTTGTAATCTAGTAAAGTTGGAATTTGGTAGAATTGCTGGTGCCGTCTATGCACCATTTATTTAGCGGGACATGCATGTGGTATTGTCGAGTGATAATTTACGCGGAATTGTTTCGTGGAAATCTCAATATTTTATTGTCGCTTCCAACCAAATACGATGACAGTGTATTGGAGCGCTGCTGCTGCTGCTGCTGGGGTTGGGTATTTATGCGGATTCAACACACTTCTCGCGCTCTCGTTCTCGCCCGAGCCCAGCACTTTTATTATAATTCGCGGCAGTCGCTTAATTTTCGCAGCCGCAATTAGCGAGGCCACTCCACGTGGGGTTATAATGCATAAATGGGCGTACGTGGGGTGTTGCCTGCGGGCCACTGGTTGTGGGTGAGAGAGAGGAACAGAGTGAGCCCCTTTCCCCCTCGAAACTATCCCCAAGCAATAGAACACACACAGTACAACCGCGCGTAAAAGTTGAACCGCTAAAACTTTTTCTCGGCTCTTCATTTCCGAGCGGAGAATTTTCCCTCAACGATTTCTCTGTACACTTTGACTCACTCGTTGAATCCGCGAGTTTTAAAGTCTGCCCGGCCAAAGTCCTCACGGAGAAGGAAAATTTCTCTCATCCAAGCAAACAATCGACGAGCAAAGTGAGAATTTCAAAGTAAAGAGAAATTGATTCTCTTTTTTTCCTTTACCTCCTCGTTTTCAACATTTCTCTGGACAATCGAAAGATCTAATATCATAATTCCCGAAAATAGAATTATCGTTTTGTGGAAAATTGCAGAAAATCGTGGCATCTCGGGAACAACGAAAAACGTGCTTTTCTCAATAGCCACTATTATTCAACTCATTATATCCGTGGCAATTACGCAATAATTATGCGAGAAAGGAGAAGAGGTGTTGATAAGAAAACAAAAAAAAAAATTCTTCTATCAGATTTAATCTGTGCCTCGATCGGAGTCACGATCTTCAGAGTTTCTTCACCGATCGAAAGGATTATTAGAACTGTACTCACGGCACGTTGGCCCCAACGCGGGGAGGAGATAGGAGGCGGGGGGAGAAGGAAAACGAGAACGAGCTACGTGCTTTACACCCCTTTCCAATTACCAGTTCGATTAAATAAACCGATAATTGTCTGAAAATGGAATAACGAGAGAGATGCACGGGGAAATATATCGAGGAGTCTCTGGTTGGCAATCGAGATACCAAACAGTCGTACGGAAAAAGGAAAATAGTCTTTCGTTTGAACGTGCAAGCTTTGCGAGCCTCGGAAGCTCACTCACTTTCGTCTATCTATATATATATATATATACGTACGTAATATATATAGAAAGGAGTTTGCGTCGGTTGGCGCTTACGCGTTTTTCTTCCTCCTTCGCGGCAGAAAGAGCCAGGCAAGTTCTCGAAAGCGAGAACGAAGAGAACGGGTACGACACTGGGAGAGCATAGAATAAGAAGGGGTTGGGAATTCAATAGACCACGCGGTGGCACGCCACGGTGTTTAGTCGCGTGCAAAGAAGCCGTGAATTCCTCTCCTTCTTCTCGAGAACCTGGCAGGCTCTTTTCTTCGCCTCCGCGAGCTATCGATACCCGTGAAAGGACTATTTTTTTATTTTTACATCCCTCTATTTATTCTATTCCTCGGTAAATACTAATGGCTATTATTTTCGTTTGTTTCAGGTAAGCAAATCTCATTATCCAAAACAATCGGAGATATCTAAATCTAAACATGCAGTTGGGTAAGCGTAATACATTTTTTTTCAACTCTTAATTCGTATGGTTTAATTAAATTCTCCATAAATTAAGTGCTGATTATTTAATTAGCGAGGAGGAATTTTTATTCGGACGTTTCGGAAAATTACCTTTGCAGGTTCCTTTATAAATAACGTATTTAGGCATTTTACTGGCCTTAGTGGAACTAATGAATAAATCAGATGGATTTTTTGTTTTTCAGGTAAAAGCGTAGGAAAAAGATATTCGATGCGGGGAGAAATGTTGAGATATGTGACCACAGTTGAAGTGGCTTAAGAATTTTCTCTTGGAAGGGATTCCGAGTAAAATTGAGCTGGTGGTTTGGTTTTCCACTCGTCTTCTCGCAAATCGTGAAGGTAGATACGCCGATAGCGGTTGCGAAAGGGAGAAAGGGAGCCCGGAGACTCGAAATGCAATTTAAGCGGGCGCAAATATAGATGTCAAGATGTTTACTATTAGTTGGACGTGAGCCAAGTCACCAGTGGGAGCACCAGCCAGAATCCACCCTTCCTTAACGCGTTTTCCAACCCCTACGCTCGCCCACTGACAACATTTCCATACGTGACCCTCGAAATTCCAACAACAGAAATCCTCCTTCCCCCAAATCCCCGCATTGTAAGTCGTACACAACAGGAGTTCCGACCGAGACTTCGCCTCCACCTTTTTATTTCCCCCTCAATCGACTATTGACAATCCTCGATGAAATTCTTCGGAGCAGCAGCCCTCCAATCGCAGCTCTAACCACCGCATCGCTTTCTTCCTCTTTACTCTTACACCATTTATTATTTTATTCACTCGTTCTTTTCTAAATTATACATCAAACTATTTTTTTTATCTCAGGACACTCAGAATGGTCTAAAATATTTTTTTATACTCAAAAGCCAAAGTTTACTCTTACACCATTAATCATTTTATCCACTCATTCTTTTCTAAATTATACATCAAACTATTTTTTTTTATCTCAGGACACTGAGAATGGTCCAAAATATTTTTTTATACTCAAAAGCCAAAGTTATATCGATAACGAGCTATTTATGGACAGGAGAAAATCGAGTTCTGTGAAGGATAATAGAATTACTTTTATTTTGTATAAATTGACAGAAGAATTTGTGGATTTTTTTTTCTTTGGCTCTCATCATTCGGTCTTTTTATTTTCGCGTAATTCGCCTCGTTGGAGGTTTCGAGGAGCTCACTAACGTCACTATACCACGATTTCTCTCTCTCTCTCTCTCTCTTTCTCTCGACGTCGTCGCGTACAAATCACTTACGATAAAACCCGATAATGCTCGCTCTCCCGTTCCCTCGTCGGTGAGCAGACACATCTATATATCTATAGATATATGTGTGTATGTGTGTGTGTGGGTGTATATATATATAAAGACGCGTAGTAAGAGACGCTAAGAGCTTGAAGGAAGGTCCCAGCGAAGACTCTCACTATCGTGCTCATTAACTCAACCAGATCTATGAGCTGTAAGATCGACGTCTCATACTATAATTACGTAAACGAAATTGCTTCCGCCTACGCTCAATCAGCTAATCACTAATTAAACACGGAGAGTTCGTTCAGAAATCGAAAATTATTGATAGGATGAGGCAATTAGCTATCTGTGTTTTGATATTCGCAGTCTGCGTGTCTGGAGCGATAATTATTTTTTTTTTTTCGAATTAATTACTCAGCCAAATAATTTTCAGAAAGATGAGTCAACGAATTGTTTTGCGCGGTTTGAAAAAAAAAAAAATTCTTTTTTTGCTCCTAGGAAAAGTAGAGAAAAAAGTATATATATATTTTTGAAAAATAATTTATGCATCGTGGCATAATTCACGCAGTGAGTACGTTATTTATGAGTCGTATGGAACGTTAATGAGAACGAAGACTCACTATCGCACTAATTAACTCAACCGGAACAATCTTCTGCGAGATCGCACCTCTTGTATTACAGTTTCTCGAAAACAATTGCTTCCTCCTACGCGCAATCGACTAATAAGCAATGAAGTATCGAAAGTTCATTCGTAAATCGGAAATAATTGATACGACGGTCAATTGACTGTTCGTGTTTTAACATTCGCAGTCTGCGTGGCTGATAATTATTTTTTACTCTTGTTTCATTCGGCCTTGAGTAAAATCATTTTTATCGCAAAGATTTTTGTTAATTAAATTTCTTATTCCGAAGAAATATGTAGATATTTCTATGATTTTTTTATTTGTTGTTGTGCAGAGCTTATGTAAATCTTCTCGTATAATACAAGCTGAACATTTGTTGCATGTATATGGGTCGTTATCGCGGGACCTGCAGAAAGGTATTATGGAAGCAGTTCTTGTGCGCCCGGAATTGAGTCAGTCTCTCGGTGAGCGAAGAAAAAAGAAAAAAAAAAAAAACGTGTCGCGATAAGACATCCGCATACACGGGAGGCAGGAACTCCGCGATACGCACTACGTTCTCATTTCGCGACGTTCAAAGGTCGATACTCTCTCGAGACTTTTCGATTGTGTCTCATTTTGATATCGTGAATTATTGAGCAGTAACAAAAAGAACTGATAATTTCGATTTAAAAAAAAAGGAAATTTAGTCACGCGATCCCAAATTTAGTTAGAAAAACAAATTAACTTGAATTATATATTTATTATGGTAAACATTCTGGTAAAACCAGTAGAATGCGAGCTAGTTTTCATTTTGTAATACGTCATTAAAATATATTTGTAATAAAATTTTATTAGTCATTTTGAAAGTTAAATTCGCTGTAGAATAAGAAATACGCGGTTAACTTAGTTTTTTTTTTTTTTTTGGGCCGAGAATGCTGTTCTCAGTGTCCACCTAACGTTGTAACGCAGATACTACATATTTCTTTCAACTTTCTACAGCGAATGTCGAAACGAACTGCCATTTGTCTCATAAGTAATGCAGGAACTACTTCGGTTATTTAGCATTCAGTTCGCCGAGCAAACACGTGGGCTCGAAGATAACGCGGACTCTTTAGCTACAAGCCTGACACATTTTTTAATTATTCATTCATTCCCGATTCAGTAATCTCGTTATTAATCGAATATTCTAATAAAAACTGTACTGCTAATATCGTAAATAGACACAGAGATTTCTTGGCATTGATTTATGCGCGCTTCGCTAATCAGATTCTTGATCCATTATTTTTTTTCATCTGTGTAATCTTAATAAATGCCAAAAAAAAAACTATTAAGAAAATAATTTCTAATAATGATAAAAATTTATTTTTCTCGTAAACAGTATTTTTTTTACATTATCAAATTATTAACATTTGAACAAATTGTCTATTGCCAATACCATGAGTACTATATTTTACAAAACTATCGACAGGATTTGAAGGAAAAAAAATTGTTTTACATATTGAGATGCAGATTCCATACAGTCTCCTTTCGTCTCGCGGTGCAGTTGCATTCGTCTCGCAAGCAGCAGCAGCAGGTTCCATTCGACGAGGGCAAGGCGATCTGGTTGCGCGGCTATCCGCCAGTGCAAGATCTCGGCAGTGATGCAATAATACACTGGCTCGCGCGATAGCCAAGCTCGTAGCGAGTATCAGCAGCAAGCAAAAGACATGAGCAGTGAGTGAGTGAGTAAGTAAACGTACGCGCGGCTTCTCTTTATCTTTCCTTCAACCTGTTTCCTCATTCTTCCTCTCGCTCACTTCTCCTTCTTGATTCTTCTCGCTTCTCGTAACTCTCAGCGTTACTCTCTCGCTCCTTTTGCTGCTAGTGATGCCATTGCCCACGTCATCGTGAGCTCCTACGCAAAGACTCTTCGCTGCACGTTCTCCTTCACTGCGTGTACATATATATGTATATGTCCATACACGTTACGTGGGTACAACACGTATAATAATGTGTAGTCGTCGTCGTGGTCCCTTGGCCACTTAACAAGCCTCTTAAAAAGACTACCTCTCTCGTGGAATTGCCTGTAGCCTTTGCGTGTCCGACTCCCGTGCAGCCACGTGATCTCTCCTCGATCATCCTCCTCTCTCGCAAATTTTCATGTCTCTATTACGACGAGTTTATTTCAACTCCGACAGTTTTATATTTTTATTATCGATATATATATTTTCAAGGGGAAATGAAGTACGAGAAAAAGAAGAAGAAGAGGAAGAAGAAGAAGAAGAAGAAGAAGAAGAAGAGGAAGTTGAAAAGTATATTCGTAGTAGAGAGCGAAACAAAGTTTTCGAGGTCGGCAAACGAATTCGCATCCACCGAATCCCTCCGTATTCCACGTTTTTTTCCTCTCTCTCTCTCTCTCTCTCTCTCTTTCTTCTTCTGTTTTCCTGCTGCTTTCCGGTTCTCGTTCACCGAGAAACGGAAGACCGAGCGAGGACTTTCCGAAGTTTTCATTTGTCGGAAAATTTAGTAATTCGTGAATGAGGAAAAATGCTCTCTCTCTCTCTGGAGGTTGTGATGTTTGTGGGCTGTTAGCGGTGCAATACTCATCGAAGCTACGACTCTCTCTCCCTCTCCCGTTCACCGGAAGAGCTTTTATAGCCCTTCTCGCGAAATGTCGCTGAGAAAGAGATGAAGACCATAAATGGTACATAATAAAGGTGGTCGTGGGTCGTATAAATAGCGGAGGCGACGAACTGCACTTTTATGCTCTTGTCTTCAGGATCCTCTTCAGCTCGTCGAATCTCGCACTGCGGTGACGTTACGTTGTGTAGACATCAATTTTTGACACATAATCGAAGCTCAATTCATTCGAGTGAGCCCTTAATTTACCATCACTTGGAAATGAGGCGAACAAAAAGGTCGTGACTAGTGGAAGAGTCTGCTGCAGAGATGAGACGCTTCGAAATAGACAATCCTACGTATTAGAACGAGCTCACCGTCTCGGAGGCTCTTTACATCGAGCCAAGAGCTTTTCCCCCTGCTCGTCCTCGCTATCGCAGCTTCGTCCACCCAGCAGGATCATTTATGACGTTTAAAAACTCGTTATAAAAGTTGGCGGTCGCGGAGCTAGTCGCGAGCGAGTGGCGGCAGGGGGGGGAGGGGCACTATATGCGTCTGGAGGCTCTCGCCATCCAAGAACCTCCGTATCCGCTTCCTCTCCACAGAGGATCGGGAGGATTATAAAAGTTTGATAAGACGATAAATAATTATCCGGGAAAGGTGGTAGTACGAGAGCAGCGCCGGGCGGTTCTTTAAGATCTTCTGGCTCCGAGGAAGATCCTCTCTCGCCTCTTCCAGGGGCCAAGCTCTCGCTAACTTTTGAATTACCCCAAGGTTTTTATTTTCTCTGTTGTGTGTGTGCTTTTTGTTGTTTTATCTATTTATTTATTTTTCTAGATCGTCTCTCCGAGCCACACTGCGCTCAGCGGTATGCAAACAAAGCACCGCACTTTTGTTCCTCACAGTGGTTATCCATGGATCCTCGACTCTGGTTCAAAGCACCGTCCAATCGAAATTCAATCGAACACCACCCTCGTCGCCTCGTCGAGAGTGACGAATTAATTTAGCCATTATCGAGGAATCGATTACACGGAGTTTTGTAATTAAACATCGTAATTAGTAATATTTTCGTGATTAAACGTCGCGGGAATTATTTTGTGGCGAATTGACAGCGGTATTACGAATACTGGACAGTGGTCCACAAACTTTCAGGTATTATTTCACTGTCCATTTGTTCGCTCATCGAATTATTCGATAAATTCCATTTTTTTAAAATAACAATATCAACGATGTGATTTTGTGTTGAATGAGTTATTTCGCATTTATAGATTGTCAGTCGGAGGGAATATACGCTTGCTGCGTGCAATCAAATGAACGGAATTCACTCGTGGCTTCTTCAACGCGTCCTCGACTCTCGTTCGAAGAGCCGTCGAATCGAAATTCAATCGAAGTGTCGTCGTCACCTCGTGGAAAGTAACGAATCAATTTAGCAACGAGGAACGAGGAGTCGATGATACGGAGAGACACGCTGAAGATGCGATGTGCGATGCTTTGAAGGAAGAGCGAAGAGGGAGAGACCGACGAGAGTTACCGAGGAGAAGCTTCGACCTTTGGAGCGCTTAAGCACCGCGCGTACGTCGTAATACTGCAGCTACAGCTGCTGGAGCACAAACGATCATCGACTCGCGGTAAGGCAGTTCGTCCTTGCTCTTGTCGACGGTCGCGCGACGACGACGCGCTCGCTCCTCGTACGCGAATCGATAAGCTCCACTGACACCTGGCTCCTCTTCCCCGACACTCCCTGGATAATGATCCCTTGAATTGCTAATTTTACTCATTTATTTTAACGGCTAAATCTCCCGGGATTTTGTTGGATAAATCTCTCGTGCTTGACTTGGATTCACGATGGAAAAACCGAAATTGAGCTTGACGCCACAATGTGCGAACTTTGTCTCCACAAAACTCTGGTGTTTCCTCTCAAAATCACCAACGATATTTCATATTTTCCATGGGTGAAAAAAAAAGAAAAAAAAAAAAACGATCTCGTGAAATTTTCACTTGAAAATTTTTGTCTTATCCGCAGAAAGATAAAAGTTGTTTTTTTTTTTTTTTTTGAGAGGAAATTTGCCATAAAATTCAATGGGAGTCGATTTTTGAACAATAACTTCCATTTGAACTTAAAATCCGTGAATCGTTTTGGAACGAATGAAATGACATGGTAAAGTGTATTTCTGTTGAAATTGAATAGGAGAGGATTCGGTGATGACTCGAGACGGTCCATCATTCGCCGACGTTGAGGAAATCCCTCGGGATCCATCCGAGATCGTCCCCGTGGAAAAGCCTCGACAATGGCGCGCGGCGAACTGCCCGGAGCGTCTCCAGACGATCGGCGGAAAGGCTTTTGCTCTGTAAGGAGCTCGTCGGTGGAAGCACTCGAGGCGAACGCGTGTCTGCAATCCCCTGCGTTGGCTTGCCAGCTTCTGGGGCTGAGTAATGTACGTGAGGCGGCTGTGCCACTGCGCACAGAGGAAAATCGTTGCATCGGTAATGGCGACCATTGTTTGGCGGGTTCCGGGCTCGCTCGATCCGACCGAGAGGAGGAGGGTGGTGGGAATATTCCGAGCCGTCTCTCTGGCATACACACAGAGCAGCGTATAGCAATGCCGGTGTGTATACGCTATAGCATTACAAGCGTCGTCCACTCGTTACGCTCGTCGCTGGCATACATATTTATGCCCAGCCTCTGGCTCTCGTGCCTGCTTCGTGTGTATTATCCTCTCTATGAGAATTTCATGTTTGTATATTTCATCGTTAATGCGTGGAACTTTGGATTTCGGGATTCCTATGCAGAGCGGATAGGGTTAATGCAAAGCGCCCTTGGAAATAACAGTTTAAACATAACGCCCAATGAAGGCCGAAATTTTAAAGAAAATTTATTCGCTCGGAGTTTCACGAAAATGTCAACTTGACCGAAATTTTAGTCATCACTATTATTTATTTATTTATTTATTTTACAGTGGACGGGACAAGCCCTTGAAAACAATATTAACATAATATAATATAGTATGATATAAAATATAAAATAATAACATGGCGAATATTTTGGCAGATACAATAACATTCAAGTTTTATCATAAATAATAAGAGTCAGTCAATTATGCGCCAAAACTTGTCGTGGGAAATTGTTGCAAAAAAAAAAAAGAAAAACTAAACTAAATAATATGTCGAATGACTTAAAAAAAAAAAAAACATTTGAAAAATCTGAGCTGACCCGCAATGTCAGTCTCCGAAATAGCCCGGTATTTCCTCGTCCGGTATTAGTGGCGGTTGTGTGTTGGTAGGACGAAACGTAGCTCATTCTCTGGCGCTATCGGACTAGGTGCAGGACGATGCCGAGAGTATTACACGTATAGGTAGCGGCTACTGCTGCTGCTGCTGCTGCTGCTGCTGCTGTTCACCACCTCGCTCGTTCTCCGTCTGCGTCCTTCTCGACTTCTCTCCACTGCAGAAACTAGCGTTTGTAGCATCGGAGGTTCTCTCCTCTTGTCTCTCTCTTGCTCCGCCGGATTATGCAGAGCCGTATAGCCGAGCTCTGTGCACGGTGGACCCGAGAGTTAGAGCCTGGAGAGAGAGAGAGAGAGAAAGAGGAGAGGAGAGCGAGAGAGCAGAGCTCTCTGCTGGCTTCTCTGGCGCGTCCGTGCCAGTACGCTGAGGACGGGACAATTTATATGCTAATTTATATGCGCTTAATAACGATGTCCGACGGTGCTTACCGACACGCCCTTCGGGCGGTTCCCCGCGTTCGCCGATTAAATCGATGCCCGCGCGCGTTATCTCTCAGTGTGTGCGCTGCACTCTCAAATGTGCGCACGGTAGCGACACTACGCGCGCACTAATACGCCTTCCGGCCGGAGAGAGAGAGAGAGAGAAAGAGTTACGAGTTACGCGATTCGATTCAACCTCAACGATCGTGACTGTAAACACGGTAGCTTCACAGGTGCAACATATATTGATCGGTGAACCACGACGTGAACACACACACACACACACACATTTCACTCATTCACGGCCATGGAAAAAATAATAAACAGAGCTTCATTCAATCGAGTTTTCAAATTCCATTCATCTGACACACATTTCTGTTTCTTTTTTTTTTCCGTTCATTATGCATTTATTCACTGTCGTCACATTTTTTTGTACGTCTACTCGCGTTCCCATTTCCACTGAGGAAAGATCATGTAGTAAAATTCTCAGCCGGTTATGCTAAATTAATAATCACTTGTGAATATAAACTTATCGCAGGAAAATATCTGCATGGGCGTGTTGGGGCTGCACATTTTTTTTTTTTTGGTCTAGGAAATTAGTGCAGAATTTCATAAATCTCGTACAATTTTTCAAACACTTTAATTCGTATACTTCCGTCTTAAAAATTTGGATTCAAAGTGGCGAAATCTTTCGTAGGCACTAAAAAAAAACGTAAATATCCCGCACGAAAATTCAGAGCGTGGCTGAATATTCCGACGAAAGTTTGTACACACAGTAGTTCTCTTCGTGTTTAGAGAAGCCAGTTTAACGACCACCTTCAAAGCTGAGAGATGAGTGAAAAATAGTGAAAGATAAGTAGCAAGTGACCCGGACGAGTTGTTGGCTCGGGCGAGGCCGTTGCACTTTTAGCAGCGCGAATGTAGAAAAGAGAAAGAGAGAGAGAGAGAGAATAAAAGAGCGAAGAAATGAGGAGAGGCTGGAGCAGAGAGCACGACGTGGAAGGCCGTGTCAGTGGGTTATCGCCCGGGGATCATCGTGGGATCCTCGTGCACTGCGATGCCTCGTGCGTTGTATATATTCTATACACAAAACACAATGTTGTATATCTACCTACTGTACGAAACACCCACGCGGATAGCCTGATACGTTAGCTGTTGCGATGTTGGCCTTCCGATGCGCGTGCAACGAGTGCACTAACTGCGGCGACCTGCTCGACAGCATGCACCACGAATCGGCTAGTATAGCACGTACGCTCTAAAGCCTATTGCCGCCTCCTGTTGTGATACCGCACTCATGCCAATTTCAAAGCCTTCTGCAACCGGAAATCCATAAAGTTCAATGAACTCTTCCATTTTTTTTTGTTTCCCCTCTCTCTCATTCACTCATACAATTTATGTGATTATTAAACTGGAAATATACCGGCAAATACAATGAAACAAATCACACAGTTTCCTATCGATTTGCCATGCAAATTCGTTTGACGAGATTGTTCCATTTTTTTTTTAGAAAGTACACATTTTTGCTAGACTTTTCATGCATAGAAATTTGATAAAAATATCATAGTCTTTTATGAGAACGGGAATACTGTCGGTAAATTATTGCAGTTTTTATGGATAAACTGAAAGTAAACAAAAAATTTTAATGACTCTTAACGTTTGTAATTGTCGCATTTGATATGCCAGTTTATTTTTTGGCTGATAAATCTATGTTTGTTTTATAAATATCCGAAAATGAGGGTCGCTGATTTAAAAAACGTGTTTTTCTTTTTTGTATACTTCCGCAGATCGACGATGGAAACACTGTAGAGTACAAACTGCGGGTATCGCAGTGGAGCAATCGATGGAACTCGTTGCAGTCGTTGGTCCGCTCGATAAATTAAGCAATAATGGCCAGCCGATAGCGTCTTAATTGCCGAAGCGAGAGGGGCAACGAGCACATTGGTCAGTGTTGAAGTCCAAGAGAACCAGAACCAGAAGCTGAGAGAGCGAGAGAGAGAGAGAGAGCGTTACAGCATAGCACGCGCTCGCTGGACTTTAATTAAATTAGCAATTAAAATGACGCGTCCTGCCCACCGGTAAACATACGTGAAGACACGCGTGTATACAGCCACGCAGCACGCACAGGAATCCCCTTCGCTTCGGCGCTCCTCCTCCGCGAGAGCGAGAGAGAGAAGAAGCTCGAAAGCGATTCCGCGAATAAGTTAATCATCGTTTAAACGCTCGCGCGCCCGTCCCGCGTTCGCACTCTATAAATCGCTCTCACGATTACCATCTCGATATAGTAGTATCAAAGACGGCGAATTAAGAGGAGGAACGCCAGACATGATCCCTTAATTATATCGTTGAGAATTCTTGCCTCGTTCCCCTCCTTTCTTTGCTAATTCTTTGGCTTACGTTTTACGAGACTGCGCCAATTCTCATATCACTGACGCTGATACACGACATTGCAACAATCCAATTAGGCGTATAATCTTATATTCAAATTTTTCAATCTATTATTTTTTCTTCAAGAGAATTTTAATATTAGATTTTTATCATATTTGTCGTTTATAGCGAATTATCTGACGGAAAATATAGTCTGTTTTATGAGCCATATAATTGAAACGCTCATTTTCATGGGAACGTAAATCTCAAGTGTAAATCTAAACGCGAAGCGAGAATAGTTGGAGAAAAATATTTGAAATATCAGTGAAATCTTGAACGACATCTTGCGCGGTATTCGCTGAATGACGAGATGGTTTTCGAGGCTCGTTCCCCGGGTTTTCGTCCATCTTGGTTCGTGGTCCCGGTTGAAGACGCCCGACGAGCTGAAAGAGGCGAATACGAGCGAGCAAACAGCCGCAAGACGGTCCAAGAATTTCGTACGAGAGTAAATCTCTCTCTCTCTCCCTTTTTCTCTCTGTACATTCTTTTTCGCTTCGGTAATTGGTGTTCGCGTTCTCGGTACGTGCGGTCTCCGCTCTTGGTTCTTCGCTCCCCGCGTCGCTCGTCCCCATTGTGTAACAGGTATGATCCTCGTCCTCGTCGCCGTCCTCGTGTACGCGCCTTGGCCTATCGCACCGAGAGATCTCCAGACGACGAGGACCAAGGTGGAGGGTTTGAGGAGAGGAGCGGCTTCCCGCAAACTGTTCACTCCCCTACTCACTATGACGCTCTCGTCTTCCAGCATCGCGATAAGCCTACGCTTCTTATTCTTATTCTTCTTCTTCTTCTTCTTGGTCTCTTATCTTTTCCCTAACTCAGTTCCCATGAGCCGCAAGATTTCTGCATCTGCAAATTTAATCTTCTTCTCCTTCCGAGGACCTTAGAAATTGCGACAAGGTCCAATATGCCGCGTGTCGATAATAAAACGCAACTGATAAGGTCAAAAAATCGTACCTTTCAAATTAAAAAAAAAAAAAAAAAAATTACCACGTGGCTTAAGAAATAAATATACTTTGACTCTCGGTATACATGTAGAATTTCTTGTGAAAATTCATTATTGTACTTGGAGCAATATTGCCCGAGAAAAATGTGCTCTTCAGGGTCTTATTCTCTCGCCGAGTTCTCTGAAAATGTTTTATGAGCGCTCCCATTACTCGGCTGGCAGGCCATTCAGGATTTTCGATAGAGCTCATGATTATTCAATCAAGCAGGAAGTTTCAGAGTCCTGGATAGCTCGAGGCCCCTTCAATATACGTGTGTTCAATTTCCAGGTAGCAAGCGCCCATACACCAGAGGCATTTAGAGGCTTCCCCCGCGCTTCTTTCTCTCGTGGCTGAGTGATTGTCGCAAAAACTGGTTCATCTTCTCGGGGATCCGCCTTCGCGTGGTTTTCGAGGCCGAGGACTTGGCCACCAGGCTTTGCCTTCTCCGTCTTTATCTTCTCCAATGGATAAACGTGAGTCACTGGAGAAAGAAGAAGAAGAGGCGCTTTCAGTGTCGCCTCCTCTCCTTTTAATGCTAATAACTACGCTTCCTTCGCTCTCCTCCTTCTCTTTGGAACCAAGGATGTGGATAAACTTTGAGAGACGCTGAACGAGACGGAGAACGAGTAAAAGGGAGTTTGGTTGATATATAGATGGCAAGGTCGCGCGTACTGGCCACCAGTTTGCGCCAAAGGGAACCGCTCCGCCCATTCATCAATCTGGAAAGAATGAAATAAGACCTCGCGAGTTCCACTGGCTCAGCGAGGAAGCGCAAGAGAGAGAAACGGGAGAAGGAAGATAGAGAAATGAAAGAAATAACGCTGAAGAGGAAGGGAGAAAGGCAACCGTAAGTAAATTCTCGACTTCCCCTTTGTCCTCGTTCATTCTACCTGCGAGAGAGTACGCGCCTCGCGTTCACTTCGATTAAAAAGCTCGACGACGAGGGATAAGAGAATAAGAGGAAGAAATATATATATAATAACCGTTTCCATAGTGCGCGCCGGGCGTGCGTTCAATCGTTGCCCCGTCGTAAATTATTCCGAGGATATTGGCCAGAGTCTTTTTGCGAACGATGAACTTTTCGATAATCGATCTTCATCCCGGTCTCTCAGATCTCTCGAATTATCCTCTCGGCTTCTATGTCTCTACTACTCTGGCCTCTGTGGATTCTCCTCGCATTTATTTCTCTCTCTCGCTTTGATACTCTCGTTCTTTCTTCCTCTATCTCTCTATTCCGGGATCTCTTCTGAGAATAATTTTTCTGAGAACCGGTTCACCGCACCGCGAGTCGGTACCGAGCCCTCGGGGCCTTCCGAGGTCGTGAGCTCTTCTTCCCTCCCCCGATCTCTCCTTTCTTCCACTCTCTTCTCGCATCCCCACGGATCCTCGCTCTCCTCTCAGCATTTCCCTCTAGAACACCAGCCGGATATCCTCCACAAAGAGGATAGCCCTGAAGAGGGCCACACGATGGTTCGTCACGTGTGTAGGGATTGAGTTTCAACGATTAAAAACGCTCCTTCAGGCTTTGATACCCGCACGTCCCTCTCCGCCGGTGTACTTGAGATACGCAAAGGACAGAGTGGATTATTTAATACCTGGTCTTTGCTTTAATTTCGTTTTTATTCTACGACCTTCTTGCCATTCAACTGGTAGTACGTTGTTACATTGAAGGAATAACTAGCTTAGAAAAAAATATATTTTCAAGCTTGGAATTAGTGTTTTCTATGGTGGTATATACCACTTGAGAACGATAGTGAAGCTCAAAAGTCGATAAAGAGTAAATTGCAGCATAGCTGATTTACTGATAACAGGCTTCATTAATGATACCGCTGAACCTAAGCCCCTGGCACAATAAAAAATAAGTGAAATCATCGCTGAGCTACCAGTTTCCATCGGTCAATTACCTCAAGCACACTTTCCAAATCTCCCTTGCGACCAGCATAAATAGAGACGTCTCGATAATTAGAACGATCGTATAAGACGAAAAAAAAAAGAAGAAATCTCAACATCCTGTCGACTGTGCATTACAAATCGGTTACATAAACTCGATATAATAGCGGGCTGTCGATCATAAAACTGTCAATTAACGTCCAATCGTTCTCATCTTTTTCCATCACTCTTTAGTCTCGTTGTTGAGCCAAGATCGTCGCAAGCTCCGCGACCGGATGAGAGCTCGACGGAGAGGAGCGTGTCCACCGGGCGCAGTATTTGCGGTGCTCGGGAACTTCTTCTGGGAATCATTAGCGATCGGGGACTCGCTCGTCGTCGTCGTCTTCTTCGGCTTCTCGGTGGCGTCGAGCTTCTCGTTTGCTGACGGATGTCGAGTTTCAACGCGGCACGAGACTCGACTCTCTCGACTGCCACGCAATTTCTTTGTTGCCACGTCTCCCGCAACATTGTAACACATTATAATACCAGTGTCGTTTTCGCTTCTAGATCCACGTGCGTGCTGTCAAAATTATTTTCCGACTCCTGGCCCGTCGTCGTTCGGACTTTACGATCATCAACAGCTCGCGGGATTCACTTTCTCCTGTCCAGGCTGCGAAAAAATTGCTCCTCGCCGCTCGGTAATTGGAGAACGCTGAAGAAGAAGAAGAAGAAAAAAGGAACGTCGAGGAAGAGGAGGTTGCCGAAGACGCGAGGGGAAAGAAAATAAAACGAGGAGGAACAAGTGGCGAACACGCCGGAGTTGGTCGTCCTTTTGCATCCTTCGCTGCGATGTGCTTGCGCCGCGTCGCGTAATACGCAATAATTGATGATTACCGGTGAACAGCGGCTCGCTCCCGTTGCAGCCGTGTAATTAAAATAAATTAATAACGAGCGTGAAATAAGGCGGTCTCCTCGCTGGCTCGTGGGAGGCCGACTACGGAGAGGAACCTTGAGCCCGCGCGCCACGAGGAGGAGAACGCTCCGGTGGGTGCGCCTCCTCCGGATTCCTTGCCGATGGTAACCCTAAACTACTTCTAAAATCGGTACCCGAAATACACCGCCGACCGTAGATTTATCCCTGCGGTCTTCGATAGTTTCACTTCTGACATTGCCACGGAGAGCCAAGAAATTCGATACTATTTTTACGACGTACAATTTCGCTCTCACCTCGTGGAGCAAGTTCCTTTTTTTTTATACAACGAGAAATTAGCATTCTTGAGTCTACATAAAATTATCTATGATGAGAAAAAAACGCTGCACGTTTTTTTACTTCACAAGGTAAATTTTGTATTTTTGAATAGAGAAATCGAGTGCCTCGTTGATCGTCACTTTAGCTGGTGCGATATTTCGGGAAGTGTACGTGGAGGAATTTATGTATATACATATATATATATATACATAGTGATAGAATGTGTCCGACAGAAGGGCGTCACAACCCTCGATCGCCTTCATCGTCCTCTCTCCATGACGGAGGTATTCAGTCAGAACTCCATGGCAACCCGAAGAGAGAGAGAGAGAGAGAGCAATGGGTTGAGTAGTTGGTCGTCCCGAGAAGCACCGACAGACGAAGGGCAACCCTTGTGCATCAGGTCGTTGCCCTTGACCCAGACTCGTCGCTCTCCCTCGACGACCCCACTCTTCTTGTTCTCCCTTTCGCACTTCCTATATACATATAAACCCGGAGCTCTCGCTGCTCATCGTGGTTAATTTTCGCCCTCATTTACTCCGGCGAATTTAATACACCGACGAAAGAAGAAATAAAAAAGAATATTCCTCACACTTTCGTTGAGTTCAATTCGATAAAAGTTCGGACGAATGACAAATCTAATTTCTCACACTTTCGTTAAGTGAAAGTTAATAGAATCGTTCGTTTAGTTGAGTTTAATAGAATTAATAAAAAAATATATATATATATATTTGAAGAGCTACATTAACGCTTGGAATTCATATTTACCGCAGCAATTTAACGTTCCACGGTGGAAATAGCAGAGAGACGATTTAAGATTATGACATTCCGAGTCCCCAAAGGTTTGGATCGTCTAATCGACGATTACCCTCTTAACTTTACTCTCCTTCGCCTCGTGGAGAAAGCTTGCGGTCTTCTATGCGACCGATCGTTGTATGTGTGTCTGCACAAAGTGTCTGCACTTTGTGCACACTCAGCAAAAGCTCTTCCTTCTTCCACGCCACTGACTGGAGCGCAAGGGAGAAGGGGAGAGCGAGAGAGAGAGGGATAGAGAGAGGAGCTCTCGCGAAGGCACTCAGGTCGGATCGTTGGTCGCATTAACTTTTTGAATATTCATGAAGTCCCGAAGAAGGACGAAGACGTTGGGTAGGACGCTTTCGCGAAACGTCGACTCGTCGTCCATGCTCTCGTCGGTGATTTTCCGGGGGAATACGTCGCCTTTCCCGTCTTCCGCATCCTTGGCGCATGCACAAAGTCCCTGTCGCTTAAACTTTCGTCTCGTGTAAGAAAATCAGCGTGTATACGCCTCCGGGGTGAGTCGCGGTGCGGAGACGAAGCTTTCCAAGAGACATTCGACACCATCCGGACGGCTCACAGCTGCGTCTTTTGTCGACCCTCCTTTCTCTGTACTTCCTTTCCACTCGTCGGAAGCTTTTGTCAAAAAATAATAATCATTATGGCTGCTATATCGCGGTAATACATCATAAAGATGCAACGACGATAAGACAATCATTGAGTGGCTTTTGCGCGTGGAACAAAAAAATCTATTTCTCCTATTTTTTTTTTTTTTTTTTCTATGTCGCAGAGATTGTGTTAATCTGAGATTTTGGAGAAAAACAAAATTTCGTGCGATAATTATTGCATTAAATTGAGAGACGAATTGAAAGGATGAAAGTAGAAAGAGTTGAAATCGTATCGTGGTGTCGTCGGTGGTCGTACACCACGCGGTAAATGGGAAAGCGGACGCAACGGGCGGGATAAGTGAACAAAAGAGTGTAAACCGCGTGACGCTCGAGGACAGCGAGGGGAACGCGCTCGTGTTCTCGTTACTTTTCATCCAATATTCAACAAAGCTTCATTCCATTCATCTTTACACGGGCTCGTGGCGTTCCCGGCCACGGGAATACTCGCCGCGATGGAGGGACGTATGCAAATGGCCGGTGACAAATGATCTTGTTATTTCCGCGGCTTCGTACTCCCTCTTCACTTCGTTTCTCTTGGCCGTGCGTGCGTGCATAACGTAACTCTCTGACTGTACACTGTTCTCTCGTAAATGCGAGCTGCACTGCCGAGTGCAACCTTGCGGTTTCACTCCCACCTATGCGCTTTCCATTCCGCCTCGATGCAAACCGAGGTTTTATTATTCCCATCAAATCGGAGAGTCGTGGGCTTCGATCCGTCCGTGACTATGATAGTCGGCAAGCTTTTATTCCCAGAAATTCCGCTCGCCGATATAACGCAACTCTGTACCTAAGGATATGCTCATATTCAAATCAACTGTTTACATTAAAGTGAATCGTGATGCGAAAAAAGAAAAAAAAAAAGATCACGTTCATGGGGAAGATTTGGCATTTGCTATATAATCAATCGGTATACAAATATTTTATTTTCCAGAAAAAATGACAAGAGATTAGTTTTTTTTTACAGATTAAAGCTATTGAAGAAAAGTAGGGACAAAGAGCAACGCTGTCGACTCGTGGGCCTCGTTCAACGAATAGCAAACTGCCTCGCGTCTCCACATATCCCCAAAGGAAGAGAGCGCCCGTCGGTTACGGTCGAAGCGGCCGGTTACGGCGAAGAGGAAAATTACAGAGAGTCGAACTAGCGAAGGAGAGAGACTTGGTTGCGACACGAGGTGCTTCGAAGGAGGAGGAGGCCTCGTGGCTTGCAATTTTCGAGGACGTGACCTGACCCGCGACTGGTTGGTCCACCGACGCCGACGCCGACGCCGCGTGACTTGACGTTTGTTCTTTCTCTTTTCTTCTTCGCCACCCGAACGATTTCTTTCCCCGGGTCCACATCGGGAGTTGCCAAACTCCGTACCTTTCCCCATCGATAGCCCACTTTCTATAAATTATTTCTACCCAATTTTTCTTTCAGATCGCCGTTACCTTCCGGGGAACAAGTTGGATAAGGGCCTAGCAAGGGTGCGAGTGACGGTTTCTCGTAATTTTCGGGGAAAACGCGAAAAGGAAATGAGAGAATGACTCCCAACTGTGCGACTACTGCTACTGGAGCTGCTACTACTCGTTGGGAAAGAGAAGCAGCCAAGGATAACGTGACTCCTGGTTGTAAATTCAACCTGACGCTCAATGTTTATTTGACGTCGATGAGATTCCTGGCTCTGCCGTTGGAGAGCGCTCGATTTTCGTGCGAAAAGGATAGAAGAGAGTGGATCGTGCGAAATGGGAGAGAGGGAGGTAGAGCGATGAGGAGAGGCGTGTGGGTGTGATAAGATCGCAGATGATTTCAGTTGATTACATCCCCAAGAGACTGCTGACTGCTGCTGACTCGCTGTCTCTTCTCCATCCTTCTTAAGGCTACGCACGCGTGGTATATCTGTATACAGATATCTCGAGAGGATCTGGAGGAAAGAAAGGAAGCCGAGAAAGGGATCCTCCTCGCCACTCCTCATTTTACTTCCACCGTCTGTTCATCTCCACCGCTTCCATTTCTACTTGTCGTGCTAGAACCGATATACTTGACTGTTTTCTCCTCTTATATTCTATCTCCGTTTGCTCGTTGTTTTTGTTGTTGTTGCTTTTTTTTTCTTCTTTCTGTTACTCTCCTCTCTTCGTATCTCGACTTTTCGAACTACTCACTTTTCCCACTTATACCTCGCACTTACATTCGCGGCTTCGCCTCTTCATCCTCTCTCTCTCTCTCTCTATTTCTATTCCATTCTGTTGGATCCTCACTCGCGGGGATATTCGTTACTGGCGTCGATCGACGCGCTGATAGACACCGAGCGCGAAAACCCGTTGGCGAAGAGAGGAACGCGTTGCATTATTGAAAGCCGAGAGGAATCCCATCGGCAGGCCAGATGCGTCTCCTTCCTGCTTTGAAGAGTCGCCTCTGCGCCGAGTTTAAAAGGCCGACGAGACCCCCTCACATTCAACGCTGCGAATCGATGCGAGTCGTCGCTCTTTCTCTCTCTCTCTCACGCGCGCGCGCGCGCTTTATGTTTGCGCTTGACAATTTAATGTCTGTGTGAGCGTAGAGGCCACACGTGCTCAGCTCGAGCACAAACTTATGCGTTCGCGTTGCACGAAGATGCATCATGCATCCCTTTTTACCCCTCCCCTCTCCTCACCCTTTACTCACCTTCGCGGCCTCACCATAGTCCGGTTATGCTGATCTTACTCATCTCACAGCTTCACACCGTTTTATCCCGCTATAATCGACGAATAAATTCGCATTTCATTAACTAACTCATTCTATAACGAGGCTTTTGCACTTCCTGACTACGATTTTTTATTCTTTTTTTTTAAATATCGACAGCGTCAGCTCGACGAGTATTAAAAGTGAATGAAATGGGACGAAAATTTCCTCAGGACGTCACATTGGAATTTCTTGAGTTAAAATAAAATAGCGAGCTTTCTGCAACTTAGACTTTTAATTTGCCAATTTATTGGAATAAAATTTCTTTGCAAAGCCACATTTCAATGTCGGTTAAATTCGGAATCCGAAATGTACATAAAATTTTATCTGTTTTGTCTGCAAAGTTGAGTTTCATGAGTTAAATTACATTTGTTGAAAAAAAGGAAAAAAAAAGAGAAAGAACGACGACGCAGCTTTTGTTTTAATAGAGGAGAATACGGAATGCAGGTAAACTTGCCTATTCTGCATCAGAGACCTCGTCGTTTTACAATCGCAGTTTTCCCTTTGGCCAGGACTGTTTATTTTGCGCGGTACGTGCGAAAAACTCGCGTGAACGACGACGTCGCCGACGACGACGACGACGACCCATTTCCTATATACAACAAAGTCGGAACACAGCGACGTTTGCACCATGGCAGAGAAACCCATGGACTCTATCGGCGCGCCCACTCTTTTATAAATATTTATCCTCATTTGAATCCCTCGGGATTCGCCTCGGTTGTGTGGGAGCTTCCGTCCTCCCGACGCCACGAGCGTCCCCTTCATCCCTTTCTTTTTCATTCCCTCTCGCTCCCCTCCCATTTCTGCCTCTCTCGCAGCACGTATTTGTTCTTGCAAATCTTTTATACGTTTCGTACGCGGATTTGCATCCATAACGGAGACTCGTGTGCTCCGCTGTCTTCTCGAGCTTTCGCGAGGCGTCGAGACGCGTCCATCCTTCTCACTTTCCCCCGACAAACTCGAATAGTCTCCGAGATATTCTCTCCTCGAGGACCTTTTTATTTTTGACCACCGGAAGAAAAAAATCGTGAATCATCATTTCTCCTCCTCCTCCTGCTCCTCTTCTTCTTCGTTTTTCCCTTTCGTCTCTCGTAGGATTCACAGTTCGGTTGACCGAACAGCGATTCCGGGCCAAGAACTTTGAATGGAGTCTTCAGTCTTCCGGCTATCGTTCATGGGGTTCGATAGCAGAATCGTAGAAACTGCCGGGAGGAAAAATATGGATTACGTCCCTTTTATCGTTTTTCTTCTTTTTTTTTTTAGTACTCGACAACTCTTCTTACGAGACATCGCACCTTGGATAATGACGAGCAATCTTTCGAAGGAGCACCAAAATAAATATTAAAAAACGTTGAAGGATACGAATAAAAATATAAAAGGAGACCGAAGCGATGCGGTGACAGTAATGAGGAGATGCCCGCCCGGCTGCTTGCTTGCTTGCTTGCTTGGCTGCTCGCAGGCTCGTTGCTTGCTCGGGTCGTCGTCCAACCTGCCGGCCGGAGATATAGAGACGGAAAGAAAGATAGAAAGCTGAGAAAGAGGAGACCCTCAGGTAGATTTACCTCCGGGAAGCTCAGGAGCGTACGTATATTCAACCCGAGGAAACAATACCTCCTGGCTTCCTCATCCACACTTTCCGCACTGCAGATCCGACTTGGAAAACCCAACTATTTTTCTCATACTTGGATACCTTCTTATGGTTGTTAAAAAAAAAAAAAAATTATTCTCAAAATACGCAATTTAAACGCGGAGTACATCTGAAAAGTACAAATTTTTCATTTTTCACAAATCTTTCCTCCACGATAAAGATAAAATTGATAAAACCATTTCCTCGTACAATCTCGTGGAAAGATGGAAAACAATAACCATAAACATGGAAATGCTGAAAAGAAAAAATGAATAAAAAACATTCTTACCTCAAGAGGCAAGAACGTAGCTAGCAACTTTCGCGCTCTAGTGCAAAGAGCAATCTTGTCACGCGTGTAGCGCGCGTTATGGAAGAAGCGAGAGCGTATCGTGTTGGTGGACTGTAACAGCCTTTCCAAGAATATTAATTAAAGGCGCGAAGACGGGAAAATCCAAGAGAGGAAGAGGATATCTCTCGCGCGAGTGAGAAAGGAGACGATGAGGAGTGAGAGTGAGATGGTCATGGCAGTTTGGTCTCCGGGAGTTCCCAGAAGCGCACCGCGCGCTTCCCGAGGTCGCGAAATCGTCGTGACCGCTTAGGAACGTGCTGCTGGTCGCTGCCGGTCTCCTTGTTTCACCGCCACTCCAACTGCACACTCTTCTCGGCCGTTCTTCTTCTTCTTCTTCTTCGTTGCGTAGCCTTTCTCCCGGAGCTATGCACTTGTCTCGAGCAGAGAAACAGCCGTGAGAGATGACAAAAGGAAAAATCATTGTAACGGCGGGGCAATTTATCGCGCGCTCGAGCGCAACGAGTCGCTTCTCCGCGAGAGTTTCGTTCGTTGTCTCGTCTGTCGGAAATTGCAGGAGCACTTGTGAGCTCGACAACGCGACATTGTCATAGAAAAGCACGCGAAATTCGTGGCCTGGACGTTTCGTATAATCGATTCGCACGCAGGAGCCACGAGGATTCGCTAATCCGCCATAATTAAGCCATTGCCGTGCTCCGAAACGTTTCCCTCGTTCACGCGAGTTCCACTCGTATCTGCGACGTTTATTTATAGCTCTGCATTCTCCGTCTGGTGGTTCGTATGAATTAGACCCAAGCACCGTTCACGTGACATTTTCTATATGCGTAATTAGTAATTAATTTAATGGAGAATTTAATTTAATGAATTTACACTGTGAATTAAATATTTAAAAAAAATAATGTTGTGCCTCTTATGGCTTTCGATAGACGGCAAAATTTTTCATTAATTTAGTTTTCCTTCAACGAACTAATGGGTTTTTTTGTTGTTTCTTTCTGATTTCAGGTGAGTGAAAGATTTTCGTTGGTTTCCACTGTGGGCGAAGTATACGATCAACGGGTGAGCAACTTCGCAGGATATTTAATCGCTCGAGAGTGGAGGCGTTATTCACGCGTTCTTGGTTGCGCTAGTCAGCCATTATAGCCTCTGCTTCTGTCTAATAAAATGAGGGGAAAGAGAGCGTTGAGCTCCACTGTGTGCAAAAGAGCATTAGAGTGCGATACGGGCGTCGCCGTCAGACTCGGCTCGCTGCCGCTGCAGTTGATCCACGCAGCGGTGCATCGGGAAGATGCACTTTCGTCTCGTGATTTCTCACTTGCACTCGTTCGTTATAAGCTCATTCCTCCGTTCTCCCGTGGTCTTTCGCTCGCTTTTGCCGGTCCAGACGCCCTTGAGTCTGATTATACGGCCCGTGGCCCCACTTCTCTTCACCACCTACCCAACTCTCTCTCTCTCTCTCTCTCCCGAGATCTCCGCTCTCGCCTACACATTCAGAAACACTGAGGAACGAGACCCACAACGTAGTAATCTCCCTCACCGATGGTTCGCGAGGAGATGAAAAAGTGCAATAATTACTTTACTTCTGAAATGACAGAAATTATAATTCAGAGAAAATTTCTATAATTTTTTTTACCTACTTCACTTTTACTATATTTAAAAAAATTATTGCCTGCCAAAAAAAAAAAAAACAAAAATTGCATTTGTAGAATAATTGAGATAACAAAATTATTGGATCAACAAAGTAAAATTTCCGGCACGTGTAAATATCAGTATCAGTGCGCAGTAATTTTTTCCAACCAAGGTATTGCATCCCCTTGTACAAACGAGCGACTGCTCCTTCAGTGCATCAACGCGTTGAGCCGAAGGAGGCACGAGTGGGGGTGGAGCGGAGGCATCGGGAGAAATATATATCGGTGGAAGCGAATGAGCTAGATGAGATCGAGAGAGAGTTGCGCGGGGTCGTGGAACCCCGCGTAATTTAATCAACGGCCCATTAGCGAGGCCCGTCGGGCCCCGCGTCGTCACGGATTCCATTTAATTAATGCAGGGCGACGTTGGCGGTACGCCGCCGCGCGTACAGAAGAGACACAAGAGCATCGCCGCCGAAGCCGCCGCCGCCGCCGCGGACAAACCCGATATATACTAACACCGCAGTGCAGTAAGCAACAACAACGCCGAGGGAACGCAGCTGTTGGCATCGAGAGATCGACTTGTTTCTCCACTTGTCGCCACTACCAATTCCTTCTATATATTTTCTTTTTTTTTCTTTTTTTTTTTTTTTTTTTTCATTCACCTCCAGTGACGATTGACTCAACGCGAAAATAAGAAGAACAAAATCACCGGAATAATCAGCACGCACCGCGTCAACGCCACAACTCGTGAAAGTCACGCGGGAGTAGACGACTCGAGTTTCCGAGGCAGCAGCAGCAGCAACAACAACGCGGGACAGCAGCGTACAACACACCTAACGCTTCTACCTCGACGGAGCACCAGCAGCCCCACTTCTTGTCTCAGGTTGCGCAGGATGCGAGTCATTATTCCGTTTCCCATTAGTCGCCGCCGCTCGTCGGGCTCTCGTGTTCTCCACTCTGCGATGAACCACTCGCTGAATATATACTATATATATGTATGTATTATACATATTGTATATGGGGAGACTCGCAGGACTAGCGAAATTTACTAGCGCTCACGGGTCTATACGCACCGATATTTAAATGACTCATCGACACTCTTGTCACACAGACAAAACCGACTCCACAAGGTGTGCATTTCAATGGATTTTCCTTCAATGCTTCACTTGAAATGAGAATCTCTTCTAGCAGTTTTAACGACAAATTACTGACCTCGAGCCACGTAATTTCTCGGCATAAATAAGAACGCTGCAAAGACGATTATTTTCTTTGAGTGACTCAGTGCGTAAACGCAATCAACAGGATTTAATGGTAATAAAAATGTTTATTTCTGAATTGAATAATTGAAGGTGCGGATCACTTTTAATTACCAAATAGGTTTCTATAATAACGAGAATTTCGTGGGAGTATGATAATTGCACAATTTGAAAATCGTTGGCTCAGAATGTTGCGGCATTGTCGACGTTAGCAAAGTGGTTAATTCCAAGCAAAGTACGAAGTGAAGTACGTGCGTTGGCCACGCGAACCGCGAGGATCTAATGGCTTTTCTGTGTTTGACGCGGAAACCGCGGATAAATATCGGTACGAATGCGATAGGAGATGGAGCGAGTCGAATGTGAGCGTGAGAAAGTCAAAGAATCGTGGTGAAATGTAAGCGGACGATGGGAAAGAAGATCCGGTGGCATCCGGTGACTGGAGCGCGTCGCCGGACCCACGGGAGACTCATTAAGGGGTTATTTCAAAGTTTAACTGAATCGAGTCGTGAATCCCCGAGGTTGGGCTTAGCAGAACGAAGAAATGAGGAGATGGAATAAAAAAAATTGAGGAAAAAGGGAAAAATAAGAAGGAGGAACGAAAGAAATGATAAAAAAAATGTTAAAAAAAAGTCTTGGTCTCCCTGACGCGTTGGCGAGAACGTCTCCTTCAACCCCCGAGGGTAGACACCAGAATCCTTCACTGTGCTTGACTCCTCGGAATTCTCTCTCTCTCTCTCTCTCGGTATCTTCGGAGCCGAGTCCCGTCGCCGAGAGCTCGGAAATATTAATTAACGTCATCTCCCTATCCAGACCAAGCGAAAGGTCTACCCCGGGCCCTGGATATTTGCAGTTTGTTATCTCGCGAGACTCAACCTACCCTCGAGCTACTTCTCATTTTGTCGCTGCACTCACTCTTTTAAGATATACTTCTTTTCCCACGGTTCTGCGGCCTCTTAAGTGTTTAAGGCCTGTTTTAAGCTCCCTGCGAAAATCGTCCGATGAACACGTAAAAATAGCCGATAAATTACCGTATCTGTAACGATACATTTTTTTTTACTTTACCTAAAATTCTCAAGGATTTCCAATCAAAATTCCAAACATTGTTATTTCCAAGAAAATATTTAAGCACTAGAATACGTTGTAAATGAAAATTGGGTTGTAGGAGAAATAAAAGGGCCTTATCTGGCGTTTGCTTTTAGCGCGCCCTTTGGCCCTTCGCCCTCGCGTTAGCTAGGTACACTATAACGTGTACCGTGTATATCGCACGCGTCGGAGGTGGCGCAGCCTCGTGTTGCCGGTTATCCGGTGGCGTGTAAACAAATTGGCAGTAATGACGTTGCAATTTGTCACATCGTTCGAGTTGCGCGATGCACATACACGTTCGGGGCTTCCTCCGCTTCCTCCGCTTCCTCTGTGACGAGGCCTGTCGGTGTGTGTCGGTATTAGTCGCGACGAGGGGGAGACGGGAGGGGTGAAAACGCGGCTGGACACTCAGTGGACACACGCCAAGCTCACTAACCCTCGCGAACCCCATAGCCTCCTGGCTACGTGTTCTACACGAGCTCCTCGTTCCATTTGCATATGTACATGCTCGCGTCTGGCTATATCCATCCAGCCGCAGGTGCATTGAGTATCGGTGCGTGTTCCTCTCTCTCTCTCTGTCTCCCTTATTCGCAGAACCTGGAGGGGAGGAACGTGTTCACCCTTCAAGTTTGCACACGAGCCACGACTTTCGAAAAATCAAACAGCTTCATATTTTTTCCTCTCTCGAAATTCTCGTAATTTCCACAATTCCTTATTTTTTTTCAAATTCTTGTGGTGATTTTTGGAAAAAATTCCCAAAAAAAATTTTTTTTGCCGTTGGTGGCCAAGTAGTTAGAACTCTGGTTGTCGAAAACCGGTCCGAAACGGTCTTGGAAGTGAGTTCCGAGGTCGCACACCGCGTCGGCGTGTTTTCTCTCCCCAGGGGAATGCATTGACCGTCTCCGTAGTAAGTAGGTATAGCCAGTGTCGTGCCGGCTGATTTACTTATCCTCGAACAGAGGCTCACCTTGTTGTGGGACGCCTGGTGGCCTGGCTTATTGAATGCTCATGCGTTTTGACATTAACGAGGGACGATTCTCGCACGCCACTCTCCTCCTCCTCCTCCTCCTTTTGCTGCTCCTCTATTCGGCTTCTCCCTTAATCCCATCGTAGTAATATACCGTGCTATATAAATTGAACGAACGGCAAGCGAAACGTTTGTGTACAACTCCGCTATAAAGTGTATCTCCCTCTCGGTGTCACACAGAGCAGCCAACAATCAATTCCATTCCACGTTTACTCGTTTCCTACACAACCACACGATGCAATAACCGGCTGACCGCACGCTCTCTCGGTATAACGTAGATTGGCCGCATACACACACACACACACACACACACGCGCCAACCAATAACAACAACAACAACAACAACAAAAAACGAGCAAATAACGGAAATGAATGTATGGAGGAATATAAACTAGAGAAATGGCCGGTAAAGTTATAGACGAATGCATGCACGACGAGGCTTTTGATAGCGGACGACACCGGGGCTTTCTGGACCAGATGCACTTCGAAACAAGTCGCTATAAAAATGAGGGACTCCGCTTATAACCATCCCATTATCTTTTTAATTGCTTCCTTCATTTCGTAAGTAATTTTGTCATCATTTTTTTGTTCATTCACGAGTATATTCGCTGGAATATTGATGAATAGTTGGAAGCAAAAGGCACAGATTTTCCCATGTCATTTTTAGATTTTTCTTTATCAAGTATAATGTTCTGAAAGAGTTATTAATATTTTATCATTTATGGACGAACATTATTTTTAAAAACAATACAATTTATTTCGAAATACTTCAAAAATTAAATAACGCCCAACTCGACAATGTTATTGAGTTGTGTACGTGTATTAAGAGAATTTGATTGTTTTTTAGAAACCGGAGAATCCATATTGATTCAAGAGGCCCCGGCGAGGGTGAGTTCGCCGGGAAAACGAAGAGAGAGAGAGAGCGAAGAGGCCGAGATACAGAGGAGCTGGGCTTTAATTACGTATGGCCATTGTTACGGCGGTTGTTTATAATTAATCGTTCGAAGCCCGTCCCTGTCAGCGACAGATATGACGGCCAATAAAGTACGTCCCGAGCAGCTGCACAAACGGATTTGGTTGCTGTGTCGTCGTCGAGGTCTCTCTCACTCCGAACTCTCACTCTCACCCCGACAAGCTGGCTCTCTGCGGTGGCGCCCCAATCCAGGCCTTTCTCCTCCTCGTCTCCACCGGACGGCAACGCTCTCTACATTCACAGGACAGAGTAGCAAAAGCATCGTCGACGGGTTTACCAAACCAATGATGAAGGGAACCGCGATGAAAATCCCTGCGTCGCATGGGTCGCTAGTCAGAGCGAATGCGACCGGTCCGACGGTCGGAGCGGTCGCACCGAGCGAGCAGCAGCAGCAGCACCGTCGCACCCTCGCTCTCCTCCTTCTCCTCTTCCCGAGCACGAATTAGCCGAAATTCAATCGACTATTTACAATTCATTATCGTACGGGTAACGAGCTGTACGTGTGCACTGTCTCATGCCCATTCTATACCTATATCACACAGTGCATCCAATGATTTATGTACATATGCGCCGGATGCAACGGACCTCGAGATTGCAGCCCGTGCACAACTTCGAAACGAGTCGAAAAATCAATTTCACTAGAGAACTAATTTCACACCACGTTTTATCAATATCTACCACCGAAATATTCACCGATGAACGTTGGATTAAATCCCCCGACATTCGATCAAAGTCACCCAAGTCCGTTTCACAATGTAACTCACTAAAAACGCTGTTTGCCTTAAATTTTTTTCTCACCTGCAAGCAAAGTTCAAAACTAGAGCTGTAACTTTGGTTTTACTCATATTCGTGTTAATCGTACATAGAAATATTAATATAACGAACATTCGGAGAAGTCGATTCAATGAGTTCATTCGAATGGAATGTAATTTCATTTCACCCGAATACAACTAATTCCAGTCGAGGCATAAATTTATCGGCGTTCACGCGAATCCCAAAAATATTCGGATTTATGAATATGAAAAGAGGGGGGAAAAATGAATTTTCTATAGAGACAAAAAAATAATGCATAACAGCTATAAATAAAGCGTCCGTAAATGGGTTATAAAATATATATCCACTTTAGTGGTATTTTGAAATTTTTAGAAAAATTATCCAACCACACCGGAAGTCGATTCGTGACTGAAACGACCGACTTCCGGGCCTATCGACCGGATCCGAACTCCGCAAAGGTCCCTCGTGGTCTGAGCCGAGCGGGAGAGAGGGCGAGAAAAAAAAGTAAAATAGAGAGAGAGAGAGAGAAAAAAAACCCCCCGGTCGGCAGGTCGAGGAGAGGGGTGAAAACGCAGGAAAGTGGTGAACGAGAAGCGGGCACGCGAGAGAGAAGCAATTTACATGGAGAAAAGCTGCTGCTGGTGGTCGTCGATATATACAAGCTCAGCGGGATGAGAGCCGAGCTTTCGGCGTCGCGACCCGGTACTTTTCACCCCTTCTTGTCTCTTACCCTCGCGCCACCCTTTCATCTTATATTCTTCCTTTTCTTTAGCAAACCGCGAAACTTAATTACGTTATTGAATGACTCCGAGGGAAATGCAGGCGCTCCTCTCTCCTTCGCGAGGGGCGAAACTCCTTCGGACATCGTTGCTGAGGTCGAACGGTACCCGCTCCTGCCGCATTATTTCATCCCTTCGCTCCTTTTCTTTTTTCCATCTCGCTTTCCGTGTCCCGTCGCGTGGCCGCAGCCTCGGCAAGCCGCGAGACCGGAATATAAAGCGGTTTAACTTCTTTTTCCCTCCTCTCTCTCTGCTTTCTCTCGGTTTCTCCCTTACGCGAACCAAAACGACCCCAACCACTCGCCGGCTACTAATGAAAACTTTCGTGCGCATTAATCAATCCGCCGTAGCCCGCTGGGACAAAACCGAGTGTCTCTGGCACTCTCTTCAGCCCTCTCCTCTCGCGTCACGCGGGCAGCTTGAAAAATTAAAGATAAAACCGCACCGAGGGCGTGACCGAATTATCGAAAATCGGGAAAATTGATTTTCCAATCGTCCCGAGTGTACAGCCTGCAATCGTCACGATGCATCCGGTGCATATCCACATTAATCATTACACCCACCGTCGCATAATTACAGAGAACACCCACCATCATTTCTCTAAATTCATCAAGCAATCCAAGTTCCCTAAAAACATTAAAAAAACCACTCGACAAGATACACCGATAACAATTTTTATTCGCTACGTTCAGAAAAGTCAGGCAATTTATCTAATTTCCCCGACATTGTCATTGTCCGAAGCAAACTCTTTTCATTGATTTTCTTTTTTTTTTTTCAGTTTTGTTCGCTCGTCGCAATGAAAATAAATTCGATTCAATAAAACTTTCGGGTTGGATCTGCGCGAGGAATAAAAAGAAAAAAGGGAGAATGGCATCGAGCGGGGATCGTGGAAAAGTCGTAAATCCGGAATCCTCATTTGTGCACGGACGGTTTACGTTGCACTCGTAATCTCGTGTACTCCAGCGTCGAGTAACTGTAACGGAGCGGAGCGTCGATCTCGATTGTTTGGAGGGCTCCGTGCTGGTGCAACCTTGTGGCCAAGGTCCCGCGTTCGTCACACGCAAACTCAACTAATGCTCGTCGAGTGGACGATGCGCGTTCACCCACGCGCGAGTGCGTGGCCAGAAGAGGAGATCGGACCGAGAAGAGTGTACACGTACGTACGTACGAGGCATGGAGCGAGTGGTGAGTGCACGTGCGTACACACAGACAGAGCCCGTGAATCGAAGCGACAGAATGAAACGGAGGAACTGAGTGACGCGGGCGCTTCCAACCTCCCGATGCCTTCTATGTTCACTCGGGAGTGGGCATCGCGTCACATGGAAAAAAAAAAAAAACGATCACGCGCGAACGAATCGCAACGGAACGCAACGAAAAGCAACCACTACGCCGACGTAACACACAACGATGCAGCCGCGCCGCCGTAGCCGCCTCAATTGACTCAAATGCACATTTACCCTACATCCTCGACAATTACATAATGGATCTGCACCGGCCCGCGTCTACCGACTATAGTCCCTACTAGACTCGATCTATAACACACACACACACACACAGTGGCCAACGCTGCATTTATTATCTTCGCTCAACTCCTTCAGCACCTTTTTTTTCCCCTCATGCGTCACATTTTTCAATCGATAATGCTCGAGACAAAAAATATATATATATATATTGCGGGGAATAACGTCATTCATTATCGTTTAAATTTCCAAAAGTTCAAAGATCAATCGCACGATTATCGAAAGGCTTTATTATGAATGAGAGACACTAAAATCTGAAATAATTTACGGTGATTTTTTTTTAAATTTGTTATTTTACAAAATAACAGTGTGACAATTGGCAAATAACTTGAGACTGATTCGCGGTAAAAATGGTGAATTATTGAAGAAATTGTGTTGTTTTCGTAATGTGCACGTTACGAGTTGGCTTGTGTAGGACAACAAGAGAGCTAGCCGTTCGTGCTAGATGCTTTCAATTAACGACAACGAAGCTCTTTAAAGAGCTAGGTCATGCGAGGCAGCAGGCTAGCTAAATGAAAGAGAGAACACGAGCTAGAGAAGGCAAAGACTCGACGTTACGCCGGGCGCATCGTTGCATCGTTGAGAATCGCTGCATAGAAGCGAGGAGAGACTACTACTGGCTACCACTCGAATCTCTTTCTATTCATAGCGATACGATAGCGCACCGTGTGGCCTATCGACAGCTTGGTAGAGCGAGACCGTCACAAGACTATAGACGATTGAGGGGGGCCCACTGACCCGATAAAAACGCGCGGGCGCACATCACATTGCTGCGAAATATCTATCCCCACTACGACACAATCTTTATCTGCAAGAGGGACTCTACAAAATCAACACCACCTTTTCTCGCTCTCTTTTTTTCTCCTCCAAAGTTTACGCACTAAAAAATACAAAACAAGAGAAGACCTTTAACGCCACTTTTCCATCGATTAAAATAATTCATTAAAAATAGTGGAAACGTTATACTCTTGAAAGTTTACGAATAACTTTTTACTGGATTTTTTGAAATCACTTTTTCACTTTCTTTTTTTTTTTTAAATGAAAATATGAATTTCGGAAAAATTGCAAGAGCCGACAGTGGAGAATCTACGCGGGTGAAAATGCCGAGAGTAAAATAATTAATCGTATCGATTGGAGCGTTAACGTCTACGTAATCCAAAGTTACTGAGAGCTGAGATGTCTGGCAATTTCTGGGGATAAGCAAGTGGAAGAAGAAAGGGCGTCCAGAAGGGAAACCGTAAACTCGGTACGAGCCTCTCCGCCTCATCCACTCTTCGAGGGACGTTCGTTTCCTGAGGAATACCGGTACCAGCAGCGGCGTATATAGAAAAGGGACTGAGCGAGAGAAAGCATCGAAGCAGAGCAACAGCAGCAGCAGCAGCAGCAGCACAACCTCTCGAAAGTAGTTGGAGGTACGATCGTTACTCCGCGTGTTTCGCATCCGAAAAGTTTGAGCTCGCGGTGTTGGGCGTCCGGAAAGTGCGGCGAGGGAACGAGAGGAAAAGAGAGAGGGAGAGAGGGAAAAGAGCTTTGGCGAGGAAAGGGCGCGCTCACCATGAGCTACACAGCAACATCAGTTTACTCTCCGTACAGTTGTACAGAAGAAAACGAGTATAAAAGCAAGAAGACGAAGAGAGCGAAGGAGTTTCGAGGCAAGAAGTATAAGCTTCGGGGGCTTTTATTTTTCATCTTACTATTCGGCCAATCGCAGCTTGGATAAATGTCGTGGCTTCTTCGCTGCCGCCGTCGACGTCGCCGCTTTTAGTGCACACTCTTCTCGCTCGGTTTCGGTTCGCTTTCTCTGTGTGTATACAGTTTGTTCCGCGAGAACGTCACCGCCACCCTCTGCGCCCTCTGGAAAAGTATTAGCCCTCGTAGCCGTGATCGTTGGTCCGTGGACGAGCCGGCCAACTAACTATACTCCACGTCGTGCGAGGAGGAGAGAAAAGGCGCGCGGGAAAACCGAGGGAGACGCGAGAAAGTACGGAAAAGTTTGGGTGCTCCCGTTCCGCGAGGCTGGCGGTGAGGCCGCTACACCCAAGAGGCACCGGACAGCATGCGGGATGAACGCGAGACGACGGGAATTCGATGCGAAGATATCCCCGCCTGAGGGGAGGACGAAAAACACAGCCCCAACCCCGCACTGCTACCCTCCAACTCTATTTTATATCGAATATCCTCGGGAATACCCGACTACGAGGAAATAATGGAACTACACGATTGTCTCGTCTTTCCTTTATCGCTTTATTATATCGAAATATCCCCGACGCCGCCCCACGGCGGTTTACGTATTTATTAGGTAAACATACCACGCTCTGCCTTTTTTTTCTTTTTCTTTTTTTCTTTACACAATCACTCTTCATTATTTTCCCATTAAACAAAGCTACTCCAACGTATTTTTTTACAATTAACGCTAATTAATAATAAACACTTAATCATTGGGTTGCTCTAGATTATTTATTTGTCGAGTTAAAAAAATTACAAATTTTACAAAATTACAAATATCAGTGATCATTCAATGATCAGTGACGAGCAGTGATAAATATAAAGTGGATATTAAAAAGTGAGATAAAGGAAAGTATAGGGCTTATAAAATAAAAGGAATGAGCAGATTAAAAGGGATTTGTCGTGGTGTATTGTGACATCGGTTGACCAATCGCGACACGCGTTTCGCGGAGAGGATAACGCATAAACACGTGTCGTCGTTACGAGCAGGACAGGATCGAGAGGATTTTGCCGGTAGCGTCTCTATCTCCGGTGGAGGATGCGAGCGAGAGAGAAAACCGGTGGGTTTGTATCATGGAGCAAAAAGATGGTACGACGCCGGTGGCAACACTCGAAGAGGTCGATTGGAATCGGGCGAGAGGGAAGATGAAGAAATATAAGAGATTCCGTGCGCGCACGTGGTGTGTGTGTGTGTGCTTCTCCTCGCACCTGGATGAAAGAAGTTCAAGCGAAGGTCTCCGGAGTTGACGCTGAGGATCGTTGCCTCGTCGCAGCAAGAAAAACGCCACGAGAGTCTGTTCGACGTCATCCGGAAATCCGCTTTTTCGTTTATCCTTTTCTCCTCCAGTATCACCGGCTCTCATTGCCTCTGGGCTGACGCACGAAGGTCTCCTCTCTCTCTCTCTCTCTCTCTTCTCATAGAAAAATACGTAACCCTTTGCCTCGTATCTGCGGATGATGAAAAAAATAAAAAAAGAAGAAAAAAAGAGGGAAGACGTCGTCGACGAGGCGCTCCTTCGAGTTACATCAACGAATTCGTCTCACGTTTGAGCCAGACCGTTGGCCATTTCGCCGCAGGCCTCCAATCGTCTTTGAATTACCGCTCGTTTCGGTAATTGGACGATTGATTTTCTCGTTTCACCTCGACTAGGATAGTAGTCGTTGCGATTATCGAGGAATCTCGTTTCGCTGGAATATTATTATTCCTCCGGTTGCATAGTTGCACTATGATGTTGCAATTAGGGTCGAATTGTCGGTCGAACGAAATGTGCGGATTTTCCGCTCCGTTCCGTTAGCTCATTTCTATGAGCTGCTGCTGAATTTATTGTTTAATTTTACTGTTTTTTTCTTTCTTAATCTTGGGCTTTGGATAGAATTGTCGGCTCACGAAAAATTATTTATCTCATTGTGATTTATAAAATTCACACGTTTTTTTTTATTATTTTGTATATTATTCTTGGAGATTTTATATGATATGTTACCATTTGCAGTTGCTTCTTCTTCCAAAGATTTTCTCAGCTTATAGACTACAGTATCTCTGAAGTCTATTGGCGAAGAGGAGAGTCGAGAGGCCAGGACGATGTTGAGGGACCCTCTTTTCCCTTTTGCTCCGGGATTCGGTTAAACAATGGAGCCACTATATCTGTGCTCTGTGCGGGGTTCTCGCGACTGCCGGTGGCAGTGTATAAATCAGGAAGACGACTGTACCCACCGACGCGATCCTCGTGCACTCTGCCTGGACGTTGGCTCTATTTTCTCTCTTTATATATGTATATAGATATATATATTGCCGTGAGTGTTTTACACATATATATTCTGAAAAATATTTGCAAGCTTTATTTACCAGCTGATGTATTAAATTTAATACTCGATTGCGGTAAAATAGCACATTTATATACTGCATTTCCTAATTTTTCTAGGATTTCAATTTTATTTCCCATTTTTTTTATTTTCACATCGTAATGGAAATTTTTACTTGATAGTTTTGATGGTGGATACATTTTTGAGTGTGTGTGTGTTACACGTGAGGTGCAGCAGCAGAAGCGGGGAGTCCCTGCAACTGCGACTGGGTGGGACAAGAGAGAGAAGTTGTGGGGGGGAAACGAGGCAGAGAAACGTCGGTCCCGGCGGCACTGGGTGCTGCTAGCATCCGGCGCACCGGGACGACCTCGATGCGTTGTGGGAGACTCCGTGACCGGAATCGCAACGTGACTCTGACGGCCCGGAGAGTAAGTACTTGTGTCTTGCAACGATCTCAGCTAACTTTTGTCCATGCATAAGGAAATAGGAGGGACGACTCATTGCGCAGTCGTCCTAACATCCAATAATCTCATCATTTTCAGCGAAAAACGTGGCCTTGCCTTTTTCCTCATTCACTCATTCAAATGATCAAATAGTCGCATTAAACAATGATGAATAGTCGTCGCTAAATACTTCTCACCAAAACTATCATTTCCCTGGACTGAAATAAAAATTCCTCTATCTCGGGCATTTTTTAATTCAATTCAATTTTTTATTTAGTAAGCTTTCGTTTTTTAATAATGAGTATCGAAAAAAACAGACAATTTAACGCGAAAAAACTGGAGCAAAAATGGAGCAGCATTCCGAGGTTAGATATGCTAATCGATACGATAATTTAGCGTATAAAATAAGCGAACGATCATACCACTGCGATTAGCACGCTTTTCTTGTCGGACTGAATGAAATTTATTCTCCCGCGTGATGGCCTGGCCAGATAATAGATTCCGGAGTAGAAAGGGGTCAGAGGAAGAGGGAAGACACTGCGGCCCCGATATTAGCCTCGGTTACTTCTTTCCGCACGGTGAGAATCCTTCCACCGCCCCAACGTTGACTCCGCTCGGCGATGGGAATTTTATGGCAATCCCGGATTTACGAGAGGATATTCCTTGTTCCCGTCCCCCCCCCTCCTCCCTCTCTCTATCTCTCTTCATCCTTGCGACGCGTTTTACGGGGGATGAAAAACGAAGAAGAGAAAAAAAAGATGTGCGAGAGGCTCGCGGCCAGATGACGAGAGGAGATATGAGCCTTAGTCTCTCTTGCGCCCTCTGCGAACCCCTTTCATCCCTCTACATGGCCAATCTCTCCCTCTTCCACTCTCACACACACACACACACACACACACACACACACCTACAAGAATCTGTATATGTATATTCATATAGATACACAATCTCCTCTACGCTTATTTTCCTTTTACTGTGGGACGTTATATGCGACGTATGAAAGAATTGGCTTCGCGACAAATCACTAGTAGATTCACCGACGTTATCTACCCCTTCGAGCTCCACCGGTCGCCTCCCCTTCTTCCCTTGAATATTGCCGTTTCATTGCGTACGATTGTTTCGGGCAATAAACGCCGTTGTCCGACTAACGCGTTACGGCATCGATAAAATTTAAACGCCGACGATAAAACCGAGTCGAGAGAAGCGTATCTTTTTCTCTCTCTCGCTTTCTCTTCTCTTAACATTGGCTGTATTCTTCTATCTGTATATTTCACCCCCTTCTCCCCTTTTCGAACCAGCCGAGTTAATGGCGATTGAAGCATCTACCGAAAGGCGGAGGGAGACTTGCTCCGCTGCATCAATGAACGATCTATGTACTCCTTAACTCGTCACTATAAATTTTACAGCGAAACAACCTCGTGAAGAGAGATTCGAATAACAGTTATTGAAAATTATATAGCGACGTTTGGAGTTTTTGGGGCCCATTAAGAACATCTAGTATGATGAGAATCATCGGAACAGTTCAATTTCACTAACAAATGTCTCGAAGGTATTGCAAGCTTCTACTTAACATTTTGTTTATTTAAAAAAAAATTGAACATGTGTACATGGCCATTCGGTGTTCCAGATTCGTCAGCATCAATGTGAGTTTCTCATTAAAAATGGGATAAAGAGCTACGTGCTTGCTCACAGAGAGGCTACTGTAAATAGAGCTCGAAGGCACAGCGAGTTGAGTGAAGAATTCAGCAGAAATCATCAAAGATGCACGAGCACGAGAGGTCAGAAGTCGATGACGGGTATGAAGAGACGTCCACACTAGGCACAGAGAAGGAGAAGAAGAAGAAGAAGAAGAAGAAGAGCGAGAGAGTGTACGTGAGCAGGAAACGCAGCGAGGGATGTTATTTGGTGAATGAGCCCGCATTTCACGGTGCCCGAGACTAATCAAATCTTAATAGAGGCGCTAATGAGAGGGCATTCGTGAAGAGTCGTAGTCCCTGGTGGCTGTGTCCCTCCGGGATGCATCGAGACCCGAGGGAACGTCCGAGAGCGTCGAACGAGAAGAGCGAGTTTGAAGAGAAGAGAGAGAGAGAGACCGAAGAAGAGAAAAGAAAAGAAAAAAAAAAAAGAAAACGGAATTTCTTGCTTGTATTAGCCTTTGCGGTTTTGCGGCAGGGACCTCTTCGTCTCCCTCTTCCCTTCTTCTTCTTCTTCGTCTTCTTTAACTCTCGTCATCTTCTTCGCAATGCAGCAAAAGCACAGCCAACATTCCTGGCTTCATTCGTCTCACGTTCTCGCAACAATTATTATTACAACTCGCCCCCGTCGCGAGTTTCGCGCAATTTTATCTTTTCCCCATCCCCCATTGCATTAGCTTCTTCTCTCGCGCGCGCGCTCGCCTTTCTTCCATTCGCTCCTATCTCTCAGAACGCCCACTTTCTTTCCTCTTTTTGTCTTTATTATTATTTTTATCTCTTTAAAAAGTTTTCACAGTGTCCATAGTCGCGCGGAGAGCTGTGGGAGAGTGGCACGAGAGGCGCGACAAGCCAATGGAGGCGAAACTCCCCCCCTTCCCGCTCACCGGCTGACACGGAATGCACGTATAATTATGAGCACGTGACTCGTTTAATTTCCTGTAGGGAGTCACTCGTTCTCGCGCCGTCCTCGGGCACACCTCTTCTCTCGATAGAACCTCCACCGACGCGAGCGACCAATTTCCTCGCGACCCGAGAACACCCTCACGATCGACTTCTCCGATGTGTCGCAACCTTCTCAGATCGCCAACGCTGTATTATATTTCACCCTCCAAAGACCTACCGCAATATCTACCAATCTATGAATCCAGGTTACATTTTTCTCCGAGACTTTTTATTACGTTTATTCACGTCCAACTTCGAGGAGACCCAGTTTTTCGACCATTTATAGAAATCATTGCAATATCGTACTAAAAAAAAATTGTGGGACACAATACTGAAATAATTTTACCTGGGAAAAATATGTATTTTCAATTTTCGACATTTCTCCAAATCCAAGTGATACAAAAAATTTACTTAACATTTAAAAAAAATACAAATACTATTCTTCATTGGATTCTCGGTACTCTGATCATTACTGAAACGAGTAGAGATCCTTGAGAAGCGTTTGGTTAATGCAATTACCTTAAAATTTGCAGGTACCATGAGAATTCCGATGCATCGATCGGAGACCAAAACGAATTCTCAGAGTTTAAGCAGAGAAAGGGAGAGAGAGAGAGAGAGAGGGAAGGATGCGAGGCAGAGAAGAACAAGAGGCGGTCGCGATCGCGAGAATACCAGTACGAGAAACCAGTCCCGCTCGATCTCCTTGCCTCTGATTCTCCTCGGCGGGAGGTAGACTCGAGCACAGGCATCGAGAGCGACCTCTGACCCGAGAACCGGGGCATCGGTTGGCTTTCTCACGTAACGGTTAGCGTCGGAGAGCACAGGGACGTCCGAGACTTCTTATCCCTTGTGGAGTAGCGAGAGCACAAGACGACGACGACGACCAAGTTGGACCGCCTGCGAGGCGAAGAAAGATCACCGCTGCTCTTCTACCGAACGAAAAGGTGAAGCACCGGCGCTCCTCGCTAAAAGAGGCCAGCATAGATCACCGCGGAGCTTGTTAAACGGAGGCTCCACCGACTTCACCAAAAAACGCCGAGATTTATTTTTTTATCTGCGCGAAAAAGAGCATCTGAAAAAAAAAAAAATCCTCACGCTTGATTGTTCTCAAGAGTATTTTGATCGTGCGAAAAAATTCACGCAGAAAATATATCCAATTTAGATACGACCAAAACACTCTTAAAAATAATTGAGTCACTGGAAAATTTTCTTTTTTTCTCCCCGGTAATCAAATAAATATACTGCACTTTGCGGTGAATCGGTGAAGCAACTTTGTAAAAATGTGCACCGAAGGTTTTCGCGAGGCGGGCACGACATTGAAAAGCAATTAAGTGGTTTTGCGATACAACGTTAATGATAACGAAGGCGCGAGAACGTTGACAGACTAAACGGGCCTCTCGCCGCGGTAGAGACACCGTCGAGAGGTGCCAGTAGCTGTCAGGGCGCATAAAGTCCGCTGGAATGCGACGTGATCGCTGCCGAGGCCAGTCAGCACTCACTGTGACGCCCCGACGACGAGACTACTCTCTACATCAACGTCTCACTTACTATATTCGCCGAGTACTCCGCGTACTTGGGCATTAGTGTATCGAATATAGATCGCTCTCGTTTTAGACCCAAGAGAGAGAGGGACACTCGGAACTCGAGTATAGAATGGAGGGAAACCCATATTTTCCGGGGCCAGCGGAGCGTTTTACGAGAGCGCGTTAAGCCGGCATAACTCGAGCTCTGCAATTTTCATTCGCCGAGCGAACGTGCTTCGCCACTCACGCTTTATTCGCACTCATCTTTACCGAAATGTATCAAATTTTCCTCTGTCGCCTTTCTCGAATTCTACAAGAGCATTCACTTTCTTCGATTATCAAAAAGATACTGATTTTCGGTAAATTCGTGGTAAAATCTCGTCAAAGACAAGCTTCGAGTCTCTTTTTAATCGGAGAATTTGTAGACTGAGCATCACAAGGAAACAAGTCAAGAAATACAAGCCGCGAGTAAGAAAACCGATAGGAAAAAAAAAAAAAGAAAAAGAAAAAAGAAACTACAGATGTCGTTTATAACCGAACGATCGGAGGACAATTGAGTCTACCTAAGAATTTAATAATTACGCTAAACGCCGAGCACGCAAACAGAGAATTTCGCATTCGTTCTCGGCAAATAACGAGCTTCATTTCATAGACTTTGCAGAAGAGGATCTCGTCGAGTTTCTCGTCGTCTGCTACGTCGACATCGTCGTCGTCGTCGTCGTCGTCGTCGTCGTCGGTGGCTCATTCTTCTTGCTCCATCCACACCGACAGCTCTCTTTCCCCCTTTAGTTTTTTCTTTTATTCTCCACTTTGCCGGAACTCTCGCGCGAACGCGAGCGTGGAGCAGCAGACCAGCGCCGGCAAGAAAATATCCGAGCCGACGAAATCGTTTTGCAACGAGGCCACTCTCGTCTCATTCTCTCTCTCTCTCATTTTCCTTCGCAGTCCCTCTAAAGCCTGAGGCTGACGACTCTGATGCTGGCGCTGCCGCAGCGACGAAGCAGCTTGTGCCGCTGCTACCAGTAGGTACACTCGGCGAGTGTAGAAGAGGCGAACAAACGGGGGATCCAATCTAATTATCCGTAATGCGCCGGAACTCGGAAACGAGGGCTTGTCGACGTACCCACACCCCTTCCGGTTTGCGTCTCCCCGGCGTTATTCATTTGTTTGTCCGGAATGCGAACGCAGCGATTTCCAACGGTTTTCCTCTCTTCATTCCTCTCTCTCTCTCTCTTTTTACCCACTGTTTTTACTCGAATCTCCCAGTGGACGCTTAAGGAAACTAAGTCATGAAAGAAAAAGTAACCAGAGACGAAAAATAAAGGCTGTTTTGTCGGCAGAGTTCTCATCCCGGTCCATGAGCTTGGCAAACCAGTCTGCAGTTACTCTATTTTCATCTTCAACAAGCAAAAGGACTCCTACTCATGTTCGTGTAATTAAAAATATTCCACTTGGACAAGTCGAAGCCAAATTTCTTGGCCCAAATCAATTTTCTTCACCTCGTTATATTCTTCATCTTGAAGCCCTTTTTTTGAGAATTAAATCAAAATAAAAAACAAAAATTTGTTGCCTGGATCTCCTGAAATTTTTGGAGACTCAGAGATTTGGCCACGTTTCGTTGCCAAAATTTCTGTCAACTTAAAGAAGGTAGAGTTCGCTCAGGAATACGCACGGGTCTTCTCGTTCTCTTCTGTTTCTTCGTCCACGTCTCTTGGCCTTTCTTCCACTTTCGCCCCTAGGGCTACGAAGCCTGTTTGAATTTATAGCGCATAAAGGCCGCTTGCCTTGGCGTTTTACGGCGCAAAGAGTCGTGACAGGCATGCCGGGTAACAACGTACCTACTCTATAGTAGTACTCGAGGTTGCTACTACGCGACGACGACGACGACGGCGACTACTACATACGAGAAGAACTCTAGTAGGCTGTTCTCCACAGTATGCTCCTCTCACATAGAAATTCTCCCCCCCCCCCCCCCTCACCCTCTTCAAGCTTCTTCTTCGACCAAGAATACCACCCCCTTTTCCGCCACCCTCTTCCCCCTCAGCGCTCTTCAACTCTTGGCCTATTTAATAAAGAGAAATTTACAGTGGCAACGAAAGTCGTGAGACTCCCCACGTCTCGGCTAAGCAAATGAGAGAGATTCCTGCAAATTCCACAACCGGCGCGGCCTACCTTCACAAAATGTTCATGAATTTCACTGAGTTATAGACACCATCGGCGGTAAATTTCAAAATAACTATGCCCACCGTCTCGGATACACTTTTATTCAGGCATAAACCACGACATTCAAACTTTGTTATACTTTCACACTGATTTATTAACCCTTCACCTACTCAAGTTTCATATTTACTCCGCTGGACTGACAGATTATTTCAAACATCTTTTTTCACGTCTATCCACGTATTCTACAGAAAATTAAATAATCATTTATTTATTTATAAGATTTAGACATTTTTTTTTCATCAATTGAATTTTTAAAAAATTTCGCACACATTTTTTGGAATAAGAACGGATTACTCATTCATTTGGATTTTTTTTAAATCACAAATATTTGTCTAAATGTTAAGAAAAAAAGGAAAAAAAACAGGGGAATTCAACAACTTCCTTTATTAATAGTACATCGATAGCTCGCGGCCAAGCCCAGAAAATTCTTACCTCTCCGTCTCTCTCGCTCTTTCCTCCAATCCGCATTATCTTCCAAACCGCCGTCGGTGTTTCGCGGTGAGTCATCGCGATTATCGTGTCCGATGCGTCGCGACGCTTCCGTGGAGCGTGACGATCCGGTCGCGCTTCCCGTTACGCCATCGGCTCTGCTTGCAGCGTTATGCCCGCTTTTCTCTCTCTCTCTCTCAGCGTTATAAGTCGTTCGTTCTTCTCTTTACCTTATAATTATAAAAATATATTAGAATTTCTTTTTAAAAATGAGGATTAAAAAAAAATGTTTTAAAAATTAATAAAATATTTGCCATTGAAAATACGTGGCAGAGTGGCATTAATTCCTCTTGGGAAGAGGGAAGAGAGACTGAGTCGTTGGTTGTAAAGTGACTTGCCTAGTCAGCCGAGCTCCGTATTCGCGAGAGGCTCCGTCTGAGTCCCTCTCGAAACGCGCGACGCAACGCCGACAACGACGCCCGTTCATTAACGTTGTTTTCACATAATTAAGCGCACGCGGGAGGACTGGATCCTCTGCTCTCTCGCACGCCTATTAATAGCGAGTCTAGAGAGAGAGAGAGAGAAATAGTGGAGAGGGAGACGAGCCTCTAAACTCGATGTTCTGTACCAGCTCCATAGCTACCTAGCCAGCTAACTCTCGCTCCATAACTCTCTCGAACGTATAACGCAGCTGAATTTACCGTCGTTGACGTAGAACGCGAATCTCTACATATATGTACCCATGCATGTATACGGGGAAATCCATACCAATTCCACTCTGACCCTCGACTTTTCGGCTCAGCTCCCTGATTTTTTATATCATTCAACCCTCAAACTCAAGCACCTATTTTTCTCAGAAGTTTTTCGACTCGTCGCTTTTAAAAAAACCAAAAATATTGGTAATATAAAATGAATTTAATGCCTCGACAGAAAATTTTCTTGAAAATCATTGGCCTGAAGATTTTTCAAAATTTTCCGTAATTTTAACAAGACGGCCAATATTTTTTTTTCAGGTTGAAAAAATCGGCTTTTCTTTTAGATTTTAGAAAATGAACGACGAGAGATTGGAGAGGGTGAATTGATGCGGATTCGCCCATATATGGGCCAAACAACACAAAACCAGCGACGGAACGTCGTTGTATTTGCGAGTGCATGAGTACTCACGTGTCTACGCCAGTATTCGTATATCCAATATTATGTGTGCACATATTAGAGGACAGTGCACGAGGATGAGCGGGTCTATGGCGACGGGAAGGTAATTCATACGTGTTCGCCAGAAGCCTATCGATTATGAGCGCATACACCTCCATTATATCTATCTGTTTCAGGGCTAGCTGTGTTTTTGCGTGTCGTGGGTGTGGATTTTGCGAAATAATGTATTGGCGGTATTACGAGAGGATGCGCGCGTGGCGAAACGCGTGAACTGCGCGGCTGCTGCTCCCCCCTTCGGTCCAGTGTGCACAAGGGATGCTGCTCGACATCCACGTGACACTGCTGATGCTGCATTATCGCCCCTGGATATTTAGAACCGGAATTTAAACGAGTTATTTAATATTCCAACTCGGGATTAATCGACAAAAATACGAGCGGTACATTTTATTGGCGCTATAAAGAGCTCGTTATTTTTCGAGGCGACGAGCTTTTTGCTCGCGAATATTTTCAGCCAAGGGTCACTGACACTATCCACGTAGATTCTGGATTAAACTTTCATTTTGAGTTATTAATGACTGAAAATATTGAACAATCGTGAAACACCCACGCACAATTCATTTTTAATATCAATCGATGCTTGGAGATTTACGAATTAATTTGTTCAACAATTCGCTTGACTTTTGTCAACAGTTTTCAAATTCGGAAAAATCAGAACACTCATTTAATTGTGATTTTTCCTGTAATACGTTAATATTTTCCAACATAATTATAATCATTATTTTATTTATTTATTACGATTACTAGTTAATTTAAAGAATTAACATATTGCCAAGAATTTGCGATGGCGAGACGTTCCGTCATTGACTCGAAAATATGAGAAAAGTCCATTTTTCACTGCCCTGACAAAACTGTCAAAGCAATTCGCTCGGAAGGCTACCGTCGATTGTCAGAGTCTTAGGAAAATAACGAAAGTTTTGAGCTCTCGCACGTGGACACGAGTTATATATTGGAGTCCGCGTTGCGCTGTCTTTTCGCGATGCTATTACCGAGACTCTCGGTGTTATTCCAAGCAGCAACGCAGCAGCGTCGTGGCCTTCGAATCACCGCTCGCCGTGCGGATGGCGAGCCGCGAGTCGAAGAGTGCAGGAAACGCGAAAGAAGAAGCGAGAGAGGCTTATAGACTACGAATATATATAGGTAGGCTCGACGCGTAGTGCTCCGAGGCATTAGTCATATTCCACGCTGACAGCCAGGCCTTCAAAGTGTTTCCACAGAAGCCGTTATTTCATACTCTTCCAACGTTGCTGCTGCTTCTGCTGCTTCAGCTTCTGCGGCTCTCTTCGCCGTCTTCCTCCTCCTCGACGTTTTTTATCTCATCGTTTTGCCTCTTCGACAGAAGAGCCTCCTCTTCTTCCCATTCTCGCGTTTTTATTATTTCTAGTCTTCATTTCCGGTCTGCTTCTTTGATTCCCCGACGATGCGCTGAGATAAAACAACAAATTTGATACATTGCATTAAATGATTTTTATAGAAGAGACGATTTAAAAAAAAATCGAAGCAGCTATAAATTTCGTTGAGTCGAAGTAAGAAATTATCGTATGAATTTAATGTACGCTGATTATTCTTCACATTATTCTAACGTTATTCTCTACTTCAGCTTCGGCGCCTCATTCTTCGCGTTTGTTATTATCGTCTCGCCTCTTCGATGCAAGAGAGAGAGAGAGAGAAAGAGAGAGCCTTCTCGTCTCTCTCTCTCTCCTCCTCTTTCCACTCTCTCGTTTTTCTTATTTCTAGTCGTCTTGAACTTTCATTTCCGGTCTGTTTCTTTGATTCTCCGACGATGCGAGAGGACGAGATACATATTTTGCTGGTTAGTTCGGGAAGCGAAATGGAAGCGAACGAGCGGCAGGGGAACAAGAGAAGTTCGCGCAGAGCTCGTCGGGCCATAGAAAATAATAGAGAGAAAAAGGAGAGTATAGCAGTGGAGAGAAGTGCTCGGCATTATTACCGTTCGATCGATAAATTAAAGATCGTACGCTCCAATTTCCGGCCGATAGTCTCCCTCCTCACATAGAGACCGGCCATCGATGGCTTTATAGAGTATACAACTGCTATAATACACACGTATATAGAAAATATCCCTCTCTCTCTCTCTATATCTGTGTGCCTCTGTATATATACATGAGCGAAGAGCGTCCCGACGCCGACGCCATCGTCGACGCCACTACTAGCCTCTCGCCTCGTTATAACCGCGTGGATACGAGCCGCAATGCGGGCACGTGCAGCAATTTATGGATCAACCTATAGACCACCCCCCACCCACAATACACACACTCAAATACACCGCGTGATCCTCTATCACCATCTCTCTCTCTCTCTCCACGTTCGGCAATCGATCGATCGAAATGCTCCGCCGGTTCGTTTGATTCACCAGTGCATTAGTTGCCGTTTTAAAAATAAATAAACTTTTAATGAGTCAAGCTTTGACGGAATTTGTTGGGGTTCCTTCGGACCGCAATTGCAAAGGATCCGGAGCTTGTTTTGCCACAGCTTTGCGTAGATATTTATTTGTCGATACGAGAGACCCTGAAATAACGTTAACGGCAGGGATTACATTTTTTTTTTCTCTCCTTAAATTAGAGACACGTAAAAAAATCTACTTTGGCTGTAATTTAATTTCGTAATTTTCAGCGAATCTCGAAAAAGGTATGAACGTTTAAACAGCGGCTACTCAACTACGGGAAATAATAAAAAGGCCTGAAAGAAAATCACCAACAATTTCTCTAGTGTGAAGCACTCCATCCGCCTGAGAAAATGCAGCATTCATCCTAAATAAAAACATGCAGTTTCCTACTGAATGTGCAAAAAATCGTACTGAAGAGAAAGTGGAATAAAGAATATCCAACGGAAGTAACGTGTGTGTAAAAAACGTATTTCTATGGCGATGCAAGTCTGATGCAAGGCCCTATAATACCGAAAAGTTGAATAGACCATGTATACATCGCTACATCTCCTTTTTTTTTTCATTTTTTTCTAGATCCTAGGAGGAGGAGGAGGAGATTCGCTTTTCTCGCTCACTTATTCTCCCTTCGAGCAGTTTCCTTCGACGAAAGGCCGCAAGCAAGCACACACATGGTGCAATTCCTTGTGGCTCTCAAGCACCGAGAGTCTATGGAGGAGAATCGAGCCGTCGAGTGTATATCCCACGGCGCGGAGAGTCCGGAAGTCTTTGGTTGCAGGCGGCGTTTGAAAAATCCTCTGGCTCCCTTGCCCGGCTCTGTTTTCTTCAGGCTCCTCTTCGTTTTCGTGCCGAGAACCGAGAAGCATTCACGGCGGGAGAAGAGGCAAGAGAGAGAGAGAGAACGAGAACGAGAACGAGAACGAGTCTCCTGCACTTCCATCGTGAAGGACGTTTTTGGACGTTCGCCCAATCGCCGCCACATTTCGTTCGTCCGTCCGTACCTTTCGGCGAGCGTGTGCCTCCCTCCGCACTTATTCTCGACGTGGCTCTATAATACGTAAGAGGGCTCTCTCTCTCCCTCTCTCTCTTTCACGGGCTTCGGCCCACCAATGGATTTATATCAGGAGCCGGCCCCGAACTTCCTCGCGACTTCGGAAAAACGAAAATACCTTTAACGTTATTACCTTTATTAAATTGAACGTCTAGTCTGGTTTGTGTGTGTTGTGAGTAGTGGGGGCGGAGGAGGAGGAGGAGGAGGAGGAGGGTTGTTTAAGGGGGTTGAGATGCTGTGGCCGCCATCGAGAACTCTTCGGGGTGAGGCTTTGAGAGAAACGAAGGGGCACACCCGATATAAACCTAGAGGGTTATATTATATGGTGGGTACAGGGGGCGTTTATAGGACGGGGGTTGCGACGGGGCGTGTCTCCTGGCCACGAGCCCAAGCAGCTCTCGCTGAATGTGCGGCCGCAACTACTTTTCTAATGTCGTCGTCGTCGTCGTCGTCGTCGTCGTTGTCGTTGTCGGGGTAGCCGCGGGAACGGGACCGCCGCGTGGCCAACGTACCGCAACTAGCCGCTTCCACATGGACTTTCGTACCACTCCATACCATTTAGCCGGCTGTGGGCTTGTCGCTTGGACGTTATTACCTACGGAAATTAGTTTATTTCGGGGGAGGGGGGGAGGGACAAGGCTCTCGTGGACCGAGCCAGAGAAACGATCATTCGACGGGGAGAATAATCGCCCGGGAACCCCGAAAGACCGTTCGATGTTAACTGCCGGATTAGTCGGTAAATTTTCGGGCCATCTGAGAAATTATTTCTTATCGTCGCATTTTTTATTTTGCTTTTTTTTTTCAATAGTGCAGAAAATCGGTATTCATATTCAATGGTTAATTTCAATTGAAATAAATATAATATTAAAATCATAGGAAGTTATAGAGCGATGTGATACATATTTTTGATTATTTTACTTAAATGCGGTTGAGTAAATGATAATGATGTTACGGATAATGCGATCCACGAATAATTGGACGGGCGAGTGCAGCGCAAATGGTCCTTGAATGCGAGACATGTATAATCGAGCGGAGAGAAGAAAAAGTGTTGCGAGCCGTGGCGAAGGGGCCGGATCAGTTAGCGTGTATAGTCGCGAGCACGGGATAACGTTTCCCTCGTAAGTCCTCGTGGCCAACAGGCCAGAAAGCGAGGGAGGGCGAGCGCGGGAGGTGGTTCGCAAGTCGTGTGCCTTATCCTTGCCCACTTTATTTAGTGGACTCGTGTTCCCGAGGTGCTATTGCTCCTCGTGGGCCCCACACGACCGACGTACATACATAAATCCCCGGGCGAGCCTCTCCGCTTCCCCTTTTTCACCCCAGCTTTCGCCACCCTTCTTCTGGCCCGCAGAACCCTCCAAACCAGAGATACATCTAATTCAACCGGAAAAAAATAGATGAAAATGCCCTCGGCAAACCATTAACAACATCTTTGTGCACACATTTATCTCAAATTAATTTCTGCAACGCTAAATTCCAATAAAACAATTTTTTTTCAATTCAGTAATTAAAGAAAACAAAATGTAAAATCCGCGCAACTTTGCTGCGTGGACTGATGGTGATGATGACCTTAGTGTACACACAGAGAAAGAGACGGATACTTCGCTTCGTTGCTTCGGTTCTGCTCGAAGGAAGCGTGAAATTAAAGAAGAGCTGCGATGTTGATGTAATTCCTGCGAGAGTATGAAGCAAGAAAGTGTACGAAAGCTTAAGGAAGTGTAAATAAGAGAAGGCCAGGTAGAACAAAGATGTTGTTTCACGAGTTATATGAATTTCACGCGATTCATTTGCCGATTTACCGACTGCATTGACATTTTGCCGTCGGTATATCGTCAAATGATTTTTTTTTCCGTGTTGGTACGGTTGGATTTGCGAGGGCGATGCGCTTAGACGTGACTGCGTATGTTGATGTAATTCCTGCGAGAGTATGAAGCAAGAAAGTGTACGAAAGCTTAAGGAAGTGTAAATAAGAGAAGGCCAGGTAGAACAAAGATGTTGTTTCACGAGTTACATGAATTTCAGGCGATTCATTTGCCGATTTACCGACTGCATTGACATTTTGCCGTCGGTATATTGTCAAATGATTTTTTTTTCCGTGTTGGTACGGTTGGATTTGCGAGGGCGATGCGCTTAGACGTGACTGCGTATGTTGATGTAATTCCTGCGAGAGTATGAAGCAAGAAAGTGTACGAAAGCTTAAGGAAGTGTAAATAAGAGAAGGCCAGGTAGAACAAAGATGTTGTTTCACGAGTTACATGAATTTCAGGCGATTCATTTGCCGATTTACCGACTGCATTAACATTTTGCCGTCGGTATATTGTCAAATGATTTTTTTTTTCCGTGTTGGTACGGTTGGATTTGCGAGGGCGATGCGCTTAGACGTGACTACGTATGTGCACAATTATGGTGTACTTGTATATAAACGCGTGTGTGTGTTGTACGAACGTGGCGTGCGGTCGCACGTGCACGTTCGAAACGCGAATAACGTTCCGTTGTGCGGATAGATGAGGAACAGTGGAGTGGAGGCCACAGTAGTACTCCTCGCACGCACTTACGCACCCTGCACTCCCGTTGCACGTGATGTTCACCGCGCGTATATACAGTCGCAATGTCACACGAACGTCGTGTATACCTATTCATCCACCTATTCACCTGTGCATCCATCGTCCGTAGATACGTTCGCCGGTAGAGGTTGCATTAGCATTCAGTGTACACGCATTGCGGCACGTATTTGCTGATATAACGTCTAAGCAAAACCCTCCGGTTCCCTACACGCTCCGACACGCTATATGACACGCAGATATATTTGCCACTCGTGCGTTTACAGACCAACACACGTCTCCTCCTCGACTTCTCTGTGCGCTATCTACTTCCGTTAGAGTCTTCATGTTTGAAATTTTCCGCTAGTCGAGAAATGGGATTTTTTTTCCCCGAGCCTCTGGGAATTTTTACGATGAGAAAGAAAAAAGACTAGGAAACTTCTGTTCCGTTTAATTAAAGAAATTGCAGATTAACATTATTTGCTGATTTCTAAAAATGCGTTGAGGTTGCATTTTTTTTTTTTTTTTTGTTCGGTTATCAAAATTCTGCGGCACAGGGAAATGAATGAATGCATTGTTTGAAATCTAGGACACTCAAAACAGGGATTTCCGCAGATATCCGACGGTCGATTTTTGTAATATTGTAGTACTTAATTTTTTTTTCGTTGCACGCGATGAGTATTAAAAACAAAACGCGGGACAAACAATTGAACCAGTGCGAAAAATCTGTATCGGTAAATATTTTTCCCTCCGGCAGTAAAATTCCGCATGTCCATTGTGGTCCAATTTGATGCGCGATAATACCGAGATCCGCTGACGGCTCGGAATAATAAAAAAGTGCTGAATGGCTTTATTCCGCGGTGGGAAAACGTCCCATGCCATGGGCAAGGCTCTTTTTGCATAAACGAGAGATTCCCGCTATGAAATGCAGGGAATTAATGTGTTTTTCCATATTTCTCATTTTGATACACGAAATATTGTCAACGCGCTTATTTTTTATGATGAATAAGTACGGAATTCTTTGTCCTAATAATAAATCTGTTTCCAGGAAACCCATACAAGAAATTGACGTGAGTGATTATTGGAAAAAAAAAGAGGAAAAATCGCCACGTCTCTGGAGAAAAAAAGAACCGAATTCGCACAAATCCACCGCATGGAAATTTGTCTCAGTGAATATCATTTCCCTGGGGCAGTAAAATTCCGCGTGTCCATTGTGGTCCAATTTGATGTGCGCGATAATACCGAGATCCGCTGACGCCTCGGAATAATAAAGGGTGGAGAATGGTTTTTTGTCGGACGCGTGGTATGCGATGGAAGAGTCGCCTTTACATAAACGCAAAGGGGAGATTATTCGCGTTTGGCGAGTACACGTCGGGCCCCGACATGAAATAGGAGAAGGAGGAAGCGCATACGAGAAATCAGCGAGAGAAAGATGGAAGCGAAGCAGCAGCAGCAGCAGCAGCAGCAGCGTCGGTGGTTCGCGAAATTCTCTTTTCACGAATTCACCGTGGCGCAGCGAAGCGTGCTTTCGGTTGGCTGGCCTGGGCCCCGTTGAATCGTTAGCCCATAAATCGTTGGCTCATCTTTAAAATATGTGAATGGAAATATTTGGAGTACGGGTGGATGAGCGTGTACGCGGTGGTTTTCCTCGTGGATCCCGGGAACCATCCTCCACCAGCAGCAGCCATCCCTTGTCCCGCAAAAACGGTGCTGGTGTCCCGCGCGGGAGTTTGTGCTTTCCAAAAGCGCGCGAGATATTCAGCGGCAGCAAGCGAAGCGCGAGTTTTCCTCGCTGTAAAGATGCCATCTCTTCTGTAGCATATATAGAGAGTCCCCGAGAAAAACGAAGCGCCACACCAGGAGCATATCCTCCTCCGCGGGACTCTCGTAAATTGCCAGCGAAATAATTGATAGGCCCTCGCGGCCTCGATCTTTCTATTTTCTTGGCATCCCTTGTAAAGAAGTTCCGCGCGCGCCTTCCTTTTCTCTCTCTCTCTCTTTTTTATATCTCTATACATATTTGTATGGCAACGTCGAGCGGCGGCGGGTCGAGCGAACGAACGCGATTTATTCCGGCTCACCGCCTCGCTGTCTTCTTCTTCTTCTTCTTCTTCTTCCCACTGCACTACACATTTCCTCAACCCCTTCTGTAAATGGCTGTTGGTACAACGCACCACGTTCCACCGGAGGTACGAATCGCTTCTCGCTCTTTTCGCCGAGAGAAAAACACACAAAAAACGTTGAATTTGTTGGACGAAGGCGTCGAGACGCGGCCAGAAAGGAAAATTTTCTACGTATGCATCGTTGCCTCGAAATAAAATCGTCTTCGACGCGCTTCTTCCCGCCTTTTTTCAGAGCTTCCGCTCGCTTCGACTCATCGTGGCCCCCCTCCTCTCCTCACTTTTTCACTCACTTTTACTCTATCTCTCTATCTTTTTGTAACCCACACCCGTGTACATGTATTTACTGCCCTCTGTACATGTGTGGAGCTTTACACGACCCGCTGGGAGATTAACTTTTTGCATCAGCCACGTCCACCCTCGGTTACCGGCAGTTAATCATTTTTTTTTCTCCCCTCTACCCACCAGCGCTTGGTTTATATTTTGTCGATGTTACGAGCCAGGAAGAGAGAGAGAGAGAGGGAGAGGGAGAGGGAGAGGGAGAGGGAAGGCCCTGTTGGCTATGAAACTGTTTTCGCAATTTATCCGCATTCGCGTGTACAGCCACTGATGATTCGTTTCAATGGGCCAGCGCAGGCGGCAGAGAACCCATACAAATTTCTCGTAATACATCAGGAGTCGTTTTATATATGTATATATATATGTACATATGTATATTTATATAACGTAAATGGAGTGACTCGTGCTATTAAATATTTATTCAGAGCCACGGACTCCCTTTTCACGTGTGCGTTCCATCGCCGCTGGGCTCCCGTAATTATCGTCCAGTTTTGGGATTAAAGCGATTGTTTTTGGGTCAATGGGCGAATTTGTGGATACGACATTTATGTGTCTCTCCAGAGATCGCTCTCATCATGTGCATTCAGCTTTACATACGTTACCACCAAAAAGCACGGTTGTGCTTTAGCTTTTATTCTGGCCGAGGTAACGCGCTAATCATTCTTCTGTACTTTTCCATTCGATTTTTCTATTTTTTCTTTTTCTCTCTCTTTTTTTTTTACAGAGTTTTCTCAAAGCCGGACAGTGCGCTTGCCGAGCGTATATTAATTTCGATGAAAGGATGCCGGTGAATTTGAAAAAAAAATAATAAAAAAAATAAAGAAGAGCGAAGAAACTATGAAAAACGAGGGAACTGAGAGGAGAGAGAGAGAGAGCGGTTTTTCGCATTCAGCCTAATTACGGGAGCACCCCCTCCCAACGGCAGACAATGCGCACGACGCTCGCCTTTCCCTTCTATTTTTTTCTCTGCACTTTTTGTGCAAACCTCCCGCCAAAGGTCCCCGTGGCGAAAAATGTGGAAAAAGAAATTTATGGGGAAAATAACGAGAGAACCGGAGATTTTTCTCGAACATTGCTGTTTGCTCTCGAGAGCCCAATCATCGCACCTCTTCCTCCGGTGATATCTTTATTCCCCCATCCGGCAATGATTTCGTAGCCGCAGAAACGAAAACAGGTAATTCCTCATTTGTTCTTTCGCTTCTCAGTGAAATGATATTTTTTTCAACAAAGATTTCTCTATGAGGAGGAAAATAAAAAAATAAAAAAAACAGTCTTTCTAATCTACACGAAATAATAAATCTTAATAGTTGCCCTCGGTTTAAGAACTTCATTTGCTCCGAGATTTTTCTAATTTTCTTTTAACGCACCGCAGAGCAGATACAGAGGATCATAAGAGGCGCAATATCGAGAGTACCGAGGGAAGAAGATTGCACTAGCTCGGCAAAAAGTCTCGAGTGCTCTCTCGGTTGTGCAGCGCTCGGATAGATCGGGACGAGAGTCGGAGCGTTGGACGGCGGCGTGGGACGAGGCAGAGCCAGTAGCGGTAGCGGCGAAACGGCCGCCATAAATCCGGAGGCCAACACATGTTTTGCATAATATAAGCTTCGCTGCTTCCCTGCGAGTTCGCCGTACCGTCGCGCCTTTTTCTCCTTTCCTTCTCTCTCTCTCTCTCTCTATACATCCTTTTCTTCCCTAGCCCTTATTTCTTTCTGCCTTTCCCTTTCTCCTCGCGTACGTGCACCTCTTCCTCCTCTTTCTCCCGGCGCGACCGTGTGCGCCAAAGAGTTGAACGAGTTCTACCGGTTTTCACGGAGAATCGAGCGGCAAAAAACAACGGGCGGACCCACGGGCGGCCAAGTGCCCAGAGGGAACGTGTACCGGAGACCCGGGATAGGGCTGCTGCTGCTGCTGCTACCGACTAGATAGGATCTGTCGATGGGGGTGAAAGAAGGGAACCAAAAAACAAATAACAAACACAAGAAATTTACGAAAAAAAAAAAAAAAAAATGCCAATGAGAGATTCTCGCAACGATAATCGCTCCATTCTCTCGCTAAACCTCGTATTCACATATACGCTGCTCAAGTACGAATTAAGCAGAAAATGAAATCGTTGAAACAAATTTTTCTGCACCAGTGAAATTTTCTAATTGCAATTCACTCTCTGTGAATTAATTGGAAAATTTCGTGACACTATTTTCGTCTTTCAATGTCATTCGATGATCTTTAAAAGCAATAGCTACTACTTCTCGATTTAGAAGCTTCTCATTTTGTTGTTTTTTTTTTTTCCTTTTTGTCGCATAGCTGGTTTCATTTTCTTGTACCCTTGGGAAACTCTCGAGCCGTGGCGCATGCAGCTTGTGCAACGTGTACGATATTCGTAGACATGGAGATACACACAAGTCGAGGTATAAATATATGTAGTACGAAGAAGTATATATTGTGAAGATCCAAGGTGCAGGGACACGCTCTCGCGGTACTTAGTCTCAGCTTGGTTGCGGCTCGCGCGTGCTCAAGCCGGCAATTTGCGGGCCTCTCACGTTTTTGCGTACGCTCGCGCTCCTCCGAGAGAGAGAAGGGAGCTCGGTTGCTTGCATCACGTACCCGTGCGGATCGCGATACCGCCGTAATGAGAGAGCACGCGCCCTACCCTAGCTCCATACACAGCTAAGTATACAAGCGACTGACGAGAGAACAACAGACGAGATACTAGTACAAAAAGCAGAGGTTCCAGCCTCACACAAATAAACGACCCCAAGGATCTATCATCTTTCACCTTTGTCCCCAGCATTTTTCCCCCCTCATTTTCATTATTTTATTAGCCATCAAAAAAATATTTATGAAAAATATCGTTTTTTTTCTGATTACAGGTTAGTCACGAATCCAATTTATTTTCGTTGCATCCCTTAAACGAAAATCCAGATCGGTGAGCATTTTTACATCATTTTCAATAATTTATTCATGGATTTCTCAATCGCATTGTTTATCGAAATTTTCTCTTGCTCTTAATTTTTAATCCATTTATCGATTGATACTCGGATAATTTTTATTATCGGCGTTAATATGTGCTTGGTTATTATTTACGTTAGTAGTAAAGTGGTAAATTTGATGGTTGAAAAAAAAAAAAATAGCCGGAGGTAGTGGATTTTTATCAATCCTAAATTATACACTTATCTTTCTACAATATTATTTATCGGGTTGTTTAATTTTTTACGTCGCTTGTTAAGTGTTGTTTAAGAATGATTTAGCGCGGAGAATGTTTATTTTATGAGTAAAATTGCCGGATCGGTAATTAAGGGGTTAAAAAAGCGTGAAGTATTGCCGAGGCGTTGATCCTCGTTTACGAATAAGCGGGCGTCTTATTCGCTGCCGGTGCTCCTGGGCTCGGGAGGGGTGCGCGCACACACTATTAGGGCGAGAAAGAGTAGGTTCGGTTGCACCGGGGTGGTACACCGTGCCTCCGCGACCAGTGCAGTAGAAACGTACGGTTTCGCGAAAATATACGAGGCCGTAAATTTCAGACACGACCGTTAAAGTCCTCCGCGTGTAGGTACTGGCAACGGGCGAGCGTCGAGCAACCGAGTGAGACGGAAAGCCTAACGCTCGCGGCTGCTATACAAGCTTATCCATCGTTTCTTTCTTCCTGTCTAATTGAAAAAAAAAAAAAAAAAAAAAAAAAATCTCATGAAATTCATTTATCATTTCAACAGCAACGATCCAAGTATTCGGGAGGAAGTCGAGCTCTTTGATCCCGTCGAACTCTGGGAGTCGAAAAATCGTCGTCGTCGTCATCGAGAGAGAGAGATTTGTTTTTCTCGCTTTCCGTGTCGCCTCGTGGAAATGCAAGGAGAAGAGGAAGCGAGAGGACGAGGTGAGCGCCGCCGAAACGTCGACGAGACTCAGCGGCCTTTGCCTAATCCAAGCTCAGGCACCGAGAAACTCGACGGAGCGCTTCTAATCAGCGGTAAGACCCGTCAAGTTCCTCTGCATCGAGTTACCCCGAACGTGGAGGAGTCCGGGACGCCAGCGAGTTCGTCCTCGAGTGCCGAAGGGGTTGATGCTGCTGCTCTTCGTCCTGGAGAGGCGTCGCGGCGCCCTACGCCCCCCCTCACACTCTCCGTCTCGCTTTCGCCCCTTCCGGATGCCACGACGATGCTTTCTCTCACCGACAACCCTCATCAACCAGGTTCCAAGAACGATGGAACTTTGATCCCCGATTCCGGTTTTACCTGCACTTCTCGGAGCGTTCCACAGCCTAGAAACCTCCACCGAACTTTGTTTCTGGCTATAGATATCCACACGCTCCACGGAATTTCGTCTCCTCTCTCGAAATTAACGAGACTCATATGCTCCTCCACATCCTGCATAATCAGAAAATCTTTCTCGCATACGACAACGCAATTGTCTTTGAAAACTTCCACCAGACTGGGGAATAATGCATCAAAGTAATGTACAACAGCGAATCTCCAAGAGATATTATCATTATTAGGGAAGTTGTACACCAAAAGTACGTTTTTTTTTTCCCAAAGAATTTATGAAATTCTAGACTTTCATCAGATTAGTAAACTTATTAATGCAACAGATTTTTAAAAAAGCCATTGAGAATAAAGTAGCGTTTGGTGGCAGTAAAAAGGGCAGTAAATCTGTTTGAGCATAAAAAAATGCTTCTTTTATAACCGCGGTGATAGTGTAAATTTTGGTTGCACGAGTAGGGATGAAGATTGAATGATGCAAAGGAGCTTTTGTAATTGGTGTACAAAACGATCAAGCGTTTAGCGTTTTCCGTATGAGGGCGAAGCCGGTGTGAGCTCTGTGTGTTACCTGTCAAAGTGTCGAGGTGGTGCTGCTTTTCTGGCCGGAGGTATAGAGTTTCGTGCTCGTATTTGAGTGGTGGAGTATGTCGAGTAGCGTAGCTTGTGTTGCCGGCGACTCCGGGATATACGAACGAACCTCGAGCAAACGCTTGCCCATTGTACCTTTTACAACCTGGGCTTAATGAAGCGTTGTCAAACGAAGGGAAACGCCGCTACCAGAGCGTAGAGGATAAAAAGCGATAGCGTTGGTCAGAGAGCGAGCGAGGGAGTTGGTTGGCTTGGTTGTGGCCAAGCTAGTGACCGAGCGACCGACACGTAACGATCCTGCCGCCGCTCTTCCCACTGGCCCTATTCTCTCCTTTCTCTCTCTCTCTCTCTTTCTCGAAAGGTATACGTACTTATTACGTGCTCCGCTATTCCTCGTCGAGTTCTCTTCCTTGCACGTAGCGAACCCTTCTATAAATTTCCCTCGTGTTCTCCGAGTTTCTCATCGACGTCCTGCCTCAGCTGATCCTCCTTTACTCGGCTCGAACCTCTCAGGATGTCGTCCTTACATACGCGAGCAACTTCCATCACGAGTTCTCCTCCGAAGCGCACCTCCTTCGCCAAAGGTCACCCGGAGAACTTCCGCGCACGCTTTATTAACGTTTTACTACCGAGTTTACTGCTGATTTACGCGCTCGGCTAACCTGCTATGCACAGTGCAACTCCCTGCATATATATACGTGTATATAACTCCATATATACGCAGTTACAGCCTCATACCGGAGACTAATGCTTATATTCCCGAGCTCCTCGCGCATATTTTACACGAATAACCGGCGACGGTGATAATACCACTTATTCAGAAAGAAAGGAAAAAAAAATCGCACGATATTTTTCCTCCACTTTGGATACTTTCGAGTCACCTAAAAATAACCGTGAGAATATCTTACACATTTAAAGACAAAATGAAGCCTCTTTTATTTTGTTAATTACAAAATTTCATTCTAAATTCAATTAGCAATTTTTCCAAAATTAATATAACATACTCTTCATAATTTTCCTCTGATATTAAGAACTATTTCAAAATAATACGGAATTTTATTTGAATTATTACAGGATCTAACGATCTACCGATCCTGTATAATGGGACTCCGCTTGATATTTGACACTTGGCGTCGCAGAATATAGAATACATTATATTATATTATAGTAGAACAATTCGTGGCATCAAAGAGCGATTCGCTCGCTCGGTGGTTCACTGTTGTTGTTGTTATTGTCGTGACGCGGTGACGCACGTGCGTATCTCCTCCCCCCGAAACGCGCCGATCTCTCGCTAGCCGATCGACGCACGTGAGTAGCGGTGCGGACTTTTGTGCGCGCGTCGCACTGACGCGGCGTCTCTCCGCGCGACAGCTCGACCTGTCACGGCGCTGGCTCATTTGCCTCCCGCGACAAGCGTGAGTGACAAGTGCCTCGTATGTACCGTGTGTGATTTACCGAATATACCCCGCACAATAATTTGCATTTCTCTTCAAAGTACCACAGTGTTGCTGCATATTTCCTTTTTTTTTTGACTCACCACTTGTCATAATTCCAAGACGTTACGAATATAGCGCAGCGCGTGATTTTCGGCTGCACATCTTTCACTCGCAAAATAGAAGCACATAATTATGAGCTCCAAATGCATCGACTGCAAGTCTCGGCGCTGCAGTCGATGCATTTTGAGATTTTCTCGTGTGAAAATAGTCAATATTCTTCATTTGATAATTCAATTAAATTTGATAACTTTTTTCAGTGTCGCTGTGTGTCAAGGGTCAGCAGCACGCGAGTGCGCGATGCGCGAGGATCTGGGCGTTGTGGAGTCACTATCGCCCACACGTAATGTGATGTTCACACTCTTCATCGTGTCCATACCCTAAGGGAGCTATAAAGTTACACCTATTACTCTGCACGCGTAACACATACGTGTATATTACTTATGCGTGAACGTATATGTCTATACGATTGTACACAAAGTAGAGAACAGGTGAGCTCGTCGTCGTCGGCGTCACGCGCCTCTGAAACAGGTGTGCCACTTAATAGCGCAACGTTCACAGTCGTTTCGCGACGGGGGACAAACTAGTTTCCTACCAGGAACTCCCATGACGGTGAACGCGCAGCGACCTTATCTCTTGCTCTCTCTTTCTCTCTCGCTCTGACGTTTCTCTGGTCTCTTGTCGTTGACTTCGGGACTCGGCTGTAATTATTTTTATTATTTTGTTTTTATTGAGTACACCGGGCATTATGCTCATTATGCTCCATCTCCTTTTAGTATTCGTTTCTCCGGGCGTTATTTCTTGTAACCTATATCACCACATCTGTTTGCAGAATGTAACGAGTTTACAGCGACGATATTTCTCGGAATAATAACAACGACGAGCCGGAGATATAACTTTCGATTAATATCTTGAATTAAATGCCGAGATTATTTTCCCGGCATAACGCCGGGCGCACACACACGCAATCCGAAGAGAAAGAGCTTTGCGCACTCGGAGATTTCTCGATAATAAAGAATTTATTATGGGTGGTAAAGGAGAGAGAGAGAGAGGGCGAGAGAGTGCGACTGAAAGTTGCAGCGTCAGCCCTTTCTATACACTCGCCTTTCGAGTTTATCTCTGATATCCCAGCCAGACCAGTCGACTCTCTTCACTCGATCTTTCTTAAACCAACAGATTGTAAGAAACAAAAATGTCTCTCTCCCTCTCTTTTTTTTTCTTTTTTTTTTCGCTGATTTTTAAGCTGTGAGTTAAGTCGCTTTGCCAATCAATTTGCCTCTCACATTCTCAAAAATTCATCAAGCATTTCCTGCGAAAATTTCAAGCCATTTAAATTGGACTATGAAAATGGAAATGAATAATTACCGTTAAATTTTGTTAAGATCTCTCGTCGCTCGAATATCTTCTGCTAACGTGATCTTTAAATCATTTGTATTATTATAATCAGTTGAATGAAATCCTTTTAATTGCTGCAATAATTTATAAAACATGGCAAAGGAGAATATCGCGTTGCTCGTTCGTCCGTGTAACGTATCCGCAAATTGTAGTGGACGCACAGCCCGTACTAAGCTAATAAAATGCAGAGGGATGGGGGAGTGAGGGGCCACGGGGTGGCTGTGTCTCGCGTGTAACACGTCGGATATGCCGGATGGATAATATGCATTTCTACGGTACGTTATAAGGAAACCTTAGCGAGGGCTGCCACTGTTCTCCTCTCTCTCTCTCTCTGCGCAGCAAGAGCTATCAGAGGGTCCCGTAATACGGATTATTAATGGTTTACCGACGCTTCTCTCTTTCTCTCTTACGCCTACTTTTCTCCGCTCTCCAACCCCTAACCCTTCTCCCGATATTCCCAGTGTACATAAGTTCGTGTATTACCGGAGAATCTGCCGCTTCGCGTGTGCGAGCTCAATCGACCTCGCGGCTCCGTACCAAAAATTTTACATCGCGTGCTAACGGAATTCAAACACCACCAGACTTTGAAGCGCAAGAAAAAAAAATCAAAGATAAGGGAAATGCGACTCGTATTACATGACCTGAGATATCAAAATTACTTTTCCAAGCGTTTTTTTTTTTTTTTTTTCGACTACGTATGATTTTTTGTTACTCAATTGCCGCTTTTATGGAAAGTCAGCGATTATGAAAATGTTGGGGATTGTTAAAAAATTTTAACACACGGAAATGGCATTTTCTTGGCCCAGTTAATTAGTGCAGTAAACGGGTTTTTTTCTTCTGGGTCTCAGTTAATTTTCAAGACACTCCGATCTCCAAGCACTGCAATTTCCATCTGAATTTCTCGCGCAAAGATATACTTACTTTTGTAGTAAATTTTTTATTGCACCGTAATTTTCCACCAGATTTCCGCCGTAACGTCTGCATAATAACGTACGATGGAAAATCCTGTACTTTGAATAAACGACGTTTCCTCGAGGAGCGAATGAAGTCTTGTAAAGCCAATTTACGTAAACTCCAGAAAGAGAATCTCAATTAAAAAAAAAAACCTTCAATATTTTGGTGATTCATTGGGCAAGGGTTTAAAAAATTATTAAATCACAAAATATTTTCCTGTCATTGAAACGTCAAAAAAGCTTATACTTCAATTAAATTTCCGTGTGCAATAAAATGATTGTTGTACAGCTGTCGCATACGTCGTTAGAGCCAAAATTATCATTTTTTTCTCTCTCTTCCGCTTTTTTTTTTTTTTTTTTCTGTTTCAGTAACTAGAAAATTAGAATTCGCTGGGCTCCAGCTGTCAGGTGCTTGGCAATAACGTTGGGCGCCACACGTACTTGCTTCGTTTTTCTCACGAAGGGATTTTAGGTGTGGAGGAAAAAGAAGGAAGCTCCGGTATCTCGCGAGGCGAGTGCTTTTATTATTCCTCCTGGCTGGTAGCAGCGTCAGGGGTGCAGGCCACCATTGCTGGGTAATTCTTTATTGCTCCTCCGGAGAGCTTACGTTTATCTACGCACGTTAAAGCCTCGAGGGGCTGCTACTGTTGCTGCTGTTGCAGCACGAGCCGTGCACCTATTCTTTCCAACATTTCCGGCCCTCTGACTTTCTCTCTTTCTTTCTCGTTTCGCTCCAAGTTAACCCGAGCATCACCCGAGCATTTCCCCAAACTTTACGACATACGTAATTCCTATTTTATACGATTCCTCTCGAGTCTCTCCGGAGCTCGATTCTTCTCTTTCTCTTTCTTTAATTCCTTCCATTCGTGATAGCTCTCGACGAGATCCCAACCTCCTTTCACCTCTCCTGCATACTAATAGCCAATACAAATAAGTGCCTTCGGTGTATCCGCTCGCGCACCTCCGCCCCCCCCACTTTACTCTTTTCCTTCCGTCGTCGATCTTTCCGCCCACCTCGTCCTTCCTTCTGTCGCGCAATTAATTGTTTTTTATTGTAAATATGTCACCCGAAACAAGCACCCACATTTTTAATCCTACAATCAATGCTCACCCAACTCTAATTCTCCAATAAAGCTTACAAATTTAAAGCCCTAAGTAGAGAAGACTTTGAACGAAATGAAAGGAATTTTCCTAGTGTCACAACTGTTCACGGAGAGAGTCAACTTACAAAACAAGTCGAGATTTCGTTAACATTTCATTAACATATTAAAACGTGGTTAACATTATTTACGTAATTACTTTCAGAAAATCGTCCGAGAAGAAACGAAAACTTTCAATGGAGAACGGGGATTTGTCTTTCGATACGGAAAATAAAAAAAGGAAATTAGCATTGCACACGATACACCGGCGAATATGCCGAAGGGTTCGCATTCGTTGCCGCAGAGAATTTGCGGTGAATGGATGTTCGCCAGGGGAGTGAGTGAAGATTGCGTTCTGGTTTCTACCTACGACGCTACGTGGTTGCTGAAGAGAGAGAGAGAGAGAGAGGGACGTCCCCACGTACAGCGGCAATAGTGGGCGACGACGACACAACCCCTGAGTTGCATTCGAAGTGGCGCGGAGCTCTATGGCCCAGAGAGAGAGAGAGACCAACGAGAGAAAGTGAGGAAGAGAGAGCGAGGGAGTACGGAATAGTGTGGGGTATTGCATGAGGCATCAAACCATCGTGGCAACAACAATACTGGTAAATGAACCGACGGTAACTCCGAGTCTCTGTCTCGCGTCGTTCCCTCCGATGGATCTTCAGCAACGCCGTCGTCGTCGTCTATACGTACTCTATCCACCGATTCACCTCGTTTTACCGCTCTCAAGATACAGAGCATTCAAGTCCGTTCATAGCTCGTTCGTAAGCAGACAGCCAGTGTGTTCCTCGCCGCAGCAAACCGTGAGGCACATCCTCCTCCTTCTCCTCCTTCATCTTCGTCTCCTCAACACTACCGATCGTGTCTATAGGCACAGCGCTAAATCCATAATTACTGCAAGGAAGCAGCACCGAGATAGGCCAGTAGTCGAAGGAGTAGGAGACAGACGTCAGGGGTTATTACGCACGAGCCAACGTCCCTGAAGCATCCGACCACTACCGCCAGAGGGATATCCCTGCACCCCCGAGCAGCCCATAACGTCTTGGGAATCTCCTTGATCGAATTCCACGATCGATCGGCTTGTGTCTCCGACTCTGTCGCAAACCTCCTGCATTAGCCCTGCTGCGTCATATTGCATTGATATGTATCTACAGGGGCCGTAAATTGTCTCAAGGGGCTAGGCTTCCGAGGTGTTAGTGACGTTAGCATGACGTGATGCTAGAGGGCGTATGCACCACCCCTGCGATATTCCCAATACAGTAGGAAACGCGTGCGACGAGCATCGACACCCTCGCCATCCCTGTCAATTGCAGCTATTATCTTCAATCATCCGGAATAAGATGCGAGGCGATTGATTACGCTAAAGTCTAAATCAATCAGCGTTTGCTTCGCGACACTCGGAGGGATTTGAGCATACGCAAAGGGAAAAGTGTCTGATGGTTTGGGGGTATTATTGATTTTTTGTATAATTAACAAATAATTATTGTTTGTGGTTAAAAAACGTTAATATGAATTTTAAAGGATTTTTATTTTTCGTATAAAATTGATGGAATGAGAAATTTTAAGCGAATCACACTTTTATCTGTGAATTCACGAAATGCGCACTAATTAGTATATCCACGTGACAATTTATTACCGATTCATAAATGCAACGCCATTAAAATTTCATATTAACCCAAAATAATTAAATTGAATATTTGATTATCTATCGCGTAGTCAAATTAATGCTATGTAAATTGATGAGCGAATCCATTACGAACAACGCCGATGGACTAATCGAATTTTCAGAACTCATTAACTTTTTGGTGCAACTCAACATTTTTTTCGCAATAATTTCATATTTAATGTGAACGGGGTGACCACATTTTACAGATTAATTTTTTTCACCCACATTTCAAACTGAGTTGATTTTTTTTTTTCCTGTAAATTAATTGCAATTGCATTGATATGAGTGACGAAATTGGGAAAACATTATTTCAATGGCTTATTGATTTTTTTCTTTGATAATTTACAAGACTCGGTGTGGATTTCGCTTTGGCCAGGCCATGATTTTAGCGTATGTTGATGGTTCTGTTGGCCTCGGGTAGCGTTGAATCGACGCAAATATCCGCAGTAGGTCTCCAGGACTATAGTGCACGGGGGGATCCGCGTGCAGTATTTATAACGTCGATCGATGAGCCACCGAGTGAGTGAGAAAGGGAATAAAGAGAAAGAGATATATAGATAGAGGAACGGGAGTCGCGCGCGCGGCTATGAAAGTTGCAGGCCGCTCGTTTCCTGGTTCCCGGCCTCTCTGTGGCCCGCCGTCGCCGCCGGCCGGCTCGACATGCATTGCCTTCCCTCTGCTCGCTCTCCAACTCGGCTCTCGTTGCGATCGAACGACCCTACATCCTCTCCCACTTCTGTTCCTCCACCGACGGTTACGGAACCGAGCAACTATTCGACGTCATCGCTACGTCAAAAAAGTAAAAGAGCAAGAATAATTCAATCGATCAAACAAATATTAATAACGTACGCGGATCGTTAGCGGCCAATGACGTAAGCTACTTCAAAAGCCTTCCATTTCAATCCACCGCAAAAGTACACGCGTTTTTATTTATTTACCAGCCTTATTATAGCCTCATTAAAATATTTCTACCGACCGCTTCGCCTAACAACGTGGATTTTTTAATATACACTAAATCAACCGTGGAGTTTACCGAACAAATTTCCAAAGTATTCGTTTTTTTTTTTTTTTTAATAATAATTCTAAAATTGCATATTTTTGCCATTATATCTTTCGCGTGGAATTTACAAAAATGCTTATACAGACATTAAAATACACACGTAAATAGTACTTCAAAGGAAGAAGATATATCAAAGCGGCATTAATCATAGAAAAAGTTCATACCTCTTTTAATCATTGACCGTATTTCTCTATTCTGCACAGGCTTCGCAAGGGACGCGAGAATGAGGATCAGTAGACAGGAGCATTTCCATGGAGCCTTCCCAGCGACGTCCAAAAAAGCTTTGCCAATGCGAGCGGAAATAAAATATTTGAAATCTGCGTCATTGGCGGTCGAGGCTCTCGGCACGGAAAGCTGAGCAGGCTGTGTGGAAAAATAAGGCGGCGGCGGGATGGTTTCGATGCAGACTGGCGTATCGATGGCCTCTCTTCATCTGCCGGAGGTTTTTCATTGGTTAATCCACCGATACCGAAAAAACGCCGAGCGCCGAGAAAGAGAGAGAGGAGCCCTTGGCGTACTTCACAGGACGCGAGACCGACTGACGAAGAAAGCTCCGGTGGAAAAAAAAGGGGGGGCGCGAGAGACACCGAAAGCTTGCGGTGTGGGAAAGCATCGGGCTCTGAGCAACCGACAGGAGACGCATTACATTTGGCAGCGATTTCACTCAGCGAGATTAAGCTTATTTTCGCTCTTCGTACGAGCCAACGGCGGCAGGAGCCGCTTTTCTCCTCGCTCTCTTTCTCGTCTTCCGGCCTGATGCCCGGCATTTTTTTTTCTTTTCTCTTCTTTCTCCGACAAAGGAAGAGAGCGACGACCACGAGAGAAACGTCTACGTGTAAATGTCGATGAGCGAAATCCTCCGATCTTCACCGCGTACACGCTAATCATAGAGATATCTCGGAGTCGCGATCTGGAAGAGAATTTCCGGGACGATAGAGATCCAACCACGAAAGCAGCGACGCGACTGCGAAAGCTCTCTTTATCCGTGTAGCGCGAAAATAATCCCTGCGGATATATATATATATATATGTACATATATACGGATGTACGAGGCAGAAGCTATTGCCGTTCGTATCATAAGGACGAGTATATCCCAGGCACTGCTACGGGAATGGAGATTAGCGAAGAGCGATCTGTAAAGAGTCCAGAGCGAAGGTAATAGAGAGGATGAGTTGCAGTCGAGCTCTTCCACTGTACATTTCGATATTAGCTCTCTACTCTCCTCATCGGCATAGAAGGTTAATTAAATTCTCCCGGAAATATCTTTCTCGTTCTAACTTTTCCTCTATCTCTTTCCCTCTCTTCAGAAGCCGCGGGCACATCGCTCGCCTTTTATGTTTGCGTTAACCACGAACCAACAGCCAAGCTTCAGACAACACCGGATGTGATGTGATTACCATCTGCGATTGACAATTATAATATTAGCTCTGAAAAGCGCGATAATGTTATAATTAATTACCGTATGGATAATTCACTGCGGCTCTCCGAGTTTGGCCCCGGAGTTAATTCCATTCGGTTATTTGATGGGGAGAGCAGCTTCGTAAGGTAATAAATTAAATGTTCTCGCGTGAGTCTCTTCACGTTGCGCCGAGAGATCGTTCGGACGTTATAACGACGTCCGCAATACTCTCTCTCTCTCTCTCTCTCTCTCTCTCGCTTCTCGCATTTCGCAATCGTCGAAAGACCGAATGTGATGCGACCCTCGCGAATAATGGCAGTTTAGCTCGGCTACCAAGTTTCCTTACCATCCAAGTTTCTCATCGTTAATTGATGCGCGAGAAGCGAGCCTAGAGTTCGAACTCTCATTCCCCTCTGGCCTCTCCGAGAGGATGGAACGAAAGATTCGGTAAGCCCGCGGAAACACATCTTCTCTCTGGTGGAACTCGCTCATTCCTCAAACCGGACGTTTGCAGCTGCTGCTGCTGCTGCTTCTGCTGCTGGGACGACGCTTGACAACGAGGCTCGCTTGTAGAGCAAGAGTTTAGGCACCGCGCGCAAACCTAACGAGGCCCAGATTAGTTTCGAGGAATTCTCTCATCTGTGACTCCGACATTTCGTCGCGAACTTGGTCATCACTTTCTCCTTCCTCCACCGACTTCTCCACTCTCTAATCATTCCGCGAGCTTTCAAATTCATCCAAGCAATGCCCAATTGTCGGAAACAAACCGAGATAATCGTTACCCAAACTTGGCCAATTTTAAGCCCAAATTGTGCGAATAATTGGCAGTTCATTCATACCTGCAATTATTTCAGGGGATTTTGATGAATACAACAATTCAGCCGCGACGAAATTGATCATTGATTATTTATTTTTTTTTTCACATAATAATTCTCACTTCCGGCAGCGATATTTCCAGAAGTATGAAGATAAAAATGCAAGTGGTTGTAAAATGAATTCCGAACGATCGCTTGTGGCTCAACGAGGCAAGAAATTAAACAAAGTACGCCATATTTTATTCGACGTTTTTGTTGTACCTCGAGATTTTCCACTCGCTCTAATTTTTGGCATTCTTTCTACTCCAAAGGAATGGCTTCGTCGTCTATCGTGCCGCGAGGAGGAGCCCGAGAGGGACACCGGAGAGAAAAGGAAGAGGATAGAAGCGGGCGTCCCGCTCATTGTCGAGGAACAATGGTCCAAAAGCGAGAGGCCGCACGCCCGGGAGCAGCGAAATCGCATAAATTAGAGGACGCCGCTGCCGACCGCGAGACCGTTTCACCCTGCATATTAAATGCACGCCTCGGTCCTCGGCGCGTAAGCGCGACGCGTCTAGGGGAAGCTACTCCGCTTCGGGTTTTCGTTGCGCGAGCCAACATCGCCCCATCCATTCCGCGCCAACCGAAGCTCAAGGAATTCCGCAGTATCCTCTCTCTCTCTCTCTCTCTTGGCTGCTTTAGAACGCGAGCGCGCGTCCACTTATCTCTGATTTCGTAGTTTCCATTGTACCCGAGCCTATCGCGAAGGGGAAGCCAGAGGAGGATGGAAATTAGCGCAGAGAGAGAGAGAGAGAATGTACGTCTCCTCGCTCATATTACCGAGCGTTTGTACCTTCTACGCTTCGTGTACTCTCTCTCTCTCTCTCTCTCCTCTTCCGTGTATGCTGTGTGTCGCTGCTACCGAGCAATTCGCTCGCCGAGCACGTACCACGAAATTTAGTTCGATCGTCCGGTAACGAGTCCGACGAGGGTGTGATATTAGGTTTAGAAGGGAGGTAGGCTCTCGTAGGACTTTGCCAAAAAGGACGCGTCCAAATTGCTCCCCCGTGACTCGACGCTTCATTTCGGATATCATTTTCTTCAAAAATTCCCACTCGATGCCCTTTATCTTGCGTTTAATCACTGATTTAAGCACGCGGCAAGTATAGATCCGATCTTTCACAACTTTCTACGCTGAGAAATGAATCGATTGAAAGATCAGTTAAACGTTTTTTTTTTTTTTTAAGTCAATAATTCTTTGGCATTATTTTTCTTCATATGCTCATGTCAAAAAGTATACCAAAAAGTCGATCGATTGACACTTTTGGATAGACAAACCCCAAGAGTTTGATCGAGTGCAGAGGATTCTTAATCTCGACTGTCTTTTCGTAGCTTTGGGTAAGATAGGACTCATAAATTTCTCGATGTCAGCGATATGCTTTGCTTGAGGGCTTAAAGTGAACAAGGTTAGTTTTCAGAGCCCTGCGAGAGGTAGTCTTGCCTATGGGCGAGTTTTCCCGTGACTCAGGGCCGAGGAACCCTGCGAAAGTGATGGTAAAGAATCGGTCGAGGAGCAGAGCTTTCCCCGCGCTTCACCTTTCTCCTGTCGAGGCTGCGACAAGCCAACTTTTCTCGATAATTGATTGTTTTGGGTGGAGGGTCAACCCTCGTCCACCTCTTCAACGGCCCCTCGTCGAGATCGCTCTGTCGTCGCTTGAAAAATTCACGCCCGAAGAACACGAGACGATTCGCCACGGTGTTAATTGCGAAAGAAAGACTCGAAGAGGGTTCTCGCCATGGCACCGAGCGAGAAACCGAAGCAGCACGTGCTGACGAGTGGTTCGAGCGAAGCGACAAAAAGTTGAATGCCCGTATTGAGTCGCCGACGAAGGAAATACTCGCGCTTCACACGCACACGTGGCTCAGCGCAACGTTTTCTTGCGGAGCTCGTACTTTTCTTCGGCATTGAGTTATCCACACTCTGTCGTCGAATTCTACACGATCGTCTTACGCGTATTACAATCCCACAAGATTGCCACGAAAAAAAAAAAAAATGTGAGCAAACTTTGATCGCGAAACAGGAAATAATTAAAATCAATATTGTTCATCATATTTTCGATTTTATTTTATTTTTTTCAACAGAAATCAACAAATTTTTTGAACTTTTCCAGGAGCATATGATTCAACGGTTCGCGTCGCGGTTGAAAGAAGAAAGAAAAAAAAGAAAGAAAAAAAAAACGTGGCTCGTTGGATGGCACAAAGTCGGCACGGCAAGCGCATCACGTTCGTCCCGTAGTCTCGCGTGTTTCACGTGTTCCCGATTCCTGTACATGGCCACTCGGGAGGGACGAAGGGCTCCGAGGGATGTAGCAGTCATGGCGGGCCCACCTTTCCACCCTGCAGTGCGACAGACGGCTACGACGGACCGAACGCAAATGTCCCCGCATTATTTACGCTAAATTTATCCATCGTGCGCTGCGTCGAGCTTTTCCACCTTTATAGATATACACGAGCCGGCTAAATTCTATGTATAGGAATGTACATAGAAGGTACAAGTCTACGTGAGCGCCTATAACGGGGAAGAGAGAGAAAAATGGGGGGAGAAAGAGAGAGAGAGAGAGAGAGAAAGGGGAGGAAGCGTGCGGCATGCACACACGTCGAGATGCATAATGCGGAATACAAAATGCAAAATGTCAGAGCCAATGCTGTGTCTCTTTCCACTGCTTCGTGACTCTATACCCACATTCATACACACACACACATACATATATACTGTATATACATATATTTAGTAAATATCTGTGCTTCATGCGCAGCAGCATCATCCTTTCAACCCTCGACATAGTCACATGCAGTGAGAAGCGCTGTGCAAGTTCAACCGATTGGAAAACGGAACAGAAGGGAAAGCCGGTAGCGAGCGAGAGATAGATATAAATGGAGAGAGAGAGAGAGAGAGAGAGAGAGGGCGGGGGGAGGGATGGGGTGGATATATATGCACTGGAAACTGCACAGTGCACCCTGTAATCTCTGAAATTGTACAGCCAGTTCGCATGTTATTTTCCGCTCTCGAAAGCGGCGTGATTGTCGAGGTTGGCCGATTCCGTCGTCCGTCTCTCCTCTCCTCTCCACTCCACTGTCCTCCTCCTCGTCGTCATCGACGTCGGCGGCCCTTATTTTCATCGTTTACCATAAATACCTTTAATTCTTTCACAACATTCGCATTATCATCGCGCAATCTCTCCTCGACGTTTCAATGTGTATATTATTCCCCGGTGGCTCTTTTAAAATAACGTGTTACTCTGTCCCGCGTTTTACCCCTCGCCATTTCAAATCGTGATAATGCACTACGTGCTTTTACGTGTGTCTGTGTTGGCGCGAGGGGTTTGTGTGGAGGATTGTCACGCAACGAGAAAGCAGCAGCAGCAGCAGCAGCCCCTCGTTGAAATTGTACTGTAGGCGGAACTCTGAACCCCCTCCCGAAGGGTGGCGAATCACAGAGCCAAGGGCTGTGGAAGGGGTGCAACGGGCTCGTTGTTTTTGCGGCCAGATAAGGGCTGTGGTTAATGGCGTGTGGATTTTTCGGTATAGTAGTGGTACAACGCTTCTAGCGTGGACGCGACGGAAGCACACAGCGAGAGAGGCAGTGATTTCAGTGAACGCGAATGCTCACTGCTGTTGGCTGCCGCTGCTGCTGCTGTCGTTGAAACGAGCGTTAGGTGGAATACAACGAAACTCTCGCACCACCCGTCGCTGCTATTCAACCCCTAGCCGCGAGCCCCTATCGCGGCTCTACATTAAATTTAGGCAGTCCCGATTTTCTCTCTCCCCTTCGCCGATATACACAGCTGAGTGTCTCCGGCCGCTTCTGCTCAACGTTAACCGGCAGGGGGAGGGAGTTAACCCCCTCTCACTCCTCTGTTCTCGAGTTCACGATTTTATTTTTATCTTCAATCTACCGGGCCACCCCGAAACCAATCGTCGAAAAGCGATCGCAGTACGATACTGCACTTCATTTTTTTATTTTGTTAATTCTTTTTTTTTTCCTGTTCCGTTCTTTTTTTTTTGAGCGGGCGCGCGACCCTCTCGTGCTCACTGACGAGATAAAATGAAAATGGCGCAACGGGTTTAACGCGGGGGGGAAATGATTATTAAAAAATAGTACCCACCCGCTCGACGTGCTAGCTCAAAGTGCAGCTTTCATGCTTGGATTTTTTTTTTTTTTTTTTCACCCAACAATCCACTGTGCCTGTTGTTGAACCGCAGTGGCGCGCGCGATATGGAAAATAAAATTTTGAACGACGCACGTTTCGACTAATCGGTTTATTAGACGCGGGGGCGGATGAAAAATTGCTGGATAAATGATACAGTGGATTTACCGCTAGAGGGCATCCGGAATTATATATAAAAGCTTATTCGATGAAGGCTCTCTTCATTCCACGGGCAAAGAGCTTGTTATATTAACTTTAACACGAGGAACGACGCTTATACCCTTGAGAATCTTTGCGAGATCAGGTGGGATGATGAGGAGACGACGACGACGACGACGACGACGACCATGCAGCATCACCAGAGTGGCAAGATTATTCCCTTATTACTTAACCTCTCGAGGAGCCACCGAGCAACCATATTACCTCGTGCTATCTACTTTTATAACCTTATAATCCCTCCATGCGTCAGTAAATCCAAAAAGTGATTTGAGACCACAAAGACACATGCTATTTAATAATCGAGTATTCGTTCGGCGATTATTAAATAATTCATAAGCAATCAACAGCGTAAATGAAGTCGATAATAGGTCGAAAGAATTTTTTGCCATTGATTCCTCTGCCAAAAATCAGTCTCCATTGAAATCCGTAGGAAAGAAAAAAAAATATAGCCGCGCAACAATTAATTCACGCCACAAAGTAATTCACCGCACGCGCATCGCCAGTTATCCGACGATTAGCGATGAATTATCTTCCCGGCGAATTTAAATCGCGTTGAGGCTATTTTTTTTTTTTTTTCGGTGACGAATTTATTAACAGAATAATAAATTTGTGCGCTCAACGCACCGGCGATAATACGTCGTATACCCGCGTGCAATTTTCATTCACCGAACTTTTTCATTGAAACAAAATATTTCCAAGACATTAATTGCAAATTGGCCTGTCGGCTTTTATGGTACAATCAGCTTAGCACGAAACGCTCGTAATAAAAATGAGTGGACAAAAATCCTAGCTCAATCCTAGGCAGTTATCATGTCCGGTCGGTGTCACTATATCACCCTCTTTGTGTTTCACGTGCGTGCCATTGACCGGGCTAATAGCGTGCGGCACGTCGGCATCATCCGCACGTTCGTTCCTCCTCCACTCCCAGTTGTATGGCCGCCCTCGTGCGTATTCGTCGCGTCGAGTGTGTAGTGTATATAAATATATATATATATGTGTGTGCATGGGGAGGGTTGAACAGCCAGCTCCGTTATTGTCATCGACGTGTGCCAGGGAGAGAGGGTTGAAGAGAAAACACAACGCAGAGGGGTTGCGAGAGATCGCGCGCGATAAATTAATTACCGGGTTAACCGGCATAACGAACTCTCTCTCTCTCTCTCTCACCCTTTTCCCAGTGCCATATGAATCCGTACTAACTCGAACGCACATTGAGATCCCGTAGCATTTATAGCTCGGAGGACTGTGCGATAAATCCCCTCGTGAATTGCCGAGGAAAATCAAAGATTCATCGTGCGAGATCTGCGAGGAGTCTCGGGGCTACTTTGTGGCTATATGATGTACACGTATCCCCCCGATGCGTTTGTGTGGCTGTATTAGAGTCCAATAGCCAATGGCAAACGGGAGAGATGGTGAATCGTGCATTAGCACGAAAGGAGGAGGAGGAGGAGGAGGAAGGTACAGGGATGGAGACTCGAGAATCAAGAGGGTAGAGAGACCGGTGGAAAGCAAAGGGTGTAACGGGTGGCTGAGGGTTCGCCACCCCTTGTGGAATAGTCGGAACTGAATGTCGCGACGCTAGTCGTTCGGACGGGCGCACGCTCCAGAGACCCGATGTCTGCGGTTAAGTCGAGCCACAGTTCCCATCAACTATTCATGCTTGACCTACACTCCTGCAACTGCAACTGCTGCTGCTGCATGCTGCTGCTTCTCCTCCTGGTCGTAGAATTGAACCCCTCGCCTTTCCACGTCTCTTGTTCCTCTCTGCTCTCCTCTCGCTCTCACTCCGGGCCTCCTTTCACTTCCAAACCACTTCCTCCCTACGTAAAGCCTTACCACACACACACATATATATATATATATATAGCCACTTTTGCATAAATATTCCACGCATATGTACATACCCCTCGAGCATACCATCGCTGGACACGTGAGTTAGCGACTTGAGGAGGAAACTGCCCTACGGAATCTATATATTCGGCCATGGGGGATCAACGTCACTATACTTTTCCTCAACTTGGCTCAACCCCTAACCTTCTCGAATAGTTAGCCTCATTTGGCTCACCATCGATGCACAAACTGGCCTCGTCGCCTTTCTGCCCATTTCTTCATGACTGATGTCTCCGTTTTATTATGTGGTTTTTTTTCTTTTGTGTTGTTTTTTTTTTTTTTTTTTTTTTTCTTATTACATACTGACTCTATTCTATCGACTTGTGCACTTATTTTATTCGATGCATGATTATTGGTCGACGCTCGATATTATCCTACTTCCAGTTGACAGTCGAGCGAAGAGGATTATCAAAAATTCACGGAAATTGTGGCTGACGACCGACTAACTTTTACCGGCTATTCTTGGAGTTCCGCAACGACAGCGCCACGCTCAGGGAACCGAGCGTAAGGCAATCACCATCAAGTATTCCGTTTAAGAGAGGCTTATAGACTCGCGGTAGAAGAGCCAAAGGAGGACGGAAGAAAACACTGCGGATCGCAAGCGTTGAGAAGGTCCAGAGTAGGTACAGTCACGTCAAAACCACTATGACGTCTGCTGGACAAGTATTTACACAAGTATACGAAGAGTAGTCGATATTAAGGAGGACTACTCCACTTGACTTCTTATGTATGAAGCAACATTTTGGTAAAAAATACCTTTGATACAATCGTGAATATTTTTTTGCCATCAAAGTAACGACACCTGAAGATCGTTTTTCATTTTTTTAAATTATTTTTTTCGTCTCTAAGTGCATTGAAATCAAATTTAGTATTTATTTAATCAATCATAGAAGCCTCGTTAATTTAATTCTGATGCAAATACGTGTCGTAAAGCAACATTTTGGTAAAAAATATCTTTGATACAGTCGTAAATTTTTTTGCCATCAAAGTAACGACACCTGAAGATCGTCTTCCATTTTTTTATTTTTATTTTTTCGTCTCGAAGTGCATTGAAATCAAATTTAGTATTTATTTAATCAATCATAAAAGCCTCGTTAATTTAATTCTGATGCAAATACGTGTCGGTGTACCGTAAAAATGTATGAAAAGGTTGGAAAAGTCGTTGAGCTGTTATATTATCGACTTTCTACATGCTCTCTCTCATTCCTTCATCTCTCACCTGTAATACTTTCGAACGTCGCTACGTTACTCGCACAGGTACACATACGGAGTCGCACGGGCGAGACACACGCGGGGGAAAGGAAAGTTCCAACGCTCGTAAATAACGACCGGAAGTGCGCCGGTGGATGGCGGCCCTCGGGGGGTTTGGCAGCGCGCAACCCTTTACCGCGCGCGCGTTCCTCCATCCAACCCCTTTCTCGCTCGCTCGGTTAAACGTACGAGCTCACTCGCGCGCTAACGCGACTTTCAAAATTCTCCGAACTCCATGGGAATAATATATTTCACCGTTAAAGAATTTATCTCTCTCGAGCCGCCGACGGAACTTCGAGCGCCGATTATTTCGGAGAGCTCGTCAACGACAGCGCTAAAATGTTATCCTTTGCCGCTATTCGCGCGCGCCACTTCCTTCCTCTCTCCTCTTCGCCTCTGAATTCTTCACGCATTTTCGCTAACTGCTTCACGCTAAGCAAATCCACCGACGCATAACCGAGTTCAAACTCGAGGACTCGCTAATTCGTAGGAGAGAAATTCCTCGTTGCTTTGCCAACAACTGAAACAATCTGGGAAAAAAATTTCCCATATATCGTGCAAAGTGAGTCTGACAAAAAAGCATTTATCATTTTATATCATTAAAAAAAAAATCATTTCCTGCACGTGCAGAAGGATTGTTGATTCAACATCCAATTAGGATCGGAATAATTTCATAAATTATCGTCCAAAAAATTGGTAATCGAATAATAATCCATATCTTGTTGCAGATTGACTTTAGTAAAGCTTTTTAAAAAGGTCTTTTTTTTTTTGACAAAAGATTCAGGGCTCGGTGAGAACCCTAATCCGCTTCTAGCCTCGAATCTCGTTATTATAGTGGTCGCATTATTTTCTCGCTCTTCTATTGTTTCGCAGCTTTTTCTTCAGAATACCCCGAAGCGAAAGCTCTTTCCTCATAGTTTTTTTTTTTTTTTGTTCTTCTTTTCTCTCGGCTCGTAGGTGGGACATCAAAGCTGTTTGCCCGAAGCTTGCACACGTGTGTGGGGGCGAGTTTCCACCCTCCGCGCCGTCGTCGACATCGTCCCGGATTGCAGTTTTCACCGAGCTCGAGTAGATGGCGATAGCATTCGCTTTACCCACGTTCCACGACACGTATATATATATATATATAGGTATATATACTTGAGGGAGCCACCACCCCCCGAGAGGGTTGAACCGCTTGGTTGCTGCTTTTCGTTAATCGAGGAGATTGCAAGCTCCGCTCGTCGTACTCGTCCTCATCGTCGTTGAAACCACCGAGAGATATACAGAGATAGAGGATAGGGCGATGGGATAGAGAGAAGTGACGGGGACGCTTCCTTACCGCGAATTAAAACGAAACAGTAATTAAAAGAGCAATTATATCGCAAGCTATAATTACTAGTTGTACAAAAGGATCCCGAGAAACTAGAGGAAATAGCAATCCGGATAATTAACACACTACAGATTATTTTCGTTTGTAATATTTCTCATGGCATATTTACAAAATACCCATTTCCCTCACCGAGTCAAACGTTCATGCTTTAATCTGGCGTCGTACAATCATTCGAGAGAACTCGTCGTAACAGTAATTACAAAATATTCATTATTCAGCTCACATTTACAGCTTGAACATAAACTTCTCCACCGGAAGAAGAAAAAAAAAAAAAAAAAACACGTTGCAGACTCGATTTAATCCTAGAAACACGTCTCTACCACAAAACAACACACAATCGCATTGCAATTAACTCGAGGTAACTACAACGAAAACGCCGATGGTTAAAAGAGCCGTTGGTGCGACTACGTTTTAACGGTAACGAGAAAATAGGTATCGTAACTACACAAAAGTAGTCGCACGGACAAACAATTACCAGTCGTGACTTTATTGTAACCGGGAATCAGTGTGGCTATAAATGCATCGTTACCATCCGCCCGGAATAAGTACAACTTCAATTTTATCGATACTCGATTATTTCGTCAACGCGGCTGTAACTCTCGTTTAGAGCCCGATTAAAAATTCATCGCCTCTTATGAAATAACCGTGAAATACTTTTCACGTTGAATCTTGGAAGCATCTGCTGGAAAATATCTTGAGCAATGAAATGTTCTCGGGAATATTTCGGTCGACGGTGGAGAAGAACGCGAAAACCTTCCGCTGGTTCATCGTACGAAATGTAATTGGAATTCGATGTTCCGTAAATTTTACACCGCAACCATTTGGTCACATGCGAGTTCACCTTCGTACACGTAATTGTACACTTCCACCTCTGTCCCTCATTTTCTCTCATCCCCACGAGCACCGGCAACGCCAGCGATGCCAGAGCCGCCGCCCCATTCTCCAGTCTCTCTCGAAACATTGCTCGCAGTCGCCAGACGCACCGCTCGCGTTTTATTGGCTGAATCCGGTAATTAACAACGGGCGATAATTAATTCGATTGAATTTCGTTCCATTTGGCCGCGGGAACGGGCGAGCAACGCGCGTTGCTTCGGTACGCGTCCAGGGTGGGAGGGGGGTGGGGGGGCGGGGGTGGCCACGGTGGCGCACTCGTCGTGCAGCGCCAGGCGCCAGCAAATTGCCGTGTTTCGTCGACGTTAAAGCCCCGATGCAAGGGAGAGGGTGTTGGAGGGTTTCGCTGGTCACTCACTCGACCCCCTCCCCCCTCCCCCCCTCCATTCTTGACGCTTTTCCACGTCCTCGACTGCCCTCATGGCTTTCGCTAAATAATTTACCAACATTTGAGTAACGTTCCAATCGATTGACAATATTTTATCTTTTTTGTTTTTTTTTTTTTCGCAGCAAAATAGAATTTCTTTATCACTTGAAATGCAAAATTTTATTACGTAGCAAAATCTCTGTCGAATATCTCGAACTCAACTGCCCTCATTACTCGCAATATAATTAACCAACGTTTGAGTCGCGTTACTATCGACTGACTGTATTTTTATCTCTCATTTTACAGTTAAAGAGAATTTTTCCTGTCTCTCGAAATACGGAATTTTATTACCGACCTTTACGTTCCCAGAGGCGTAAAAAATCTCATACGCCCAAACCGGCTTTACTCCTGGACGTTTTTTTTTTCTTTCTCCCCGCAACCTCAACCATAAGGTTCCATTACTCACAAAATGAACGTTCACCGTATAATTCATTTCATAATTTGGTAATTAACCACTTCTTGGTAATAGCGTGGAGTGCTTTGAAAGAAGTGGTTAAACTTCGAAATAAAAGCAGAGACGTAATTGTCTGCTCGTAAATACTTCCCTATTTTGCCGGAATATTTTACGAAACTTATTTACCATGAAAAAAAAAAAAAAAAATGCAAACGTTGAATGTTTATGAGACAGTGGACATTTGGAATTCTGCAATCAATTGATTCTCCTTTCCTTCTGTTATTCAGTTCCTTCCTCTTTTTATCCATCGAAATACAGAATTTTATTACAAACGTTACCGTCGGGGCCGGAGAAAATCTCGTGCGTCGAGGTGGCTCGTTCGAATGGTCGACGTCAGCCCAGGGGGTTGTAGCCGAAGCACCTCGAACTCTATCTACTGTGGCACGAACGTATTCGCGAGTCGGCAGTGATTTAATACCCCAGGGGTGGCGGGCGAGCGTCACGAGCAGCAGCAGCAGCAGCAGCAGCAGCCCTACACCCTACCTAGTACACCCCGTTGGTCCCGTTGCAACCCGCGCCGTCGACGAGCAAGTGATGGAGCTCGTTTCCAACGCTCCTCGTTCTCCGCTATTATTCATCCGCTGTGCTTTCTCTCTCTCGCTCTTTCCATGCACCGCGCGCTATTCACACACTCTATCTGTGCGTTGGATGTGCCTTTGTAATCTTTATTTTTCCTTCTCTCTTTTTGTTTTTCTAGATATTTTGCACGCAATGGTTTTCCATGGAATAATTCTCAATAGGGGCACAGAAAGAGGATCCACATTGGGACGGAGGGCCAGTCAATTTATCTCGATAACCGGCGGGGCTGAACAATTGAACGAAGTTAAAACGTTTCACACTAATCAAATCAGTGCTACATTTTTTGTAAGCTTTTCCGTTATGTTTTATCCAATGAATATAACATTGGAGCTGTCCGTGCGCGGCTGAATGTCTCAATAACACGTGAAAACATTCAACGATTAATGCGTTGAAAAATAGAGTTATTAATATCTGACAAAAGTTATTCACTAAATTACCGATGTAAAGGATACAATCGAAAGCAATTCACCGGTTTAATTAACCAAATATCTTGAACTATTTGCGTGGAAAATGGGGAATTTCGAAAAATACTATCGCAATTATCGCTGGGCAAGCTCATCATCAGTCGGTTGACCATCGTAAAATACGACGAGAGGCGGCACAGCTGCGGAGTGACCGCAGCTTCATAAACACTCTTCTCCCACGTCCGGCGGTACGCCAGTATACATTGTAAAGCCTAGGGCATGAGTGTGCAAGTGGAGAGAACCGATGCGCCAGATCGCTGCGGAATAATTGTTAATAAACAATCGGGAGGGTGGATAAACGCGCGCGAAGGGAGAGCGAAGGGACGATGAACGAATTTGTAAGGGGAAGGGGTTGTTGAGTTCTCACTCTGTCGATCGGGGCTAAATCCGTGTAGACTGTGGAATAGAGAGGAAATATAGGGGACAGAGAGAGAGAGAGAGGAGTGAGAGGGAGGAAGAGGGAGGGAGAGAGAGGGTCGCAAGCAACGAAGGGTTTATCGCGTGCGTGTCGCGCATTAACGGTATTACCATACGGAATCCTAAACGGGATTGCGAGATTTTGTCGCGGATCGCCAATTTGCATGATTGATTGCGCGTCATCGATCCTCGCTCATCCCAACCATACGCACATATTCACATGCACACAAACGCCATCGCACACGACGATATTCCGCGGTGCCTTTCTCTCACGGATTTATTATTATCGCAGGACCGTTCTCCCGAGGTAAATTTTATATGCAATTCGCGGATCATACCCCAAAAAAATAACTGACTACCCGACCGTATGATAAATTTACAATTAATCCCGATTATACCATAAATGTTATTCAGCCCCGGCTTTACCCCCGTCGGCGAACAAATATCTGTCCGTCAAAAAATAATATCCACCAAAAGCTCTCCTACACTGTGAATACCTGTGAAGTGTTTATTATTATGTATATCGGCGCTGGCCATGATATTATATTTCGACGCTGATGATCCGTCGATTTATGGTCGTGCGTTATTAATTATTAATTGAACGCTCTAATCGCGAGGGCGCCTCGTATGTTGGCATTGCCCGGAGCATTCGCTTTCGCTCTATTTCACGCAAACCGCCAATCCGACGTATCGCACGTTATTCAATCGAATTTAACGGACGTGAATTTAATATTTCTTCATTCCCTTTCCGACTACGCAGCCTTCCATCGCGTATCCGATTCCCCTGTATTACCTTCGCGCCTCGTTCTCCACTCACTTTCGTATTTTTTCCGTGTGTGTGTGTGTGTGTGTGTAAGACAAGTTGAGTCCACGACGAGGAGGGGATAGACGGAGAAATGTAGCCGCAATCCGAGACGACACGATCCAGCAATACCGTGTACTCCGGTTATGTATCCCTGTTAGTCAGCCTTAGCTTCGGCTGTAATTTCATATCGGCATTTCGCCTCCGATTTAATCACTTTAACGTTGCCGGATCGCGAATTATAAAGATCCGAGTCTTCCTGTTCACCAGGTGTAGTCTCCCTGGGGGATCGAAATATTTTTTGGGGGGTCCAACAAAATGTAATGTGAACCGCAGTGGAGATTTTTCAATTTTTGTCAATGAACATATACATTTCTTATTTCGGTTTTCAATATTTTCGAATTTTTAAAAAACCATTAATATATAGATAAATAAAAATTCTTCACTGTTACAGGGTTTATAACAGTTTCCCTTTGAAAGTGTGAAAATCAAAGTTTTTCGCAAGACGAATGAGCAGCAATCGCTCTGGATTATTAACAGCCCCGTCCACTTGACAGATTGACTGCAGGAGAAAAAAAAAAAAAACGTAGTGTGTATACACGAAGTCGAGGAAGGTCCGGTGAACTGACTGGTTGAAATTGCAACAGCTTAGAGAGTCCGGTAGTTTCGCCATCGGAGAATAGATTGCTTTAATTTAAGTGGAGTTAGGCCAGTGCAAGCTACTCGCTCATCCTCTCCGTTGGAGTAACGCGACTCTTGAACCGTCGAGTGTGCAACCTCGAGCTTAATTTCGTCCCGGCTTAACCCCAGATTAGTTTCCACACTTAGGGTCCCAAGGTTTTAGCGGCAACTACCGTCGCATTTCCCTCCTAAAAACGCCATTTACCAACCTTCCATCTCTCAGCCACTTTGATCTTTACCGTTTTTTTTTTTTTTTTGTTACATTCTCACTGACACATGAAATATTTTGTGCGCAGGTTGTACAGGATCTCCAGAACGGCAGAACGCGTTAACGACCTCGTTCACCGTGGCGAAAATTCGTGCGGTGAATGACGCTCCGCTCGTAGGAAGAGGAGAGAGCGAGAGAGAGAGAGAGAGGATGGAGTGGGACATGGTTCGCGGACGAATTTCCGGCCTCGCTGATGCGATATGCGATGGAGAGTCGTGGCCAGCGTGCGGGACAAACGGGGTCGCCCGCAAATTGCATTTTTGCTCTGGCTACGCGAGAACGCAGCAGCAGCAGCAGCATCGTTCCAGGGCTCGGAGAGCACGAGAACCTCCCGTAGCCGACCGCGGTAGCGGCAGCTTAACGTGTGCCTAATGCAGCTTTTAATCTGCGGCAGGACGAACGCATCCCTCTCCCCGTTTGGCTGGATGAGCGCTCAACCATCTATACATAGAGACCAAGAGATAGGCCACTAGGAGAACACGAGGATTCTATACGTGTGACGCGACAAATTTGCGGCGTGGCGTACGCGCTAAACTCCCGGCAACTCCTCACACCCGCTTCGACCGCTTGAGCCTCCCCGCTCACTCACTTTCGGCCAGAGCTCCTGCTGCTGTTGGTAGAATTGACGGGAGATGATCCGCGCTCTCGTGCGCCCGACGGTCCACGACCCATCGATCTCTCTCCTGGCTCTGCGCTGTCCCCTCGTACTCCTCGTTACTCTGTACTATGCTTTACCGTTATATACAAACGTGAAGCGTATGCCATTGAACAGTACGCTGGAAAAGAACCAAGAGTGTCCGCGCGGGGGCGCGGGAGGCGAGGATGTCCCCAAAAAACGCCGGAAAATTGGCACACCGAGGGCCGCTCTCGCGGCGAGATCACGTTAATTATTTTGTCCTGGGCCTGTTGTACTGACCGAGGCTGGGGGAGGCGCGGGAGGAGGGCAACGGTCAGCCTGCTGCGGTGTAAACACGAGCCATAAATTCCTGTCGGCGACGCACCGAACGGGCCTCGATACAGCTGCAATCGGGCAGGTTTTGCAGAGGGATTGTCTGTGGGAGAAGCTTCAGTGACATTACTGTTGGGAAAAATGAACTGGCGTCTCAGTTCACACTTCAGACTGCCGATGATCCGTCGATTAATTAGGTGATTATCAGCAGTGATATCGAGAAGGTTTTAGCGCGAGCAAACTGAGTTACGACTACTGATTATATTCAATTTATTTTATGCGTTCGTTTACTTCGAAGTAATATGAAATTCTAATTGAAAAACAAAAAAAGTGTATACCTGATAACATCGGTGGGAAAACGAATATTGAACACTGATTCGATCAGTGAAACAGTCTTACGCTTGAAGGTTGACGATATTTGGAACTGAGTTATCGAGAAAGGCATTAGTCGACGATAATCTCTCTGACGTTTCTCGCTCAGGATATAGAGATATACGCGTTTTAATTAGAATTTTATTGGAATCCGGGATAACGGCGAATCCTAATTAATCGATAGCCCGCGGCTTCTGGACCTTCTCGCTCTGTCCCTGGAAACTGGAAACTGCCAAGAGGGAGAGAAAGTCCTAATTGAGGAATGTGAACTCGTGCGCCTTTCGTTCTCTTCTCAGGGCGAACCTGAGCGCTTTAAGCCCCTCTCTTTCTTATTGGTTATTCGCTTCTCCCTCGGTTATTCGCACTACCGGTGTCTCCTCGGTTTTCTCATGTCGGAAATACGATCTCGAGCGGGTGTCCCGTGTCCCCCGTCGTCCGGCAAGACGCCGGAATGCACGTTGCCCGAGTGTGTTCGATACGGGAGGATCAATGTGAGGAATGTCTGATCTGTTACGCCTCGTGTCCGCCTCCCGGTGAGCGCGCATATGGTCCTCACTATCATTTCTCCAAAGATTTATCAGCGGGGTGTGCGATTATTTGTTCCGATTCTTCGTAAACCGATCGCTCAATCTTGCATGAAGATTTCATCCGCGCTTCGATGAATTTTCGTGAAACGCTCAGCCGATTTCACTGTAGATTTCCCGTGTTATTGGATTGTTGGCTTTGAATGAAGCTTATTCCGAAGAATATTGATCAATCAGCTCGTACGAGTTGCTCATACGACTGGACAGAACGATGGAATAATACATCTCGATACGCAGTGGTCGTTACTCGTGTAAAAATCGCGGTCCACTCTCTTCCCGTGGCGTTATTGTTTTTTAATTGAACTGGGAGTGAGAGCCCGCACGCGTTTTCATCTCCTACAAAAGTTGGCTTGGAAATTTTTTCAATTAAAAACGCTGCGCTCTTTTCCCCCGTTCTCGTTTCTCCGTTGGGTGGCCCTTCTCCCTCCTTTCGTCGTGGCTCGCGAATGCACGAGGCGAAGTCTCGCAGCAGCCAGAGTCGGGGGTCGGTTTTAATTACTGTGGCATCGTTACGCATCGCCCGTTTCAGTAAGACCCGGGCTAGGTGAGCAGGCGAGAGGACACCACCAACGCTGTGGAAGGCAGACGAGAGCGTCAGCGAGGAGGAGTGGGAGGGAGGAAAAAGCGAAAAAAAAAAAAAAAAAAATCGTGAAGCGGTGAAAAAGCGTGCGCTTTTGCCCTCGCGGCATCCGTTAGCCTAGATGCGAGAACGAATGGGGAACGCGCGGTGTTGGCTTCGTCGTTCCTATTTTGCCCACGTATATCCTGCACGTGAAGAAGCAAAAAAAGAAAAAAATGGAATGAAGAAAAGGGAGTGCGAGATCGAGAGCGAAGGCGAGAAATTGGTAGAAGAGAAG